>CM077459.1:9832997-11032997 GCA_039654765.1 Mylopharyngodon piceus | reverse complement strand
TCAGTGAAAAAAGTTGATAAATTAGCATTTCAAAAGGTCACAGGTCAAGTCTTTCCAGTTTAACGTGATGTTTACCAAAATGATTAAGATAAAGACTGTGAAAGGATGATCTAGTTATTATAGTACCATTACGAACAACTATACATTGTTAAGTCTTTTGATTTTCAAGTATCAGTTGTGTAAAAACCTCTAGTGTTGGATTGGTGGGCATGTGACGGTCCTTGCTGAATTTATTGTTATCAGCATCCCAGGCATCATCCGCCCCCCTCTTGTCCGTATTCAGAGGGGGAAGTCCAAAGGTGGAATTTTGATCCAGGCCATAGAGTGCCATAGCCAGGAGCAATTCCTGCTTTGTCTCCACTGGCATTCGACTTAAAAATAACTTTCCCACAGTTTGTGTCTCGTCCAGATATGGGCCGGTGCAGGCCAAGCTGTTTTGTTGGATGGAAGCTTTGGGGTTTTGCTCAGGGGGTGTAGGGAGCCCCTTTGGTATGTGACTCAAATATAAATTCCCATTAGACAATCATCTGATAGTTTAACTCAAATGCTTTTTTGACATACAAAGTAAGGCTGTGATATATGTGAGTCGGCACTTGCAGTTCTAAAATGGGAATGAGAAGTAGCTGGCAGCAATGCAAGTATCACTCCTTTCCAAAATAATTATTGTTATATATTGTCTGCATTTAGTTTAGTAGTCCCATAATGGAAAAGAGTGCATTACAACGCTGTCTTATGCTTTAGTACAGTCTGTTGCAGCTTTATGAAACAGACGCCATGACCGTACGCATTTTAAACACATGGGGAATTGTGTGGAACTAATGACGGTGTGTCTACATCAGGTTTAACACCATATCACATTTCAGAACAGGAGATAAGAGGACTGCTGTGTATTTTAGTCAAAAATAATAAGGTGGCTAGTACTAAGTTTAATTATTTCTTTTATGTACTATGGTATAAATTGTAGATGTTTTTCTATAGTGACATATATTTCAAGTTTTAGGTTTTAAATATGTTCATAGTTCATGAAGGGTCAACCTGACCATTTAAATTTTAATTATGTGAAATCTAAAAAATATATACATAATTTACTTTTATTTATTCATAGTTATATATTCAGTATTTACATTTACTTTATATTCAGATTTACAAATAAATATTTTCTAAATTATAACTTTTATATTTAGGATTTATAAATATACATTCAGATTTCAAATAATTGATTTCTTGATATATTACATATATACAGTAGTGGCCAAAAGTGATGTTCGACCTAAGAAAAATTGACATCTTCACCCTTTATTTAAATATTATAAAAATTTGATAAAGATTTTGTAAGCTGTAGTTTGCCTTTTTTTTTTTTACCAAATAATTATTATATTGTATAATAATATTATATATAATTTAATATATATATATATAACAAAATATTATTACACTTTCCCTCTACGTTTACACAAAATCCTGCAATGATGACTTTAAAATGAGCTTTTTTATGCGTCTCTATTTGCGGATCAAGCAGTGACCATCAGGTCCAAACCCCACAGGTAGCCTTTCAGAGAGGTTGTATAGAGATGTACCAGAGCACAGATAATAAGTATTGATCACCGAAGAATGTACCTTATTGTTGAGGAAAGATTGTTCACAGCCAGGCATAAAGAGTAACACTACTTCAAAAAAAGGGTGTCTGTGTAAGTAGGTCCGCCTTCTATTTTGTGGAAGATTTTTGAGCCCCATTGTAAGCTGAGGATGATTTTAAATGTGTGGCTAAGATAAACTTTCCCATTGTCATTAATGAGGACAGCTAATACTGAGTGACAAGTGCATTTGGAGAGGGAGAAAAAAGAGCCGTTAAATTTGTCAAAGCAGATCATTTCAACTGAGCAAACTTAAGGCCTTTGGGGGGTGTTTTTTATTCTCATGAAGCCGTAGCCTTGAACCATTTTCAGAACATACAGAAAAAGCAGAGAAATGCTGGAAGAATCCTGTCTATTTTTGCTGTGTCAAGAGAAATTAGTACATTTTGGCCATGCTGAAATCTGCTGGGCCTGAGGTGTATACCTTTTTGTCCCATGGACCCTTTTCATATTTTTGAGGTTCTCAGAAGCGGAAGTCATCATGGTTGGGGTAAACTTCCATAGTGGTGAACAGGAGATGACAGCAAATATAATTTTTGTATTGCCGCTTGCTCCAATAGCAAAAGAAAAAATCCATGATGGCTTTTCACGACTTTCCACAGAGGTAATGATGTGAAATTTGCTGTCACTCCTTCATCCGTTGTATTTGAAACACTCACGCAGCACATTAATTCATATTTTGTAATTTATTGCCAAGGTAATATAACACAAAGTATAGCATTATAAACAGTGTTGGGGAAAGTTACTTTTAAAAGTAAAGCATTACAATATTGCGTTATTCCCTAAAAAAAGTAACTAACTGTGTTACTTAATTACTTTTTATGGAAAGTAATGCGTTACATTACTTTTGTGTTACTTTTTCTCATCTGGGCTGGGCTTTGTAAGTTCTATTTTTGGCAAATATAAATTCCCTTTCACACCAAAAGTGAAATTAATAAGCCTCAGGTTGAAGGAAATGCAAATTCACGCCAATACTCACCTGTATGCTCACATTTTGTCTAGAACTAGTCTATAATAACCATCATGTTCACACAGCGCACACAACGCGCACACAATTTCTCTCAATATGTGGACAGGAGAGATGTCAGTCAATAAATGGGAAAACAAAGTAACTTGCGAAAGTAACTTATTTGAAAAAGTAACTCAAAAGTAATGCATTACTTTACTAGTTACTTGAAAAAAGTATTCTGATTATGTAACTCGCTTTACTTGTAATGCGTTACCCCCAACACTGGTTATAAATTTCAAATTTGAATAGTCTAATTGTCATTTCTCATGAACACTTGTGAAGCAGGAAACAGTAGTTTTTACTACATGCCCATCGATGCATAAATTTGCCCATCCTGTTTTTGAAACCATTTTCACTTTTTTAAATTTCCGTTTTACTTCTTTACTCGCCCCCTGTGGCACCTCTGACACTTTTCTCTAGTTTATGCTAGTCGAGCCACAACAGATGCTAATGCAAAAGCCACTGTGTCCCTTTTAGCATCTCTCTGCCACATTTCCACAGCTCCCAAGTCTCTGCCCTTAATTCAATCTGTTAGACTATTCATGTGATAACTATCTGAGGAGTGCTATGAGAGACTTCTTGCAAGCAAGCCATTCCCTTTTCATGGAACCCATCACTTTTAGAGTTCACCGATATCAAAATAAGATGTCTTATCTAATCTCAGCTTTTTTTGTGAAATCGCAAATGCCTTTGAATTACAAACCAAACACAAATGCTAACCAAATCAACCCCAGTACTACTTTTTCTAACATCTCGCCTTACCTTTCATTCCACAGCTTTGAAAATTGATGCCTATTTGGCAGATGCCAAAGCTCTTAGCCGACACATTGTGCAAGAAAATATGACAGGTCTTAATTATCAGTAATGAAGCAGGAATAAGCTGCACACTTAGATATAATATTCTAAACGACCTTTCAGGGGCTAGGAGTGATGATTAAAGGTATCCGTTTCATGAATCATGGCTCATTTAGTCGCTAGTCTTTTGTGTTGGCTAATGAGCGTAGGGCGACGTTTTTAAGTTGGACGTGTAAATGGTTGGAAAGTGTAAAAGCTGATTAAACTGATTTAGTGTCTTGAGACTGGCCGAACATTAGTTTAGAGGAAGCTGCTAGCCGTCTTTATCGCAGGTTTCTTATAGAGCTGATAAGGACTCTGCTGTCTCATGCTATTTATTTTATTAGCATACTCAGAGATTAGCATAGGCTAGGGAGAAAAAATGTACTTAGCTCTTTGTTTTCATGTAATGACAGTCTTTAAATGCAATATAAATTTATTATTATTGTGGAACATACGCCCGACTCTGCAGTATGAGTTTCCCAGGTGTACTTGAAGGCAGCATAAGGCACATTATAGTGCATTCAAGTCATGTCAGAATAATTGTTTATGACATATGAACGGCAAAACAATGTAGAGCTGGGGCTGTTTCATTGAGAAAACATGATGGATGCTATGGATGCAGTGTCTGTAGGTGAAACAGTTACCGTGCGATACTGGAAGAATATCGCATGGCTGGAAAGACCTCTCAGCCAATCAGATTTGAGAACCAGAAAGAACTGTTGTATAAATTTAATATAATATAACACAAAGTATAGCATTATAAACAGTGTTGGGGAAAGTTACTTTTAAAAGTAAAGCATTACAATATTGCGTAACTAATTAGTATTGCAATACTTAGTTACTATTATGGAAAGTAATGCGTTACGTTACTTTTGCATTACTTTTTCTCATCTGGGCTGGGCTGTTTGTAAGTTCTAGAGAAAACTGAGAAAACATGATGGATGCTATGGATGCAATGCCTGTAGTTGATGATAAATCTGTTAAAATGTATGAATTTTTTTGTTTTTCATTTACAAAAAAATTTGTTAAGTTGCATGAAAATGCGAGTGTATTGTACAATTACAATATAACGATTCTGTTTACAGCTCCTTGACAGATTTAATAAAAACATATAAAAGCAAAAACTCACCTAATGCATATTTTCTTATTTTGTAGAAATAATAAAGAAATGTATAATGAAATTATATTGTAAAAATATTCTTTATAATTTTTTGTCAAAGTAGAGTTGAAAACCTTGCTAGATTTTTAGTAGAAAAAATATATCGCCAATGTTCTCCTACCAAAGTGATTTGAACACACCTGACATTGTAATTACGACTTTCCAACTCGTCAATACGAATTTTCCAAGAAGACTTGAACGCACCATTAGTTTAGCTAGGTTAAGTTTCAAAATTTCTTAGTTAAAAAAAAGTTTTAGATGTTTAAAGCTATGGAAGCTTGTTTCCGCCATGTAATAAAAAAAATCAAAAAGGTAATTACATGTTGCGAGTTATATAGTCAGTATTATATGGAAGCCCGTTTCCACCACTAAATAAAAAAAATAAAAACAGTAATTGCGACTTTTTATCTCAGAATTCTGACTTTTTTTCTCACAATTGCGAGTTATAGTCAGAATTCTTATATATAAACTCGCAACTGCATGATATAAAGTCACAATTCTGACTTTTTTCTCGCAATTCTGACTTTTTTTCTCACAATTGTGAGATACAAACTCACAATTGTGTGAAACTTTTTTCTCGCAATTGTGACTTTATATCACGCAATTGCGAGTTTATATCTCAGAATTGTGACTTTATATCACGCAATTGCGAGTTTATATCTCAGAATTGTGACTTTATATCACGCAATTGCGAGTTTATATCTCGCAATTCTGACTTTATATCACACGATTGCGAGTTTATATCTCAGAATTGTGACTTTATATCACGCAATTGCAAGTTTATATCTCAGAATTGTGACTTTATAACTCGCAATTGTGAGAAAAAAACTCAGAATTGTGAGAAAAAAAGTCCGAATTGTGAGATATAAACTCGCAATTGCGAGATAGAAAGTCAGAATTCTGAGATAAAAAGTCGCAATTATTGTTTTTATTTTTTTATTTAGTGGTGGAAACGGGCTTCCATAGTATTGTGAGATATATAAAACTCAAAATTGCGACAAAAAAAAAAAGTCAGAATTGTGAGTTTGGCTTTATTTCTCGCAATACCTTTGTTTCTCACAATTCTGACTTTATTTCTTGCAATTCCGAGTT
This sequence comes from Mylopharyngodon piceus, assembly GCA_039654765.1. Classification (NCBI taxonomy): domain Eukaryota; kingdom Metazoa; phylum Chordata; class Actinopteri; order Cypriniformes; family Xenocyprididae; genus Mylopharyngodon; species Mylopharyngodon piceus. The sequence continues at coordinate 11,027,266 of CM077459.1, read as the reverse complement.
TATTTCTCAGATTTGTACAATATAAACTTACAATTGCGAATTATAAAATCCGAATTGTGAGATAATCTCAGAGAAAAAAAGTCAGAATTGTGAGATAAAAAGTTGCAGTTACCTACCTAAAAATTACTTATCTTTTATTCCATGGCGGAAACAAGTTTCCATTTAAAGCATAAGCACTTTGCACTAAAAATGCATAAAAACTGTTCCAAAAACAACATGTGGGATGTTACATGACTGTTAGCAAACTCACTAAAGCTCTTTGAGGTCTGGAGGCTTGAGTGTGGGGCTGTGCTGTAAAATTCCCTCAGTATCTACCTTCTAACCACCCCCACCAGTCCCAGCTGCCTCCACACGAAGATGCCAAAGGGTTCAGCTGTGGCTTTGGGTAACCAGCATGAAGCTTCACAAAACTCTTGGTAGTTGCGTGCAACTCACTAATTGTAACGAGTATGTGGTCTTCACTTTAGTTTTAAAGATGTGTGCCAGTGTAATTCTGTTATCGTGTAGAAGATAAGGATACATAAGTTTATTTTTAAAGGTTTATCTCCTTTGCATTGTAAAAATACAACTTTTATGTAGCAATCTGTTAACTCGCCTAGAATATAAAGCATCAAAATATGCTATGTTAATATAGTATTCATTCATTTTCTGGCAGAACAATGTTGTTTTTCATTACTGGAAAACACTAGCTGAACAATTAAGCCTGCGTTGATTAAGATGTAAATTCTTTTTAATTAGAATGTAAATTCTTACATTTATATGAAGACATCAACTGTCAACGTTCCATGTGATATCTTTTTTTTTGTTTTGTTTTTTTTTTTTTTTTTTGTTCAGCCCACCGCCTGAATGAAGCTTTCATCGTTCATTTACGATGCTAAAACAATTTTGCTCTCCCTTTTGTTCCTTGATTCCTGCGTTCCCTTTTGACATTACTTTTGTTTGTATTGGCGCTCGCATCCCATGCAGTAGTGCCTTGGGACTCCAAGGAAATTTGGAATGAAAATTGAGTTCATTCAGTGTGCACCAATTACTTCTGCTGAATATTTCTCAATGCAAATCAAGCCTGTGCTCATGAAAGGTCCACATGTATTTGAAATAATTAATTTTCTCCTCTTTGGGAAGCTCGCAACAGAGCTTCTAATGTTTTGTTGTGTCTTTATACAGTGTATACGTGTGCGCACAAACTTATTCATTGACAGCCATGTCAATATTTCTTTTGTCTGTCTATTTCATTTCCATTTTTAATTGTGGGGTGTATATCATACAGTAAATGTTAAACACAACGAGCGAAATTGGCTATCTTAGATACTCTGGGGATGGGGGACGGTTTTAGCCAGATCAGGATTATTTGGCCAAGTTAATGGATGTTGGCTGTCTCAGGGTTTGTTTTGTTGAGCTGTGGTGCACGTGTTTAGGACAGAGAGTGGGGAGGTGGTGTTGACTCCCTGGCTGAACCCTGGGCCCGAGCTGGAGAAGGAGAGCCCCAGGGCGGACGGCCCGATCAGGGTTAATCTGGGCTGGGGCCTGCCTCTAAGCCTTCTGGAGCTGACAGGGTGAGAGCCAGAGGCGTCCTCTCTTTCCTTCACTATGTATATGTGGCCTTATTTTTTGAAACTATATTAATGTCTGTGTGTGTTATATGGGATTTTTCTATCTCTGTTTTTAATGGATGGATGGATGGATGGATTTTTTTCTTAGATATTGGGTAGATGGATGGATGGATGGATGGATGGATGGATTTTTTTCTTAGATATAGGGTAAAAGGATGGATGGATGGATGCATTTTTTCTTAGATATTGGGTAAAAGGATGGATGGATGGATGGATGGATGGATGGATGGATGGACGGACGGATTTTTTTCTTAGATATTGGGTAAAAAGATGGATGGATGGATGGATTTTTTCTTAGATATTGGGTAAAAGGATGAATGGATGGATTTTGTTTAAGATATTGGGTAAAAGGATGGATGGATTTTTTTCTTAGATATTGGATAAAAGAGTGGATGAATTGATGGATTTTTTCTTAGATATTGGATAAAAGGATGGATGGATTTTTTCTTAGATATTGAATAAAAGGATGGATGGATGGATCGGTGGTTGGTTGAATGGCTGGGTGGGTGGATGGCTAGCTGGGTGGGTGGATGGCTGGGTGGTTGGATGGCTGGCTGGCTGGGTGAATGGCTGGCTGGCTGGGTGGTTGGATGGCTGGCTGGGTGGGTGGATGGCTGGGTGGCTGGGTGGGTGGGTGTATGGCTGGCTGGGTGGTTGGATGGCTGGGTGGGTGGATGGCTGGCTGGGTGTTTGGATGGCTGGGTGGGTGGATGGCTGGCTGGCTGATGGCTGTGTGGGTGGGTGGATGGCTGGCTGGATGGGTTGGTGGGTTGGTGGGTAAATAGTGTAATGTAGCAGTAGTGTAATTTTCCTTGCATTTCCTCATATTTTAAAATCAGACTTTTGATGACCGTGTTCCTCTTGATGCTACTCACTGCGGTTTATCTGATCTCATTCATTTGTTTGAGGGTGTTGCAGTCTCTCATTACTTTTTACTGTGTGTGTGTGTTGGGATGTGGCAACCTTGCTCTTGCTCTTCCAAATCCCTCTCTGGCCCCTCTAAGCTAACTTGTTGACTAACAAGTTGTGGCTCTTTTCTCCTCTCGGCACTTGGTTCAAGACAACTACTTGAGACGAGAGGGGAACATTTATCCTAGAGGCCACTTGTGGCTACTCAAGCAGAAAGCCGTAACTCACGCTCACTCTCTCTCTCTCTTTCCATCTCTCTCCGCAGCATTCCACATTTTTAATGAGTTTCTTCACAAACACTCTAGGGCCGCCTATTCTCTCTCTAGTACTGGCTAAAAGGGGATTTGTCCTAATTAAGAAGGCTGGACATGTATGTGATAGCCCACAGTGCCCACACATTACTTTTTAATCACCTTTAGTTCGCAAAACTTTCGAAGCCAATTATGACCATCATTTTTTGTTTTTATTTTTTAATTTTGCATTCTAATCCTGACAACATTCCTTGTTTTTCCCCCTACATTTTGTCACCAACTGAACTTATATGCAAGTGGAAAAGCATTTTTTCTCTCTCTCTCTTTCTCTCAAATTCAGCTTTCAAAGAGCTTTTTGTTTCAAAGTTTTTCAAGTCTCTTGAAGTGAGATTACCCCTTCTTGTTTGTATTTGTGTGTCTTTCTCTCTCCCTCCTTGAAAAGAAGCGGTCCCTCATCTGTCCCTCCGCAATTACCCCATGGTACTCCTCCATGCATGCGACAACGCCTTTGAAATGGCCCTCTTTTCTCTTTTCGAGCTATATTTCATTGTTGACGCTAGTGGGCTGTGTCTATGTATTTAGAGGGTAATTGGTGGGAGATACAAGGAGCCAGTGAAGTACATCCACTTATCTCACTTCTCTTTTTTAGCCCGCCCGAGCATCTTGGTGAGCGGGACAAAATGCCCATAATGTCTGTTTTATACCTAGGTGGACAAACACAATCAAGGGCTGGTTCGGCATTGTCCCTGCCGCTGTTTGAAATAGTCTCCGAGTGCATCATTTGTGCCAGGGCTGGCTGCGGGCCCTCCAAGACGCCAACCTTTTGAAAACCCCCTCCCTCCCATCACTGAATGGCATAATCTAATGATTTCACTTACACCTCCCTTATTTAACACTGTCATGGAAAGCAAGGAATCAGCCATTTATAATTTACATGTCATTTGCTGCCTCATATTGTGTGAAATTTAATTACGGCCCCGCTCCGATTGTGGCCGGTGCTCGTTTGTCTCTGGCGGGGCTCACAATGCGGCATTGATGTGAGCCGGGGCGGCGCTGGCTGTGTCTCTTTTTATCTCATCACCTTCTGCTGTAGCCTTCAAGTCTGCTTGGTCCCTTCCTTTCAGTCCTTTGTGAGGAAAATGAGAGAAGTTGACCCCTCATTTTCATTTAAAAATCCAAGGGCCGTCATATAAAAGATTCACGTTCTTTTGAAAGGATCCCATTCAGGGCTTTTAGTACAATGGAATAAACTGATATTTTTTGCGCAGAAAGCGATTAACGTTCTTAATCGTGCCCTAAAGATTTTTCGAAACTTTTGACTATGAGTGAAAGCGGCTAGTCACAGGTGCTTGACTAACTAGCGCAGACGTTTAGTGACGTCAACTTTGTGTCTCTGTGTGTGTTTATGCGAAGGAAAAGGAGGAAACTTCAAGGGAAAGGGAGGGTTTCTTTTCGGGCTCCAGCCTTCGGAATCTCTAATGGCTTATTATTCAACATTTTAGTCAGTTTCTGAAAGTTTCCTTTAAATCAAAGGCGCCGCCACGCTGTAATTGCAGGCTGCTCGGCCTCCTGCGGAGCGATTCATATGACTGTAATCCACCTGACAACTCAGACTCTGCTTTGAGCTGGCAGCCGGCCCGTTTCTCAGCCAAACACTAAAGTCTGAATTAGGAGGATGAAGAGGATAATTATTAGATTCAGAAACAGTTTCCCAGCAAAGAAAACTGTTATTCACGGCTGGGAAATGTGCTTATGACATTCATTGTAAAGAGTGGTTTCTTGCTTTGGTGTATGATGTTGCAGTGAGGAGAGGTTTACTGAAAACAGCAAGCTGGAACGCTAATGGCCGAGACCTTTGAGAAAGGGTGTTGAGAGATACAGAAAGGGAGAGAGAGAAAGGGTGAAGGAGCGCTGCTTGGGGTTGGATTACAAATCAAAAATTGCTGAAGTGGAATAACAGCATTCCACTGAGTTTTTGATGCTCACACATCCATTTCTCAAAATACTTTGCATTACTTTTACTCATCCTGCACCAATCATTGGTACACTGTGTTTTTGTTAAAATTTTAATGAGAAGCTTTGGTTCAGATTCACATACATTATTTATTTGCAATGGCGGATGTTGCACAGTTCATGAAAAAAGTGAAATGTGTAATTTCTGTACAAGCAAATGACTGTTTCCAAGCAGGTTTCCTGTAGTAACACTTCCATAGTTTGTGATTGGATGGCCAAACAGATAGCCCAGCCCCAAATTCACACCACTGGTTGAGCCACTGTTGCTATGCTGTTGCTGGTCGGATGTTTAAACAAACAGAGCAATGTTTTGATAGCACCACTGTGTTTACACTGTAGTTCAAAAGTTTGGGGTCAGTATGTTTTTTTTTTTTTTCTTAAATTAATTTTATTCATCAAGGATGCGTTAAATTGATCATACGTGACAGTGAAGACATTTATGTTACAAAAGATTTCTGTTTAAATAAATGCTGATCTTTTGAACTTTTTTTCATCAAAGCATCCTGAAAAAATGCATCACTATTTCCACAAAAATATTAAGCATCACAACTGTTTTCAACATTGATAATAATCAGAAATGTTTCTTGAGCACCAAATCAGCATATTAGAATGATTTCTGAAGGATCATGTGATACTGAAGACTGGAGTAATGATGCTGAAAATTCAGCTTTGCATCACAGGAATAAATTATATTTTAAATAATATTTTATATTTTAAATATATTAAAACAGTTCACTAATATTTGAAAAATATTTCACAATATTACTGTTTTTACTGTATTTTGATAAACTTTGTGAGCATCAGAGACATTAAAAAAACAAAAACAAAAAAATTACTGACCCCAAACGGTAATAAATGGTTGAATGGTAGCATAACTGTTGGTAGATATTAGGCTAGAATACGAGAAAGTATTTTAGTGAGAAAAATGGCATAATCTTTAAGCTGCTCTGAAAACGTAGACAGCGTATCATCTTGAGCGAAAATCTGGGGAAATTTTGACAAGCAAATGCAGATTCAGTGACATGTTGGCACTTTTATACTTGAAGATGTATGTAATGATTTCAGAGCCACAAACCAACAGCAAAAATAATGTTTATTGGTTTTTCCATTTGGAGAAAATTAAGCATTGAGGCGTTAAACACCATTGATTCCTTATGCAGAATCTCATGAATGAAGTCTCGCTTGCCAGTAACATGCAATATTCTTGGGGCAGCAAGCCATTTTACAGTGATTGTACCCAACAAATGGCATTCAAAAAGGGACACTGTAAATGTGTTTTCTGCATGTGCTGGAGGGTTTGGATGTGGGAAACATGTCACAATCACTTTAATGTCTAGTTGCCAATCCCTGCAGGAATTTACTGGTCTAAATGTTCAGAAATAGTCTAGGTTGTGACAAAAATGAATGCTGTTTTCCCTTAAACTATTTATAATAATGCTTTAGCAATATCAGCTAAATCATCCTTCCATAAAGGGTTTTCTAGTAAAAAATTAGGCATTATCATGCGAACGAAATGTTAAATGGTGTTTTTGTCTGGTGAGGATAGTGACAGTGTGAATATAATACCCAGAAGGCCATTGTTTGGCTCCTGTTATGCTGAAGTACTGTGTTCAGATGCCTTTAAACAGACTATTACTGCTTTGCATTTGTCAGATATCGATTGCACATGCTTTCAGAAGTATGTTATAATACTTACTGTCTCCTAACAGGGACCAGTTGCAAGAATGTTAGTAACCAAGCAGATCTCGCCCCCCATTGACTTATAGTATTTTTTTTTTCCTACTATGGTAGTCAATGGGAGGCGAGATCTGCTTGGTTACTGATATTCTTCCAAATATCTTCCTTTGTGTACAGCAGAACAACTTGAGGGTGAGTAAATTATGACAAAATTTTAATTTTGAAAATTTTAAATTTTAAATTTTAAATTTGAAAATGAAAATTATCCCATGATTTACTCACCCTCAAGCCATCCTAGGTGTATATGACTATCTTCTTTCAGACGAACACAATCAGAGATATATTTAAAAATATCCTGGCTCTCCCAAGCTTTATAATGGTAGTGAAAGGGGGGGCGTGTTTTGAAGCCCCCCCAAAAATGCATCCATCCATCATAAATATAATCCATACAAAGCAATATCTATTCGTAAGAAAAATATCCGTATTTAAAACTTTAATAACTATAATAACTAGCTTTCGGCAGACGGCCATACGCATCGATTTGCGGCAGAAGAGTGACCTCTGACCCAACATATGACGCAATGATGAACGCGGAAGCTCAGAGGATAGAGCAAAACAAAACACCGGTCACGAATTAGAAGTCTAAAATGAGAAATTTTAAAGAGAAATGTCAGAGGATTTTGATATAAGAGAAGAGGAGCTTGAGTTTGTTGCACAGCCCTATTTGTTTAAACCGCGAGAGGCGTCTAAGCATTGCTTCAGGGGTTACTCATTTGGCGCAAGTCGACTTGTGCATTCTGCGTACGGTCGTCTGGTGGAAGCTAGTTATTTTACTTTATAAATTTTTAAATATGGATATTTTTGTCACGAAAACCCATCGCTTCGCTTCAGAAGGCCTTTATTAACCCCCTGGAGCCGTATGGATTATATTTATGATGGATTTTTTGGGCCTTCAAAACACGCCCCCTGTTCACTACCATCATAAAACTTGGGAGAGCCACGATATTTTTAAATATATCTCCGATTGTGTTCGTCTGAAAGAAGATAGTCATATACACCTAGGATGGCTTGAGGATGAGTAAATCATGGGACAATTTTCATTTTTGGGTGAACTATCCCTTTAAGACAGTCTTAACATAATGGCTCTGTTTATGCAACTGGACCCAGATGTGGACCTTACTTTTGAGGATGGCACGATAACCCTAAATGTGACCTCCCCACTGTAAAACAGCAACAGACCCGCTTACAAACAATGTTTGGTACGTTTGTAGTATCTATAGTTTCTGACAGGACTCGCAGTCACCTCCTTGCATCGTCTAGCTAGTAAAAACTGTCACTTCTAGAACCAGCCTGTGCTCTGAAAAGCCAAGAATAAATAAAACATCCATCTAATGCATCTCCTCTCTGTCGTCAACACAGATAATACACTTCTTACTATGTACAAAATGTAGGAGGATCATACAAATAGAAGTGTTGTTTTTTTTTTTCCTCAGAAATGCGTTTCTGTGCAACTGAGAGTGAGATTGTCGCATGCCACTTTTAGTGATGGTTTCTGGCTTGAAATAGCCTCTTTCTGATTCCCTCAAACTAAACTACTAGTGACACCTTTATACAGAATTTGCTTGTATGCCTCATGAATTTCGTCAAAGGAGAAATGTGACTGTAAACCTGTGTAAAATGTTGCATGATGAGAAGGAAAGTGATGCATAAATTTATCTTTAACATTTTGTTACATATCTTAGTTCTGAGTTTCGTCCACGCAGACACATTTTTCACATTGTAAAGCTTTCTGTGAATCACTTTTTTTTTTTTTTTTTTACACTCCCATGGGATATATTTTGTCGCACAGACATTATATATCACTAAAACAAACAAGCTCGCCTTGTGGAACAAATCCTTGTCATGATCCTGTCTAACTTTAGGTCATCGGACCACGACAGTGACCTCATAAAGACTAGATTAGCATTGTGTTTTACGGCTAATTAACCCCAAGCCTACATCTTTAGGCTGGATCTACACACGTGAAATGAAGAGCGTTGCTTTCATGCCGACGTTAACAACACTGTCATTAAAAAGCTTGTTTCTGTTGCAGTTACTACATGCTATATCACACATTTTAACAGAGATTAGCATCTATATGCTTTTTACGTCAACATGAACAGAAAGTGTGACTGAATAGGATTAGATTGGTTTTGTCCTATGAATATTCATTTTCATAAATACTTGCTCATTAATATTCATGAATTCTCGCATGCCGGTCCTTCTCGACACCTGTTTAAATGGCTTTCTCATCTTTTCAGCAGTAAAGTGGAGTCTGAGAGCTGAATTTCTGTTTTACTAAACCATGTTATTGTTTACTGATAATCAGGACATTTTGCATTTCATCTACTTAACAAGAAAAAAGTGTGTGTGAGCGTGCGTGTGTGTGTGTGTGTGTGTGTGTGTGTGTATATATATATATATATATACATATACACACACACACACACTGTAAATATGAGTATAAATATGTATGAGTGTGTTTTATTTAAATATTTTGTTATTTCTTATCATGCAACATAAACAAAATTATATGTATTTTGATATATGTAATTGGATTATGAGTCCTCATATTTAAAATAGCTTTAAAAACATACTAAACAATGTTTTATTCAAAATGTAAAAATGCTGAATGTTTTCTGTGATGGGTAGGTTTAGGAGTAGGGGTAGTGTAGGGGGATAGAATGTACAGTTTGTACAGTATAAAAACCATTACGCCTATGGAATGTCCTCACTTTGATAGCAAAACAAACCTGTGTGTGTGTGTGTGTGTAAGCATGTAAATAGCCTTCAGATATGTTGTCATAGTTCATCCCATTGTAACATTCGCAGTGCCTTTGTATTTAATCTGAAGGCAGCACTTACATGTATTTTGCTCATGCAGTGTGTCTTGCTTTCACCCCAGGGCCAAGCCTCACACTCTTCAAATATTTAACACACAAACACACACACACATAAAAACACACATACACACACACTGGCTTGTCTATGCTGTAGCCCATGCTGCCCTTGATTCAGCTCGAAGCATCAAACACAGACACATAGTACACTCTCATAATGGTACAAAAATATCCACATAGGTGCACACACTTACAGTCTCGCAAAGTATTCTGACCTTTAACCAGCTTTTGTATTGTGCTGAATTGCAGCTGCTACACCACAATTTATTTTTTGTTGTTTTTCAAAGCGTGAGATCTTAAAATAATTTAAAGGGTTAGTTCACACAAAAATGAAAATTCTGTCATTAATTACCCTCATGTTGTTCTACACCTGTAAGACCTTTGATCATCTTCGAAACACAAATTAAGATATTTTTGATAAAATCCGATGGCTAAGTGAGGCCTCCATTGACAGCAAGATAATTAACACTTTAAAATGCCCAGAAAGCTACTAAAGACATATTTAAAACAGTTCATGTGACTACATTAGTTCAACCTTAATGTTATGAAGTGACGAGTACTTTTTGTGCGCCAAAAAACAAAAAAAAACAAAAACGACTTTATTCAACAATATCTAGTGATGGCCAATTTCAAAACACTGCTTCATGAAGCTTCGAAGCTTTATGAATCTTTTGTTTCGAATCAGTGGTTCGGAGCGCCAAAGTCACGTGATTTCAGTAAAAGAGGCTTCGTTGCATTGTAAGTGTTTGAAATTTCAATAGTTCACGTGACTTTGGCAGTTTGATACGCGATCCGAACCACTGATTCAAACAAAAGATTCGTAAAGCTTCGAAGCAGTGTTTTGAAATCGGCCATCACTAGATATTGTTGAAAAGTCATTATTTTGTTTACAAAAAGTATTCTCATCACTTTATAATATTAAGGTTGAACCACTGTAGTCACATAAACTGTTTTAAATATGTCTTTCGTAGCTTTCTGGATCTTGAGAAGTTCAGTGACATTGCTGGCAATGGAGGCCTCACTGAGCCATCAGATTTCATCAAAAATATCTTAATTTGTGTTCTATAATTTGTGTTTTGTGAACTAACCCTTTAAGGTTGAACCACTGTAGTCACATGAACTGTTTTAAATATGTCTTTAGTACCTTTCTGGGTATCTGAAAGTGTTAATTATCTTGGTGTCAATGGAGGCCTCACTGAGCTATCAGATTTTATCAAAAATATCTTAATTTGTGTTCCGAAGATGAATGAAGGTCTTACGGGTATGGAACGACATGAGGGTGAGTAATTAATGACAGAATTTTAATTTGTGTGTGAACTAACCCTTTAAAAGCTTAATTGCATAATGTAGGAAAATATTCTCAGTAGACATAAAAATCTAAACTGCACTGTTTGCATTAGTATTCAGTTTTTGTATGCATGTATTCCTACTAATGTCTAACACTCGATTTAAATTCCTACACTACAATTAGTTCTTTCTTTTATTTACATTAGGTGTCTTTAACTACTATGTACTTATATATTAAAAATTGTTAGGTACAATGTACTTATTGTGTTCACGTGGTATTGTAAAACACTTTTGCAGCTATTGAGGTGGGATACGGGTTCGGTTTAGTGATATGGGTAGGTTTAAGGGTGGGTTCAGGGGTAAAGGAAGGGTAATTATACTAGATGTAATTACAGAAATTAATTTAAGATGTAATTACATACAGGTATTTTTTAAATACAAGTACAAGGTAGAAGACACAATGACTGCATTGTATCAAATGATTAATTTAAATGTTAATACATAGTAGTAAAAAAAACAGTTAATATAAAGGGGGGCATATATTTCTAAGACTGGAGACTCTTTTAAATACTGTTGTTTTTTCAAAATATGCTCATCATCATCATCATTTCATCAGTGCTGTTTCCAAATGTATTAAACCCATAAATTTTAATATCTTCCACAGTAATTTTCTAATGCCGCCACAGGCTCTCACATGGGACATTCCACACACATAGATTAAGCCATTCTCTGTTTAAATAACCTGTCTCGACAGGAAATAGCATGCTCTTTTATCTAACTTTCTCTACCTATGCGGCCATAACTGTGCTCAGTTCAGCATATTCCAAAGGTCCTTTTACTTCCAGGTGAATATGTTCCTGATATATTACAAATGACCTTTTCATGCAGGCAATCCATAGAGAATCTGAAGGGAATCTGTTTTTCAAATGTGAGCAATAAGAAGAGAGCATCCGTAGCAAGCAGTGTGCCCTTTACAAGGTCTGATTGGCATACAGGTAAATATTTATAGAGTTATGAGTTTCCCATTCGGCTTTCTGATCCGTGTGTTTGTGTTTTTTTGCATATGGCTATGTCAGATTTGGTTGAGACGACATTCATTGCCTCTTCTATTATAGTATTATTTGATTTAATGATCCTCTCACCTTTAGGATCCATAGCACCCGAAGACCTTAATTTACCAGTCAGGATGTTTTAATGTAGTCTTTAAGACTGTTCCACCCTAGTAAAACATCTGCTCAGGTCCTTTTCCTGTGTCAGGAGTGCAGAATCATTCAAAAGTTCTGGGGAACAATGCTGCGTAACTCTAGATGACTCAGGGCTTATGGGCAGGCCGAGAGATTTTTGTGTTTTAACAGTAGGGTTGAATTTCAATTCAAGATTACTGCCAGACAGAGGTGGTAGGACAGGCACACAGCTTGGATTGCTGAAAAACAAGCTTAATCATCCCTTTCAAAGGAAATCCAAGAGCGCACACAGATGTGTCTTAGGAGTTTCGTCTGTACAACTGAAAAGGCTTAACTATGTAGTGAGTAAATAAATATTTAAGTAAAATAAGAGTATAAGCTAAGGTGTCGCAGGTAAGTAATATAATGCACATGAATCTTTTAATCTAAATTTATTTATTGATGTTTTGCCTTTAATTGACAGGGAGGCACAATATATCAGTATCATATCTGCTATTGGCTGATATTTGGGATTTTTTTTTATTTTTTTAAATTGCCCATGCCCATTTCCACTATTTTTACTTTTAGGTTACTTTTGCATCATCTAATGCTCACTTAATGTTTATATATATATATATATATATATATATATATATATATAATTATTATTATTATTATGTTATTATTATTATTATTATTATTATATATATATATTTTTTTTTTTTTTTTTTTTTTTATACCACGTCATGTGCGGGGCTCTATGGAAGTTTGTTTCCGCCACTAAATAAAAAAGGTAATTGGGACTTTTTATCTCACAATTCTGACTTTTTTTCTCACAATTGCGAGTTTGCATCTCGCAATTCTGACTTTTTTCTCATAATAGCGAAATATAAACTCACAATTATGAGAAATAATGTCAGAATTGCGAGATATAAACTCATAATTATGAGAAATAAAGTCAGAATTGCGAGTTGTAATGTCAGAATTAAGAGTTATAAACTCACAATTGCGAGATATAAACTCGCAATGGCGAGTTATAAAATCCAATTCTGAGGGGAAAAAAATTGACTTTTTTCTCAGAATTGCGAGATTATATCTCACAATTCTGACTTTATAACTTGCAATTGCAAGTTTATATCTCGCAATTCTGACTTCATAACATTGAGAAAAAAGTCAGAATTGTGAGTTTATAGCTTTATAACTTGCAATTGCAAGTTTATATCACACAATTCTGACTGTATAATTCGCAATTGCGAGTTTATATCCAACCCGATCTCACGGCAATTCGTACATATTTTACGAGGTGGTTAATTCGTATGAATTCGTATAAATTAACTACCCCTAACCCCGCCCCTAAACCTACCTGTCACTAGGGTTTAGACAAATCGTACGAATTCGTATGAATTAGCCACCTTGTAAAATACGTACGAGTTGGTCGTGAGATAGCGTCGTTTATGTCACACAATTCTGAGAAAAAAGTCAGAATTGCGAGATGTAAACTCGCAATTGTGAGAGAAAAAAAAGTCAGAATTGTGAGATAAAAAGTCGCAATTACCTTTTTTATTTTTTATTCAGTGGCGGAAACAAGCTAGCATAGGGCTTTGTATAGGCAGAAAGATGGTAATGCGATTGGTTCAAGACTCAAACCAGCATTTCCATTACATCACCACAGTTTGTGTTTCGTGAGCATTACCTACTGCACCACAGCACTAACATACTCATAAATCTTGAATCTACACATTGACTTTTTGATTTCACATCCGGTACAATATTGTCTGCATATTTCAATTCATGCAACTAAAAACTGCAAATTGCTAAAACTGCTAAAAGTTTGTTTATAACTTGTCTTACAATGCTAATGTCAGAATTTAGCCTTATACGTCCTCACTAGCTTGATTTTTGTGTGAAAAATGTCCCAGGAACACGAAAAAATGACACAAATTAGCACCTAATACTTCTGTCATTAGTGACTCCAGCCAGAGCTTTGGAATTCCTTTGATGCTGTTCTTATGGTAAGGACTGTTTTGCTAATCTCTGTTTGAGGAAATCATGGTATTTGGGTCACAAATTATTCACTCACATTAGTGATATAAACACTGTTAAACTGCACAAAGTTGTTAGCGTGGAACTCCCTCCTGATCTCCCGCTAACACGCAATCCTCACGCTCCTGCAGTGTTTTTGTTGAGGGATTTGTTTATGTCAAGACCAAAAACACGTGTTTGGGGCAATGCACTGCTGAGCTACCAGTAGTGTAAAGATAAAGTTACTTTCTAATGAGACATGGGCCTGAAGTTTTGGCTCTAGTAACGCAGCTCATTTCTTGTTGCTGTTGGTGTTGTTAGCATAGCAGGTTTTGTTATCATGATCTGCTTATTCATGCTTTTTCTTCTTCTTCTTCTTTTTATCCTGGTCTGAGTGAGTGTTTATGGTGGCGAGGGTTATTTGAGAGGAGAGTTGGGTCTTTGCCCCGTCCCACAGTTGCAGGTGGGGGGTTACAATACAATAGAGAAGCAGTGCCATGCTGTCATCGCCATGACGGGCTCTGGCTCAGAGGACTGTGCCCTGGTCCAGAAAGACACCGCTTTCTGTCTGTCTCACTGACTGGGGTGTCCTGAGACTCTCCAAAAAGAGGAGTCAAGGGTGAGGTGTATAGACTAGACCCCCTTTCCATCTGCTGAGTGTGTGTATTTGTATCTGAGTTGAGCTTCTGAGCGAATGTTTACAGAAACACAGCTTCTCCCTAAATTTATTATATTATATTATATTCTTTTAAAAATGCAGTGCTGATACCAAAATGAAATTACATCCGTGTTCCTCCATTCTTGAAAAGCACCAGCCGCCTGTGTGTGTGTATGTGTTATTTAATAACTGTGCATATGTGAGTGTGTGTCATTCATGCTCAGTGTGTCTGGCCTGTTGTTTCTCTAGATCTTTTTGCCAGCTGCTGTCACTCATCTGTTCCGCCTGTTACAGCATTGACGCTCATCCCACTATCTGTTAAAACCTGGCCGGGGCCATTCAGCTTTCACTACTGTAATCAACTGTAGGATTTGTAAATGGAGAGGTAATATGATTAAACACATTTATAGGTACAAAATATTACTGAAATCCTTTCTCTGAAAATTCCACCACTTCAACATAATAAAATCAGCACAGAGTGCTGAAGGTCACTGGCCTTCAATGCAATCAGAACACAATGCTGTATTTAGATAAAGATTGTTTCCCAGTCTGCATAAAGATGCATTTTTTTTTTTTAATTTTGCAGTATTTTTATGCAGTTTTTTTTGCGCAGATAATTTGGACTTGTGAATTAGGCCCTCATATATATAGGCATCATCTCAGTAGATTTTGAGGGGGTGAATTCAGCTCGTTCCTTCACTTTAGGTGAGCTGAAGTGTCACTTCACCTGCTGACTCACAAGTGGTGGACCGAGAGGCCTCTCAATAAAGCTTAGCTCTGCTAGTTCATTCAGAGAGCGATCAGTAGCAGTATTTGGTCAGCAGAGCTTGTCTCTGCGAGTGGGCATCGAGAGGAGGGGTTTCTGAGGATGTGTGAAGTGGCTATTACTCTAAATTACAAGCTCCAGTATAAAGCACTGGCAGGCAAAGGATACACACACTCATACAAAGCAATGCTGAAGCATTATTGCTCAAGTACCAACAGCCACTTGTCTTTTCCACCTCTCAGACAGACTGATAACCCTTCTTTACACTTGCTGGAAAACACTATGTGAATTTACGCACAGGGCGTTCATTGGATAGCCTCCCACTAGACTAATAGCATTTTGATCATTACCTCGTTCAGTGTAACGAGTCTGTTTTTCTATCCTTTCTTCTTTTATTTCATTCTTTCTCTCATTATCCATCTTTTTTGAAGCATGCACAAAGGATAATTCAGATATAGTCCTAATCCAGATGCTTTATATAAAGTGGGATATCATCATTATTATATTATATAAAGATGGTTTTAATGAAATACATATTTCAGATTATATATATATATATATATAAAAATATATAATATATATTGTATTGTATAATATATATATATATATATATATATATAGTATATATTGTATTGTAATATATATATATATATATATATATTTTTTTTTTTAATTTTAATATAATATATAATATAATAATGATGATACCCCACTTTATATAAAGCGTCTGGATTAGGACTATATCTGAATTATCCTTTGTGCATGCTTCAAAAAAGATAGATAATGAGAAAAATATTAAAAAATATATAATATATATTGTATGTATTGTATTGTTATATATATATATATATATTACAATTTATACATGTATTAATGTATTTATAAATGTATTGATTATATATTGAAATAAATTGATTATATAATAAATAAATAATTGCAATAAATATTACAAATATACACATTTTTAATACATAGTTTAAAAATACTTTGTTAATTGTATGTTTTTTCTGTTTATATATTTTTTTCAATGAAAAAAATGTATATACAGTGTATATATATTTAATGAAAAATGATAAAATACATTAATAAAAATATAAATTGATAAAATAAAATATAAAAATAAGAAATTATAATTAGATATATTAATGAAATAATAAATATATTAAATAATAATACATATAAAATCAATATAAAAATAACAATAATAATAATAAATAAAATATGATAAAAATTTAAATAAAAATAAATAATTAACTAGAAATATCCTCATCCTTTCTCTTTCAGCAGAGACACAGCTTTAGCCTATAGACTTGTCAGAAACAGCCTATCTGTCTATCTATCTATCTATCTTGTTTTTTATTTTTAAGCATTCTCAGTACAGACTTACAGACAGTTTTTTTCACTGGTTGGTTTTACTCCTGGATTCTGTTTTTTTTTTCCCCCTTTTTTTTTCTTTGTTTTTTCGCCTCGTTTCCTTTGTGTTTATCATTTCAAACACAGCTGCATTAACTCTATTGTAGGGGTCTGCTGTGCAGGGACCCTTCAGAGAGATGCTCAGAGTAGAATTATAACAGAGCACATGCATCTGCAGCCAACAACGGAGCGAAGCATAATTGTGTCCTGTCATATTTAAATGCTCCTCGACTGTGGAAAAGGGACAAAATATCTCCCTCTATCCAGCCTTTCATTGGTCTTTTTGCCTCCTCGATTCTCATCCTTTCTCTCTCTTTCAGCAGAGACGCAGCTTTAGCCTCTAGACTTGTCAGAAACAGGCTGGCATTTGAGCGAACAGGCTTTGGCAGAATTTGGTAAGTGCTGGGGCTGAGATGGGGGGTCAGCACAGCCATGGGCTAGAAGCACCTGGGTTTCCTCTGTTCCTCTTTAACCGCTTCATGCAAACAAGTCCTGTGCTTCAAACTAGAGCAAACCTTAGCCAGACACACTTGATTAGCACATAAACACCCTGCAAAATCTGCTTCACTACAGATGTATTATGCAATGATCTTACAGCATTGTTCTTATTTAGTGGCAATTAATACTTCTAGTTAAAGCTGCAGTCCATAACTTTTTTAGGTTAAAAATTATCCAAAATCAATTTTTGAGCAAGTACATAACCAGCCAGTGTTCAAAACTATCCCCTTACCTTAGCCTGAATCACAACGGTAAGCTTGTTATAATGTTTTATAACAAACTTGGTACTGGTAGGTTTCCGCGGGAAATTCGAGCATGCAGCCGTTATCATATACGTCATAACATCACGTCTGTTTACATAAAGGAGGAGTCCCAGCTAGTAGGCTATATGGCATGTAGAGGATGCTGCTGGTAGCGGAGCATTTATAGCTTTTTCTCACAGCAGCTGCAATAATTAAACTTATTTTGATGGCGAAAAAATTAGATTAATCCGCGCTGAGGAGCAGTGCCGATGCACAACCCACGTAAAGATTATATTTCCACAAGTAACTGCAAGTGCAGGTTTCAAACAGAGATGGCGACAAAGAGGCAAAACTTACAGACTGCAGCTTTAATTATATATTTATATATATATATATATATTTATATACAAAATGATAAAATTATATTTTTTATTATATTTTGTAATTTTATTTTATTTTATAATTTTATTTATTAAATATTTTATTAATGTATTTTAACCTTTTATTTTGGAGCTTTTTGCCACTTCATTTGTACAGCACTAGGGAGATGTCAGGAAGTGATCGTTTCCCAAATGAGCAACACAGCTTAAGGCCCTGTGCGCAAACCACTAAGCCACGTCTCCGAACCTTAATGGCCTTTTGTCAAGACTGCACTGAAATCTTCTGCAGATGAACCTAAATTAAAGGTCTGTTGTTGTTTGTTCCTCAGCAGGAGAGGACAAAGTCTTGCCTCACTTTCGATCAGAGGTATCCTCCACCTCTGAAGTCCTCTTGTGACTAAACATACAACCAAATCAACTCAAATTCTCACAGCCATGTACATGGAACGACATATCTGGGGTTTCCATTTCGAAGTGGGTTAAATGTGATTGCTGCAGGCTGAACACGCGTCCCATCACAAGTCTCCTTTGCATTGTGCTTGGTGGTGTGAAAACATACCCCGACAAGGCTGTTTCTGACCAACTTTCATACATGGATGACTTTGGTTAACTTTTGGTATGCTATAAAAAGAGAGAGTAGGATTTGTCAAGCTTTTGTGCAAGAAACTTCTTTTTGAATCAATAGATTGTAAAAGTTGTTTGGCACTGGTGCATTCACTAGACATATACACTGTTATTTTCAGTTTTAAAAAATACAAATTGCACTTACAGGAACCTCAAATTAGAGGTACTCCTGTACACACACAAACACACACACATACACAAACACACACACACACACACACACACACACACATTTCTGCATTTTTACATTTTCAAAAAACATCATTCTGTATGATTCATAAGCTGTTTTCCTCATAGGGACCAAAAAAATGTCCCCCACACAAGGTAAATTACTGTTATTACTACATGTGTGACATTTGGTCATTTATATTGCCTATATAACAGGTCTTTTATTTACTTAGATTATAGATTAAGATTTAAGCTACAATTGATTTTTAATTTGAATTATACAACAAGTTTTTACAGTCATGTTCCACATAGAGTAGCCTATTAATTAATCAAATACTAGTAAATCAGTCAAATTTCCTGGATTGTGTTTGATATTAATTAATACATAGCATCCAACTTGACTTGTTGAATTTTGCGACAGCTCAGATTCATTCATCCACTCCTCCTCAGACTCTCACACCATATTATATCAGAGCAACTGAATTACCTACAATTAATTTTGATAGTAGGTACATTTTATGCTAACGTTAACAGTGCCATCCTGTCTATTCATAAAATCCAACAGTCCTTTAAACCATCAGCTCAAAGTTTGGCTCTCTTCTTTTTGTTGCCTTTGTTTTGACCGTTCATTCACACGACAACGGTGTTTTGGTTGCCTGAAATCGCAAACTTTTGAAAACGGGGTTCAAAGTGCAAGTTTTTGAAAACGATACCCTTATATCGTCGTCTTGTAAACTACAAAAACGCGAATTTGTGAAAACCGTGATGTCTTGCGCATGCGTATTACGTGTTCAGTCTACAGGCGCGTAGTGTTTCTTTACAAAGTGACGTCGCCAACTACTGGCCTGGCAACATAATGCAGCGTTTTTAATCGTTTTCGCGGATCCGTGTGAACGGGGATCGTAAGGAAAGGATGCAAAGGAAAAACTTTTCCGTTTTTAGTACATCGTTGCCGTGTAAATTTCGCTGCGTTCCGAAGTTCAAGTTTGGTGAACTCTGACCTGCGAATTCGCATCACGTGAAGATGTGAGACCAGTAGAAGATCGATTCGTAACGGCATGACCTCTTGGCTAAATTAAAAGAACGATATTTTTGCAGTAAAGTCGAGTAAGTTCTATATTTTTTACATTTTGAATGTATTACTTTAGGTTATGTGTTGAATTCATGTTTATGTAAAAGACGCTGTAGACCGTGACGTCATATCACGACCGTTACAGCATCCGAAGAAATTTCTCACGTTCAAAGTCTAGTGTGACCGCGGCTTTAGATGACTGTCATATTATATAGGGCAGTTCTACACAAATTATATACATTTTCCAGACTACTATATCATTTTGTCTAGTTGTTTGTCTTACTGTGCCTAATGTTCGTTTTATTTTCTGTACGTGACGAACAGGCCAATCGCATTCACACGTACCTGACCGTTCTCCTGTAGGATTCCTCTCTACATTTCCCTCCCTGCTGGGTCTCCCGAGGGGGCAAAATTACATATTTTACCCTGCAATCATTCCTTACACTTACTGGTAAGATAAATGCATTGTTTTTGATTTCTTCTTTAGAGTAAACAGTTGCTTGAGTTCTTTTTGTTTGCTGCTTTGCTGTTTTATACAATAGCCATGGTGGTGTTTTGAACCTAGCATTTGGCGAGCTGATTCCTGAACGCACGCTGATAGCTCTCATACAGTGTATGAGTTTTCTGACTATGGGACCCCACTTTGCGCTTTTCATTCCTTAATGTAACAAGATCAACTTAAACGACAACATTAATAACATGCAGATTATTTTAAAGACAACAGTCTTACTGAAATGTCACAAGAATCACATCCCAGATAGCACAGGTAAGTCTGTAAGACGTCTGCTAAAGATCTGTTAATCTGGAAAGCATCTGCTGTGTAAAAAAAATCTGATAAACATCTTAAAAAAAGCAGTTTTACATACATTCTAAATCTTAATATCTTAAAGACTTATTCTAAAATGTGTATATGACATCTGACAGGAAACGTCCAAGAGAGGTATTGCAGATGAGCAAACATTGTAAAAAAATACATCTTGCAGATGTAAATGCAGACTTCAAATATACGTCTCTGAGATGTACTTGTGCTATATATACTGTATAAATATATTGATAACACTTTTACAATAAGGTTTCATTTAACATTGTTTAACTATATTAGAACTAACAAAAAACATCTTAGTTTTTATTTTAGTTAAGTTTATTAATGTTTTGAATCAGCTTTTATTTATTCATTTTTTTAAATATTGCTATTTAGGTTTAATTTATTTTTATTTCAGTTTTAGTTATAGTTTTTTATTTCCAGTTAATAATTTTAGTACTTCAACTTAAACGTATTTCAGTTTGTTACCAAGGCACCATTTCTAATTTTCGTTTAGTTGAAGTTTTTCAACTAATATTTTTATTTTATTTTATTTCAGCTTTATTTCAATTAACAGAAATGTTTTTATTAGTTTAACGCTGCAATGAACATCACTTTTACAGCATTTATTAATCTTAGTTAATGTTAATTTTAATATTTGCTAATACAATTTTAAAATCCAAAGTTTTATTTGTTAATGCACTGTGAGCTAACATAAACAAACGATGGACTTTTACTTCAGATTTTTTTTAACTAAGGTTAACAAAGATTAATAAATGCTTTAAAAAAAAAAAAAAGAGTGTGTATATATATATATATATATATATATATATTCTTTATTGTTACTTCATGTTATCTAATGCATTAACTAATGTTAACATATGAGACCTTATTGTAAATAAGCTGAAATGGCCTATTAAGTTGTTTTGAATTTATATATATATATATATATATATATATAATATATTCTGTTTCAGAAAATTCTTCATATTAAGCATGTAAAATGAATGAATAAATAATTAGATATTTAAAAGGTTGGATGAGAAATTAGATGATTGATCGTTGATTTTATCATGAAAAGGGACAACAAAATACATATGCTGAAGAGTGTAATAACTGATACGCCATTCTTATTTTCAGCCACATTAATGTTAGTTATGTTTAAAAAGTGCCCTTCAGTGAAAAGCATGTATATTGAATATTCAGAGAATTATAAAATGAAATTAATTTTATTATAGAAATTGTTCTGCGAGACTTCTAGGGAAGACAAATACTTATATTTTGACATAAACAAAACTGAATTACATCGAAGACACAATCTACCGTTTTAAGCTACCAAACATTTTCCTCCTGCTCCAGTTCAGCAGTCACCATGTTCAACAGCCTGCTTTTGTCTGCAAGCTTTGGAAAACAAATTCTGGATTGGCTTCCTTTGAACTCCTGCTATTTTTGTCTTGAAATGATACAGAGATTGTTTGTTTCTACAGGTCCACATTTGAAACAGAAATGGGCAGATGTTCTTGATATCAGCTGATGATGAAAAAACAATGATGAATAAGCCTGCACAAATGTTCTTCTGCTCACCGATGCAAGACCAACTTAGTTTGACAGTCCATCCACGGTTGTTCAATTTTTTTTTTTTTTCCTTTTTTTGTCATAACATACAATTGGCCATTACATGTACAAATACATCAAAATGACTTAATTTGGAAACTGAAAAACAGAGATTTTTTTTTTCCATTTTACGATATAATACCGGGCACTTTACAGAAGTCTGTTCTCTTTTATTCTTGAAGTCTTTGTGTCCAAAGAATGATAGAGAAGTGGCACTATCCCAGTACAAAAAGGTCCTTTAGAGTCTCCTCTTTTCCTTCCATAGTAAAATACTGCTGAACAGCCCTGCCTTGAAGCCGAGAGACGTCAGGAGATGAAGGAGCTCCTCTCTTTTATCCTCTCCTCTGTTTTCTTTTTTGTTCTTGTGCGTCTTGTTCTCACTGTAGTCTGGGCCAGTATTGGGACATGTCTGGTTCACTGCCTGGCACTTGGACTGGTACAGACACCCCAGGCGAGATTAGACCTGTAGCATGAGAAAAATTAAGGAAATATTTAGGCTTGTCATATTATGTAACTTAAGAGCTTTTCTAAAAAAAAAAAAAAAAAAAAAAAATTTGTTATAAAAATAGTAATAAAAATATTAAATCATATAATATTAAATAAAAAAATGTAAATTTAATATTTTTTAATAAAATAATAAAATATTGTATATATTATACATTTTATAAATTATATACATTTTAATAATGATATAAAATTAATCCATTTAATATATCATTTGTATTATTTATATTATTGATGCTATTTTTTAAAAATATTAAAAATATATCAAATGATGTTCATAATATTAAATATTTAAAAAATATTTATTTATTTATTTATTTATTTGCTTTAGTAGAAGAATAAACACTTACCTGTTGAGGTTGTGCCTGAGGTGGCCATTGATTGGCTGTTCATATGTGCCTGCATGTGCGGTGGTGTGTATGTGTCATAGCTCCGCCCATTCACCGAAGGACTAGTGGGCAACATGCAGGAGTAGGATGAGGTCTGGCTGGGCTGTGGAGGGGGTAAGAAGGGCAAACCTGTCAGCAACACTCACGTCTGATATAAAACAGCCTTACAGACCTGTATGCTGTAGTTGCGTAAGATTTACAGCGTGCGGAAATATCAAATTACTAATCCTTTGAAGCATTGAGGTAGGCACAACAGTGCAGAACAATATAGTACAGTGTGAAGCACTAAACTGACATACTTGCATAGGAAGGTTGTTAGCCATGGTGAAGCTTGGCATTGGTGGCAGGGCGCTGTATGTGTTCGTAAGGGCTGTGTCTGATCTTCCCAACATGGAGCCTGATGTGAAGGATACTGTTGAAAAAGTAAAAAAAAAAAAGGTTTAGAAAAAGTCTAAATGCACTTAGTTTCAGTAGCGTTTGAATGCACCAACATGCACCAACAGTATGCATATTTTAGAGTCTTTACCTGGCGTTGTGGGCTGAGGGATTGGCTGATAAACGCTAGTGCTGAAGCTGCTACTGATGGGTATGTGACTCGAAGAGTTGCTGGCTTGTCTTCTTTGATTTCTTAACTTTTCTTCTCTCCTCCATTTTGCTCTTCTGTTTGAGAACCACACCTGGAAGGACATGCTTTAGTTAGTTTTCAAAGACTTTTAAAACAACGTAGAATAATTAGTATCTAGTAGGATGAAGACTGATAAAGTGGGACACTTAAGGTTTTGTAGTGCTGAAGTTCAGGTTTTGTATTTAATATTTTTCCCTCTGCAGTGTTGCAGTGAAGACCTTTAGCTATTTAAAGACCCTATGAAATCTAATGATGGCAGTTTTCTTTCCTGTGTTGACGTATTTCCTGTTGAATCAGGAAGTTTTGGCAGGGCATACCGAAGTGCATTTTTTATTTATATCGCCTATAGGATTTAGTTACATCACAGCTACTTGTTATTCGGTTGAAGATATCTTTAGTGGGTGGGACATTCTCATTGAAGATGACATTTGATTGGACAAAATCAGTGTAGTGCAGGATGAGTCATCAATATTTTTGCATCCGTTTTTTCCAGAAGAGAGACTAAATTTTAAGTGTGTATACCTGCTAAAAGTGAATTTTGTCAATGTACATATGTGTGCGTATGGGTGTGTGTGTATGTGTGTATGTGTGTGTGTGTGTGTATATATATATATATATATACACACACACACACACACATATACATATAGTGCTGTCAAACGATTAAACGCGATTAATCGCATCCAAAATAATAAAAATGTGTGTGTGTATATATATATATATATATATATATATATATATATACACAGCATATACATGCAAATATTTCTTAAATATATACATGTATGTGTGTGTATTTAAATATATAAAATAATTTTACACAGTACACATATTATGTAAATTATTTTATATTATTTGTATAAATTATCATTTTGGATGCGATTAATAGCACTAATATATATATATATATATATATATACACGGACTAAAAGCCACAAAACTCTTTAAAGCGATATTGTTTGAGCAGCTATGAAACAAGGGCAATGAAAAATTATTAGAAAGTGTCCCATTTTACCTGTTTTCATTCTGTTTTTGTAGCTTATAGTGTTTTTCGCTCACCTGTATTCTTGCTTCTGGTAAATCTATTTTCGCAGCAAGTCTCTCTCGCGCGAACACATCAGGATAGTGCGTTCTCTCAAATTCTAGTGGAAACATCAAAAAATAATGTTAAAAAAAGAGCTAAAATATCATGCAAAGTAATTTAGCTATTCGTTTAAATCCAACAAATAAAAGTTTTACAAAAAAGTATTTTTGAAATGAATTGTTTGGTGTTTGCTAATGCTTTAATATTAATAATCTCCATGTTTACCTTTTTCAAGTGCTTCTATTTGTTCTTGTGTGAAAGATGTGCGATTCCTTTGCAATTTTCTTTTTAGCTGAAGCCTCATTTGTGTTTCATCCGAGTCTTCCCCATTGGAGCTTATTGAGTTTGTGTTCTCACCGCCTCCGTCTGACTGTTGGCAGCCATCTGGAAAGGAAATATAAAATGTAAGATATGTCTGAGTAAAAACACAATTCACATTTTCTGTTTGGACTCTTTGCTTTAATTAAGAGTTTGCTTGTCATATTTATGTAGGGAAAATTTGGTACAAAATTAGTGGAGCGTTTTGTAGGCTACTGTATCGCCCTCTGCAATGTTGTGGGAAAACATTTAGAGCACGCTCGCTTAGATCTTTCAGTATCGAGTCACAAAGGCTGACGAGCTTGAGGGCTTTACAGAAATGCGATAAAATGTCCCAGAAGCCTTTTCAAAAGTTTTTAAAAACCAAACACCCTCTCCCCCCTTTTCATCCCAGAGTTCTTCAATTAGGCTACGGCCACCATATGGGCGTTTGCAGAGCTATTGAGGTGACCACCAATACTTGAATAGGAGAGGGATGCTTTCACAGCCACACAATACGGGAGAGTAAGGGTAACTCTTAAATACTCGCTGTGAGGACGGATGGCAAACTTTCGTGGGTTGAATTTTGAGGACACAATTGGACGAGGCGACAAAAGGATTCTCTCGAGCAGTCATTGTAGCACGAGGATTCCAGTCAACAGACTTTTCAGCTCGGCGTGTTAACCTTTATGCTCTACTGTCATTAATCACTGTCCCAAGGGCCGGCCCGTTCAACCTCGGTTAGGATTTATACCTTCTTATAGGCACAGGGAAAAAACAGCCAGGCCACCGTGAGTGAGACATCGAAATGCGAAGGCTCTTGTTTGTCACAGACAAGGGGATAGGAGTGCCAATTGTGAGTCGATAAGCTTTAACCTGCTGTGTTGTTGGACACCAGTGCCTAATTAATCCCATCAGAAACATTTGAGTTTGAAAAGTCTAAAGAAACTTGTTGATATTTTACACACAGTTGTCAACTATAAATGAAACTCCAGACTGTATGGACTTTTACATGGCTGGTGATTTAATTAGTCACAAACTTCCAGTTGCCTCTTTAAAAGATGATGTCTGTGTCAGTCATAATTTGGAATGTATAATATTTAAAGGGTCTTTTGTGAATTTATTAGATAATGTTCACAGGACATGTAAACTAGTGGGTAAACACAGTTAAAAAAATATTATCTATTATCATTTCATTTTCCCCCTACAACTGCCTGTCAGTAAAATATTTTAAATATAGAATCATATATAATAATGTTAGCTTACTGTTTGGTTTTTGCGTCTTATTGAGCAAATGAGCAATTTTTGAGACTATAGTTTCCCGCAGGTTACAGCTATGAGATTATATATATATATATATATATATATATATATATATATATTAGTAAAAAACATGAAGCTTATAAGGGTTTATTTAACTGGTGTCACACAAGATAGATCAAACAATTTGAGGATAAATGAGTTAAAATCACTGTTATGAAATTTAGTTAGCCTTTCATACAAGTATTTTTGGAAGTATATAATTTGACTAATCAGTTAATTATTTAGGTATGTTTTTCTGGAGGTGATGAACTGAGTAACAGTAATAACCTAAAATGAAGCTCATAGCAATTACATATAACCATAGGTGTATGAAGCTCAGACTAAAGCAAAAACAAATAATAAAAGTACATTTTTTCCATACTTTTTTACTGGTATGATGCAAGTTAAACATGGTTACCCAATCTGCTGACCAGGCATATAGTGTGAAATATTAGGCCTACTAGCTTTCCTTTTCTTCTCAAAGTAATTTATTTATCAAAGACAGTGCGTTTCTATGTTCTAAGAAAGTTTTAAAAGGTCTTTGTGTTTAGTATCCACACTTTTCAAGAGCTAATCCGAATGTGTGGCCTGTTCTCAAAAGCCTGACCAACTGTCGCCAGATTTAGGATTTGTTTTCTCTGAGAAAGGCGGTGGGAAATAAAATCATTCCTTATTGGGGCGTTGTCGTAACCGGTGAGGCGGAAGGCAAGCAAAAATGTGGCAAAACAACCGCGGCATCTTTCAGCTGTGGAGGCCTTGATCAAAACATGCGAGGACCCTTGGAAAAGAGAAAGTGTCCAAATCCTTTAGACGGCTTTAGCACCCCGGTCCTATGGCGGAGGGAGGGGCTGCTATGAGTCCTCTGAATGCGATAGAGTTGTCTCTTTTAGCGTCCTGTCAGCCCAGATGAATCCGCGATTTTATTCAGTGTTGCGTGACATTCATCAGATTGCGACCATATTTGTCTCGCTCAGAAACCTCACCCAGACTAATAGCCTGCGTTGGGAGTGGACTTCTATGACAGCTATATAAGAGATGTTTAGCTACTTACAAAAAGCATTATGTTTGTATACTCTCAAAAATAGCCCATCACAGATAGGCTAGTGATGACTGTTATTACATTTTAAACGCACAGGTTTGAGTTTGTCAGAAATTAGATGCTTAATAATGCTGACAATTAATCCATATTATAAAAAATAAGCACTTTATTAATTAAGTAAATAAGCATGTTCCCAGTTTTCGTCTAAAACATTCTGGGTAGGCGAGGCCACTTGACAATAAACAGTTTTAAATATGCAACGACTACATGTAGCATGTCAGGCGAAATCAAATTAGTCCATATGCGCATCTTGCACTATATTCTACTCATAAAAACGTGTTAAATATTATAGGCTATAACGACTGAACCAACTTTATAGGCTACTCTCCTTGGAAAGGCCTAAAACACGTTTGTTTTTGTTTTGTTTGTTTTTTTTTGTCACACGATGCTGTAGCTGTTGCTGTAGCTAAACACGTCAAGGTTTTGACGCCGATATTAGGCTATACATACATTCATTCTCTAGTTGTATCTTTTTATATGTCTGTCTTTCGTTGTGCATGCAGCGCCTTTAACACTGACAACTCTAATTGGCAAACGTTGCCATATCATGTCCAGGGTGTCTCCGGTGGAACATTTCCACAGCTGTCTCCTCAAACTAAAGCGTATTTATGTCGCCTTAATGGGAAACAAAACGTTCTCTAATGAGCTATTACATAGCGACAGAACTGTTCCCATAACACATTTTTCTGTGTGACAGAAACATATTTTGCACAGGGAATCCACACGCTGCTTCCTGTTTATTTCGATGTAGCTTTCTTTATGAACTGTGAAGGTGGATTGCAACTCGAATTATTATTCTTTAATTTTATTGTTGTTGTTGTTGTTGTTGTTATTATTATTGTTATGTCATATAATTTATTTAATAAATCGACAGCCATTTAATTACAAATATTATAACAGCAAATTAAGCCCCGTGTAAAAATGCTGGGTTAAAAACAAACCCAGCGATTGGGTTGTTTTAACCCAGCAGTTGGGTTAAATGTTTGCCCAACCTGCTGGGTAGTTTTATTTAACTCAACTATTCTTGAAAAATTACTGTATTGCTGGCTTAAAATGAACCCAAAATATGTTGGAAATTAACATTTATTAATATGTTTAATGAATAATAATTAAACAATAAACATTTATTAAATTATTAATAAATGTTCACCTTTTGATTATTATTGTTGCCTCTAGTAATTATGTGTCTGATTTTTAATTTCCAACCTATTTTGGTTTCATTTTAAGTCAGCCATATAGTAATTTTTAAACAATAGTTGGGTTAAATAAAACTGCCCAGCACGACGGGCAAACATTTAACCCAACCGCTGGGTTTGTCCATTTTCAACCCAACTTTGGTTGTTTTTAACCCAGCATTTTTTAGAGTGTATAGAATTTATAGAATTAATGTATAGAATTTAACCAGAAGCATTTATTTAAATGTGTGTGTGTATGTATATATATATATATCATCTAATAATACTTCAAAACGCTGTGAAATTTAAAAAAAAAAAAAAAAAAAACTATAAGCATTTATTATTATTATTATTATTATTATTATTATTATTATTATTGTACTTGTTTAACTTTTTTTGATAATAATTCATATTAAATTCATCCAGATTGCAAAATTACAATCAGCGAATACAATTGCACCATCTTCCTCTATGGAAAGTAAAATAGCCATACCTTGATTGGGCTGTCCTGGCACTGAGGTTCCGGGGTACCAGCCCGGCCGGGTCCCCCACGTGCCGGTCTGACCGTTCAGCATCCTCAGCTTTTCATACATGCCATCTGCGCCCATCTGTTGCTTTTCGCTAGCCAGGTTGCGCAGTACTCTGTTTATCGATGACACCTGAAAGACGAACCCAAAGATGCGGCACATTAATTAAAGAGCGCATCCACGATGTGGCATCTTGGCTTTTGGAACGATTGGCCCCATTTCTGCACAGGCCTACATGCCAGAGCATTACATCGCATTGCATTGTCCTCTGGTGGAGAGGAGATTACAGCAGTGGCCGATGCTGGATAATGTTCACGTTCAAGGTCATTAGTGCATGCGTTTAAGCAACGCATCAAATTATTACGCATTAATGTTGTTAATGAATTCATGCCAACTTCTCTGAATGAACTTACACTGGGTATATTGTCGTTTGTGCAGACCCCCTCTGATAGCAGCCTGTCTCGGATTTCCCACGCGAAGATTGACGGACACTCCCTCTTGTACTGGGCAATTTTGCCGACCACCTCGGGAGTCGCTACTCGTGGTTTACTTCCTCCGATCGCCCTGGGTCTGATGGAGCCTGTTTCATAGTATCTACCCAAGATTTTACTCACACAGCCGTTCGACACCTAGATGGAAAACAAAAGAAACAATTCACATACATTATTTAAAACTAGTGTGAAATGTTAAGTGTATGCTGCAAGCAATGATAAGCTTACGTTTTCATTGTCCAGCACTTGGACTTTTGCATCAGCATGGGTCTATAACACAAGAAATACCTTTAACACAAAAAATATGTCTTCAGTGGTACGAGAAATGATGCACTTTTTAAAATGCATTTCGGTCGCCAATTTTAAAAATTGCCAAATGGAAAAAAAGATGAGAAGTGCTTCGATCCATTCGACAAGACCACTGTTTATGCATTCCAAAATGAAATTTGAAATGAATCCTCGTTGTTCGCTGGCATTAATAATGCAAAGGTTGATTTTTATAAAAAAAAAAAAAAAAAAAAACTATACAGCTGGGAAAAAGACCGTAAGTATGAAACAGCACAAATGTGAAACAAAACTTATGTAAAATTATTTAGATTTTTTTTTTTTTTTTTTTTTTTTTTTTTTAAGTGAGGAGTTCACATGAACGGAAAATATGCATTCTCATCACCTGCAGAATCCGGGATATGTCACACGGCCGCGCGCCACTGTGAGCGAGTTCAACTATTTTCTGTCTCGTGGAGTCGGGCAGCGGTCTGCCGTTGACGAACACACCGCCGAGCTGGTTCACTCCACTGTGACCTAAAAAAAGAGAAAAAGGTAAGGTCCCGTTGTAATTCACCCAGCATTTAGCAAACCACACTCAAAATACAGACTCTATTCAAACAGAATCCAATCAAAGCTGTTTTTAATAGAAGCTTTCAGGTCTAAAATGAGTCAAGCATTACAAGAGCATTGTCAACAAATCTCAATATTCAGCAAAGACCAGAGTAAATCGCTTTTAAATCAGCATAGCCGGTAATTATTGCTGTTATTCAGCTGTCATATGTTTTCGACTGTTCTCCAGATGTGCTCGTAATATCATAATCTCCTAATACACAGTTGTAATATAATTACACATGCAGAACATTGATTAAGCGTCAGCGCTCTCGTATGATCTGGAGCAAAACATCTCCAACCCACTGAGCCGAGATTTGCGCATCTTTGCAAAGCCTTAAACGGATCAGATGGCGTAATGCTATTTGTGGCATTACATTAAAACTTCTTAAACGCTGCTATGATTTAAAGCATTAAGTAAAACAACTTTTTAAAAACAAAAATACTACTAATAATAAAGCATCAAGCAATGCACAGCATGTCCTATGTACGCAATTAGCTTATGTTACTATGTCAGTGGAAAAGCCCCCAAAAAGCACACCAAACCTGAAGCCAAAACGGAAAAGCCGCCTTCCCGGTTTGCTTTACTTCTCAGCTCCCTTCCCTCCGAAGCCTCGCGTTAAATTGAGTCCAAGAGCACAAGCTCCTTTGCAATAAATAAGCTCCAAATATAGAAGAGGGGGAAAATATGATGAGCCTGCCTGACATTTGTCTTTAAAATAAAGCTAGCTGCACGTCAAGTTTGAGCTTAATTTCTGGAAATAGGCGGAAGTCGCCCTGGATCATGCATGGAAGGCTAATTGAAAAGATCAGTTGGAGCACTTGTGGCAGGCATGTCACTTTATGACATCGCTCTGCTTTTGAAAATCGCATCGTCACGACAAATAGTAGCATGATAAAACGACCCTTTCTGTCTGCATTTGGATATCACTCAGACTAAATTGGACTCTACTCATTTCCCCTTTAAGGGAAGCTTAATTTTAAGGTAGCCAGGGGCTGTGCGCGTGTACGTTCACGGGGGCGCGCCTCGCCCTTAATATATTAAAAGTGACATTTCTTTTTTTCCCAAGTGACAAACCTCCATTGCCTATATTTAAGCACTGGAAGCAAATATGCAGGATGCTGTTTTGTCCTGTAGGTTAAATTCTATATAACGACGTGCTTTTTAGTTTATTCTACCTGAGAACTACTTCTACTAATATTTCTAATTATACACTTAACATAAAGAAAGGCAGAAAGCATATATATTCCTTTTCGGTGAGAAATTTAAGTCTGATTTACAGTCAATCCGTCTTTTTCTGCCCCGTAATAGACGTATTGAAGATTTATTGGCTTTGAAACCATATGCCGTATAAATGCAGCCACTTGATTTGATCTGGCCAACACGCAGATTAGGATATAAAATCAAACTTTCGCTTGAAAGGTTAAGTCTTAATCGTTCTATAATTCCCCACGGTGAATGGTGTCGGTCTCGCCCAGTGGCAATCATCGCGCGCGCGGTACTCTGTTTCTAATCAATTAATAAGAAGACATATGGTGTCAATTTGGACGCTCCACTCTATATACACCCAAGAGTTATTAGCACAAAGCTTGGGTTGCCGCCTGTGACCTTTAAACAAACCAAAGGCCTAACCCGAATGATATCTTTTTAGTAATACACGCGAGAAATCACACGACGACATTTCACTGATTATGCTTAAGAAAAAAAAATCTACGTAAAGTTCGTAGGGGAAACGTTTTTTTTTTTCGCCGCGTGATTTTATTCCCTGGCTTGTATTTATAATAATGTTTTTAAAAGTGTGGGGATATGAATTTTTTATGCTTCGCTCAAATAGTTTCATGTGCTCTACTTCAGCTGACCTAATTTTAAATGCTTTGTTACTCCAGATTTTGGCACCTTCCGTCAAAATTAGTGACTAAAACAGTATACCAAGTCGTTAGTATGAAGACAGAGCAAATAACTGGCACTTACAACAATAAAAGCAATAGAAATGAGAGGATGACATTCAACACACCTTCGTTACAGATGTCATACACCTCTTGTCCAGCATTAAGAGAGAAAATATGTCTCATTTATTGTAATCATAACTTACTCAGTACTTTCTACAAATGACTAAGTATATGTTTTGCTAGTTGGCCTTCACACATCTCAAAGACACAGACACATCAGCGCATGTAATTTATTCATGCTCTACAACACTCAATGTTGCATCAAAGCTCAGTCTATTATTTCACTCTCGCGGTGTTTCATAAACATGAGAGACGTTCCATCAGAATCATGCAATGTCAATTTCGTCTCTGCTAATGGACTAGGTGGATTGGCCGCCGATGCTAACATTAATTCAGCAATTATTTAAAAGCAAGTCAAGCAGAAACATCCTCTCTCTCTCTAATACACACAGACACACACACAATTATGCAAAGAGCATATGGGTTAGACACTCTAACTAGGCTGTGTAGCTATGCAGGCTTCTATGTCTTTTTCTTTTTTTTTTTTTTTTTAAGGAAATTTCTCACTGGGAATGTAATTTTTGCTCTCTCAAATGTAGCCTTACGAATTGATATAATGGCCTACGATGTTCCTTAAAACTGTAAAATAATTAAAGTCAGAATTAAGCAGTGAATTTAGCTTACCATGCTACTTTGAGGGAGCTGTATGAATGACAGGCAAAAAATTGGGCAGCATGCACACGCCCAACACCTCTGACGAACAGTGTAAACTGCCTTCACTAATATACCAAAACAAATGCCTTTCTGGCTAGACGCCTCTCACGTTTTTCCTCGTTTATTTATTTATTTTTTTTTTCGAACACCTTTTTATTTTAAAGAGAAAAAACGCATTTCAGAAAAAAGAAAAGAACTCCACTTACTGTTTTGCATCATGGACGCGACGCCAGATTCCCACGTGGCCCGGTTATAGTATTCTATTAGTCATAAAGAAACAATAACATTGGTCAGTTTCACATTTTTAAATCATGTGTATTGCAGTGCAATGTGTGTAAGACTTGTGTGCAACAAAGTTACGGACAATAATTGTGTGGGCTAAAGCTTCAGCATTTGTTTTGCATTCATGCTGCAAAAAGTGAGAACAAAAAATACTGTCTCCACAAATACACTTATGCCCAGGGTTTAAACTTGCCTGGAAACAGAGTTGACTGTCCGCTTAAAACAATTTATAGACTCTCATCTGCTTCACTCTATTAAAATATCCCTAGGACAAAGCAAAACAATTTATTAGTACACCTAGCCGTAATTATTTCTTTAGCATTACAACTAAATCTAATATTAGCTTTTTTAAGATATTGTTTTTATGACTAATACAACAATTAATTTGTTATTGGGTTTAATTAAAGTATACTCCTCAGTGTTTATTACAGTTGAGATTTTTAATTTTTCGTTTTTAAGTTTTAGTTTTATAGTTAAGTTTTCTTATTTTTAAGTTTAATCGTTCAGTGATTAATATTAGGCTAATAATAATAATAAAACGATGTTGTTGTTGTTATTAAACAAAATATTTTCGACTTGTACATCTGCTTTTCCCCTAACCTTCATGATTAGAAAACTTCAAATGTTGTGGGCAAGGCCTACTTTTTTTTCTCCCCTTCAGATACTCTCTTCTGGTGACACACGCTGTCTACCTCGCCTGGCTGCGCTGGAAAAGTAAAGCCAGGAGGGGTGAGGGGTCCCCGACAAAGCCCCGCTGAATTTTAACAATAGCTTTCTTTCTCCCTCTACACCAAAACCCAGAGAGTAAAACCCGGGCTCCCTAACTAGCTACACCGCTTCCAACTAAACGTACAACAACTCTCAGAAAATACAAAGAGCTGAAGGGAGCGAGCCCCCCTCCTCATCCTCCTCCTCCTCCTACACCCGGTTCAGTATACCCCCCTTCATCCGCATCAGCCAGTGCAGCTCACTATGACCCGGTGCCCGTTACCTCAATGCCTTTTTGTTTGTCTCGTTGCGCGAAATAGAAAAGTAATTTCTTGTTATAAGTATCTGGAGGTAATTGTGTTACTGGTATGTGTCGTTAAGGGCTGTAAAAAATGTACAACAGCGCAGTGGGGCGCTCAATTGGTAAAAGACAATTGCAATAAAGAACCCATTCAATACATTTACCGAAAAGGAGGCCACTGAAGAAATACTCCCTTCTTTGATTTTTCTTTTTCCTTTTTAAGTAGATGGATTGTGTGCGCGGTTTACAGTGCACAGCAACAAATAAATACATACACTAATCGCCAGCGTAGAGTTGCACGTGTTTCATTAAATAACATTTATAATTTAAAAATAATGTACTGTAGCCTATTTAACTATCATTTTTTGAACAACATTTCACATTTTCTCAAATTTCTCTAGAAATTACGGCAAATTAAAACAATTATGTTTTTGTTGTTGTTGTTGCAAATAAATGTTTATGTAACGATTCATTTTTTTTTTACAAAGTAAACTAGTTAGTATTTCTTACCCATGTGGGCTATTTAAGGTCTTCTGCCTGCACTCATCTTTTTAGTTAATGATCTGTTTTAATAGTGCTGTCTGTAATTGACAGGGCCTAATCTGCATTTTGTTCGTTCTAATGTGCAACATGAAGGCTCTTAATTAAGCACACTTATTCAAGCCTTTGATATTCTGCGCAAAGTACATTAGAGTGAAAGTTTAGAAAGTGGAAAACGATATTGATTTATAGCCTATAACAGATTTATAAAAGTACCATATGTAGCCTGCAAAACAAGATATAGATACTGTCACTGTTTAAAATCAAAATAAAGACATCGAATCAGATGCATTTAAATTTACATAATTTAAAAGCATATATGTCAGATAAAGTGTCTAATTTAATATTTATTCATACATCAATTTATACACAGATTTAGATTAGATACAAAAATAATATCGCTAATTTTCTGTTCGTTTTTTTTTATATATATATAGGCTACCAACTAAACAACAAAATGGAGTAACCTTAACGGTTAAGTTTGAAGTTTAGACATTAATGTAATTCTGCTTTTTAATAGTAAGTCTGGGACAAAGAAGGCAGCAGTCCCTGACTGAAAAGCAAAACACCAAGTTCACGGTGCGATTTGGTGGTGGCGCCCGGCTGAATGTGATGGTGTGATTCAACCTGACACTCCACCTCATCGGGTCATTGCGTTCCCATTTTCAGGACTGATCGCGGTCTTGGCCTACTGTGACTTTTTGCTTTCTCTGTCATAAATAAGAACTTTGCTTGGCACAAAACTCGACATAGCTGAAGCATAAAAAGGCAAAGAGCGTCCGTGAAAATCAATGATTTAGTTTGACACCACGAGGCTTTGCAGCTTTAAGTTTTCTGTTTTAGTATCGTGCTTTTCTTTTCAAGTTTTTTTTTTTTTTTTATTCAAGGACACATATAACTTTAGTAGCTAGCTGTCGGATTTTTCCTCTCATAATTATTATTTAGCTACAAACCAATAGTTTTAAACCTGGCGTGTACATTTAGCAGGACTAATTTCACTTGTAAGCGGTGCATATGCGTACGAGTTGCTCAAAAGAGAAGAATGTCTTAACTTACCTTTTTGAGGCATAGTTCCAACAGCTTTCGTATCCTCGCTGATATACTTCGTTTACAATAAGGAGAAAACTCTGAAGAAAATCGTCCTCAAACAGTTTGTCTTTTATAGTTTCCAACTGATCTCGGGTGGAAAATTTAAATTCCCTGCGAAGGAAACAGAGATTGACAATAAAATGGGATGTCAAGACTGCGCGAGACTGAAAAATGTGCGCTCGTGGGAGTGAGTGAGAGAGAGAGGGGAAAAAGAGGGAGAGGGAGCGAGAGAGAGAGGGCGCGCACCTATGCTGATTGGTGATAGCACTCGTGTATTAATGTATGTGTTCCTGGTCTGTGCCTCGCCTCCTCTCCTCTTCAGTGGCACATTAGCTGAGCCTGACCTCTGTCATCATCTCCCAGCAAAACACTTCCTCCTGCCCCGGTGACAGAGCGGGAAACAGGGCCGAACGAAAATCTAGTTTTCAACCCTACTTAATCACTCCTCATAAGCATAAGGTTCTCTCCCAATTTTTCCATTGGAATGCATTCGGGCGTTCGGGTTATTGAATTATGGGTAACTAGACACTTTTATGGAAAAAAAAGTTTTTGACATAAGCTACCAAATGCCATGGTACTGAAACTGTACTTTTTGTAGTCAAATATTAAGCATTCAAGGGAGTACAAATAATCATTTCTTAAATGTCGGCCTGCTTCTATTTACATTGTACTTAACTCCGGTAATATTGTGTCAGTTTACGCTCCTCTTGTCCATTGAAACGAGCGCAAACTTTCTCCACGTGTCATTGTTGACTTGGTGTCTGAGAATGTCATCAGCCTTTACGGCGCGCGCTCAATGATCAGTTGGGAGACCCCATACTATTTACATTAATAGCGTGATTTGTTGTGGTTTTTCAGCGGGAGAAAAAGAAACTCCGTGTCGTGGGTTGCCAAGGGGGAAATGAAAATATCATTACGTCCATGGCCGGACACTTAAACTACATTTGTTGATTGCTTGGACATTAGCACACACCTCGGTAAACTCTAAAGCAACCCCTCCGCGCCTGTGTTCGAGGTTACATGCGCTGCACTCTCAGCTCGCCACTCGCAGCTTGGGGTGTTCCACCCGTTCACTGGAGTGGAATAGATTCCGGGTTGGGATACAAGAACTGGAGAGGGGAGGGGGCACGTATAGCATGGTGGGACAGCTTTAAAGAGAGACAAAATGTGTTGGGACGCACGGAGCATAAAATTAAGCTGTGGTTG
Source organism: Mylopharyngodon piceus (assembly GCA_039654765.1). Lineage (NCBI taxonomy): Eukaryota > Metazoa > Chordata > Actinopteri > Cypriniformes > Xenocyprididae > Mylopharyngodon > Mylopharyngodon piceus. Next base: position 10,989,999 of record CM077459.1, on the reverse strand, counting down.
CATACACTTGACTTCGTTTTGACATGTGAAAAGTGCTAAAAGTCGGAGCTCATCAATAAACTATCGCGAAAGTGAATGCGAGCTCTGACAACCATTGCATTCCCCACTATAGCACAATGAGGAAACAAACGACACTGCCAAAGAGTCTGCATCGCAATGAAAGGCCGCTTGAATGGGAGTCGGATAATGAGCTGGCGCGACCGTCATGCACTGTCATCTCGGGTCCTGCAGTGCGACCCCGCCACACTGTTTGATATTTTCGAATAATTTCCCTCTCCTCCCCATTTAAAGTTTTTGCTGGTGAAGGGTTCAGCTCGAAATGCAACACGTTGTGCTACTGCACTGAGATTCAAACGTTTGTTTTTAGTTTTGTTTTGTGTGTGTATACTAAACGACCGCATCATATTCGTAGCAAGCTAACTGGATGGTTGTCCTTAAAATAGCGCAGTTTTAATCTTACACTTTAAAAAATAATGGTTCTTTGCAGCAATCTGGTTCAGCTAAGAATCAGGGGTTTTAAGGTTGGCTATTGTGTTTTTGGAGTTTAAAAAGTTAGGCTTATCAATGTTTCGTTAGCTTATATGTTATTCAGAACTAGCCTGTTTGTTTTTAAAGTTAAATTAAACGTATTTCTTGATATTCCATGGAATCAGGCTGTAAAACTATTTTGATTCTAATTATAACGTTTACTTAGGAGTATGTAGGCATAAAATAAATTAAAAAAAATATTCTTATGGAGACAAGAGACGTGTCTATATTTACTCTATCGTTTAACCACGCAGCTTTTAACGATATAACCTGTTTAAAGGCTGGTCTACATCAAATATTTGACTAGTTCGAGACTTTTCACACGGATGGACTCTTGTAGTCCTCCCATCAATTAGCACAGTTCGGATTAGCAGTCAGTGGTGTTTGGTCATGAAAAAGACCCTAATCTTGTCGTTATTTCCCTCAGGCAAAATAGACGGTGCCTCGCCTCTCCCTAAAAGTTTTCAACAGGGAGAAGAAAAAAAAACTAATAATAAGGGGCGGGGACAGGACTGAATGCAGCTGACGTCAGAGCGAGCAAGAGAGACGCGTAGAGAGAGAGAGAGAACTAGAGAAAGACTGGCTCTTATTAAGGCAATGTGGGAAAAGTTTATCGTTATGGCCAGTGCAAGCCCCACATCCAGTCGCCATGTTCTGGGGGACGGGGCATACTAAAGTTTTGTGTGTGTGTGTGTGCGTGTGTGTGTGTGTGTGTGTGTGTGGTTGCCCACAGCGACATAGACCACCGCACTGGCAAAGGGCCCTGCTATGTAACTCTAGGATCCAAAAGAAGCAAGTTACACATTATTCCATTTCATTAGGCTATAATAGACAGAAGTTGTCTTGGGCTGATAATTTTAATTGTTATTTCCGTTCTTTCTTTTGCTGATTACTGGAGAGGAGAGAACCGGAGAATTGTTTTGCAGCCTGTGTGAAGTGTAAGATTTAAATTATTTCGATAACATTACGTGTTTCAGTTGTGACAGAGTTTATGGGACGTGTAATCTGCATTCAGGGCGAAGTTTATGCATTGCAGGTCAAATGGGAACTTTAATTCTTAAAATTAATTTCTAACGACTGTGTTTTATATCAGTAGTCATACTGAATAATGCAATTTGCATAGTAGCCATGGATAATAATAGCATAGGCCTACTTAAAATATTTATTCTCTTACATTTAAATACACAGTTTTTAACTACACTAATTCTGCTTTATGGGAAGAATTATTTTGTATTATGGGAAATTAATATCTTAAAATATTCCTTTATGGCAAACACAAGATTATTAAAAGATCATTCATTATTTTTTATTTAGTTTACATTTATGTATAAGTACATATTTTGTAGCCTAATTTTATATATATATATATATATATATATATATATAAATTTTATTCTGTAACTTACTATTGAAGGTATTTATAAAATACTTAAAATACGTTTTCAACTTTTTGTTTATTTAGTAATATTAAATTAAGCTTTACTGATGCGCGACGTCCCATATTTTTATAATAATGAAAACGTTGTTACTTAGTTAATTGGTTCAATGATGTTTACTCTCATCTGACAGATAACATATTTCTCATAATCATTCCTCGTTTACAGATGTCTTTTAAGGCTTTACGTTGCACATAAAGCAATTTTCTGGCATGGTGTCAAAAACGAGTATTAAGTATTGAAGGAGAATAAATGATTTTTACAGCATAGTTTTAGGGAAAAGAAATTGCTGCATGCCAATAATATTTATGTTATTACTCGAGATAAACAGAGCCCAAAATGATGTCAGTGCAACAATGTGGTGTCATATCATTTGTTAAAACATGGTATAAAGAACCTTGTAAACTTACCTCAATAAACGCTATAGCCCGTTCCGCTAGCGAATCATATGTGAGTGATTTCGTTATGAGAGGCACGTTTCCAAATGAGTTTCGAGACGAGTAGCCTAAAGAGTGTCTAGAGAGCACCCCTCCGGATCCGTTTCACAAAACAACTCCCAAAGTAAATAATATCCAGTCCAACAAGCCGAAAAGGGAACCACGAAAAAGTTGTGAGAGATTGTAAACCCCTCTTTGTAGTCTTGATGAAAATACTAGCCTATTTAACAGATGAAAGCAGGTCCAACTTTGGACTCTCCCTCGTGTTTCTTACGACACACGCAAACGTCGCACGTTAACTGTGTTGTCTTGATGAGTTCAAAATACCTCACTTTAAACGTGGTTCGGAATAAAAAAGACGTCCCTGTCTCACCATCAACTTTCTCTAAATATTAACCTCGACCTGGCAGTGATTGGCTAGAGTGACGGCTCACGTCACTATTGACGCCATTTATCATTCCCCAAACCGGGAAGTTGAAGGAACGGCTGTCTGCTGTGTGCGGTTATAAGCCATATCAAGTTCCTTTTGAGGTTCCTCCGATTTAATGGGTTTAGTCTGTTTTAAATGTAACATTTCAAACCACTATGAAAAGAATGTTTGAGTTAGTGAGAATTAGCGAGGTAGCCTATTATCCTATAAACATAAAGGAACACTTCTTCTTGCGATACAATTTTTTAAGATTCAAATGAAATGCACGAGCAATTTTGCAGTTCATTAATGCTGTTTACAAACTGTCACCAGCAGACTATATTTATTGTTAGGCCAACAAAAAAGTGGCTCAAAATGTTTGCTATTACTAGGAAGCTCGTTTGATTATTTACGCCGGATGACAAAACAAAATAACGTTTACAAGTAGGGACCCCAGGCCTATATATGTTATGGAATTGATGTTTGTCCATATGCACGCGCAGTAATAATATCATGTTGTCAGATGTGCATATAGCCTACATAAAATATTAAAACGGCTTATTCCGCCGTTGGGGCGTGTTATTGCATCAAGTAATGCCACCAACATAACTGTTAATATTAGTTTGATTCATAAAAAGATTATAGCCTATCTTTGTACAAAATATTACAGCAGATTCATAAAAATAGGCCTATGCACATTTCTAAAAGGGAGAGCACATGAGAATCAAGTGCTGCCACCGTTTAGACCCCGTGAATCCGGTGCAACCCAGCAGAGTTCTTGAGATCTCCACTGGAAACCGCACGGCCTGGCCCCGCTTATCAGGCTGTCAATAAAGCGAGATGGGGATGCTAAAGCCGGGCCAGGTGCTGTCTCTCCCTCTCTCCGCTGGCCTGCACTCCAGAGCGCGATCAGGCGTAAACTTAAATCTGTCCAGCCAGCTTTCCCTTACGCCTACCCTCTGCTTCCAAGCATGTGTGTGTGTTGGGAGAGAGAGAGAGAGAGAGAGAGAGAGAGAGAGAAGGGGAGAGAGAGCGTGTGTGTGTGTGTGTGTGAGAGAGAGAGAGAGAGAGAGAGAGAGAGAGAGAGAGAGAGGAGAGCCCTCCGACAACCATTCCTACTTATCACGGGAAACAATCTTATTTCCACCGGTTTTATGGTGGAACACCATCGAGTGTTAAAGTTATGTATTTATTAAGATATAATGTTATTACATAGGCCTATATATTATGTAATAATATTATATTTAAAAATTATAAACGTTTATAAAGAAACTTTTACTACTGAGTATTTCTGAAGACTTCACGCTCTCAGTCACTCTTTTACGGTTTATTAAAGCTACATTTTGTTGTTGTTGAAAAGCAAAAGAAAAAGGTGCGATATATTAGTAAAAATGGTTACGTTGGGACAGTTTGCCTTTACTGAATGTTTATGATCATTGAATAATCGACGTATTGGCTTCTTCTGCTCTGAATATTAAAGACAATTTTATGCTTGTGGGTTTTGTGCTCCTTTATTAATTAGTGGCTAATCAAAGCAAAAACTACTTCGATTTAAAAAAAAAAAAAAAAAACACTGACGGCCTGTTTAATTCATCATCAGCACAGAATCACTCATGTGGATAATTTATCCATAGCAAAAGCTTTCCTGACTTGTGAAAACACCTGACAAAATATTTATGGCATTGGCACTAATCGTGATTTCATTGGAGGTGGATTTTTGGTGATTATGAAGTAATTTATTAAGCTTGCTTGTGTGTGTATATGGTTTTATTTGTTCAAACGACATTAGTTGAATTCCCTCGGGGTGATTGGATGCAGTATGCTTAAAGTCGACAGCCACGTCCTGTGTTGTTGCTCAACGCGACAAGACTGAGTTCGATATTCAATGTATTTAAAGGCGCGTCAAGCCTTTATTATTTTCGTCTAATCCCAAACTGTTTGCAGAAGACACGTGTTTGAGTGCAACAACATACGTTTCGTTATCTTCACTCACCGCAGCATTCTAAGAAAGATGTAGACTAGCCTGTGAGTAACCGTGTCTGGATTAAGAGAGAGAGAGCTCAGACTCTGAGATTAGATATTGACAGGGACCAATAGCATAAAGCGAAGACTGACACCTGCATAGTAGCCTACAACAAAATTATATGAATGGATCGAGCACATTTGTCATTTTCTTGTCAAGAAAAAAAGGACAAAGTAAACACTATTGTACCTACATGACTGACATTAATGGAGTAATTGATTTTTTTTTTTTTTTTTTTTTTTCCTGCACAGAAAATATTTTTTTATATCAAGGGCGTTTTGACTGGCCAGTCATGCTTTACCCCATAGGCTGATATGTATTCTTTTTGTGCTTACAGCATGCAATTGAAAATGAACGATAATTTTGAATCTGTTTGGTTGTTTAAAATGGCAGATGTATTTATTGTGTGCTTAAAATGAATCCAAATGCCCTTATACAGTCTGAAATTATATGAAGTGTTTTTTATATGAACATGACGTTTTGGAGATCCATAGTCCATCAACTTTGAAGTTGCACATTAAGATTATCAAATGACTTGGAGGAGAATTTCTTTTGCAGACAGTGATGTAAAACATCTCAAAATTGAGTAATGACTAAATAATGAAGCTACACTATTCCGACCAAAATTCCACTCCATAAATGGACAAATCCAGTGTTATTTGTGATCAGTTAGGTCAGACATATGCCTCGTGCCTTTGGAAAAACTGCCTTCTTCTGAGATCATCCTCCTCATCATGAGGAGAGCTGCCATAATCATTCATGGTCCGCACTGTTGCTTTTAAATCAATTTCTGTGCATTTATTTCAAATATTCTTCAGTGCAAAACATTTGAAACTAAACTGTAAAAAAGAATTGTTGGTTTAACTTTTTTAAGTTACCTGATTGCCTTAAAATTTTGAGTTTATTTAAATTAAAAATTTGAGTTAGTACAATGAATTTGATTGGTTTAATCAACAGAAACTCAAAATATTATGTTATCTTAACCACATTAAATATCTAAGTTGATTTGACAAAAGAAAAAATGTTGCGATAACAAATCATGAAAATAATTTTTTACAGTGTAGTTGCCCCTTAACAATTGTGGAGTGCAAATACCTAAAAGGAAACAAGAAAACAGATCAATTTGTCATGGAAAAATTTGCATTGCCGATTAGTCTTGAATTGAATATATGTGCATAATTTTTGTCTTACCAAAACATTGTTTGTTATATGTCAGTGTGTCTAGATTTCTAAACGTCTTTCCGTGTAATTGCTATATGGACAGCTGTGCATTTCACCTAATCAAAGTTTTGTTCATAGAGACAATGAAAGCACAGTGAAGGCCTGGATTTGGAAGCCATCCAAGTTCACGAGCAATTGAGTGTGAAGAAATATGCACAGTAGATATAAGTAGACCTGCTCCTAGATATAATTGCAAGATGGTTTCTTATCATGGTTGTGCAAAGGTTGAACTTAAATATTCTACACTTTATATCAGTGTTGAAAGCCATTTGTAGCTCCAATATTTCTTTAATCAGATCCAATATTTTCCTTTTCTATAAGCAGTCCCAGGCTCATTTATTAGTTTTATTTCTTGGTTATATAAGCATACACTGTCCTATCAAGTGACATTCCCTGCTACCATTCAACAGTGTTGTTGTAGATATGAGTCTATTCCCATAAATCAGGCCCATGCAGAGGCAGAGTAAGCAACATAAAGCAAGACATCAAGCAGAGAATTAAGTCTCCCTTTTGCCTGTTTTCCCTGGTGACTCTGTCCATTTACATTATAATTTCAAATGCCACATCGCTGGGTGTTTTATACCATTGTTGGGGCATCCGAGTGTCCACTGAGACCAGGACCCTTGGCAATTTCTTATAATTAGCATCCCCCATCTTGCCAATAACTGAAAGGATTCCATCCCAATCTTAATCCATGCTAATTTGGCCTGCGCACCTCCAGGTGTTCTTTCCCAATGGATGCATTGGAATAAAGCTGCATGCTGGGCGTCTCAAGGAGTGATATTATGACTGATGTGAAATTTTATCCTGCTGGGAATTCAAGTTTTTGTCACAGTTCTCATTATTAGATAAGAGTTAAATAAACATATCTTTCTCTGTCTCTCTCTGAACTTCAACTTCCTAGTGACTGCAAGTCCACAAGGTAAGAAGACACTGAGGCAAATGAAGGTTAAAGGTAATGTCAATCTAATATGAATATGTGATTAATAATGAATATTGGAGAAGGATTTATGAAATAGGATTTTAGAATTCTCTGCAAATGGAATGATGAGTATCATTTTAAATTAAGCAAGAACACATACAGATTGTAGGCTATATTATATTTAAGGAAGAACATACAGTGTTAGTATATGGATTTGTACATTTAACCTCTACATTATTATAATATGGAGAAAGCAAAATAGAATTCAAAACAATCTTTACGCTTTTGCCCATTTAGTCATGTTGTCTATCTGGAAATCTCGTTAAATGTGTGATGAGAAAAACCGAGGATTGTTATGTTTCGTGAAACCGCAAAGCAATTTTCTAGAAAACCTGCGTAACAGGAGGGAGGAGATTATGAATAAAACTAAGGTCATTAAATCGGGCCGCATAGCTCCCAGCGAAGCGAAGACGAAATGTAAAAACACCTAAAGTGACAAACTCAACACAAATCTGGCTGATACATTTAAATAGATTCAACTGCAGCGCCGCTGTTTGAATAACAGGGATACGAACACTAAATCAGGCAATAACAACGACAAACCGCCTGGAAAATAGATTCATGGAGTAATGAGATTTTTCCGGTTTTATCTAGCTGACAAATTTTGTCCTAAAGTAAATATTTTGAAGATAATTGAACTGATTACTGCTCTCTTGCTCATCTGAATTTTTCAATGCGAAAACAGAGTTGTAAAACAGAATGCGCTTCCCACAATGCACAATTTAAATCATTATTCAGTTTGTCAAGTGATATTACAAATAATGTCACGAATTATTAATGCAAATTCACTCGTATCCATCGCATTTAGATTTAAATCAAAATAAATGTCCAGTTTTTCAACACTGAGTGTTTGTGAGGCTCAAAATATTGAAAATAATGCAACAATAAACTTCTAAACACTTTATTTTGGGTTGAAATAATATCAGTTGCACGAGCTTTAACGAATTTTAAACAAATAAATAAAAACAACACGTTTACCTATAACTCATGAATGAAGTTTATTGTTGTTGTTGTTGTTAGTAATATCTCTCGCGGTACAAAACGAGATCATAATATGTGTCCATCGAATGAATTCTTAAAAGCTCGCGCTGTTGACAGAAAACCATCTGTTTACGTTCCTGCCTCTGACAGAACCTTAAATATGCTTTTAATTAGGGACGGGTTAAAGCTGTAGACCTCATGATGGGCAATAATTACAAATTACACTACAAATCCGACAGATGTGACAAGGGGCCTTCGTCTGTACTATAGGGAGAAAATAAAAGACAACGATGAGCTATTTGACAGAAGTTGTGCTGAATTTATCTTGGTGTTTTAAGAAACACCGTCTTTGATTATATCCAGACAGGATTTGTTCTTCTTCTCCGTCATGATTGTTTTCATATTTCGTTGACATCCATTGATTTGGAGGCAGCTGTAAGACTTTGTCACAAGAGAGAGGAGCAGTCACAACGCATTAGTCTGATGGCATAACTCGAACGTTGGGGCCCTACAGAGCGCATGTTGAGAGACCATGTGATGGCTTGTCTTGGCTTCCACATAAATGGATAAAAGGTCTAATTAGTCAATTTTTAGTCAGTTACAAATCTGATATAGGATCATTTAAAATCTGACGCATATACTTCGTCACTCATTACTGTAAAATATTATATGATTAAGGCCTACAAAGAAACACCGCTTTGAATTTAGGACAGTTTGTTTTGAAGTGGAAAACTGAAAAAAAAAAAAAAGAAAAAAAAAATGCACGCGCATAACAGTCTTGTCAGTTTACTTAATATCTCTGTGGTTGTTTTTAGCTAAAATTCATATTTTCATTTTTGAGAGTGTACAGTAAAGTTGAAACCAGCCCCAAATGGCTAGACTGTAAACTTTATTTATTTATTATTATCCCTTTTTTATTGTAGGCCTATTAGGCTACTTATTTATAATTTGTAGTCTAAAAATACGAAATAATATTTCACTTAATAATTTTGTGTACTTTGAGATTTTTTAAGCGATTTCAGATTAATCAAAACATGTAAAACCAAATGAGTGAATTTTGACATTAGTAAATCTTATGTTTTGTAAATATTGTAGGCTATATACAGTTTTTTTTTTTTTTTTTTTTTTTTTTTTTTTTTTTTAAACAAATAGGCCTACTTTAGTGAAATAGTGGTATGAATTACCCTACTGAATGCATTTTTGTATATTTTTTGTTGTTATTTTTCTGCCTTTTAGACATGGATGTGTCGTTTTTATATTAGCCTACTATATAAAGTCACCGTCTTCCGTGTGTTATCGTAGTAAATCCGTGAGAATCCGTGTTTAGAAGTTTTATTATAGCCTATTATAGCCTATTTATGCTGATTAGCCTACGTTAGATTATGTGCAACTTTAAATTAGTTGCACTTTTCTCAAAACGTTACTGCAGTTCTATCTGTTGCATGTGTTAGTAACTAATATAAAGGTGGCTGTGAATGAGGAGTTACAGAATATGCATGTTGCCGTCGTTATGCATCCTTTGACTGTGGACGGAACCGATGCTTCAGTCAGTGTGGGTTTATCGCCTTCAACAATGTTCGATCGCCCTCTAGCGGGTACTCTGCAACAAAGGAACAGAGAGAAAGAGAGATTATAGCATGCTCAATGAATTCAAACATTAAGTCAACACACTTGCACAAATCAAATTAAGCAACAACAAAACATAGCCTACATTTGAACACAAATGTTCAAATTGCAATAAAATGTAATGTTAGACCAGCTTAATGACTTTTAATGCATCCCTCTGCTTACAAAATAATAGAATCAATATGTAAAAATCCTAAACCAGTTGTTTCTCTTGCAAATACTTAGGCTATTTCAAACTCACTGAGGCCAAATGTCTTTGCCACCTATGCTATATTGGGAACAAAACACATTAGCCTATATATAAAGGTGTGCTTGCACAGCTTTTGTAATAGCCTACGTTTTTGACATGCATAATCAGTTAGGTTACACTTTATTTTAAGGTGTCATTATTAACAGTGTAATTATATATTTATTAATTTATATATAATTAATAACACGTAGCCTAATTAGTATAAGGTTAGGGTTTGGGTGAGTGTTAGTTGCATGTAATTATCAATAATTTACTGTTATTACTATGGTAAGTACATGTAACATATGTAACAAGGACACTGTAAAATAAAGTGTTACCATCAGTTCTTAAAGATGAATGAATTATGTCATTTACAGTAATTAGTGTCTTGAACATGCTGATGTCTGTTGACTTGTACAATGGTTCAGGCGCTGGTGGTGCTGAAAGGACAGCGACAAGTAATAAAGCGATCCGGGTGCAAATAACGCGGAAGGAGGGTTCCGGGATGGGGTAAAAATAATAGGTTAGGGGTGTCTAAAGGATTAACGTAAACAACGTTATTAACCAAGAAAGTTAGTCAGAATGCGCTCACGAACAAAAATCATCTGAGGAGGTACGTTGAATTCGCCTTTAAAAATTACTGACAGTTTTCTTCTAAAAGTCGTAAGTCTCTGCCTTTTAAATCTACTGATACCTTAACGTTGTATATTGTATTTGTTATTATGGACTAGGCAATATGTTTAAAATCACGTGACACTTTCTGGGGACGTGTTGTGTTGCTCAACAAGGAAACCGGAACTTACAGTTTAAAGCTTTTTTTTGCGTCAGTTGAGTTTCACAACTAATCCACGAAGTTTGCAGGACTATTTTTTGAACGCGCCCACGGTAAACACTGCGCTTCGGGACCTTTTGGATGGTAATGCCCAGTCAATTACATTTCTTTCGAGATCATTAAACACATATCCGGCTTGTCTTTTAACAAGGCAGTCCCGTGTTTTAATGAGGGTCAGGGAAGGTTAGAGTTACTTTTAATGGACGCTTTTCCCGCCTGCAGCATCACTGTTTAGCGCGCGAGACTGCGTGTGTTATAGGCTACAGCTTATGCCAAAACTTTGTGCAAATACTAATTCTTATCCTTTAACAGCAACACTAACGAGATTTTAAGATATTTATGATAGGCCTAATGATATTTAGACAAAGTTTTATAATATTAATTTTATATTTTACTCAATATTTTAATATTGTGTGATCTCCTTCACACATAAAACTGCACTTTATCATGTTAAACTATAGGTGAACCACCCTATAGACCTTATGCGCCAGAGAAACAAGGGCGCCGCCATCTTTATAATATTGTCTTTGAACTTCCGTTTTTGCGGTAGCTCTGTATATTTCTATGGCATCGCTGTCAAAGAATATTTAGCTGGTGAAGTGGATTTACTTGTTGTAGAGTTAATGAAAGTTATCATGAGCATTGTAATGTTTAAAGCAGATGTCTTAACAAATTTCAGTAGAACGGGAAGATTTTAAAACGAGCAGTTCATTCATAAATACGTAAGATCGCTGTGGAAATACAAACCGGAAGACAAAAGACAACTAGCGCAGCGCTGAAAAGGGGCGGGGCGTGTCCGGGTTTCTCGAAGCGGAAGTCGTCATTAGTTTGGTAAAATTCTATGGCGGTGAATGAGAGAATACATTAAATATATTTTTTTGTGTCACCATTTTCTCAAATTTTCTCAACAACAGTGTTTTCACAACTAACAAAATATACTTTGACGACATACTTATCGTTTCAGACACATAACATTGTAATACATAATCATGTGTGTATTATTTATCATTATTATATTATTATTAATTTGAATACAACGTTATATTGTCCTAAAGTCTATTTCTCACCGTGTACCACTTGCATAAACACCGCATCCGTAGGGGCTGCCATTGTTGTTTCGCGGGCTATGTGACGTCAGAGCGCGGAACTGGGAGTACATTGATCTAGTACGAGTTCACGGGTGGGAAGTCACGGGTTTGACTGCCGTTCCAGTGCACTTTCACGGGTAGAAGGTTGGAAAAACACGGGTTACGGGTTGCCGGGAACACAGCATTAGAAACACCCTCACAGCAGTGTTAACTTTTTTTTTTCTTTTTTTTTTTGTAATTTGATGAAAAGGTAATACAATATTATAGTGTTATAAATGTATATACATTTAAAAAAAAAAATGAAAATATAAAAAACTTTGCAAGATTTACAGTGCTGATGACCGTTAAAACGCGTCATCACAGTTCGTGAAAAGGGTCCATTGTCAATGCACTTCACTAGTCATCAGCTGTCGTGTAACTAGAATGCAATTTCTTCTTGATTCTGACATGAGAGCCGTGCACCGGTCTATAGTGAGCAAAAGAATTGCAATGTCTAAGTCATGTTTCAGTGTTCAAGGCCCGGTAAATTACAAAGAGAGAGCAATTGATTTCTGGATTCGTTTCATGATTCATTGCATTGCATTAATTCTGTAGGATGACATGCATGAAATACATTGTTGTCTCAACACTGACGAGGAACTGAGCTCAAAGTGATACTAGATCTGATGTACTTTTAAGAGTAATTGTTAGAAAATGGTTACACATTGTAGGAACGATGGAATTATATGAGACACTTGTCTTGTTGTTGATTTCACCTCTGATATATGCAGCAAAATACACTTGCGTATCATTCATTTATCATCAGTCATCTGAGGTACAACTTTTCCCTTTAAGCTGATAGCTGTTCCTGTTTTATTGAATTCAAACCACAGTATTACATTTAGATTGTTTTATGGTAGACTGCAGATTTTCTTAACTGATTATTTAAAAAAAAAACTTTGTGTGTCAGGCTAGCATAAGTCAGAGATGATCTCTACTAAATGAGGTGCTCCACGCTTGGCTAATGATGCTTAATGAAGTATTCCGAAAAGTGAAATTATCATTCAAAAATGTGGCAGGAAGAGGCAAACAATCTGAAGGGTTGTAACACTCAACCACTCAGCAGCCCAAAGAACAAAAGTATCATGCTGAAAATTAAACTAATGATGAAAAAATATGCATTAATTTTGCATTTGAGAGGACATGGAAAATGTCAGACATATTTAAAAGGTTAATCTTTAATTCAACCACTAATAAATACAGCAGGGAAAAAGGAAAAATTAATCAAGTGTTCTTTCACTGGACATATTAAATAATCTTATAAATTAATAACTGTCCGCCTGGCAGTGTCCCCCCACCCCCCACCCCCCCAAATTAAGTAATTATCATTCATATCAGTGGAGGAGGCTCAAATCAAAAGATTTGCGGACAGTACAGAAAGGGTTTGTAGTTATTTTTACATTTGTTCTGAGACATTTTTACACTTTGGTTAAAACCTTTTCATTGAGTGGAAATGTTTGCTGTCAGATAATTTTGTTGGATTCTGTGTGATTAGATTAAAGGGATCATTATACGCATCCTCATGCATAACACAAAAGAAGATATTTTGAAGAATGTTAACTATTTATGTCTATGTGAAAGTCAATGGGGTCCAAAACAACATTGTTGGTCTCCATTGACTTTCAATGTATGGGCAAAAATACATTTTTCTTTTGTTCCACAGAAGAAAGAAAGTCATACAGGTTTGGAATGACATGAGCGTGAGTAAATGATGATTTTTAGTTTTGGATAAAGTATTTCTTTAATCTTCTCAGAGATGCCAAGAGAACCAGCACTAATGTTCTGCTACAACTTATAGGAAATTGTCAGAACATGATGGATGTGGATCATCACGCTTTACAGAAGACTGGGGTGAAGTTTGCTGACATTTAAAAAAAAAAAAAAAAAGCTGTAAGTTGAACCCAGACTTTCATTTTTACATTAATTATTGATCAAATTCATACTTTACTATTGATTGTGAGCATTCTTTCTAGAAACAACAACTTTAAAGCATTAGTTCACCCAAAAATGAAAAAATTACTCACCCTCATGTCGTTCCAAACCCGTAAGATTTTCGTTCATCTTCATAACACAAATGAAGATATTTTTGATGAAATCTGAGAGCTTTATGACCCTCCATAGACAGCTACGCAATTAAAACTTTGATGCTTCAAAAAGTTCATAAACAGATCGTAAAACTAATCCATATGAATTGAGCGGTTTAGTCCAAATTTTCTGAAGAGACTCGAATGCTTTATATGATGAACAGATTGAATTTAGGCTTTTATTCACATGTAAACATTCATCAACTCACACATCAGTTGTGGTAAACTGAAGCTCAAGCATGTTCGCTTGATGTATGAAAACCAGTGAGGTTCATTCTTGTGTTACGCAGCACGTTTGAGCCAATGAGGTTTCTTCTCGCGCGTCAAGCAGGTTCGGTTGAGCTTCTGTTTATGTTCGCTGATCAATGTTTATATGTGAATAAAAGCCTAAATTAAATCTGTTCATCATAAAAAGCGATCAAGTCTCTTCAGAAAATTTGGACTAAACTGCTCAAATCATATGGATTAGTTTTACAAACTCTTAATGAACTTTTTGAAGGGTCAAATTTTCAATTGCGTAGCTGTCTATGGAGGGACAGAAAGCTCTCAGATTTCATCAAAAAAATCTTCATTTGCGTTCCGAAGATGAACGAAAGTGTTACAGGTGTGGAACGACACAAGGGTGAGTAATTAATGACATAATTTTCATTTTTGGGTGAACTAACCCTTTAAGATCGTCCTCAACTTTCTTAGCACTCAGTTTTCCACTCGAGCTGAGTCTATTTTGATGTATGAGTGGGAAAAGTTTGCTCTAGGTGACGGGCTAAGGTCATGCTTATGTTATTGAACTCAGTGCCAGGCACGTATGCAGGGAGCGAGAGAAGGACTTGGAACAAAAGCGGATTCACCCGCTAGGCAGCATATGCCTCCACACTGCCATTCCCTACAGGCCTACAGCACACATCCAGTCAGATCTGCCGCTCTATGCCCAAAAAATAGCTCTTCTGCTCTTGTTACCACATACAGCAGACCTCTAAGTATAAAGAACACACTCCGTTGTGTGGGATACGGAAGGACAAACCGTTATTGTTGGCTGCCTAGTACTCAAAATTGAAGTTTTCAGTCACTAGGTCACTAAATGCGTCACTTATTGAGTTAAAATAAACTTAAAGTTTAAGGGAATTGTTTTGAAGATATTTCATTTTACATTAATTTAATTTTATATATTATGTATATATTATGTTTTTACTGTATATTATATACAGTCAAACCAAAAATTATTCAGATATTTTTGATATATTTTTACTAGTGGGTGCAGGACACTATAATTCATTTATGTAAGTGAGGATAGCAAAATAAAGTAAACTGTGACATATTATACCCAACAATACTTCATACAGTGGACTACCAGTAAAATTGATAAAAATTTGGAACCAAAAATTATTCAGACACTTTGACCTGACCATGTTTTGCTTAAGTGTTATCTGACATAATTAAGATTAATTTTTTCTGACACAGTTTAACTCTGAGATCTTGTCATATTTTATTGCCATTTTTTTAAACTATAGTGAAAAAACTGTAATAATGAATGAAATGTTCAAGGTGTCTGAATAAATTTTGGTTTGACTGTACTTTATTTTATACTTTATATATGATATATCTTATATTATTATTACTTTTTATATTATACATTATTTTTTATATTTTTCATTTTATATATATATATATATATATATATATATATAATGAAAAATATAATAAATAATATATAAAAATTAATTCATTTAAATATACTTTCCAAAATATCCTTGTTTCGGCCTGAAATAGTGATGCTTTTATACACTCATTACAAGGCCATTTTCTTACAGTCTAGTCACCAGCAGAGTTTCTATGAAAGATATTCTGTCCATTGCTCTCTGTGGTGTGACCTTAAGCACAATGGGGATCCCATGCTGCCCCAAGCACCTATTAATAACACAGAAATGTGATTATTCATGGTAGATGTCTTAGCTTCTGTAACCAATGAAGCATTGTCCTCAGTATGATGAAGATTTCTGTCAGATAGGATAGCCCTCACCTGAACTAATATGTTAAGGGGAGTCACAACATTTTTGTTTCAACTGCTCATCCACGCACTTGTAAAATACACTTGTGAAATTAAATTGAAGTTTAAAATGATTGATTTTAGCTTATCAGTATAGGCCAGAATTTCAGGTGCATCCCTAGTTCCTACTGTACATACCTATACATTTGCTTCTATAAATCAGTATGTGTGTAAATTACAAAGTTGTTTTTTTTTTTTTTTTTTTCCAGGCACAGTCATTGACCATTCACCCGCTGCAAAAATAAACTAGAGTTGTAGGTGTGTAAAGCCAGAGTGTGCTCATGCTGAAAGCGTATGGGCTGTAGAAGGCCTTCTGGTTGGAGCATTATCAGCATATGGGACTTCTGATCCTATCACTCACATTTACCTCCAACACCAACTGTGCATCTGTTCCCGCCATGCTGCATATCCAGCACGCTGCTCAGCCCTACAAAGCCAGATGTGCTGCGGCTTAACCGCACACACATCTTATGAAAATGGGCACTGAGTCCAGGCGGATTGGACTATGATGGAGCTTGAATGGGGAAGAAAGTGGTTGAATGAAATCACATGTTTCTAAGGGCATGTTCACACTTATACTTCGGTTCTCTTGGTTCACTTGGTCCGGACCAAAAAAGAAAATGATACATTTAGCCCTGGTTCACTTAGCGTTCACACTGTCATTTTATAACACCGAACCTAAACCTCCTATGACGAGAAAAATCTGCATCTGAAATCGCATACTTCCTTACTATATAGTAGGCGAAAAACAGTATGTGACAAGAGTATGTCTGAATTCACATTATAGACTAGGCAAAAAGTACCCAGATGACCGTGCATACGATGGACACTTTATCCCATGAGAACGCAAGAGAGGATTTGTGAATGGCAGTGAAGCGACATAACTGACTGGTAGGTCACATGACAATGACAACATGATGAATGTAATGTGTCTAGATTACATTCATACTATATTATAGAATGTACTTTTTTAATGGTCACAAACTAAGACTTATTCAAAATAAGTAGCTACTCAGGAGAGTATGTGATTTCGGATGCAGCCCAGGTATGCTTGAGCATTCTGTCCTTTGTGTAGGCGCATTTTGTGACATCACATCCTGTATTTGGTTCGTTTAGAAGTCTTTGGTCAGTGTTGCGTTCATATTTCAGTCGAACCGCACCGGAGTTTGTTTAGAATATGGATCCTAAAAATGTGGATCTCGCTCCGCTTGTTTGGTGCTCACCAGGATTCGGATGGCAGCGTTCACGCTTATTCAAATAAAGCGCACTAACAGCATTCTCATTTTAATCGCACCAAACCTGCCAAGTGTGAACACACCTTAAGAGAAATTTAGATTGCAAATGAGTTGGCAGGACTTGTATTTGTGTTTTAAAGTTAAAAAGGTTTGATTGGCCAGTGAACTGCATATAATTAGGGAAGAATTATTAATGAATGGCTGATTGTTATGAAAGCAGCAAATAATTGAGAGCAGCAGTTTGTCTTTTAACATTTTTACTTCTGGTTTACATTCTCTCTGCATGTGCTTGTTTTCTTAGCACTGTAACGCTCCATTGATCAGTGATCATGGGAGCCGAACAGCTGAGAGAGAGGACATGATGGTTTTGGGATAGCGCATATGTTGCCCGCACCCTGTTTGCCAGCTGCAGCCCTTTGTATCACTGCAAGCCCGACAACTCTTTACAGGTTCTTCTGTCAGGTAATAACCACCAGCCTCTGACTCTGCCTACAACCGGCTGTGCGGCAAGATGGATTACCCTTTGATTTCTGCAACGAGGAGATGATTTCGTTTGTTGAGCTTGATGCTCTTCAGCACGCTAAGTCTAATGATTTCTCTTTTTCAAAGGAACTCGTGAGATTTGTTCCTGATGTGCTTTATTGTGGAGCCAGATTCATTATGGGTGGTAAACAGACAGGAGAACACACACATGCTCTCGTCAGCAGAAGATTCTGCTCAGCAAATTGTATGCCTTTGATGCTTTTGCAAGCAGGTGTTCAAGGATGCATGCAAGTCTTCAAACACAGCTATACTTTCGCTTGCCTTACTCAGATGGTGCAGTCTGAATTAATAATCGTCTTTACTTTTTCAACTTATAGCCACTCTCTCATATTGTAATGAATTAATGAAAGTATCATTGTACATATATAACAGGGATGCACTGATATTAAAATACAGGTGTGGGTGATGGCCGAGCGAGTGCAGGTGATGAATAGGAGGGATGCTGGGAAATGTAGTCTTTGACTAGATGACAGAACTGTTGACATTTTTCAGTGACTTTTACCCAAAGTTAAATCATTACACTAGTATATCTGTCTTTATATGAGTGAATTATTGAAATATTGAGGGTCATTGGACCCTTTTCACATTTCTGTATTTTTCAGAAGTGGAAATCATCATAGATGGGTAAACTTCTATAGTGGTGAATGGAAACTACAACAAATAAATGTTTTCCTTCCTACACTGTAAAAAATGACCGTGATTTTAACGGTAAAAGACTGTAAAAATGCTACGGTGAAAAACTGTTAATTGGTTTACAGAAAGTTTCCGTATATACGGTGAATAACTGTAATAGATCTAACGGTACATTTAATGTAATTTTACGGTAAAATACCATTAAATTTACAGTTTTTGGAAGTGAAAAATAATGTCATTGTATAATTTACAGTGAAAAAACTTAAATTGATATTCCTACAATTCCCTGCGTGACACTTCACATTTGATGTGTTTTCGTTGAAATAACTGTTTCTTTAGTTTTTCTTATTTTTTTTTTTCTAATCAGTTATGTACATTGTACAATGTACAATCAGTTATGTACATCTAATGTTGTTAAATTAATGTTTATTTCATTTTTAAAATTTCATGCGTGTTACCATGATGGTGTTTAGCGTTTGTGTGAATGACACCTGTGTGCACCTTCTATATATTAGTATTGTCCTTCTCAGCTTGTTAAAAAACTTCTTGTGATGAGCTTTGATTCATCATGTGACTCTCATCACCACTGTGATTGGTGGTTGTCAGTGTATTACAAATGTACAAAACAGATATTAGCGCTTCAATAGGTTGGTTAACAACATTAACATTATATCAGTTAATGAAATACGTTTTTTTACCGTAAATTTAACAGAATTTTTTTTTTTACGTTGCTACCGTATTTTTTTACGGTAAAGTTCTGGCAACCACAGCTGCCGTTTTTTTACCGTAAATTTTACGGGGATTTTTTTTACAGTGCATTTGGTCCAATAGCAAAAGATAAAATCCACAATAACATTTCTATGACTTCCCAAAATAGAAAAAATCATCATACATATTATGCATCATACATATTATGCTAGATAAGACCCCTTGATTTAATTGATCCTCTAAATGGAATTCGGCCATCTTGAGTCTAAGGGTGTGTTCACACTTGGCAGGTTTGGTTAGATTAAAACAAACTCTGGTTCAATTTCTCTGTTAGTGTGGTTCATTTGAATAAGTGTGAACGCCGCCATCCCAACCCTGGTGCGCACCAAACAAGTGGACCGAGACCGCTGAAAAGGTGGGTCTCAGTCCGCTTCCATACAAACTCTGGTGTGGTTTGACTGAAATATGAACGCAACACAGACCAAAGACATCTAAATGAACCAAAAACACAATTAACCAAATGTCACAAGATGCGACCCTAAAATGGAAAGAATGCTCAAGCATACCTGTTTTTTCTTGTCATAGGAGCTAAGTTGCCCTTCACAGTTTGGAAATACCATCTCCTTGCAGCAGATCTCCAATTGTGTGTAACAGGGGAATTCCTGGAGCAGTTTTGTCTCCTTTACACATTTTCTAAGCATTTTCAAAGTTCTCAGCTGGTAAACGCAAACACAAAGAACGCATTTAGCCCAAAACACAGCATTGTTTTGGATGTTCAGTAAGTTCCGTCACAAAATATACGTCATAAAAGCCTTTTTTTTTTTTTTTTTTTTTTTTGGTATCTTTAGGTTCGGTCTTAAAAATGACAGTGTGAACGATAAGCAAACCAGGACTAAATGTATCGTTTTCTTTTATTGGTCCAGACCAAACAAACCAAGAGAACCGAACTACAAGTGCGAACACACCCTAAGTCAATCAAGTTAAGTCAAGCAGGTTAACGCTCTTGTATTATCATACATAGTTACAATATGAACAACCTCTGCATCCTCCAACAACATTAAACTCGCTAAACAGTTATTTAATTCATCAAAAGAAGCATCTGACTTTTGCCAGCCTTCATAGATCTTATTCACAGCAGCGCCATCTTCGATTCTTAATGGGAATGAAAGTGAGGCTGTGAGGGATAGACAGTGGTTTGTACTGTTATTTATTGTGTTTTTGGATTGTTCTGCTGATAAAACACTGCAAAAATATCTTTCCAAGAAATTTCAGTAGACAAAAACCCCCAGACAATATGAGCTGTGGAAAATTATAAGTGATCTAGAAGCTTTATACAGCTTTTTACAGCGGATGCCATTGAAAACACAGCAAGTCTATCCCTCACAGCCTTGCTTTCATACTTGTCATGGCGCTGCTCTGAATAAGATCTATTAGACAGATTTGTGCAGGGTAGTTTTATGAGTCTCATGTTCCCAGAGGGTAGCAAAATATTGCACTTCAGCCAATTGCACAGCATTTTTTACATTCAGGCCACATAAAACCTCAAGCCTAATTTTTCCATAAGTATACAGCTACAACTGGATAATCAGTGTTTTGTAGGAGTTGAGAGGGGTTAGTCAAATAAATTGCGAGGGCAGTTTAAACGAAGCCCCTGACACTGCTCAAAACTGTTTAATCTCTTTTTCATGTGCTACATAATTCATCGAAATGGGATGAATTAGAGATGAAACGCTATCATATGTTTATAAATACTCCAGCATTAGGATTTTACTTCCCCATAAATCTGCAGCCGACCGCAGTCAGGACCCGAGGAATAAAACCCCAGTAGGACAATAATATATTCCCTTGCTGCCCATCGGCCCATTCATCCTGACACGCACACACTCTTCCTCAAACATTATTTCCTCCATTGATGCCCCTCATTTCAAATCTATTTCAATTTAAAGATGCTTGACATGCCAACAGCGGAAGAGTGACTAATGTTGGTTCGCTATACATCAGAGCATACATCAGAGTAAAGGGCTCTCTCTCTTTCTCTCTCATCCCTGTCCTTAATTTCTCAGTCTCTGTTTCTGAGTTAAATGTGTGAGCGAGCGGCGGTCCGGGTTCAACGTGGTCACTGCCGAAACGGGAGTAATTACCAGATCAGCTCTGCTAAAAATGCAGGCAGGGTGTTCGGTGACCTATCATCCACTAATCTGCATAGTGAAGTATAGCTTCATAACTGTAAATTGCTGACTTAATTAAAAGCTGGGACCTTTCTGTCATTTAATTACAGGGAGAAAAGGTTATTGCTTAAACGCAATTTTCCAAATGCGATTTCTTAACAGTTATTAACGGCGTCGCTATCATTTATTGTTTCAGATTTTTCAATTTAGAAATGGCCGCCGCTGACAGAAGTAATGAGTCGGAGGGGGAAAAACTCAATCTCGATAGCGCACACACGGCTGCCATTTGTTTCCCACAAGTGGAGCCGATAGCTGGGGGAAGCTTGAAAATGTCACGAGGACGACGGGCCTTGATTACTGCAGTTTTTACTATAGCGATTAAACCAGAAGTGGAGTTTTGAAGAGAAGTTCATTAACATTTCTCAAATGAGCAGGACAGGGCAGTGGTTAGAAATGTGGAAAGATAGGGGGAGGAAATGGATGAAGAAGTGCTCTTGATATAGGAGAGTTTTACACAGAGATATATTTTTAAAATGATTTTACATGGAATGAGTCACTACACTGGAGCCCAGGTAAATATTATTTACTTCAGCAGAATAAATTATAAATTGCAAATGGGTTACTTCTACATTATCATTGATAGTCTTAGACTATCGTAGTGAGTGAGTCGAGGTGTAGAGGAGGAGCAGATTACAGAGATGGGGGGAAGCAAGCTGTGCAAAGATTTAAAAGTGAGCAGAACACTTGGTGTGGGTAAGTATTCTAGCAGCAAAGTTTTGAATATATTGTAATCTGGAAGTGGAGCTGGCAGGTAAACCAATGAGAACATTACAGTATGGGATGAAACAAATGACAGTTTTGGCATCTTAGACACTGATGAAGGGACTGAGCTGGGCAATGTGATGTAATTGAAAGAATGCTGATTTGGTGATAGAGTTGATATGAGCCTGAAAGGAGAGAGAGAAGTCGAAAATAATGCCTAGATTTTTGACTGTACTTGACGGTTTGATGAGAGTACTAGCTATCTCACAGGCAAAATCAGTAGGAATATTTATAGTGAGTGACAGAGTTCCAATAATAATGATCTCAGTTTTGTCCATGTTTAGTTTCGGAAAATTAGAATTGAGCCATTCTTTTATTTAATGCACGCAAGCAGAGATTTGATCAATTTGGGTAGATAGAGCAGGTGTTCAAATAGTGTATATTTGGATGTCATCAGCGTAGAAATTATAATTAAAACCATGACGATGTAAGATATGACCCAGAGGTAGTATGTAAGTGATAAATAATAATGGCCCGAGAACGGATCCCTGGGGGACACCTTGCTTCAGGGGGACAGTAGGTGATCGAAAATCCTGCACTAAAATGTAGAATTGTCTATCAGAGAGATAGGAAGAAAACCAAGAAAGAGCAGCACCAGAAATACCCACATTCGAGACAAAAACTTTATAAAACCATTTTAAAAGTTGTGAGTTACTGGCTAAGGTCTATTGCAATTTATTCTAGTCCAAAACCGCCCACCTAGACAGGAGGAGACCATCTGACTGACATGTAAAACAACCAACCACAGTTTGTTGTGCTGTTTATGGGCAGGGTTATCTGAAAAAGATTATGCCACAATAATAAACTGGAAAATGGGGAAAAAAATGCACTCAAATTATGTCATAGCAAGCTCAGGAAACAATAAAACACTTTAATTTTCTCATAATATAGGCTACATTGCACATCACCTCATTTCTGAAAGAGTCTGAAAACGGTTTGATCGAAGACTCAGTCTCTCTATGTAACCCTTCTACCCAGATTCTACTCGCCCCGCTCTGTGCGGGCCTCGAACTTGGGTCTCCAGCATGGAAGTCGATGCTCTAACAAGGAGGCTAAAGGCTGCGACCTCTAGTGTCAGTCGCTAGAGCATCTCTTGAGGTCAGAGGAGTGAGGTTTACTTGCACAGCAACTACTAGCTGGCCTCCGTTACATCTAAACCCCTACTTTCCGAGAGCCTGCTCTGCTCTGATTGGTCAGACGGCCCAGTCTATTTTGATTGGTCTGTCGTTTACAGCGTGTGCCGGAAACGAAACGGCCATTACCATATCTGAATTTCAGCTCCGGAGGCTTCCTCAGCAGCACTTGATACACAGTGATATGAACAGTAACTATGGCGTCAATTTTTCCGTATCAATTCCAGCGCGTATTCATCCTTTTGAAATGCATATAAAGTGGATTCACAGTGCTGAATACAGCGTCTTCTCGACGTGTCAACAACACAAACCAAACTCTTCCAGGCCTCAGCTACAACTACAGTGTAGGAGGGCAGGGCAAAGCAGAGCCATGGCAACCAATGAAGACCATAGGCTGGCAATATGCAAATTTGTTACATTTTTATGTAGGTATGTAGCAGGAAGCATGATTGGAATTGCTGACGACTCGATTCGTTTTGTTTTAAAACTTTGCAGACCTTTTACTTTCACAAACAGCTGTATTACACACTGCATGAAAGGTAATATTCAAAAAAGCATAATAGGGGCATTTTAATGTTAGTTTCTGAGAATCCTGTCTGAAAAAAACGTCAAATTTAATTCAGTAATTTGGCTTTGCATGTAACCAGGCTGGTCTTTTTTTCTGTGCAGCACTTACAGCATTGGCCCACTTGCTTCAGTTATTCACTAAAGTATCACATCAAGTGGAATAGCCTACAGCTCATGGTTCATGTTTGCCCTCTGGCAGGTAAAATGTGCTTGACCGGACCTAATTTATACCATCCAATAAACACGTCAACTCAGCATGTCCTTCTGACCTCCCCAGCCCTACCCTACAAGCCCGATTACATGTTTTATGGCACAGATTATATTGAGTTCAGTCCATTTAATCAGCATATGCGTCAAAAGGAATTGATCTGCTTATTATTTGAAGATCTGGTTAGGGCCAGGTTAGGGCAACTCCAGTACCAATAACATTTGGATATATAAACTTTTACGAGCAATAAATTATGAATCCAAGTATTGTAATGCTTCTGTGGGTTAAATCATTCCTCTTAAGGTTATTATTAGGTGACTTTGAAAGTGTTTTAGCATGTGTTGATGTGCAATTATGAGCGTTCAGCGCTGTTGTGAAATCAACTTTACAATGTTTTAGATGTTAATTGTTTTTGTTGCTGTATCTAGGGATGCTGCTCTTAGCTAGATATTTTATTAGTGTGTCAGTTGTTTGCTGTTTTCAGAGTATTTTAGCTTTTCCAGTAACAAGCCGCTTTTTCAAACAAGTAGCAGTTTAACTTGAGAAAATGCTGCTTTTAATAGGCTATCTGAGAGAAGAGAAGAATCAAACATGCTCACCAATATGGTCCTCTCTCTCATTAGTGTCGGAAAGTCCAATTCATTCTAGTGAATCGGTTCACCCTAAACGGACCTCTCTCATATGTAACACTGGAAAGTTTGATTCATTCCAGTGAATCATTTGGTCCTTATTTGGTTTTTTCGCATATAAATGTATTTGGATAGTTTGAATCATTCTAGTAAATCGGTTCGTTCAAAATGGACTTCTCTCATATCTAGTGTTGGAAAATTTGATTCATTCCAGTGAATCAGTTCGTCCTTATTTGGTTCTGTATTGTTGGAAAGTCTGATTCTTGTGGGGCGGTTTGTTTTGCAGGGTTCACGTAAAATGACAATTCACAGATTCGAGTTGCAATCCTATGCAGTTTTGTAAGTTATGCAAGTGTGTTTTTGTCATATTTTTAGTATACATAGGCCTACCTTTTCAGGTTTGATAGGCCTACTGCCATCTTAATTGAAACTGATCATTCATTCAAAAACCCCATATTACTTTTATGTACAGTATATATACTGTATATATACTGTATATATAGCCATATATATGCATTTTTTAGCTTGTAGCTTTTTATTTTGTAGCTTGTAGTGTGCTGCTAACTTTTTTTCCCAAAACAGTAGATAAATTATGATTAGATTGTAGCTATAGTTTCAAAGTAGCTTCCAAATGAATTCATAATATATTGTGTATTATAGTAATTATATTTGATCATTAAATTCTGTAATCACTGAATCAAATTTACATTGAATGATTATTAACAGCAATTTTACACCCCTATTAGCCACAGCTTCTTGTTTTTGGTATTAGTTTGTAATTGCTTTGTGACTGATTAACTGTGGACAGTAATCTTCAGTTGTCTCTGCCAGGTCTGATCGAGTGTCTAAATCAAGAAGAAAAACTCCAGCATTCCTCTTTCACAGTAGCACTTTCAGTACATCTGCGCTTTCCCCAAAAACTCTGGACATATGTTGCGTCCAAACGATTCCCAGCGTGAACCTGATCCTAAAGTGACACGTGAAAACACCACGCTGCTCCAAATAGAAGCCACTCTGCTCTCTAAACACAACTTTTCACTTAATTAAATCACTGATTTACAGTGTTCTCCTCTCTAGCGGAATTACACACTCCTTCCGCCCAGCCCCCCCTCATCACCCCTCCCCGCTCTCACCCTGAAATATTCATGTTGAAAAGAACACATTTATCCAGGCTGCTAACATCGTGTCATTGCTGCTATTGTCTGATGTCAACCTCTTAATTATAGCTTCTGATAGCGATACAGTATTTCCTTCATTTCTGTTCATCGCTCAACCTCTGCTGTCCCCCCGCTAAAGGTGATTAGCGACATTTTATGTCATATCGTTCGTCTGTTTGACAGCCAGCGCAAGTGAACTGGATTAGATTGGACGGCCAAATGAGATAGGCCTGAATCAAATTAAAACAGCAGAGATTATACAATCTTTTAATTATGCTAGCTCCGTTCAGACAAGGAATATTACCTCTGTGTCTTTCTTTTCTTATAACCTGATGTAAATTGACCATTTAAAAATCTGCATTCATTCATAAAGTAACATTTTCGGGAGCTTGAGGAATGTGCTGCCACAAAATTAAACCGAAGTGATCATATATATGCCATGTTTTGTGAAATAGCTAGCAAAAAAAACGCATAATATCATGTCAGACATGAAGTTATGTCATGTATCAGTGTAGAAAATGGTTAGAAATGATGCATCTGATGCTCTTCCTACGGAAAACCAGTCCTTTATGGCATTTTCTGAAGTGGTGACGGTCTTTCAAGTTCCCCCATGATCCAACATCCCAACGGTACAACCTGTCAGCCCTAAACATGAGGAGTAAAGGGGAAAACTTAGCGATACTGTGACCTTGATGACAGTGTGGCAGTCATCCGTGAAGAACCTTGTTCCACCCGGAGGAGATGGAGATATTTAGGTCCATGTACCTAAGCCCATTTAGGCACCGCTAGCATCAGCTCAAGCTAAAGTAAAGGACTGTTTCAGAGGACGCGATGGGCTTGCGGGAGACAGGTACTCCCAAAGCAGAAGAGGACACCCTGGGCAGGTTTAGTAAATATTTATGTCTCAAATTAACTTCTTTTCCACTAATATAATCAAGCGTGAAAGTCACTGCAGTGTTTATTCAAACATATAGCTAAGTTAGCTAATGCTAGCTAGATTTTTCTGTCAGTTATGGACAGCTTAATGTGTATCTCTGTATGTATGGCTAACAAAAGATATTTTGAAGAATGTTTAATCTTGTGCGTGAAATGAAAGTCGGTCGAAACAACATTGGACCTACTGACTTTCATTCTACACTCTACAAAATGTTTTCTTTTGTTATCTACAGAAGAAAGAAAGTAATTTTAAACATTGGAAAGGTGGTGAAGTACAATAATTTTTGCAGTTTTTGTTTTGAACTGCATGTCAGTGGGGTCATATTTGGCAGATATTTCACTGGTCATCATGATTTGTATCATCACACTTGATCTATATTTATACTATATATGTGTGTGTGTGTGTGTGTGTGTGTGTGTGTGTATATGTGTGTGTTCCAAATATGTTCCAATTCATCATGCGTTCCAATAATATATTTGAAAAGTATATTTCAAATCTTTTCAAATAAATATTTCTAACAAAAACACTGGCACTTTTCAAATATATTATTGGAACGGTATGATAAATTGGAACATATTTGGAACGTATGCAGAGAGTTAATGTGTTTATAAAGAATTTATTGTGGAGTATTGTACTTGATGTCATGTAAATCTGTTTTAAACATTGGGAAGGTGGTAGAGTGCAATAATTTTTGCAGTTTTTCTCTTGAACTGCATGTCAGTGGGGTTATATTTCGCAGATATTTCATCTGGTCAGGGTTTGAGGTTGCATGTCATGTTCTGGACTAATGCACTCTGACTTCAGATTTCATAAAAACTGCAGAACCCTCTTTAACATCTTAATTATTCATGTTGGTGAAGACATGTTACATAAAAAAGCAAGATTAGAGCATTCACTCCATGATAAAACAACTCCCCTCGATTGAGCTAAAGTGTTCACAGAGACCAGAGGAAGTTCAAACAGATTCAAGTCTGTGAAAGCGTGATCTCAATTAAATATTCAGGCTATTTTGACAAGTCTGTAATGTTGGGTTTGTGTACTAAGAGAAAGATGTCATAACGTCAAGCTCTTCATTTCATTTATCAATGAGAAGTTTGGACTATGTGGTTTAATGTGGGGAAAAATTAAAGGGATAGTTCTGAAAATCCTGTCATTTACTCACCCTCAAGTTGTTCCAAACCTGTATGAATTTCTTTCTTGTTCTGAACACAAAGCAAGATATTATGAAGAATATGGGTAACCAAACAGTTTATGGACCCCATTGAGGGTAAGTAAATGATGACAGAATTTTCATTTTTGGGTGAACTATCCCTTTAAGTATTTTACAAATCCTAAAACTATCCTAAAAATAAGCCAACATTAGCCAATTAAAAATGGCATTGCCACTATAAAGGTATGTATTATGAAATTTGTTTGCACTGTTTGTTTCAATATCTGGGAACCATGAGACGAGGCCCCGCCCACAATAATGGCATCAAAAACAAGAGTTTTTTTTCTTCATTTTGCCTTTTTTAAGCGGGGACACTACAGGCAAAAACACAGTTTTTTCAGGCACCTGTCTATTTTGAGATTTTGCGCTTTTTGGCTTTTCATAAAGTGTTTTTTTCAGACTGGTGGAAAGAAAACATTCAAAATACACTTTTAAGTGTATCTTTATAGCACTTTATCTATTTGCGCCTATAGATTTCAATTACAGTAAATATCTTTAAAGGCCGTTTTCTCAAAATGAGTTTTTTCTCCTGCTCTGAGTCAGAAATCTCCACTTCTCCACTTTTTTTTTTTTTTTTTTTTTTTCTGGCTGTTGATAGTATTTTCTGATTTATGGAGTGATAAAAAGAGATATCGAAAATTCCCTCTGTAAAAACCTTTGAATTTAATATGTCCAAAAAATTAAACAAGAATTTTGAACCTGACGTCATCCAATATTCAGATTTTTGTTCTAGAAATTTATGCAAATTAGCACATATTTAATTAGATAATGCCTCATTTGCATATATAAACATAACATTTTAGAAAACTTGTAATACAAAAAATGTTTGCAATTTTTAATGTAATCAATCAGCTGGGGAAGTATGGTGATATCTATTAGTTAATTTTTTTACCCTATTCACCTGGGGTGTCTCACCTTTTAAACCGAAATATTTTTAGTTCCTCTTGCTGGATTTATGTCATTTAGAAAGTATAAATTTAGCGCCAATGAGGCCTGTTTTGAAATTGTGATTCAATGTAAATACAGTATATTTATCACTTAGATGTTGCTTGCAGCTCTAGATTTACATTATTGTTAACATCACCATGAAATCAAAATTGGCAGTATTGGAATATTGCAGTTTTTGTTACGAATGATTTATCCGCGCACATCATTTTTTAAAATTAATGTGCCCTTGTAATCTTTGATTAAAATAACTTCACTCTAAAAAATGGTGCTATATAATACTAAAAGTGGTTCTTTGGCTCGTAATCATAGGGGAACCACTTTAAGTGCTGTATAGCACCAAATCTTGGTGCTTCAGTGGTTCTTCACCGGTTCTTTGGGATGACTGAGGTGTTATATAGCGCCGCTACCATATACAGAACCTGTTAAGCCCCTATATGGTTCTTCAGCGGTTCTTCAGTGGTTCTTTGGGGTGGTTAAGGTGCAATATAGCACCACTGCCGCACAAAGAACATGTTAAGCCCCTTTAAAGGTTCTTTACGAGCCGAAGAACCACTGTTGGTGCTGTTTAGCACCATTTTTGTTGAAGAAATAAAATGCGACATGGCACCTCTTATGTGTTCTACATAGCACCATTTGACAAAGGTGCTGTATATCACCTTTAAAGATATGGTGCTACATAGCACCAAAAGTGGTTCCCCTATGATTATGAGCCAAGAACCACTTTTAGTACTATATAGCACTTTTTTTTTTAGAGTGTTCCCTTCCCTTCTCTGATGACATGTTTACTGGCACAAGGGCGGGACAACCTGTCACTCACATGACATCACAGCAATAGCAAACCATAACGAGCCAGTCAATTCCTGATGGACAAAATCAAGTCCCGCCCTACATTTCTTCTTGTTCGTGAAGCCGTTTCACTTGGAAACACATCACAATAGGGAAGAAAAGACTAATTGCAACTTCTGTTTCATGTTGACTTAGAATAATATAATTTTCTCAAAATGACATGAGAGGGTAGTTTATGGAGGTATCTTATACTTGTATGTACCGTTAAATTCGTCTCCTTTGTTTAGTCATAAAGCATTTATTGGTTTCATTATCAACACCGACTTCAGTTAAACTCTTTTAAGTTGCAGTAGGAGGAAAATTACCAGCTTCTAATGGATTTAAAGAGCATTTAAGTAAGACGCAAACAGTCCTGTTTTAGCCTTCTCCTGTGTGCAGCATTAATGATTAGTGCCGTTTCGGTGTGTTTTGAATCTCCAGTAGATAGATTGAGGATGTCGTGTCAAAGCACCCGCTTTATTCTCCCATCCACCTCCTATGTCTCCCAGTTCTGAGTTATTTCCTCCCTGCCACCTAATTAGGATTATCTTTAATTTGCAGGATTACAATTAATAGCTTGCTGCAGGTAAGTGATTAAGAGTTACCTGGTAATGACCCCAGGAGGCTAACTACAGAAGGAGGAGAAATGATGACAGCTCCTCAAGCCCAGCGCGTCAGGCCGCAATTTAAGATGGCCGGTTTGGAACGCTCCCCATGAGCCAGCAACACAATGGAGGAGTACACTTTCCCGCTCTGTAATTAAGGTCCATTGAGTGAAATTACCTTCCGATAATTACCGGGTAGTTGTCAGCGTTTGTTATAGCGTGGTGAGGCTCTGTCTTCCTCGCCTGGAGGCTGGACCGGGTTGGGCCTGGTAGCCTTCACCTCATGTTGGTGCTCTCTTGAGGGGAGGGGCTGTACGTGTCAGAAACGTGCCGGGATGATGAGGAGATGCGCGCTTAAGTAGCATGGCTGAATTTTTGGCAGAATTAACAGGACTCATCTGGCATCCTGGAACTCCGACCTCATTGTGATGGATTTATTTATCTATCTATCAAGTGTTTTTGGTAGTTCTACAAGTTGAGTCTTTTTGACTAGCATTGGAGCCTCTCAAAAAGGTGCTCAGAGAAAGGCTGATGAGAGGTGCATGACGCCCCTGCATGAGTGCCAGCAAGCCAAATAACCCAAAACAGTGTTTTCATGCAGCACAGTATATATACAGTAAGAGTTTCTGTCCTATGAATAATGCATAGTCAAAGTGCTTTCAGATGGGCATGTGGAGGCCCAAAGAGAGCCGACCTTTTAGGCAGGAAGATTCAGAGAAGGAAAGGTTAAAAACTCACGCTTAATTGAACCCAGCCAGAGTGGCACTAAATTTGTTCGGCAGCAGGACAGAAGATATGTGTGTGAGAGATGAGACGGCCCTGTGAGAAGCCCACTGATCACACACCTCATGTTCATACTGAGATAGAAATTACATACACTACAAACTGTATTATGTTGGTTAATTATGTAATGTAAACAGGTTCAGGTTAGTGCCAATAGTTTAACCCTAACTTTACTCTTTTTTTACCTAACTTTTAATTTTAATATAATTGTATGGCCGATGTAAATTCATTTGTTCTCAGAAAAACTATTTTTCTTATTGTGGTGGTAAGGATGTCATTTCAAATTATATAAATAAACATTTTTAACAAAATAAATATTATATAAATTGTTTATTAAAATAAAATGATTAACAAGAATATATAAATTATTAATTTATTATTTATATTAAATTATATAAGTATTATATAAAAATACTTAATACACTTCATTGCAAGATATAATTAATTAATTATTCATTATAATTTTTATTATACAAAATAAATAGTTTTGTTGAAATTGAATAAAATGATGATTAATAATTAATTATAAATAATTTATTTTTAATCATATATTTAGTAATAATAATTTATATATTTTCAATAATATATTTAGTATTTATATTAAATAATAAGACCTGAATTATAAAAATAATTAGCACACTTTTTTACAAGAAAATTAAATAATTATTCATTATAATTAATAATATATAAAATAAATATTATTAAAATAATTTAAAATAAAATATTTTATTTAAATGGGATAAAATGATGATTAATCATAATTTATACATAATTTATTATTATTTAGTATTTATGTTAAATAATAAGACCTGATTTATAAAAATATATAAAAATAATTATAAAATACTTAAAAATATATAAAAAATAATTATAAAATACTTAATATTTCAATAGAATTAAATAATTATTAATTATAATTATTAATATATAAAATAAATATTATTAAAATAGTTTTATTAAAATTGAATAAAATGGTGATTCATAATAATATACACATTATTTATTATTATTTAGTATTTATATTAAATAAGTCCTGAAATATAAAAATACTTGACACTTTATTTAAATAAAATTAAATAATTATTCATTATAATTCTTATGTAAAATGAATATTAAAATAAATTAAAACATGTTTTTATTAAAATAAAACTAAATGATTATATAAAAAAATGATTATTTATTAAATAAATAATAAAATCTAAATTATAAATAGACTTATTAACATGCAAATTCCTACTGTTAAAGTACAAATCATCAGTGTGAAATTTAGTAAAAGACAAAAACATTTGTATAGATATATGTATGTCACATTGACTGAGATTCCTGAAAACTACTTTGGGCTTTGTGTACATTTATATTTAAGCACAGTCCATTGGCGATGTTGATAAAATATGTGTGAGTTCATTTAATGATGCCTAAGGCCTCTGTTATTTCTCTGTGTAATCCATTTGAGTTCGTTAGCAGGCCAGCAGTGTTAATTAGTACTAAAGGACTTCCTTCCACATCTCCACTGCAAGCATATGTACTTTGTCACATGTGATTGGGAATGTGTGTGTATGTGTGAATCGCAGAGGTCTTCCACAGTTCACCATACGCTTATCTTTTACACAGGCCCTCTCAGTTTAAGATGAGTATCTAATTATTCAGCCGAGGCTAATTTAATGGCTGTGGACAGGTCTTATGCGAACGTCTATGTAAATTATGTGCCTCCAATAAAAATTACAGAGTCGGTCTGAGAAGCGAGATAATGTAATAAATTATATTTTAATTTGAATATTAATATTTGAATGTGGCAGCTTCCATATCAGCCAGTTTCTGGTATAATCAGGATATGGGGATAATTTTGTTGATGGGACTTTAAAGCTCAGAGAGAGGATGATCAGAGAACGAGTGATGGAGAAAGAGAGGTAGAGGGGTGGAGGGTGTAATATTGCCAGGAATGTGCTGGCACAGTCAAGGTCAATTGACTAAATGGGAAAAAAAGCGAGAGAAAGTCCTTACAAAGCATTTTCTGGGGGAGGCATGAGCGAGACGGTTTACACACATTGATAACTAAGGTGTTTTAATTACAGTTTCGCCATGTGGTCACATTAAAAGCACATTCCAAAGATCTGAATTCATGAATAGGTGAAAACTGCTGTTCTGTGCAAAAACTAGCATTGAGACTCAGATAAATTGGGCAAAAGGGCTGTAACTTTAGGTTTATTTGTCATTTAAATAGCCCATTCCTCTTTTTATTTTTAAATATAATATGAAAAACATATCCATTAAAAGATTTAAACAAATTAGATTGGAGTAAATCCAAAAGTTGAGGCCACTACAAATTGGAAAACATTTAATTCATATATTTAAAGGGACAGTTCATCTAAAAAATTGTGAAAATTTGTCCATCACTAAAAAATGCTGGGTTGTTTCAACCCATGTTTGGGTCAAATATAGACAAACCCAACTGCTGGTTTAAATTAATTTTTAAACCCAACATTTGGGTTTGTCCATATTTGTCCCAAACATGGGTTGAAACAACCCAGCATTTTTGTAAAATGTTTTTATTGTTGTACAATGAAAGTCAATGGGGCCCAGTGTTGTTTTGGACCCCATTGACTTTCAATGTATTAACCCTGTAAAGCCCACTAGTCTGAAATTTTTTATTTATTTTTTTAATCAAACAGTTTCTTGATCTAAAAAAAAAAAACCTATCATATTTGAGTATCATATTTAATACGCCGAGCTGTATATTTAGTATGATATATGAGAATATGAAGCTCATGCTTGAGGAGAAAAAACTTGCTACAAAAGTACAAAATATCAATTAGATGACAGAAGGCATAGATTCTGTACATTTTTTAAACAAAGTTTTATGATATTGTAAGACATTTGTGTATCAAATATGATACAGTAGGCTTAATTTTAAAGTTAACAATTTTGGACCAACATGAGGGTGAGTAAATGATGAAAGAGTTTACATTTTTCGGTGAACCATCCCTTTAAATATACTTTATGCTACTGTTTTCTATTTAATAAACCATACAACATGACAAAACATCCACATGTACATAATTACACCCCATTTTCACCACAAGTGAAGATCATTCACTTGCAGCGTAGACAAAGTGTTAGATATTCCATATCTCCACTGCCCAGAGAACCCTTTCCCATCAGTGATTCCTGAGATATGGCACTATTTTAGACTGTATGTTGGGCATTCACAATATTAATAGAGGCGTAGAGGGTATTAAGACCAATTTCATGTGGTAGAGCTGATTGTATATTAACCTTAATCTTAATTGATTTGCATTTCCCCGCCCCGAGTGAATGACGGACAGCGGCGAGGCAGAGTGCTTCTCACCCCTCGTGGCCCTGCAGAGTAAAATATTAACGCGTTCACACCGCTGAATTATATTAATGTTTTTTTTAGCTGGCATTTGCATATCACATCAGCCACCTCGTTCCACCTAAAATTCACTCTTGGTGAAACACTTGCTGAAATTCTCTATTTGTATTTTTACGTATGTAATATTTAAGTACATCTACATCTGTGAGGAATTTAGCACTCATATTTTTTGAACATATAAATATGTTCATTAAAATGACCATGCTGTGTGTCTGATGTTTTTGTCAGTAAATTAATCCATATGACTTTATATTTGCAGTGGAACACAAATGGAGAAGTTTAGCAGAGTGTTCATGCTGCTCTTTTACATAAAGTGAATACATGGTGACCAAGAAAAAAAATGTCAAAAAGCTTTATGAAAGGACTATAAAAGTGATCCATATGGCTTGTACGCTATATATTCCAAGTCTTCTGTAGTCATACAATAGCTTTGCGTGAAGATTAGACCAAAAATGAAGTCATTTAGACCTTTATTGTACTTTTTGTTATTTTTAAAGTTTGGCGGTCTGTGGTCACCATTCACTTTCATTGTATTCATTCATTATATCGACATTCTGTCTAAAATAATTGGTTTGGAACAACATGGTGAGTAAATGATGGAATTTTCTTTTTGGGAGTGAACAATGCTTCTACCTCAGCTACTCATTGTCCTTATCAAACTTAGTTAATGGACTCTGCAATCCTTGTAAATGCTAATAAATAGCCTTGTAGTGTGTGAGAGAGTTTGTGCACTTCTCCATGTGTGACAGAGAGACCTGCAGTCTTGCATGAATCTTTCATTTCTCCCTCATCATTTGAATAAAGGTTAAAATACAGAACCTCTCATTGGCCCTCCACTCCTCCTATAGACCAGAAATAGCAATGACAGGTGCTCATTTGAGGACACGAACTCACCGGCATGCAGAACAAGCCTTTTTGTCTTACATTATGCATTTTCATCCCGCCATTAGCCGCCCAGGCGTCTTTTCCCGTGATAGCTACACAATGAGAGCGATATATTTTAATTTAAACACCATAAACCCGTTGAGTGCTTAATTAACTTTTACCATCTTTAGGGGAAGAAAGCCAATTTAGAGACGCTAGTGAGGGTTTGATTTGATATCAAATGGTTTTACATCACCCGTCCATTTGCAAGGCCTTTTCAGAAGCTGATTAACGGACTGAATTACCGTGTTGGTAAAATTCATACCCTTTCCCCTTGGGAAATCTCCTCTCTCATGCAGTGAGCATGATTAGCTCAGCTATTGTTTTTCTTTAACAATATTATTTAATGAGCTTTAAGCAGACAAAAACGAGAAGAGCTCATTTTAATTTGAATATTCGGCATATTAGCATTGTGATGTCACAAAGCCATTTGAAAGCTGCACAAATGTTCATTTGAAAATGAGTCTTTCTTTGTTTTAAGCAACAAATAAAGATGTTTGAGATGATAAAAATAGAAAAACCTTTGAAAATCTAGTTTAAAATGCATTTGATGTTTCACTGTAAAAAAGAATTGTTGGTTTAACTTAAAGTAAGTTACCTGGTTGCCTTAAAATTTTGAGTTCACTGAAATTAAAAATTTGAGTTAATACAATGAAGGCGATTGGTTTAATCAACAGAAACTCAAAATATTATGTTATCTGCACCACATTAATTATCTAAGTTGATTTGACAAAAGAAAAAATGTTGTGATAACAAATCATGAAAATAATTTTTTACAGTGTAGTTTTATGAAGAAATGATTTTGATGATGACGTCAAAACCGTCCAGCAATTTTACTTTTACGTTAAAAGAATGTGAGTGTATACTAAAATATGTAAATGTCCTTATTATTTAAAAGACTCCAAAACATAAAACTAAAAACTAAGACTTTCATTGCAGTTCAACAGAAACAAAACTTGTTTGTTCACTAGCCAGACTGAAAGAGCTGAATAATTACACAGGACATTAAGTGATCAAATATTAACGCCATTAAAGGATGATTTTCTGAGAGCTCTTTGAGTGTATGGATCACATGATTTCCAAATGGAAATGGAAATGATCTTTAATTAAGAGAGCAAGCCAAACATTTTCATTAAGTCCGCATGACAATGAGCTCAGGGATCTGACTAGTCTCAGGAGACCAGCTCTCTCTCTCTCTCTCTCTCTCTCTGTTCTAAGACAGGCTTTTGTCGCACATGAGGCCACTGCCTGAAGGCTTCATCCCTCTCTTCCCCAGCCGCCCCTCTCTCTGTGTCTGCTTCCCATCGGCAAGGATGGAGGAAGCAGGCAGGAGAGATGAGACTGGGGGAGGGGGGTCCCCTTGAGCTCAGCCCTTGCTCAAACTCTTATCTACATGATGTTAACAGATGTAATCCTATTACAGTCTTTTATTCTCTCTTTTTCTTTCTCTTTCTGATCCAGGCCAATATCTCCCAGCAAGGCCTAAGAGGGGTGGCAGATGCCCAGCTATGGCTGGCCTACATGTTCCCTTTGAGTGATACATACTGTAGGGCAAGTTCTCGTAACCAGTGCCTTCTTAACACTCTTTTAAGTCCTCTCTATGGTCTGTTTAGGGCATCCCAATATAGGTTTATGTAGTGTATTTCTAAATTATTACATTTGTAGAACAGCAGTTTTTAGACTAATTTTTTTCATGCAGAATAAAAATGTTGCACCAGCCACTTTATTAGGTACACCTTGCTAGAACCGGGTTGGACCCCCTTTTGCCTTCAGAACTGCCTTAATTCTTCATGGAATCAATTAAACAAGGTGCTTGTTAACAGCAGGTGTTCATCAGTGTCTGAATTCACTTATTTGTTTTCATTCACTCTCTCAAGTGGACTATATTAGTGAACTAATGTAGGGAATAGTAAATGAGGGTATAGGGTGTGATTTGGAACACAGCCTCTGAGTGTCAACTTTCAGCGCTGTTAATACACAGAATATTGCTGTAACCTACTTTCTCGAAAATGTCAAATTTTACCCAGAATGCATTGTTTTCTACAGTATATTACTGTTTTAATGGAAAACAGCATGTTACTGTCAAAATTTGGCTGTTTTTTTTTTTTTTTTTTACAGCAATTTTTTACAGTGCACGCAGTTGCTGCAGATTGTTGGCTGCTTATCCAGGATGCAAATCTCCCATTCCACCACATCCCAAGGGTGCTCTATTGGATTGAGATCTGGTGACTGTGGAGGCCATTTGAATGTAGTGAACTCATTGTCATGTTCAAGAAACCAGTTTGAGATGATTTGAGCTTTGTGACATGGGGCCTCATTTATAAAGCGTGCGTACGCACAGATTTGATCTTAGAGTGTGCCTACGCTTAAATCCACGCCAACGCTCATATTTATAAAAACGGTCTTTGACTGGAAATCTAAGCTATTCCTGCAGCTTGCCATTCTAAATTAAAGGATTTGGACGATGACTGGTGATCTTTTATATGTAAATGACATTAATTAGGTGTCGTTTACAATGCGGAGAACTGAAACCCATCTGAAGCACATCTGAGAAATGACCGTAAGACCAAATTTAAGATGGTTTCTGCTCAACATTTTATAAATGAGGCCCCTGGTGCATTATCCTGCTGGAAGTAAACATCAGAAAATGGGCACACCGTGGTCATAAAGAGTTGGACATGGTCAACAACAATACTCAGGTAGGCTGTGGTGTTTAAATGATGCTCAATTGGTACTAAGAGGCTCAAAGTGTGTCAAGAAAATATCCCTCACACCATTACACCACTAGCAGCCTGAACCGTTGATACAAGGCAGGATGGATCCATGCCTTCATGTTGTTTACTCCAAATTCTGACCCTACCATTTGAATGTAAAGAAATCGACACTCAAGCAACGTTTTTCCACTCTGCTGTTGTCCAATTTTGGTGAGCTTGTGCAAATTGTGGCCTCAGATTGCTGTTCTTAGCTGTCACTGGTGTGTTCTTCTGCTGCTGTAGTCCATCTGCTTCAAGGTTCAACATGTTGTGTTTTCAGAGATGCTCTTCTACAGACCTCGCTTGTAACGAGTGGTTATTTGAGTTACTGTTGCCTTTCTATCAGCTCGAACCAGTCTGGCCATTCTCCTCTGACCTCTGGCATCAACAAGACATTTTCGCCCACAGAACTGCCGCTTACTGGATATTTTCTCTGTTTCGGACCATTCTCTGTGAACACTAGAGAGTAGATCAGTAGATCAGTAGAGAGTTGATCAGCAGTTTCTAAAATACTCAGACCAGCCCGTCTGACACCAACAACCATGCCATGTTCAAAGTCACTTAAATCACCTTTCTCCCCCATTCTGATGCTCAGTTCGAACTTCAGAACATCATCTTGACCATGTCTACATGCCTAAATGTTTTGAGTTGCTGCCATGTGATTGGCTGTTTAGATATTTGCGTTCACAAGCAGCTGAACAGGTGTACCTAATAAAGTGACCAGTGATTGTATATACTTAAAATATCACAAAATATTATTTTACCCAGTTTATTTCATAAAGAGAGACAAGGGACATGAAGGGAGAGCAAGGACTCGACCCTAATCTCGTCTCTGCTCGCTCCAAACATCCAGACAATGAAACAATGCAACACTTCAGGTCTGTATAAACAAAAGACTAGTGCAGTGATACAGTCTAGTGAATTATAATGCTGAATAGCAGCTTACAGCAGAGAGACACATCTGTGCTTACAGTTTGCTTGACTGCATCACTTATGTGTTTGCCTATGGGCTAAAACCCAGTTCTGTTCATGTTGTATGGTTGGTGTAGTCTGAGAAACAGAGACAAAAAAGTGTCATATAATACTGTATGTTCCCATCTCAAATTCACATACATACTAAATTGTTTTAGTAAGCGAATAGCTGCGTAGCTTAGCATTGCTACCACCAATTTCTTATGTCACCCCAGATAATAAATTCAACTTAAATGAGAATATGCAGCCCAAAACTATATTCTTAAATAATACATAAGCATCACTGTGTTTCCTATTACCTCTTTGTTAGCCAATGGTGCCCATCTATGTATAGAAATGGATAATAACAGCGCTCAGCGGTCTGTGAAAAGAATGAGACAGATTTCAATTACAATACTTATTTGGATATGCATGAAGGAAAACTAGACAGAGTCACATTGTTTTACCTGAACACAAAATCTGCACACCCCAGCAGAAGCAGATTACCGTGGCCTTTTGGAAACACCACAGCCGCTGTTATTTTTAGTTCCAATCCCGCATTAATAACACCCAAGACACATTATCTACAGCAGACAGGATGGGGTTTACCTGACCTCGTATCAGGAGATTAAACTGGATGTCTGTCAGCCAACCATTTACACTAGTGAGCCCGGGAAGAGCAATGTGAGAGTCACTCGAGAGTATAATCTACTGTAAAAAATGAATCTGAGTTGCATAAACATTTGCCAGTCAATCCTGTTTGTGCCGTCTCAATGGGATTGTCAATAATGTCAGTGGTTCAGTTGTGACTGGGTTCATAAAACTAGTTTGCAGAACTCATCTAATGGAAATGAAACACTCCTGGAACTCCCTGTGGCAGTTTTTGATCTAAACTCAAACCTCATTTCAACAATCAGTTCAAAACAACTTGAGATCTCTTTGTTCTTTATAATAAAATTTCCCCCCACACATAAACAATCATTTTTGTGGTACCTTCACAGAAGAACTGAGGCTGTTTTTGGAAGTATATACGTTCTTTCATACAGTGATATACAAAGATGAAAAATACCTTTTTGAACATATAGAATCTTTATCAGTATCACTTCTGCTGTAGGAAGCTCTAGAGGAGAAAGAGAGTATGAGAGTTACATTTGATCATTTTGAAAGGACTAAATAAAGAAACACAAGAGCCTGAGCTATTAAATATTACAAGAAAAGAAATCTGTGGATCACATGACCTACTGTATAATGGAAGACTGCGTTCAGTGGTCTGGGTCATTCCTGTTATGCAGGACCTTTTGAACTCTGTCAATATATTCAAATACAACAGAAGCATATGCATTATTTAAAGTTACAGTCAATGAAGAAAGATGCTTTTTCTCTGTGTTTCTTCTGCAATGGACTTATGGATGTTTGGGCTCTTGTTTCCCCACAAAAAAAAAAAAAAAAAAAAAGATGTCACTTCCTTCAGAATGACATCAATAAGGTTGGGTAGATTTTACAAATGATCAACAGAATACTAAGGGAATATTAATTTATTAAATTTTTTTAAAAAAATAATATTTTTTGTTAAGATATTTATTATAATTATATATATATATATATATATATATATTCTTCAAAAATATTTAAAAATATTTTTAATATATATATAATTTTAAAAAATTCAAATAGAAAAAGTTTTCTAAAAATCTGCAATTTTATCAAACAGGACAGAATGTTTCAGAGTGATAAAAAACAACAAGAGTCACAAAATGTATTAAATCAGTTGCTAATGCTGTTGTTTGTGCTGTTGTTTTCCTACCAAAATGATGTCACTTCCTGGAAGATGACATCATAAAGGAAATGGATTTTGGATTTGTATTTTACAAAATATTAACAGGATGGAAATTACTATAAAAACTATAAATTGATTCACATTTAAAAAATTAATTAACACATTGTTATTAAATTATTATATTTGTTGTTTATGTTTATAATAATAATAATAATAAAATTACACAAATATACATATATTAACATCTAGAATATTTCCCAATAAATATTAATAAAGTCATGAAAGTATTTAAAATTCAAGAACAGTAACCAAATATGATTTTTTAAAAATGTGATTTTAATTTTTTATTCAGTATATTAAAGTGATAGTTCACCCAAAAATGAAATTCTTTTCATCATTTACTCACCCTCAAGTTGTTCCAAACCTGTATAAAATTTCTTTGTTCTGCTGAACACAAAGGAAGATATTTTGAAGAAAGTTTGTAACCAGGCTGCTTTGGGGCACCATTGACTTCCATAGTAGAAAAAAAAAAAAAATACTATGGAAGTCAATGGTGCCCCAAAACTGTTCAGTTTCCCACATTCTTCAAAATATCTTCCTTTGTGTTCAACAGAACAAAGAAATTTGTACAGGTTTGGAACAACCTGAGGGTGAGTAAATGATCCCTTTAAGACATATATGATGGGGCCGTGAAAATGTACTGCATAGTAGGAATGACCCGTCTGTTCATACATGGAGTGTTAAAAAACAAACAGGACCTGCAGGTTCAAGCATGAAGCTACATTTATCTGTCTCCTTTACAATGAGTGATGAATGTAATTAGGGGAAGCGCCATAATCTAGCAAGGCCACTTAAGGCATCCCAACATATACCCATGCAAAGCGCTTTAGACACGAGCGTCAGTATGCCCGCAACCCCTCTGTCTCAGTCACACACATGCACACACTTTCTCATGGCACCCATAGAGGACAGAAATGGAGATGAATGGAGCCCCAGCCACCAAAGTAATCAAAAATGCATTTTCCATATCTCGGTAATTGAATTGTGTACAAGCTGCAAGTTAATGAGGTCATCTCCCCTCCAGCTCTGACAGGAAAGCACAAATAATTATCTCCCCATTTTTCCTTATGTAGCAATTA
This sequence comes from Mylopharyngodon piceus, assembly GCA_039654765.1. Taxonomy (NCBI): domain Eukaryota; kingdom Metazoa; phylum Chordata; class Actinopteri; order Cypriniformes; family Xenocyprididae; genus Mylopharyngodon; species Mylopharyngodon piceus. The sequence continues at coordinate 10,947,994 of CM077459.1, read as the reverse complement.
ATTTGAACCATTGGCAAGCGACCGCCGCCCCTCCCCGCACCTCTCCTCCATCGTTTTTCCTTCGTGCCAGTGCGGCTGCTACTTTCTCTTCGGCTCGTCCCCCTCCTCCCAGCCTTTTCCCCCGTGTGCCCCTTCCCGCCTCTTGTTCTAGCTGCTTGAGTGCCTTCTGGTTAAGGCTGAGAGGAATTGACAGCCGATTGATGTGAGAGAGCCAGTGGGCCGGCTCAGGGCCGACATGGGCGAGGCAGGCAATCAAGGCCCTACAGCTGTTATGAGGCTGAGAGGCTTCCAGGTGACTGTCACCTGAGATTTCACATGCTGGCACTCGTCGGGCACAGGGAGCGTGAGAGAAGTGCCAAAGGGGCATCTGGTTCCAGGTGGAGAATGAGGAGGCCGGGTTGGCGGTGATGTTGTTTGTCTCGTGCTGAAGGAAGATGAAGAAAATAGCAAGAATTTGATTGACAGGAGGAGGAATAAACTAAATTGTCATTCAAAGAAATTCAGCACAAGTTATGCATTCTGGGAAATGAAATGTTCGTCTGGATAAGAACCCTGTTCATTCGTAAATGAACAGTGTTCATTCTATCTATCATCCATTCATCTTTCATCCATGCATCTGTCTATCTCTCTTCCATCCATCCATCATCCATATCTATCTATCTATCTATCTATCTATCTATCTATCTATCTATCTATCTATCTATCTATCTATCTCTTTCATCCATTCATCTATCTATCTATCTATCTATCTATCTATCTATCTATCTATCTATCTATCTATCTATTTCATCCATCTATCTAGCTATCTATCTATCTATCAACTTTCATCCATCCATCCATTCATCTTTCATCCATGTATCGTCTATCTCTCTTTTATCCATCCATCCATCCTTCATCTATCTATCTATCTATCTATCTATCTATCTATCTATCTATTCATCTTTCATCCATGCATCCGTCTATCTCTCTTCCATCCATCCATCTTTCATCCATTCATCTTTAGTCCATCCATCTATCTATTCATCTTTCATCCATGCATCCATCTATCTCTCTTCCATCCATGCATCCATCCATCTATCTATCTATCTATCTATCTATCTATCTATCTATCTATCTATCTATCATCTTTCATCCATCCATCCATTCATCTTTCATCCATGCATCTGTCTCTCTTTTCCATCCATCTATCATCTATTCATCTTTCATCCATCCATCCATCCATCCAGGTCACAGTTTACTTTATGATTGGTTGCTAAGCAACTCTCTGTGCCATCCTCACACTGCATAGTTTAATTGTATACCTTTGGCACTGCTTACCGCTAATGTTGCTAACCTTACACTGGAATAGGGTTTTATAAGCCAGAGCGCTAATTGGGTTTCAAAAATTCAGGTGTGAAACAATACTTTACTAAGGGTTAGAAGTGAGTTTAAAATGATGATAACCAAGCATTAAGCAGGGTGTGAAAAGCCATGAAGAGGGTTAAAGATGTGTCGAGTTAGAACTAATTAAGTTGCAGTAGGTTATCACAAATAAAAGAGGGACAGATATTTACTTTTAATTGTTATTTATTTCCTCCTAGCTACTTTTCTCAATCCACCTCAGCTTTATGCTCTGCGAAATCCCTCCATACGCTCTGAGCTTTAGTAATTGCTGTCACTCAGTCCTCAAGTATCTCTGTGGCGCTCCAATTATACGATCATCTGCAGTCATATCAAAGGGGCTGTCAGTGCTTTGTCTTTCATCTTCAGGGGGTTCTTTCTGAAGCCAAAAGGATGTCCGCTCACATGACTGACAGCTACTTTATCTAATCTCTGACAAATAGTGGCTTAATAAGCATCCTCGGCCAGGAGCGGCCACAGAGGATGTGTCAGTAATTGGGGTAATGGAGGAGGTTGGCAGATTTCATTGACCTCTGCCCTTCATTAAACCGTTTTCCTTATCCAGCTAATATCATGTCTCAAGTGAGTTCCTCCACCCCCAACCAAACAGACAGCTTCCCATTGAACCTGAGACCTCACCTCAGCGGAGTGACACCCTGCCGTGTTTTCTGTACGTCCTTGAAAATTAGGCCTAATAAGTCCTTTGCTCCTATTTGGAAAGAGAAATGGCCCTCATTACTACATCTTTTTCTCTATGTTGTTGATTTATACTGAGTGCTGGTGAGCCGATAAGCCTGACCGTTTACCATTGTGTCCCCAGCAGCCCTGACATTGTTACCCCTTCGACAAAGCCAACAAATAAGAATTATAAATTATTCAGCACTGCAAAGAAGTGTTTGTTATCCACAAGCATAATGAAAAGGAAATGTGCATTCGTCCTGAATTATTGTAAATTACCGACTATATGGGATTACCTTTCTGCCTCAGTAGTTTCTGAAACCAATTCACCTGCTTGAAAAAAACACACACAGATGGAGGGGGTTGTGACATCATAGTAAACGAGAATTCAAAAATATGCTTTTGATGTTCACTAAGGCAGTGATTGAATTCATTCATTTGATCACGCAAACTGGGACATTCACATATATGTAACTGCTTAATGTATTCATCTCACCAAGTAAAAAAAAGATGGGTTTTAATGGAGGAATGTGTCAAATCCTGAAAATGAAGTATTGTAACTTCTTCTAAAAGGGTTAGTTCACCCAGAAATAAAAATTCTGTCATCATTTACTCACCCTCATGTCCAAACCTGTAAGACTTTCGTTCATCTTCTGAACACAAATGAAGATATTTTTAATGAATTCTGAGAAATTTCTGTCCCTCCATTAAAATCCTTCACCCAAAACTCTAATGCTTTAAAGCTTTCATAATGAGTCCATAAAAGAAATCCAACTGAATCAAGCAGTTTGTTCTTGTGCATCAAGCAAGTATGGTTGAACTTCCGCTTACCATACTTGAATGCTCTATGTACAGTACGTTCACTGATCAGTTCATCATATAAAGCCATCATGTCTCTTCAGAAGGCTTGGACCGCTCGATTTATATGGATTTACCTTACATTCTCTTTATGAACGTTTTGAAGCTTTAAAGTTTTGGGTGTATAGATTTTCAGTGGTAGGACAGAAATCGCTCAGATTTCATTAAAAATATTTTCATTTGTGTTTTGAAGATGAACAAAAGCCTTATGGATTTGGAACGACATGAGGGTGAGTAATTGATGACATCTTTTAGGCCTAATAGTGGTGGGTTGTAAGGAATTTCAGTTCCTGGTTAATGATTCTTTTGAATTTAAAGAAGAAATATTTGAAAATATAAAATTTTTAGGTTACACTTTATTTTGATGGTCCCCTCTAGACATTCTGTTGACTAAAAGTAACACTGGACATACATGTAAGCTAACTCTCATTAGACTATTAGTAGACTGTTCCCAGATAGCAACTTTGTGCCTGCCCAGATCCGGCCTACATCTGCCATGTGTGGTATGATGATCTGGGCCACATGTGGCGTGGAATGATGGCACTTGGGCGGACCACTCCTGTTTGCCAGATCTGAGCCACAAGCAGGCCATAGCAATGCCACATGTCAGCCAAGAGCAAAGAAATAAACCAGAACTGAACCTTATCTGAGCCACAAAATCTTTATATATTATTTATAGAATCAGCTTAGCATTAACAAACCTGTTAACAAGCAGAATCACTGAAGGAAAAAAGAGAACAGAACAAAGAGACAAACAGAAATACAAGAGCTACAACTGACTTCAGCATAGATAAAAGAAGACATTAAATCTCTCCAGATCTCAGCAGAGGAGGATTAAACAACTCCACAAACAGCATTACAGCTTCACATATTACCAGATTGACTTTATTTCTGTCATTCATCTACAGAAGTTCTTATTGAGCATTAACAGAAGTTTAATGCTCGTGTTTGTTTCATCTGAAGTCACCATAATGGTGGTTGGTGTTTCCATTAGTTGGGCTCTTAACTTAATATGTTTGTCTTCTCTGGCTGTTGTGACACATTTGCATCACCAAAAAAAGCTGAAACGTGATCAGATGATGATTTTTAGCTATCTATGGGTTTGTAATCATCATGAAATAGCCTGAATCACTGATGTCATTTGAATGTAATTGTGTTGTGCCATTAAAACTACAAACTTTGTTTTACTGCAATATGCGATCACACTGTATTGCAGAAATCAGTTAGAAGATTGAAGATTAAAAAAAAAAGCGAGCAGAAAACAGTAAATTACAATGACAAACACAGATATGAGCAATCAGTGTATGAATCCCAATAATGGTGACAAGAAAATATTCAGACAATCAGATTACCTCTGGACATCACAAAAAGCTAATAAAAGACGGAACAAAAACTACAGCAAAAAAATAAAAGCAAATAGTTAGAATTAAAGAAAATAATAGGACAATTCAGCTGCATAATTTATTCATGCTGTGGTGCATGCTGGGAGTTTTGTACCATTATTCCCAGTATGCATTGCGGCATGACACTTTTGATTGTCAACTTTGTTGAGATTTGTGTGCTGATTCTTGATGTCTTTGTGTGTCATCTTAAAAAAAATTGTGTGTGTGTGGTTTTGTTCCATTATAAGATTTCAGTGACGTTCAGTTGTGAGATCTCAATCAGTTTCTTTTCACTACAAGATTTCAATGAGGGTCAGTTTTGTTCCTTTACGAGATCTCAGTAGCAGTCAGTTTTGTTTCATTATGAGATGTCAATGATGGTCGGTTTTGTTCCTTTGTGAGATCTCAATGACGGTTGGTTTTGTTCCTTTACAAGATCTCAAAGACGGTCGGTTTTGTTCCTTTACAACATTTCAATAACAGTCAGTTTTGTTCCTTTACGAGATCTTAGGCCACGTTCACACTGTCAGTTTTTGGGATTGACAACCGCATTTACTTACAGGTGTGAGTCTTGAAATGTCTCTTTCACACAGCAACTTATAGTAACGTCTGGAACACTGCCTGTATGAACATGCATTAAGAGTCAAGCCCGTATTCTCTTACTAGTAACCATAACGACAGTGACCAACGTAATATTAAAGATGGCGACGTCCATAAACCTGAAAAGTATTATCACTTTTGACGTGACAAGAGACCAATTGAACCGTGAGTTCATCCATCAAAACTTCATTAACCAACAGCAGCATTTATACACGTGCTAGCCGGAGTCTTTAAGTGTTGCACACGCATGTTACGTCCTTTGCGACATCTCGCGCATGACACAGCATTTGAATTTGGAAAAGAAACACAAAACTGACGGGAGCCGCTCCGGTGGAGAACAGTGACTGGATCTAACACCTTAAGATGACGCACAGCTCATATCTCTGTCGCAGTAAGTTACCGAAAGCGAAACCACACACAAAACACCTTAACAGAGCGGCTCTCTCGCACTGTCTGACGTGACAGACAACTAGTTGTCTAGTGCAGTTCCGTTCACACAGCGCAAATATTCCGAGAATGCGGTTGTCACTCCCGTAAATAACTGTACTGTGTGTGGACGTAACCGTATTAAGGACTGAAATACAGGACTGACAACCGTATTCTGCTGCTGTGTGAACGTGGCTTTAGTGATGGTCGGATTTGTTCGGTTACGAGATTTCAATGACTGTCAGTTTTCAATGACGGTAGTTTTTCTTCTTTTACGAGATTTCAAAGACAGTCAGTTTTGTTCCTTTAGAAGATGACGTTCGGTTCTGTTCCTTTACAAGATTTCAATGACAGTCAGTTTTGTTCCTTTACGAGATCTTAGTGACGGTCGGATTTGTTCGGTTGTGAGATTTCATTAACTGTCAGTTTTCAATGACGGTCGGTTTTCTTCTTTTACAAGATTTCAAAAACAGTAATTTTTGTTCCTTCACGAGATTTCAGTGATGGCCTGTTTTGTTCCATTATGACATTTCAATAACAGTTGGTTTTGCTGGGTTATGAGATTTCAATGATGGTCGGTTGTGTTCAGTGTTGTGCAAGTTACTTCCAAACTGTAATACATTATAGATTACTTGTTACTGTTATTTAAAAGTAATTCTTTACCTTACAATATTACTGTCTCAGAATTGTAATGCATTACATTACTCTTGTATTACTTTTGAGTTACTTTCACCAAAATAACTACAGAAGTAGAACTTAACATTCTAAAATGACAAAATGTATTGCAGAGCATTTTACATCCAGTAGAGGGCGATATGATGTAGCATAATGACTGTGGGCTATCCAAGCTACTAACAATATAGCTTATAATTGGCAAAGTGAAGGCTCAAGACAATGCAAGAAAGGATGACAGACAGAATCACAAACGATCCAAGTCTGTTAAAAGTATGGTAGAGGTATAAAGTGATTATCTGACAAACTCGAAGTAATGCGCATACGTCCATCTCACGAATGTACAGTCTTCTTCTGCGGCTCTGCCATCTTCACCCATTAGCCGCTTTTTCCAGAGGTCGAAATCATGCCGCGTTTCCACTGTCGGCCCATTAGCCTCGCGGCCCTCCTGTAAAACCCGCCCTAAACACGCCTTCACTGGACTACGTCACACAATACAAAGTTACACCAGCGAGAGGGAGATGAATGAAATAAATCGCTAAACAAATATATCAGAAGCTGTCAGTTAGTCTTTATATATGGGTCTTATCTAGCGAAACGATCGGTTATTTTCTTAAAAAAATGAAAATGTATATGCTTTATAGACACAAATGATCGCATCACAAGTGCTTCCTCCAGACCGCAATTCCGTATTCTTCAAAAAGCTTATGCTGAATGTCCTACACCTTCCCTATTCAACTTACGGAACGAACGCGGTACCAGTTCTGTTTTTTCCCATAAGTTTAATAGGGAAGGTGTAGGACATTCAGCGTAAGCTTTTTGAAGAATACGGAATCGCGGTCTGGTGAAAGCACTTGTGATGCGATCATTCGTGTCTATAGCCTATAAAGCATATACATTTTCATTTTTTTTAAGAAAATGACCGATGGTTTCTCTAGATAAGACTCTTATTCCTCATCTGGTATCGTTTAAAGTCCTTTGAAGCTGCACTGAAACTGTAATTTTGACCTTCAACCGTTTGGAGCCAAGTCCACTATAAGGAGAATAATCCTGGAATGTTTTCATCAAAAACCTTAATTTCTTTTCGACTGAAGAAAGAAGGACATGAACATCTTGGATGACATGGGGGGGGAGTAAATTATCAGGAAATTTTCATTCAGAAGTGAACTAACCCTTTAAGGTCTCGCGGTCTTGCGTTTTTTTTTTTTTTTTTAACAATTAAATTTTGGGCTAAAAGTGTGTTGTAACGCAAGCGTTATTGAACATGTACCGAGTAAAATATTACTGAAAATTGATTAGTAATACCTTACACTACTGCGTTACAGCAAAAAGTAATACGTTTCTGTAATGCATTACTTTTGTAACGCGTTACTCCCAACACTGGTTGTGTTCCATTCTAAGATTTCAATGACAGTTGATTTTGTTCCATTACGAGATTTAAATAATGGTCGTTTTTTTCCATTACGAAATTTCAGTGCCACTTGGTTTTATTTCCTAACGAGATTTTAATGACGGACGGTCATTCGGTGAAACAAATCAAACTGTCAGGTTTGTTTAAGAGATTTCAACGACGGTCGGTTTCGTTTCGTTACAAGATTTCAGTGACAGTCGATTTTGTTACTTTGCGAGATTTCAAAGATGGTCCATTTTGTTTTATTACAAGATTTAAATGACGGTTGGTTTTGCTCCTTTATGAGATTTCAGTGATGGTCGGTTTTGTTCTATTATGAGGTCTCAACAATGTTTTTTTATTTTTCATTACAAGATTTCAGTGACGGCCGGTTTTGTTCGGTTACGAGATCTCAATGACGGTTAGTTTTGTTCCTTTATGAGATTTCAGTGACTGTCTGTTTCCACTGTCAGTCAGTTTTGTTGAGTTACGAAATCTCGATACGGTATGTTTTGTTCTTTTATGAGATTTTAATGACAGTTGGTTTTGTTCCATTACGAGATTTGTTTTTGTTTCGCTATGAGAGTTCAATGATGGTCGGTTTTATTTCTTAACGAGATCTCAATGATGGTAGGTTTTGTTTCTTTGTTCCTTTATGAGACTTCAAAGACAGAAGGTTTTGTTTCTTTACGGAATTTCAATGATGGTTAATTTTGGTACTTTACTAGATCTCAATGACAGTCAGTTTTGTTCCTTTACAAGATCTCAATGGTTGATGGTTTTGTTTTGTTATGAGACGGTTTGTTCTATTCCGCTTCTAGATTTCAAAGATGGTCAGTTTTGTTCAGTTACGAGATCTCAATGACAGTAGGTTTGGTTCCATTATGAGATTTAAATGACGGTTGAATTTGAAACAAATCAAATTGTCGGTTTTGTTTAATTACAAGATTTCAACGATGGTCAGTTTTGTTCAGTGACAAGATATCAACAACGGTCAATTTCCTTTTGAGATTTCTGTGACAGTCGGTTTTGTTATTTTGTGAGATTTCAAAGATGGTCCGTTTTGTTTTATTACAAGATTTAAACGACGGTTGGTTTAGTTCTTTTATGAGATTTCAAAAACGGTCAATTTTGTTTCATTATGATAGTTCAATGGTGGTCTGTTTTATTTCTTTACGAGATCTCAATGACGGTAGGTTTTGCTCCTTTACAAGATCTCAATGGTTGATGGTTTTGTTTCTTTATGAAATTTCAATGATGGTTGATTTTGGTCCTTTACTAGATCTCAATGACAGTCAGTTTTGTTCCTTTACAAGATCTCAATGGTTGATGGTTTTGTTTTGTTATGAGATTTCAATGACAGTTGGTTTTGGTCCTTTATAAGATTTCAATGACGGTCGGTTTTGTTCTATTATGAGGTCTCGACGATGGTTGTTTTTTTTTTTTCCATTACGAGATTTCAAATATGGTCAGTTTTGGTTCATTATGAGAGTTCAATGATGGTCGGTTTTATTTCTTCACGAGATCTCAATGACGGTCGATTTTGCTGGGTTAAGAGTTCTCAATGACAGTTGGTTTCGCTGGGTTACGAAATCTCAATGACAATCGGTTTCGCTGGGTTACGAGATCTCAATGCCGATCGGTTTTGCTGGGTTACGAGATCTCAATGACAGTCAGTTTTATTTGGATACAAGATCTCAATGACGGTTGGATTTGCTGGGTTACAAGATCTCAATAAAGTTCGGTTTTGCTGGGTTACGAGATCTCAATGACGGTGGGTTTTGTTGGGTTACAAGATCTCAATAACGGTCAGTTTTATTCGGTTACGGGATCTCAATGACGGTGGGTTTTGCTGGGTTACAATATCTCAATAACGGTCAGTTTTATTCGGTTACGGGATCTCAATGACGGTCAGTTTTATTCGGTTACGGGATCTCAATGACGGTCGGTTTTACTGGGATACAATAACTCAATGACGGTTCGTTTTATTCGGTCACGAGATCTCAATGACGGTCGGTGTTATTCAGTTGCAAGATCTCAGTGACGGTCGGTTTTATTCGGTTACGAGATCTCAGTGACGGTCGGTTTTGTTAGGTTACGAGATCTCAATGACGGTTGGATTTGCTGGGTTACAAGATCTCAATGAAGGTCGGTTTTATTCGGTTACAAGATCTCACTGACGGTCTCTTTTATTTCTTTACGAGATCTCAATGACGGTAGGTTTTGCTCCTTTGTTCCTTTCCGAGACATCAAAGACAGAAGATTTTGTTTCTTTATGAAATTTCAATGATGGTTGATGTTGGTCCTTTACTAGATCTCAATGACAGTCAGTTTTGTTCCTTTATAAGATCTCAATGGTTGATGGTTTTGTTTTGTTATGAGATTTCAATGACAGTTGGTTTTGGTCCTTTATAAGATTTCAATGACGGTCAGTTTTATTCGGTTACGGGATCTCAATGACGGTGGGTTTTGCTGGGTTACAATATCTCAATGACGGTTCGTTTTATTCGGTTACGAGATCTCAATAACGGTCAGTTTTATTTGGTTACGGGAACTCAATGACGGTCGGTTTTACTGGGATACAATAACTCAATGACGGTTCGTTTTATTCGGTTATGAGATCTCAATGACGGTCGGTGTTATTCAGTTGCGAGATCTCAGTGACGGTCGGTTTTATTCGGTTACGAGATCTCAATGAAGGTCGGTTTTATTCGGTTACAAGATCTCACTGACGGTCGGTTTTATTTGGTTACGAGATCTCAAAGACAGTCGGTTTGTTGGGTTACGAAATCTCAATGACGGTTAGTTTTATTCGGTTAGAAGATCTCAATGACAATTGTATTTGCTGGGTTACAAATTCTCAATGAAGATCGGTTTCATAAGGTTACAAGATCTCAGTGACGACCAATTTTATCCGGTTATGCGATCTAAATAATGGTCGGTTTTGCAGGGTTATGAGATCTCAATGACGGTCAGTTTTGTTCGGTTACAAGATCTCAATGACAGTTTGATTTGCTGGGTTACAAGATCTAAATGACGATCGGTTTTGCAGGATTACAAGATCTCAATGACGGTCAGTTTAATTCGGATACGAGATCTCAATGACGGTTGGATTTGCTGGGTTACAATATCTCAATGAAGATCGGTTTTATTCAGTTACGAGATCTCAATGACGGTTGGTTTTATTCGGTTACAAGATCTCAATGACGGATGTACTTGCTGGGTTACAAAATCTCAATGAAGGTTGGTTTTATTCGGCTACGAGATCTCAGTGACAGTTGGATTTACTGGGTTATAAGATCTCAATGAAAGTCGGTTTTATTCGGTTACGAGATCTCAATGACGGTCGGTTTCATTGGGTTACGAGATCTCAGTGACGGTCGGTTTTGCTCGGTTACAAGATCTCAATGAAGGTCGGTTTTATTCTGTTACAAGATCTCAATGACGGTCGGTTTTGTTGGGTTATGAGCTCTCAAAGACGGTCGGTTTTGCTGGGCTACAATATCTCAATGACGGTTTGTTTTATTTGGGTTACGAGACCTCAATGACGGTCGGTTTTACTAGGATACGATAACTCAATAAAGGTTCATTTTATTCGGTTATGAGATCTCAATTACGGTTGGTGTTATTTGGTTACGAGATCTCAGTGATGTTCGGTTTTATTGGGTTACGAGATCTCAGTGACGGTCGGTTTTGCTCGGTTACAAGATTTCAATGAAGGTCGGTTTTATTCCGTTACAAGATCTCAATGACGGTTGGTTTTTATGGGTTACAAGATCTCAAAGACGGTTTGTTTTATTTGGGTTACGAGATCTCATTGACGGTCGGTTTTGCTGGGCTAGAATGTCTCAATGATGGTTGTATTTGCTGGGTTACAAAATCTCAATGAAGGTCAGTTTTATAAGGTTACGAGATCTCAATGACGGTCGGTTTTCCTGGGTTACAAGATCTCAATGACGATCAGTTTTATTCGGTTACGAAATCTCAATGACGGTTGGATTTGCTGGGTTACGAGATCTCAATGACAGGCAGTTTTATTTGGTTACGAGATCTCAATGATGGTTGGATTTGCTGGGTTACAAAATCTCAATGAAGGTCGGTTTCATAAGGTTACAAGATCTCAAAGAAGATCGGTTTTATTCGGTTACGCGATCTAAAAGACGAACGGTTTTGCAGGGTTACGAGATTTCAATGGCAGTCAGTTTTATTCGGTTACGAGATCTCCATATCGGTTCAAATTGCTGGGTTACGAGATCTCAATGACGGTCACTTTTGCTGGCTTATGAGATCTCAGTGACAGTCAGTTTAATTCAGATACGAGATCTCAATGACGGTTGGATTTGCTGGTTTACAAGATCTCAATGATGGTAGGATTTGCTGGGTTACAAGGTCTCAATGAAGGTCGGTTTTATTCGGTTACGAGATCTCAGTGACGGTCGGTTTTGCTCGGTTACAAGATCTCAATGAAGGTCGGTTTTATTCGGTTACAAGATCTCAATGACGGTCGGTTTTGTTGGGTTACGAGATCTCAATGAAGGTCAGTTTTATAAGGTTACGAGATCTCAAAGACGGTCGGTTTTGCTGGGCTACAATATCTCAATGACGGTTTGTTTTATTTGGGTTACGAGATCTCAATGACGGTCGGTTTTGCTGGGCTAGAATGTCTCAATGACGGTTGGATTTGCTGGGTTACAAAATCTCAATGAAGGTCAGTTTTATAAGGTTACGAGACCTCAGTGACGACCAATTTTATCCGGTTATGCGATCTAAATAATGGTCGGTTTTGCAGGGTTATGAGATCTCAATGACGGTCAGTTTTGTTCGGTTACAAGATCTCAATGACAGTTTGATTTGCTGGGTTACAAGATCTAAATGACGATCGGTTTTGCAGGATTACAAGATCTCAATGACGGTCGGTTTTATTCGGTTACAAGATCTCAATGACGGTTGGACTTGCTGGGTTACAAGATCTAAATGACGATCGGTTTTGCAGGATTACAAGATCTCAATGACGGTCGGTTTTATTCGGTTACAAGATCTCAATGACGGTTGGACTTGCTGGGTTACAAAATCTCAATGAAGGTTGGTTTTATTCGGCTACGAGATCTCAATGACGGTTGGATTTACTGGGTTACGAGATCTCAATGACGGTCGGTTGTTTTCGGTTACGAGATCTCAATGACGGTCGGTTGTTTTCGGTTACGAGATCTCAATGACGGTTGGATTTGCTGGGTTATAAGATCTCAATGAAGGTCGGTTGTTTTCGGTTACAAGATCTCAATGACGGTAGGTTTTGCTGGGTTAGGTGATCTCAATGATGGTCAGTTTTATTCAGTTACAAGATCTCAATGACGGTTGGACTTGCTGGGTTACAAGATCTCAATGACGGTCAGTTTTATTCGGTTACGCGATCTCAATGACGGTTTGATTTGCTCGGTTACAAGATCTCAATGAAGGTCGGTTTTATTCGGTTACGAGATCTCAATGACGGTCGGTTTCATTGGGTTACGAGATCTCAATGACGGTCGGTTTCATTGGGTTACAAGATCTCAATGAAGGTCGGTTTTATTCTGTTACAAGATCTCAATGACGGTCGGTTTTGTTGGGTTATGAGCTCTCAAAGACGGTCGGTTTTGCTGGGCTACAATATCTCAATGACGCCCCGCGTCTAGGGGAAATCGAAAACGCCAAGCGGGCATAATAAAAAAAACAGAGTTGTGGTAATGGAATCCCAGTTTCAAATCACTCCGGTCGATATTCAAACAAATGCACAAAACTAATTAATGAAAGGAAGTAAATTTATTAAGGATAAATATAACAAGTGAAAGAGAGCATCTCTTCGGGGTGTCCAAAGGCCAAAATAACAAACAAAACAAATCTAGAAAGGAAAGGAGGGAGGGATTAAATAACCTAAGTGAACATAAAAATAAAATACATTTACCTTCCCTAACTCCCTAACGAAAAACAAAGTACAAACCAAGTTATCAAAATAAATAGGCAGGACACCCCTACGCTCCACGTTCTTGAAAGATAACTTTAAGAACAGTTGAACATGATCAACAGGCTGTATAAAAGGCACACTTTCACTAGAAGGTAACAAGTTTGATCATCAGCCGGAGGAGGGATCCAGGAGCTCCCAACCCAAACGCGGCCGAACCAAGAATGAGCTCCATGTTGAACGCCGACAGCGTCCTTATAAAGACCACGCCTCTTCTGAACAGCCAATAAAAAGAGTGGAAATCATCATTGGACAACCTATTAGAACACTAACAAAACAAAAAGGAAAAGAAAACAGACACATACCAAATACAAGAACGCAGGTCGTAACAATCTCAATGACGGTTTGTTTTATTTGGGTTACGAGACCTCAATGACGGTCGGTTTTACTAGGATACGATAACTCAATAAAGGTTCATTTTATTCGGTTATGAGATCTCAATTACGGTTGGTGTTATTTGGTTACGAGATCTCAGTGATGTTCGGTTTTATTGGGTTACGAGATCTCAGTGACGGTCGGTTTTGCTGGGCTACAATATCTCAATGACGGTTTGTTTTATTTGGGTTACGAGACCTCAATGACGGTCAGTTTTACTAGGATACGATAACTCAATAAAGGTTCATTTTATTCGGTTATGAGATCTCAATTACGGTTGGTGTTATTTGGTTACGAGATCTCAGTGATGTTCGGTTTTATTGGGTTACGAGATCTCAGTGACGGTCGGTTTTGCTCGGTTACAAGATCTCAATGAAGGTCGGTTTTATTCCGTTACAAGATCTCAATGACGGTTGGTTTTTATGGGTTACAAGATCTCAAAGACGGTTTGTTTTATTTGGGTTACGAGATCTCATTGACGGTCGGTTTTGCTGGGCTAGAATGTCTCAATGACGGTTGTATTTGCTGGGTTACAAAAACTCAATGAAGGTCAGTTTTATAAGGTTACGAGATCTCAATGACGGTCGGTTTTCCTGGGTTACAAGATCTCAATGACGATCAGTTTTATTCGGTTACGAAATCTCAATGACGGTTGGATTTGCTGGGTTACGAGATCTCAATGACAGGCAGTTTTATTTGGTTACGAGATCTCAATGATGGTTGGATTTGCTGGGTTACAAAATCTCAATGAAGGTCGGTTTCATAAGGTTACAAGATCTCAAAGAAGATCGGTTTTATTCGGTTATGCGATCTAAAAGACGAACGGTTTTGCAGGGTTACGAGATTTCAATGACGGTCAGTTTTATTCGGTTACGAGATCTCCATATTGGTTCAAATTGCTGGGTTACGAGATCTCAATGACGGTCACTTTTGCTGGCTTATGAGATCTCAATGACAGTCAGTTTAATTTAGATACGAGATCTCAATGACGGTTGGATTTGCTGGTTTACAAGATCTCAATGATGGTAGGATTTGCTGGGATACAAGGTCTCAATGAAGGTCGGTTTTATTTGGTTACGAGATCTCAATGATGGTCGGTTTTATTCGGTTACGAGATCTCAGTGACGGTCGGTTTTGCTTAGTTACAAGATCTCAATGAAGGTCGGTTTTATTCGGTTACAAGATCTCAATGACGGTCGGTTTTGTTGGTTACGAGATCTCAAAGACAGTCGGTTTTGCTGGGCTACAATATCTCAATGACGGTTTGTTTTATTTGGGTTATGAGATCTCAATGACGGTCGGTTTTGCTGTGCTAGAATGTCTCAATGACGGTTGGATTTGCTGGGTTACAAAATCTCAATGAAGGTCAGTTTTATAAGGTTACGAGACCTCAATGATGGTCGGTTTCATTCAGTTACGAAATCTCAATGACAGTCGGTTTTCCTGGGTTACGAGATCTCAATGACGATCAGTTGTATTCGGTTACGAAATCTCAATGACAGTTGGATTTGCTGGGTTACGAGAACTCGATGACAGTCAGATTTATTCGGTTACGAGATCTCAATGATGGTTGGATTTGCTGGGTTACAAAATCTCAATGAAGGTCGGTTTCATAAGGTTACAAGATCTCAATGAAGGTCGGTTTTATTCGGTTACGCGATCTAAATGACGAACGGTTTTGCAGGATTACGAGATTTCAATGACGGTCAGTTTTATTCGGTCACGAGATCTCCATGTCGGTTTGATTTGCTGGGTTACAAGATCTCAATGACGGTCGGTTTTATTCGGTTATGAGATCACAGTGATGGTCGGTTTTAATCGGTTACAAGATCTCAATGACGGTCGGTTTTGCTGGGTTACGAGATCGCAATGACGGTCAGTTTTATTTGGTTACGAGATCTAAATGACGGTTGGACTTGCTGGGTTATAAGATCTCAATAAAGGTAGGTTTTGTTCAGTAACGAGATCTCAATGAAGGTCGGTTTTATTCGTTTACGAAATCTCAATGACGGTCAGTTTTGCTGGGTTACGAGATCTCAATGACGGTCTGTTTTATTCGGTTACGAGACCTCAATGACGGTTGGTTTCACAAGCTTACGAGATCTCAATGACGGTCGGTTTTATTCGGTTACGCGATCTAAATGACGAACGGTTTTGCTGGGTTACGAGATCTCAATGACAGTCAGTTTTATTCGGTTTACGAGAGCTCCATGACGGTTTGATTTGCTGGGTTACAAGATTTCAATGACGGTCGGTTTTGCTGGGTTGTGAGATCTCAATGACGGTCGGTTTTGCTGGGTTACGAGATCTCAATGACGGTTGGATTTGCTGGGTTACAAGATCTCAATGATGGTCGGTTTTAATCGGTTACAAGATCTCAATGACGGTCGGTTTTATTCGGTTACTAGATCTAAATGACTGTTGGATTTGCTGGGTTACAAGATCTCAATGAAGGTCGGTTTTATTCGGTTATGAGATCTCAATGACAGTCAGTTTTATTCGTTTACGAAATCTCAATGACGGTCGGTTTTATTTGTTTACGAAATCTCAATGACGGTCGGTTTTGCTGGGTTACGAGATCTCAATGACAGTCGGTTTTATTTGTTTACGAAATCTCAATGACGGTCGGTTTTGCTGGGTTACGAGATCTCAATGACAGTCGGTTTTATTTGTTTACGAAATCTCAATGACGGTCGGTTTTATTTGTTTACGAAATCTCAATGACAGTCAGTTTTATTCAGTTACGAGATCTCCATGTCGGTTTGATTTGCTGGGTTACAAGATCTCAATTACGGTCGGTTTTGCTGGGTTATGAGATCTCAATGACGGTCAGTTTAATTCGGATACAAGATCTCAATGACGGTTGGATTTGCTGGGTTACGAGATCTCGAAGACGGTCAGTTTTTTTCGGTTATGAAATCTCAATGACTGTCGGTTTTATTCGGTTATGAGACCTCAATGACGGTTGGTTTCGCTGGGTTACGAGATCTCAATGACAGTCAGTTTTATACGGTTACGCGATCTCAATGACGGTCGGTTTTATTCGGTTACGAGATCTCAATGACGGTTGGAGTTGCTGGGTTACTAGATCTCAATGAAGGTCGGTTTTATTCGGTTACGAGATCTCAATGACGGTCAGTTTTATTTGGTTATGAGATCTCAATGACGGTTGGAGTTGCTGGGTTACTAGATCTCAATGAAGGTCGGTTTTAGTCAGTTACGAAATCTCAATGACAGTTGGATTTGCTGGGTTACGAGATCTCAATGACGGTCGGTTTTATTCGGTTATGAGACCTCAATGACAGTCGGTTTTATTCGGTTACAAGATCTCAATGACGGTCGGTTTTGCTGGGTTACGAGATCTCAACGACGGTCAGTTTTATTCAGTTACGAAATCTCAATGACAGTTGGATTTGCTGGGTTACGAGATCTCAATGACGGTCGGTTTTGCTGTTTTTCGAGCTCTTAACGACGGTTGTATTAGCTGGGTTACAAGATCTTAATGAAGGTCGGTTTTATTCAGTGACGAGATCTCAATGACTGTCGGTTTTATTCGGTTACAAGATCTCAATGACGGTCGGTTTTGCTGGGTTACGAGATCTCAACGACGGTCAGTTTTATTCAGTTACGAAATCTCAATGACAGTTGGATTTGCTGGGTTACGAGATCTCAATGACGGTCGGTTTTATTCGGTTATGAGACATCAATGACGGTCGGTTTCATTCGGTTACGAGATCTCAATGACAGTCGGTTTCGCTGGGTTACGAGATCTCAATGACAGTCAGTTTTATTTGGTTACGAGATCTCAATGACGGTTGGTCTTACTGGGTTACAAGATCTCAATGAAGGTCAGTTTCATTCAGTTACGAGATCTCAATGACGGTTGGTTTCGCTGGGTTACGAGATCTCAATGACAGTCAGTTTTATTCAGTTACGAGATCTCAATGACGGTCGGATCTGTTGGGTTACAAGATCTTAATGAAGGATGGTTTTATTCAGTTACGAGATCTCAATGACGGTCTGTTTTATTCGGTTATGAAACCTCAATGACGGTCAGTTTTATTCGGTTACGAGATTTCAATGACGGTCGGTTTCGCTGGGTTACGAGATCTCAATGACAGTCAGTTTTATTTGGTTATGCAATCTCAATGACGGTCGGTTTTATTCGGTTATGAGATCTCAATGACGGTTGGAGTTGCTGGGTTACTAGATCTCAATGAAGGTCGGTTTTATTCGGTTACGAGATTTCAATGACGGTTGGATTTGCTGGGTAACGAGATCTCAATGAAGGGTGGTTTTATTCAGTTACGAGATCTCAATGACGGTCGGTTTTATTCGTTTATGAGACCTCAATGACGGTCGGTTTTATTCGGTTACAAGATCTCAATGACGGTCGGTTTTATTCGGTTACGAGATTTCAATGACGGTTGGAGTTGCTTGGGTTACTAGATCTCAATGAAGGTCGGTTTTATTCGGTTACGAGATCTCAATGACGGTTGGATTTGCTGGGTTACGAGATCTCAATGAAGGATGGTTTTATTCAGTTACGAGATCTCAATGACGGTCGGTTTTATTCGGTTATGAGACCTCAATGACGGTCGGTTTTATTCGGTTACGAGATCTCAATGACGGTTGGAGTTGTTGGGTTACTAGATCTCAATGGAGGTCGGTTTTATTCGGTTACGAGATCTCAATGAAGGATGGTTTTATTCAGTTACGAGATCTCAATGACGGTCGGTTTTATTCGGTTATGAGACCTCAATGACGGTCGGTTTTATTCGGTTACGAGATCTCAATGACGGTTGGAGTTGTTGGGTTACTAGATCTCAATGGAGGTCGGTTTTATTGGGTTACGAGATCTCAATGACGGTTGGATTTGCTGGGTTACGAGATCTCAATGAAGGATGGTTTTATTCGGTTACGAGATCTCAATGACGGTTGGATTTGCTGGGTTACAAGATCTCAATGAAGGTCAGTTTTATTCAGTTACGAGATCTCAATGACGGTCGGTTTTATTCGGTTACGAGATCTCAATGACGGTTGGAGTTGCTGGGTTACTAGATCTCAATGAAGGTCGGTTTTATTCAGTTACGAAATCTCAATGACAGTTGGATTTGCTGGGTTACGAGATCTCAATGACGGTCGGTTTTATTCGGTTATGAGACATCAATGACGGTCGGTTTCATTCGGTTACGAGATCTCAATGACGGTCGGTTTCACTGGGTTACGAGACCTCAATGACATTCAGTTTTATTTGGTTACGAGATCTCAATGACGGTTGGTCTTACTGGGTTACAAGATCTCAATGAAGGTCAGTTTCATTCAGTTACGAGATCTCAATGACGGTTGGTTTCGCTGGGTTATGAGATCTCAATGACAGTCAGTTTTATTCAGTTACGAGATCTCAATGACGGTCGGATCTGCTGGGTTACAAGATCTTAATGAAGGATGGTTTTATTCAGTTACGAGATCTCAATGACGGTCTGTTTTATTCGGTTATGAAACCTCAATGACGGTCGGTTTTATTCGGTTACGAGATTTCAATGACGGTCGGTTTCGCTGGGTTACGAGATCTCAATGACAGTCAGTTTTATTTGGTTATGCAATCTCAATGACGGTCGGTTTTATTCGGTTATGAGATCTCAATGACGGTTGGAGTTGCTGGGTTACTAGATCTCAATGAAGGTCGGTTTTATTCGGTTACGAGATTTCAATGACGGTTGGATTTGCTGGGTAACGAGATCTCAATGAAGGGTGGTTTTATTCAGTTACGAGATCTCAATGACGGTCGGTTTTATTCGTTTATGAGACCTCAATGACGGTCGGTTTTATTCGGTTACAAGATCTCAATGACGGTCGGTTTTATTCGGTTACGAGATTTCAATGATGGTTGGAGTTGCTGGGTTACTAGATCTCAATGAAGGTCGGTTTTATTCGGTTACGAGATCTCAATGACGGTTGGATTTGCTGGGTTACGAGATCTCAATGAAGGATGGTTTTATTCAGTTACGAGATCTCAATGACGGTCGGTTTTATTCGGTTATGAGACCTCCATGACGGTCGGTTTTATTCGGTTACGAGATCTCAATGACGGTTGGAGTTTTTGGGTTACTAGATCTCAATGGAGGTCGGTTTTATTCGGTTACGAGATCTCAATGAAGGATGGTTTTATTCAGTTACGAGATCTCAATGACGGTCGGTTTTATTCGGTTATGAGACCTCAATGACGGTCGGTTTTATTCGGTTACGAGATCTCAATGACGGTTGGAGTTGTTGGGTTACTAGATCTCAATGGAGGTCGGTTTTATTGGGTTACGAGATCTCAATGACGGTTGGATTTGCTGGGTTACGAGATCTCAATGAAGGATGGTTTTATTCGGTTACGAGATCTCAATGACGGTTGGATTTGCTGGGTTACAAGATCTCAATGAAGGTCAGTTTTATTCAGTTACGAGATCTCAATGACGGTCGGTTTTATTCGGTTACGAGATCTCAATGACGGTTGGAGTTGCTGGGTTACTAGATCTCAATGAAGGTCGGTTTTATTCAGTTACGAAATCTCAATGACAGTTGGATTTGCTGGGTTACGAGATCTCAATGACGGTCGGTTTTATTCGGTTATGAGACATCAATGACGGTCGGTTTCATTCGGTTACGAGATCTCAATGACGGTCGGTTTCGCTGGGTTACGAGATCTCAATGACAGTTTTATTTGGTTACGAGATCTCAATGACGGTTGGTCTTACTGGGTTACAAGATCTCAATGAAGGTCAGTTTCATTCAGTTACGAGATCGCAATGACGGTTGGTTTCGCTGGGTTACGAGATCTCAATGACAGTCAGTTTTATTCAGTTACGAGATCTCAATGACGGTCGGATCTGCTGGGTTACAAGATCTTAATGAAGGATGGTTTTATTCAGTTACGAGATCTCAATGACAGTCTGTTTTATTCGGTTATGAAACCTCAATGACGGTCGGTTTTATTCGGTTACGAGATTTCAATGACGGTCGGTTTCGCTGGGTTACGAGATCTCAATGACAGTCAGTTTTATTTGGTTATGCAATCTCAATGACGGTCGGTTTTATTCGGTTATGAGATCTCAATGACGGTTGGAGTTGCTGGGTTACTAGATCTCAATGAAGGTCGGTTTTATTCGGTTACGAGATTTCAATGACGGTTGGATTTGCTGGGTAACGAGATCTCAATGAAGGGTGGTTTTATTCAGTTACGAGATCTCAATGACGGTCGGTTTTATTCGTTTATGAGACCTCAATGACGGTCGGTTTTATTCGGTTACAAGATCTCAATGACGGTCGGTTTTATTCGGTTACGAGATTTCAATGACGGTTGGAGTTGCTTGGGTTACTAGATCTCAATGAAGGTCGGTTTTATTCGGTTACGAGATCTCAATGACGGTTGGATTTGCTGGGTTACGAGATCTCAATGAAGGATGGTTTTATTCAGTTACGAGATCTCAATGACGGTCGGTTTTATTCGGTTATGAGACCTCAATGACGGTCGGTTTTATTCGGTTACGAGATCTCAATGACGGTTGGAGTTGTTGGGTTACTAGATCTCAATGGAGGTCGGTTTTATTCGGTTACGAGATCTCAATGAAGGATGGTTTTATTCAGTTACGAGATCTCAATGACGGTCGGTTTTATTCGGTTATGAGACCTCAATGACGGTCGGTTTTATTCGGTTACGAGATCTCAATGACGGTTGGAGTTGTTGGGTTACTAGATCTCAATGGAGGTCGGTTTTATTGGGTTACGAGATCTCAATGACGGTTGGATTTGCTGGGTTACGAGATCTCAATGAAGGATGGTTTTATTCGGTTACGAGATCTCAATGACGGTTGGATTTGCTGGGTTACAAGATCTCAATGAAGGTCAGTTTTATTCAGTTACGAGATCTCAATGACGGTCGGTTTTATTCGGTTACGAGATCTCAATGACGGTTGGAGTTGCTGGGTTACTAGATCTCAATGAAGGTCGGTTTTATTCAGTTACGAAATCTCAATGACAGTTGGATTTGCTGGGTTACGAGATCTCAATGACGGTCGGTTTTATTCGGTTATGAGACATCAATGACGGTCGGTTTCATTCGGTTACGAGATCTCAATGACGGTCGGTTTCACTGGGTTACGAGACCTCAATGACATTCAGTTTTATTTGGTTACGAGATCTCAATGACGGTTGGTCTTACTGGGTTACAAGATCTCAATGAAGGTCAGTTTCATTCAGTTACGAGATCTCAATGACGGTTGGTTTCGCTGGGTTATGAGATCTCAATGACAGTCAGTTTTATTCAGTTACGAGATCTCAATGACGGTCGGATCTGCTGGGTTACAAGATCTTAATGAAGGATGGTTTTATTCAGTTACGAGATCTCAATGACGGTCTGTTTTATTCGGTTATGAAACCTCAATGACGGTCGGTTTTATTCGGTTACGAGATTTCAATGACGGTCGGTTTCGCTGGGTTACGAGATCTCAATGACAGTCAGTTTTATTTGGTTATGCAATCTCAATGACGGTCGGTTTTATTCGGTTATGAGATCTCAATGACGGTTGGAGTTGCTGGGTTACTAGATCTCAATGAAGGTCGGTTTTATTCGGTTACGAGATTTCAATGACGGTTGGATTTGCTGGGTAACGAGATCTCAATGAAGGGTGGTTTTATTCAGTTACGAGATCTCAATGACGGTCGGTTTTATTCGTTTATGAGACCTCAATGACGGTCGGTTTTATTCGGTTACAAGATCTCAATGACGGTCGGTTTTATTCGGTTACGAGATTTCAATGATGGTTGGAGTTGCTGGGTTACTAGATCTCAATGAAGGTCGGTTTTATTCGGTTACGAGATCTCAATGACGGTTGGATTTGCTGGGTTACGAGATCTCAATGAAGGATGGTTTTATTCAGTTACGAGATCTCAATGACGGTCGGTTTTATTCGGTTATGAGACCTCCATGACGGTCGGTTTTATTCGGTTACGAGATCTCAATGACGGTTGGAGTTTTTGGGTTACTAGATCTCAATGGAGGTCGGTTTTATTCGGTTACGAGATCTCAATGAAGGATGGTTTTATTCAGTTACGAGATCTCAATGACGGTCGGTTTTATTCGGTTATGAGACCTCAATGACGGTCGGTTTTATTCGGTTACGAGATCTCAATGACGGTTGGAGTTGTTGGGTTACTAGATCTCAATGGAGGTCGGTTTTATTGGGTTACGAGATCTCAATGACGGTTGGATTTGCTGGGTTACGAGATCTCAATGAAGGATGGTTTTATTCGGTTACGAGATCTCAATGACGGTTGGATTTGCTGGGTTACAAGATCTCAATGAAGGTCAGTTTTATTCAGTTACGAGATCTCAATGACGGTCGGTTTTATTCGGTTACGAGATCTCAATGACGGTTGGAGTTGCTGGGTTACTAGATCTCAATGAAGGTCGGTTTTATTCAGTTACGAAATCTCAATGACAGTTGGATTTGCTGGGTTACGAGATCTCAATGACGGTCGGTTTTATTCGGTTATGAGACATCAATGACGGTCGGTTTCATTCGGTTACGAGATCTCAATGACGGTCGGTTTCGCTGGGTTACGAGATCTCAATGACAGTTTTATTTGGTTACGAGATCTCAATGACGGTTGGTCTTACTGGGTTACAAGATCTCAATGAAGGTCAGTTTCATTCAGTTACGAGATCTCAATGACGGTTGGTTTCGCTGGGTTACGAGATCTCAATGACAGTCAGTTTTATTCAGTTACGAGATCTCAATGACGGTCGGATCTGCTGGGTTACAAGATCTTAATGAAGGATGGTTTTATTCAGTTACGAGATCTCAATGACAGTCTGTTTTATTCGGTTATGAAACCTCAATGACGGTCGGTTTTATTCGGTTACGAGATTTCAATGACGGTCGGTTTCGCTGGGTTACGAGATCTCAATGACAGTCAGTTTTATTTGGTTATGCAATCTCAATGACGGTCGGTTTTATTCGGTTATGAGATCTCAATGACGGTTGGAGTTGCTGGGTTACTAGATCTCAATGAAGGTCGGTTTTATTCGGTTACGAGATTTCAATGACGGTTGGATTTGCTGGGTAACGAGATCTCAATGAAGGGTGGTTTTATTCAGTTACGAGATCTCAATGACGGTCGGTTTTATTCGTTTATGAGACCTCAATGACGGTCGGTTTTATTCGGTTACAAGATCTCAATGACGGTCGGTTTTATTCGGTTACGAGATTTCAATGATGGTTGGAGTTGCTGGGTTACTAGATCTCAATGAAGGTCGGTTTTATTCGGTTACGAGATCTCAATGACGGTTGGATTTGCTGGGTTACGAGATCTCAATGAAGGATGGTTTTATTCAGTTACGAGATCTCAATGACGGTCGGTTTTATTCGGTTATGAGACCTCAATGACGGTCGGTTTTATTCGGTTACGAGATCTCAATGACGGTTGGAGTTGTTGGGTTACTAGATCTCAATGGAGGTCGGTTTTATTCGGTTACGAGATCTCAATGACGGTTGGATTTGCTGGGTTACGAGATCTCAATGAAGGATGGTTTTATTCAGTTATGAGATCTCAACGACAGTCAGTTTTATTAGGTTATGAGACCTCAATGACGATCGGCTTTATTCGTCTACGAGATCTCAATGACGGTCGGTTTCGCTGGGTTACGAGACCTCAATGACACTCAGTTTTATTTCGTTATGCAATCTCAATGACGGTCAGTTTTATTCAGTTATGAGATCTCAATGACGGTTGGAGTTGCTGGGTTACTAGATCTCAATGAAGGTCGGTTCTATTCGGTTATGAGACCTCAATGACGGTCGGTTTTATTCGGTTACGAGATCTCAATGACGGTCGGTTTCGCTGGGTTACGAGATCTCAATGACAGTCAGTTTTATTCGGTTACGCGATCTCAATGATGGTTGGTTTTACTTGGTTACGAGATCTCAATGACAGTTGCTGGGTTACTAGATCTCAATGAAGGTCGGTTTTATTCGGTTACGAGATCTCAACGACGGTTGGATTTGCTGGGTTACGAGATCTCAATGAAGGATGGTTTTATTCAGTTACGAGATCTCAATGACGGTCGGTTTTATTCGGTTATGAGACCTCAATGACGGTCGGTTTTATTCGGTTACGAGATCTCAATGACGGTTGGAGTTGTTGGGTTACTAGATCTCAATGGAGGTCGGTTTTATTCGGTTACGAGATCTCAATGACGGTTGGATTTGCTGGGTTACGAGATCTCAATGAAGGATGGTTTTATTCAGTTACGAGATCTCAATGACGGTCAGTTTTATTCGGTTATGAGACCTCAATGACGATCGGTTTTATTCGTCTACGAGATCTCAATGACGGTCGGTTTCGCTGGGTTACGAGACCTCAATGACAGTCAGTTTTATTTCGTTACGCAATCTCAATGACGGTCAGTTTTATTCAGTTATGAGATCTCAATGACGGTTGGAGTTGCTGGGTTACTAGATCTCAATGAAGGTCGGTTTTATTCGGTTACGAGATCTCAATGACGGTTGGACTTGCTGGGTTACTAGATCTCAATGAAGGTCGGTTCTATTCGGTTATGAGACCTCAATGACGGTCGGTTTCGCTGGGTTACGAGATCTCAATGACAGTCAGTTTTATTCGGTTACGCGATCTCAATGATGGTCGGTTTTATTTGGTTACGAGATCTCAATGACGGTTGCTGGGTTACTAGATCTCAATGAAGGTCGGTTCTATTCGGTTATGAGACCTCAATGACGGTCGGTTTCGCTGGGTTACGAGATCTCAATGACAGTCAGTTTTATTCGGTTACGCGATCTCAATGATGGTCGGTTTTATTCGGTTACGAGATCTCAATGACGGTTGGATTTGCTGGGTTACGAGATCTCAATAAAGGATGGTTTTATTCAGTTACGAGATCTCAATGACGGTCGGTTTTATTCAGTTACGAGATCTCAATGACGGTCGGTTTTATTCGGTTACGAGATCTCAATGACGGTTGGTCTTACTGGGTTACAAGATCTCAATGAAGGTCAGTTTTATTCAGTTACGAGATCTCAATGAAGGTCGGTTTTATTCAGTTACGAGATCTCAATGACGGTCGGTTTTATTCGGTTATGAGAGTTCAATGACGGTCGGTTTTATTCGGTTACGAGATCTCAATGACGGTTGGTCTTACTGGGTTACAAGATCTCAATGAAGGTCAGTTTTATTCAGTTACGAGATCTCAATGACGGTTGGAGTTGCTGGGTTACTAGACCTCAAAGAAGGTCGGTTTTATTCGGTCACGAAATCTCAAGGACTGTCGGTTTTATTCGGTTATGAGACCTCAATGACGGTCGGTTTCGCTGGGTTACGAAGTTTCAGTGACAGTCAGTTTCATTTGGTTACGCGATCTCAATGACGGTCGGTTTTATTCGGTTACGAGATCTCAATGACGGTTGGAGTTGCTGGGTTACTAGATCTCAATGAAGGTTGGTTTTATTCGGTTACGAGATCTCAATGACGGTTGGAGTTGCTGGGTTACAAGATCTCAATGAAGAGTGGTTTTATTCAGTTACGAGATCTCAATGACGGTCGGTTTTATTCGGTTATGAGACCTCAATGACGGTCGGTTTTATTCGGTTACGAGATCTCAATGACGGTTGGACTTGCTGGGTTACAAGATCTCAATAAAGGTCAGTTTTATTCAGTTATCAGATCTCAATGACGGTCGGTTTTATTCGGTTACGAGATCTCAATGACGGTTGGAGTTGCTGGGTTACTAGATCTCAATGAAGGTCAGTTTTGTTCAGTTACGAGATCTCAATGATGGTCGGTTTTATTCGGTTACGAGATCTCAATGACGGTTGGAGTTGCTGGGTTACTAGACCTCAACGAAGGTCGGTTTTATACGGTTGCGAAATCTCAATGACTGTCGGTTTTATTCGGTTATGAGACCTCAATGACGGTTGGTTTCGCTGGGTTACGAGATTTCAGTGACAGTCAGTTTTATTTGGTTACGCGATCTCAATGACGGTTGGTTTTATTCGGTTTCGAGATCTCAATGACAGTTGGAGTTGCTGGGTTACTAGTTCTCAATGAAGGTCGGTTTTATTCGGTTACGAGATCTCAATGACGGTTGGATTTATTCGGTTATGAGACCTCAATGACGGTCGGTTTTATTTGGTTACGAGATCTCAATGACGGTCGGTTTCGCTGGGTTATGAGATCTCAATGACAGGTTACGAGATCTCTTTTATTCACTTATTACTAACCAGACTGACTTCATTTCTGTCATTCATCTACAGAAGTTCTTATTGAGAATTAACAGAAGTTTAACTCTCATGTTTGTTTCATTTGAGGTTACCATGATGGTGATTGGTGTTTCCATTAGTTGGCCTCTTAACTTTAATTATATGTTTGTTTGTTCTGGCTGCTGTGATAGTGTGTTTGTCATACACTTTTGCAGTAATAACAAAGATTGAAATGAGATCAGGTAGTGTCTTTATTATGATCTTATAATCATTGTGAAATGGTCTGACTCACTGAAGTCATTTAAATGTAAAGTTGTCAATACATTAACATTACAAACTGTGTTTCTGTGACATGAGCTGTATTGCAGAAATTTAAAACGAGGAGTATTTTGAGATGACACACTAAAACATCAAGAATCAGCACATGAATCTCAACAATGGTGACAATCAAAAGTGGCATGCAGCCGCAATGCATGCTGGGTAACATAGTACAAAACTCCCAGAATGCATCAGAGCATGGATAAATTATGCAGCTGATCTGATTGTCTAAATATTTTTTTTTGTCACCATTGTTGAGATTCATATGCTGATTACTGATATCTGTGTTTGTCATTGTAGTTTGACTTTTTGTGTTTTTTTTTTTCCATCTTCTAACTGATTTCTGCAACACATCTGGACCCCATATTGCAGTAACAATTATTATATTGAATTATGTTCAAATGACATTGGTGAAGCAGGCTAGTTCATGATGATTATAAAATCAGCAATGGCTAACTATCATCACTTGCTACATTCTTTGCTACTGCTAACGTGTTTGACAGAAACACTACCACAGCAATCAGAGAAAACAGAGATATACATAAATATAAAAGTTAAAAGGCCAACTAATGGAAACACCAATGACCATCATGGTAACCTTAAATGAAACAAACGAGTTAAACTTCTGTTAATTCTCAATAAGAATTTCTGTAGATGTCTGACAGAAATAAAGTCAGTCTGGTTAGTAATAACTGAAGCTGGTAATGCTGTTTGTGGAGTTGTTTAATCAGATCTTCAGATATTTAATGTCTTTTATCTTCAGTTGATTTCCACTAAGGCTGTGGCTGAAGTCAGTTGTAGTTCTTGTGTTTCTGCCTATCTCTTTTTTTCTTCTTTCCTTCAGTGATTCTGCTTGATAACAGGCTTGTTAATGCTGAGATGACTCTATAAATAATATATAAATATTATGTGGATCAGATAAGGTCCAGTTCTGGTTTATTTCTTTGCTCTTGGCTGATATGTGGCATTTCTATGGCCTGCTTGTGGCCCAGATCCGGCAAACAGGAGCAGACCACCCAAGTGCCATCATTCCTACCACATGCGCTCCAGATCATCATTCCACAAACAAAGTTCCTATCGGGGTCGGTTTTGCGGGGTTACAAGATTTCAATGACAGTTGGATTTGCTGGGTTACAAGATCTCAATGAAGGTCAGTTTTATTCAGATATAAGACCTCAATGATGGTTGGATTTGCTGGGTTACAAGATCTCAATAAAGTTCGGTTTTGCTGGGTTACGAGATCTCAATGACGGCCAGTTTTATTCGGTTACGAGATCTCAATGACGGTCGGTTTTATTCGGTTACGAGATCTCAATGACGGTTGGAGTTGCTGGGTTACTAGATCTCAATGAAGATCGGTTTTATTCGGTTACGAGATCTCAATGACGGTTGTATTTGCTGGGTTACGAGATCTCAATGAAGAGTGGTTTTATTCAGTTACGAGATCTCAATGACGGTTGGTTTTATTCGGTTATGAGACCTCAATGACGGTCGGTTTTATTCGGTTACGAAATCTCAATGACGGTTGGATTTGCTGGGCTACAAAATCTCAATGACGGTTTGTTTTATTGAGTTACGAGATCTCAATGATGGTCGGTTTTGCTGGGCTAGAATGTCTCAATGACGGTTGGACTTGCTGGGTTACAAAATCTCAATGAAGGTCAGTTTCATAAGGTTACGAGATCTCGATGACGGTCAGTTTTATTCGGTTACAAGATCTCAATGATGGTCGGTTTCATAAGGTTACGAGATCTCAATGACAGTTGGTTTTATTCAGTTACGCGATCTAAATGACGAACGGTTTTGCAGGGTTACGAGATCTCAATGACAGTCAGTTTTTTTCGGTTACGAGATTTCAATGACGGTCAGTTTTATTCAGTTATGAGATCTCCATGACGGTTTGATTTGCTGGGTTACAAGATCTCAATGACGGTCGGTTTTGCTGGGTTACGAAATCTCAATGACGGTCAGTTTTATTCGGTTACGAGATCTCAATGATGGTTTGATTTGCTGGGTTACAAGATCTCAATGACAGTCAGTTTTGCTGGGTTACGAGATCTCAATGACGGTCAGTTTTATTCGGTTACGAGATCTCAATGACGGTCAGTTTTGCTGGGCTAGAATATCTCAATGACGGTTTGATTTGCTGGGTTACAAGATCTCAATGACGGTTGGTTTTATTCGGTTACGAGATCTCAATGATGGTTGGAATTGCTGGGTTACAAGATCTCAATGAAGGTCGGTTTTATTCGGTTACGAAATCTCAGTGACGGTCGGTTTTATTCGGTTACGACATTTTAATGACGTTCTGTTGTATTCGGTTATGCGATTCAGTGACGGACGGTTTTGTTCGGTTAAGAGATCTCAATGACGGTTGGAATTGCTGGGTTACAAGATCTCAATGAAGGTCAGTTTTGTTCGGTTACGAGATTTCAATGATGGTCCGTTTTCAGTGTCGGTCGGTTTTGTTCTGTTATGAGATTTCAAAGACGGTCGGTTTTGTTCCTTTGTTCTTTTACGAGATTTCAAAGAAAGTCGGTTTTGTTTTGTTACGAAATTTCAATGGTAGTCGGTTTTGTTCTGTTACAAGATTTCAATGACGGTCTGGTTTGCCGTTTTGTTTGGTTATGAGATCTCAATACAGTATGTTTTGACCTTTCACAAGATTTTAATGACAGTTGGTTTTGTTCTATTACGAGATTTCAATGACGGTCGGTTTTTATTCGGTTACAAGATCTCAATGACAGTCAGTTTTGTTCCTTTACGAGATTTCAGTGACTGTCGTTTTATTCGGTCACAAGATTTTAATGACGGTTGGCTTTGTTTTTTAACGAGATTTTAATGACAGTTGGTTTTGTTCCATTACGGGATTTCAATGATGGTTGGTTTTGTTCGGTTACGAGACTTCAATGACGGTCGGTTTTCAGTGTCAGTAGGTTTTTTTATTTCTGTTATGAGATTTCAAAGACGGTCGGTTTTGTTCTTTTGTTCTTTTACGAGATTTCAAAGACAGTCGGGTTTGTTTTGTTACGAGATTTCACTGATAGTCGTTTTTTTTCCGTTACAAGATTTCAATGACGGTCGGTTTTATTCGGTTATGAGATTTCAGTGAAGGCCGGCTTTGTTCAGTTAAGAGATCTCAATGATAGTCAGTTTTGTTCCTTTACGAGATTTCAATGTCTGTCAGTTTTGTTCCATTACAAGATTAAAATGACGGTCGGTTTTGTTCCTTTACGAGATTTCAATAACAGTCAGTTTTGCTGGGTTATGAGATATCAATGATGGT
Source organism: Mylopharyngodon piceus (assembly GCA_039654765.1). Classification (NCBI taxonomy): domain Eukaryota; kingdom Metazoa; phylum Chordata; class Actinopteri; order Cypriniformes; family Xenocyprididae; genus Mylopharyngodon; species Mylopharyngodon piceus. Next base: position 10,917,369 of record CM077459.1, on the reverse strand, counting down.
TGGTTTTGTTCGGTTACGAGATCTCAATGATGGTCCGTTTTCAGTGTCAGTCGGTTTTGTTCTGTTATGAGATTTCAAAGACGGTCGGTTTTGTTCCTTTGTTCTTTTACGAGATTTCAAAGAAAGTCGGTTTTGTTTTGTTACGAAATTTCAATGGTAGTCGGTTTTGTTCTGTTACAAGATTTCAATGATAGTCTGTTTTATTTGGTTACGAGATCTTAATGATGGTCAGCTTTGTTTTTTAACGAGCATTAAAGGACAGTTGGTTTAATTCCGTTACGGGATTTCAATTATGGTCTGCTTTGTTTGGTTACAAGACCTCAGTGGCGGTCGGTTTTGTTCCTTTGTTCTTTTATGAGATTTCAAAGACAAAGAAGGAGGGGGGAACTGGCGAACGTTCAACATAATTTTAATTCCAAAATAAACAATCAACAAAAGTAAAGGCACAGCCCCTCGAGGACGACTACCGCACACACATAAAAACATAATGTAAAATAGTCCAGGCCTGGTCCTCTCTCGTCTTTCACTGTCATTGCTCGTCTTTTTATGTTTACGAAGTTCATCCGTGAGAGATACAAGACCGGTGCAGCGCACAGATGACACTCCTTAGCAATCACGCCACCCTGCTAGTCACACCCCAGAATCAGAGTTCACTGGTCACGCTGTCTGTTCTATGATTCACTAAAATGAACCGGCTCATCAGAGTCATTCACTTAAGAACTGGACTTCTATGGTTGCGGTCTACAGTTCACTAAATAAGAGTCATTTGTAACAGAAATGTTTTTTAAATCAGTTTAATGCATCAACTTTATCTATTCATTTGGTCAACGTAATTTTTGATCCATTTAACGCAACCTGGTTCAATAAAAGTGCCAAATTCCAACTTTTGAATGGTTATATATCAAAATGTTTGCTCTCGTTATACATTCTTTCAAAAACAATGCACATTTAAGGTCAGTGAAATGTTCTTGCAACTTCTTAGCTCAGGAGGCCATTGGCTTTCTAGATAGCAAGATGAAAACATAGACTTCTGTACATGTGATAATAGGGGGCATGGAATTGAGCACAGATCCTCCGCTTCTGTGGATATGGACTTGTTTTTTGAGGTCAAAGCACTCTATAAGCCAAAATATCTAATGTTTTCTCACATCTGCCAATTTGTTATCCTACTTTTTGGTTTTGAAATGGACTATGGTAATCAGGGAGCAAAACGCGTGTTGACTTTAGTGAGAGGGACTTCATTTTCCCTTCCATTCCATGTCCTGTCTATCAAGATGTGGTCTCCATCTCATCTACGTATCATTATATGTTGCCGCGTGTCACGCTTATTCTCTTCACATGCCATTAGGGCCGGAATGTGAATAGCATAATAGGAGACAGCGGTATGTGTGTGTGTTTTAGAGCCTCAATAATGTACACAATGCTAACATTAGCTGTGCTCCATGTGCGTGTGAATGGGTGAGCAGAAATTGCTGTGATTTGAATGACATTTGGCATTATGTGAAGTGACACAGGAAGGTGATAACCTAGCTAAATGCTCGTATTTGTTCGGTGTAATTTTAAATGAAACTAACGATGTCTCAGTGTCATCTTGACATGGCTATGGCGTTCTCTGCTAGCAGTGACATGAAAAGCTACAAGACAGTGTATTAAAGCACATAAGGAAGATTGGCTGAGGGGGAAAATTGAGTTTGCTAAATTCCCATGTCTGATAAGCAATTACATGCCAATTGTTTGGGTTCTGAGTTCAGCTTTTGCTAGTGTATTCTGAAGTACTTTTCAATGAAGATCTTGTTTTTAATTTTAAGGTTTAAACTAATGCACACTAAGCTTTTAACCACTGACATTTTTACTGGCAGGAAGTGGATGAAGCCCATCAAAAAGTCAGTCCTTAATGAAAAACTCTGAAATTAGCACATCCTGTTGAAATAAGACCGAAAGTCTGACTAAAGCTATACCGGTTTTAACCTTCTCCAATTTAGAAGGAAGAAACCTCAACCTTGGTCCCTTGACAACACTAATTCAAACTGTGAGAAGATGTACAAGGACATCAAATGAGGACCCATTAGATCCATCTGTGGGTTGAAAATTGGGCCTGGGAAATTATATCTGACATGAAGCATAATTACCTTTCAGTGAAAGTGAACATAGATCACAGGTTTCCTGTTGAGGACTCGCGATTCATCTTGCAGTCACCTATTTTTTTTAAAGACTCAACAAAGGATTGGCATCAGGTGTCAGTGCTAATGAATAAGTGTATAATAAATGTCTTCGATGACTGGCAGAGGCCAGGAGGATACGCTGACTTTGGAGCTTTGCAGAGTGATTCAATTCAAGTATTTCTTGAATTGGAAATTACACTGCAATTTTGTTGCTACACTGTTAGCTTAACATAAAGTGGCCCCAAAAAGTATTTGGACACTTTTGGAGACAAAAGCCAAAATAGTCTTAATGTCACATATATGCCAAGTGGCATCTGCAAAAATTTTCTCAGAGTTAACTTCATTTTTCTTAGCTGGTTAATAGATATGTGAAGAACTATTTTGTAAAATTATTTACTTGAAAAAATATATATTTCACATATTTTCTGCCCTCAAATCTGATATTGCTGTATTGTGTATTCCAGACACACTGTCAGTTTATGTATTAGGCTTTAGTGAAGGGGATTTTCAGTAGGCCTACTCTTTCTGCAAGTTACATCATTACGCCTGCAGATCGTGACAAAAGACTTTTTATGTGTGACACATTGATCTACCAATGGATTCAAAACACTGGTTTATTCTGTCTTTACAGGCAATAACGCTGATTCTTTCAGGACTAATCAAATAAACTGTCTTTATGAGTGTTTCATTGAATCATTTACTCAACCGATTTGTTCAGAAACACTTTATTCATTCAGGAATATCACTGCTGGATGTTGCTTGGAGATGCGCAACAGAAATTCATGACAGAGCAAAAATAGAGAAATTAACTAAAATTGTGCCTAAAATGTTTGTTATACTGATATTCGGAACAACAGCTCTTTTGCTCGTGCATTTCTCAGTGTTATTTTAATATTGTTTAATATTTATTAATATTTTGAATTGGCTTTTATTTTTAGTTTCAGTTTACATTTTAATTTTAGTTTAAGTTTTAGTAATTTATCTTTATTTTTTCATTTTTTAAAAAAAATATTTCTATTTGGCTTTATTTTTATTTCAATTTAAGTAGTTTTAGTACTTAGTAATTATTTTATTTCTGTTAGTTTTCGAGGTAACATTTCTCGTTTTTGTTGAAGTTTAAGTTTTTCATCTAATATTTATATTTTATTTCAGCATTACTTCAATTAACAAAACCAAATTTTAATAGTTTTAGTTAACGATAATACTGAAATTCCTTAAATATAATGTAAATATATAAATATTTTGTGTGGCTAAAGGGTTTAAATAGTTTTCAGGGTCAATTTACCTTCATTTAGTGAGAAATTCATAAACTGCAAACAAGTAGTGTGCAGTTTTTTTGTGCTTAGATATCAAGGTTGAAACTCCTGGTTTCCAGGCTCTTCTTTGCTCTGCTTCCGAAACTCCCCGGGGAGATGAAGTTAATGGGTTCAAGCATTGCTTAAATACTGAGGATATACCAGACAAATACAGACGCATTACGCTCATCCACAGCTGGGTCAGGTGTAAGTGTTGCCTGAACAGAGATCTTTTCCATCGTTGTTCCTCTCCCACCTCTCTCTCCAACCCATGTGCTCATCTTTCCTTGAGTCTTTCGGCACATAAAAAGAGCTCGAGGCAGAAAGGGTCTGTAGGCCTTTCCCTGGAGACGGGGAGCCCATCTGTCTGTGTGTGCCACTGAAGCTAAACTAGCGGCGGACACGACGACTCCTCAGAGAAACCCCCCACCCCCGCCCCCAACTTCTACCACAGACGGCAGATGGCGCGCAGCCTCCTCGTTCCTTTGCCATATTTGTTTAATACATTTAATTAATATTCTACCTCAATAGAGACCCACCACAGACCCTCCCTCCAGCCCCCTTGTCGTGTTGTCCGTCGCCATTTCTCGTTGCTCCTCTTCTCCTTCTTGACTCTCCTCACTCTTTTATGATGGACAGACTGGCATTGGACAATTATACACACAAGAGGCTAACAATGCCCTTGAGTGGTCTCTAAATGAAAAGCTCCATGTGTTTTTGTAGTGTCGGATGTATTAATCACATACAGCCCTTAGGACATATTAAGACCCCTGAGAACCTCTTGCATCAATAATAGCTGTGGCTTCCTAATACTTTGGTTAACCAACATTGTGCTGAGGAATTTTTCAAAGTTTCCCTTAGGTGTCAGTGGCCTAAAACTGAAGAAGACTGTGCTTAAAAAGCAGTTTTTAACCGTGAATTTCCTCAATGTAATTTTGACCAAAGGCCAGTTTACGCAAAAGTCGGTTGTGGCTTGTTATCTCATGATTGGGACCAAAGGGAGTAGCTGTCATTTTCATACTCTGACAAGTGCTTCTCAACAGGCGCTAGGGCAGATTTGAAGTGGTCCAATTGGCAGACACTGCTATTTATTGATAAAAGGTCAAAAACTGACCAATTCTAGGGTAACTTTGCGATTCTGAGAGTCTTGTCATATGACCGTCTCGTCATATGGATAAAATATACAGTTTGTACAGTATAAAAACCACTACGTCTATGGAATGTCCCCATAAAACATGGAAACGTGTGTGTGTGTGTGTGTGTGTGTCTGTGTCTGTGACAAATAATCCAAAGACATTCTTAATTGGAAAAACAATTCATTAAATTCATTTCTTTAAAAATGCAAAAAGGCATGTTTTTGTAGTCTTTTGTCATCTAAAATTTAAGACCGTGACATTTAGAACGATTGCTGACTATTGGCCTTCACTTTTTAAATCTAATTTTTTAATACTACTGTACTTTGCTATCATGATTGAATCATAGTTCCAAAAATTCAGATGTAGCCTATAAATAATCATAAGCGAAGACGGTGTTGATGACAGCGTTAATGACGTTAATTGCGAGCAACAAAAGGAACAGCAGTCAAATAAATCACATCTGTTTCATTGAAATCATCCAAACTGTCTTTGTGTAATAATGAAGACGTTAGCGGAAAACAGACTGACTGTAATCTGTTTACAAGCACTGAACTGGGAGACCGTCCAACGCCTTAGGGCAGCGCTAACACAACACTGCTAGTCCCCCCAGTTTCACCCAGATGTACATGGCACATTTCTCTATCAAACAAGAGCATTTACATACGCAGAGCAGGACATGAGCAAATCAAAAGTGTCATTAGCATATGCACCACGGGCTCATTTGACTTGCTAACGTGCTGGGCATGGATTTTGCCACTATGGATACGTTTCTCTCTTTTCAAAAGACAAAGGTTATCTGACATGTAATCCAATTTGGAGCATCCTCAGGGCCTGCTTTATTTAAACAAGGCTACACTGAAGCCAGTTTGTCAAGGGTTATTCCTACATGTGCATATCTGCATAGGGAAATATTTTAATTGATTTAAATCATGTAGCATGATGGCGCCAAAAGCATCCATCTTAGTTTTACCCCCTAGAAAATACCCAAATTTAATCAAATGAAATACGTTTTAGCACATATGTTCATCTGTACTCTCTTTTTGTCGTTATTTTAGGTTTTTTTGCAGGACAAGCCAAGCGATTCTCTTCCTGGCCATGTTTAATTTAAGGCTTTTTTTCACCTGAATAATTCACCTATTTATTGAACTGCACGCTAACTGACACACAACCCCATACACATCATGCATATTTGATGTACATTCACTCGTGCTTATTTTATGACCGAGGACTGCGGCACCATTTTCAGGGACACGAGAGCTAAGATGCGAACACCGGATGCAGAAACAGGTTTGATCCAGCACTCACATGAAGACTAATACTGCCCCCATGTGGTTGAACAATGTACTTGGGCATTGCTGCATTGTTTTAAACACTTTAAACACAACCACAAAATGGAAAGTAAAATCATCTCCTTGCATTTTATTATGTACATTTTTATAATAATAATAATAATAATATAAAATATTTATTTTTATATTAAGTTTTATGTTAAGTGTATCTGTTTTTTACCCATTATTAGATAATAAACTTTTATAAATATTTATTTAATATCAGTTCAACTTTAATTTTTAAACTGCTTTTAACAATACATATTGTTTCAAAACATGATAATAAATTGTGTTAAATGTATTCAATAATTATTTTAAGTTTAGAATATATATATATATATATATATATATATATATATACATTGCATATATATAGCTTATTAGTTTTTAGTACTTTTTACAACCCGAATTCCAGAAAAGTTGGGGCATTTTTTTTTAAATTTGAATAAAATGAAAACTAAAAGAATTTCAAAAGACTTTCAAATCACATGAGTTTTATTATTCAATACAGAACATAGATAACATAACAAATGTTTAAACTGAGAAATCTTACAGTTTTATGCACAAAATGAGCTCATTTCAAATTTGATGCCTGCTACAGGTCTCAAAATAGTCGGGACGGGGCATGTTTACCATGGTGTAGCATCTCCTCTTCTTTTCAAAACAGTTTGAAGACGTCTGGGCATCGAGGTTATGGGTTTCTGGAGTTTTGGTGTTGGAATTTGGTCCCATTCTTGCCTGTTATAGGTTTCCAGCTGCTGAAGAGTTTGTGGTCGTCTTTGACTTATTTTTCATTTAATGATGCGCCAAATGTTCTCTATAGGTGAAAGATCTGGACTGCAGGCAGGCCAATTCAGCACCCGGACTCTTCTATGACGAAGCCATGCTGTTGTAATAGCTGCAGTATGTGGTTTTGCATTGTCCTGCTGAAATACACAAGGCCTTCCCTGAAATAGACGTCGTCTGGAAACCTTTATATACCTTTCAGCATTCATAGTGCCTTCCAAAACATGCAAGCTGCCCATACTGTATGCACTTATGCACCCCCATACCATCAGAGATGCTGGCTTTTGAACTGAACGCTGATAACAAGCTGGAAGGTCTCCCTCCTCTTTAGCCCAGAGGACACGGCGTCCATGATCTCCAACAAGAATGTCAAATTTGGACTCGTCTGACCATAGAACACTTTTCCACTTTGAAACAGTCCATTTTAAATGAGCCTTGGCCCACAGGACACGACGGTGCTTCTGGACCATGTTCACATATGGCTTCCTTTTTGCATGATAGAGCTTTAGTTGGCATCTGCAGATGGTACGGCGGATTGTGTTTACCGACAGTGGTTTCTGGAAGTATTCCTGGGCCCATTTATAATGTCATTGACACAATCATGCCGATGAGTGATGCAGTGTCGTCTGAGGGCCCGAAGACCACAGGCATCCAATAAAGGTCTTCGGCCTTGTCCCTTACGCACAGAGATTTCTCCAGTTTCTCTGAATCTTTTGATGATGTTATGCACTGTAGATGATGAGATTTGCAAAGCCTTTGCAATTTGACGTTGAGGAACATTGTTTTCCACAATCTTTTTACGCACTCTTTCACAGATTGGAGACCCTCTGCCCATCTTTACTTCTGAGAGACTCTGCCTCTCTAAGACATCCCTTTTATAGCTAATCATGTTACAGACCTGATATCAATTAACTTAATTAGTTGCTAGATGTTCTCCCAGCTGAATCTTTTCAGAATTTCTTGCTTTTTCAGCCATTTGTTGCCCCCGTGCCAACTTTTTTGAGACCTGTAGAAGGCATTAAATTTGAAATGAGCTCATTTAGTGGATAAAAGTGTAAAATTTCTCAGTTTAAACATTTGTTGTTATCTATGTTCTATTGTGAATAAAATATTGGCTCATGTGATTTGAAAGTCTTTTAGTTTTCATTTTATTCAAATTTAAAAAAAAACCTACCTTGGACCCCTGTTTAACAACCCTGAAATTAAAGGTCTGTGAAATTTTTAGCTTGTTCCTATTCCACAAATCAATTTTTAGCTTGACAACCTGTATTATGCAAAATTATGCAATTATTTAACAAATAAACAATAAAAATAACAACATATGTATCTGGAACAACATAATTTACATTTTTGGTCAATTTAATTAATTTAGCTATGCATGTAGCCTTAAGCAAAATAAATAAATAAATAAATAAAATCTGTCCATTTATCAGAGTCTAACTAACTTCCGCCCCCTCCTTTCACCATCACTAAATCTAGCCATTAACACTTCAGTTTGTTGTGACACTCGTTCCTGTTTTGAGTTCATCTTTCACCATAAGGCTTCCTCAGACAGCCCATAAATCAGATAAATAGCTCAACAGATGACCTCTGACCTTTCAGGTTTGCTCTCTGGTCACTAGGGCTCAAGACATGTGTTAGGTGGGGGCGTGATAGTGTGTGTGTGTTTGTTTTAATGGGCCTGATGAATGACATCTGAATCCTCATTGACTTTCACTATAGGGTGAATAAACAAACCTTGTTTGTGGACTCTAAACTCGGTTTGTCTATTTAATCAACCCCTTTAAAATTTCTAAACACAAGAGCCAACTTAATACCACAAGTTTGTTTTTCGACATAGACATAGAATAAAACAATAAAATCTTCATAATAATATAATAGTTAGTCTAACTTACAGCGAAATGTTTTTTTTTTTTGGTTAAATCCACCAAGGCCAACAGCTTTGCTCCATTCACACGATTGTCTGTTGTTTAAACCCAGGTGTTTCTACAAGACTGTGATGCATTTAAAGCATTCTGAGGTCTGGCAGCTTACATCATCAATCTGTGCGTGAGAGACTGAACTATGGTCACATTCCACAGAGACAGCTCATAATGACCTGTCACTACAAGATAAAATGCACCTTTCTCAGCTCCTCGTCATACTCCAAACGGACAGTAGAAGGCGCTCTTCTCCCTTTCACTCCATACACTTAGGTATTATGACTGAAATTGAGCTCCTATAAAATAAGATATCGTTTTATTTTCCTCCATTAAGTAATATATCATTGGCGTGTCTCATGTGAAATTGTCCAAGGTTATATTTTCCTCATGTTCGTTTGGATAACTTATTGTCCTGTGGAAACGATTTCTTATTTCCTGTTAGTTTTTTGTGCCAAGCAAAATATGTTTTTGCCAAGTTTTGCCAAGCAAAATATGTTTTCACCACTAGACAGAAGGATAGTGTGTGCTGTTTTTCCAGCTCTGCCAAGCACTTCCTCAAAAGCAAAAGATTTTAGTTGTTTTTAGGGAGGGTTTTGTTGGGTTACTGAAAAGAAGTAGGCTACTACTGATATATTCATGTGTGACATCATTTCCTTCCTTTCATATGTGTCGCATTATTGTATTCAGTTTATCAGACAGGAACTATAAAATTGAAATATTTATATATAAAATAGAAATATTTTATATAACATAGAAATATATATTTATAACTAAATATTTATATTTTATTTTTCATATATTTCATATAATATTATTTTATTTAAATTACTGCATATATTCCAATATATAGGCTCTACTGTATATTTGATTATATTAGATATTTTTATAAATATTTAAACATAATCAAAAAAATAAATATGATTTAATATTATAAATATTTATGTATTATTTTTTATAATTATATATATATATATTTTATAGGCTCTGTGTATTTGATTATATTAGATATTTTTTTATAAATATTTAAATATAATCAAATAAATAAATATTATTTAATATTATAAATATTTATTATTTTATTTGCATTTATATACTGTATGTGTGTGTGTGTGTATATATATATATATATATATATATATATATATATATATTAGGTTCTACTGTGTATTTGATTATATTAAATATTTTTTTAAATATTTAAACAATCAAAAAAATTAAATATAAATATTTATGTATTATTTTTTATATTTTTATATACATTATTTTATTTGTATTTATATACTATATATACATATGTGTGTGTGTGTGTGTGTGTGTGTGTGTATATATATATATTTTATATATTATTTAACATATTGTAAATATTATTTACTTTATATACATAATTATTTATAATTTCTCTCCATAAAATCTCACGTTATCATATGTGTTACTTTTTATTATTTCTTTTTAGCTTACAATAATACAACAACCACTAGAACTGCTTATATAATGAGTAAAACCTGTTAACCACAAGAGCATTTGCACTACAAGCCAAAACCTACATGAAACTTTAAACAAACTAAATGCTCATTAGTCCTTTGATTCATGACTGTAAAGCATAGTGTGGGCAGAAATGGCTCCATGCAACACAAACAAACGTCCTATCAATAACAGCTGCACAGCGATATTCATCCTATGGCCTTGTGAACTATGTTTCTTTTTTCAGTGCAAATCATCATATTTGCGCAAGATGCTATTGCTTTGTGGAAATGCCTTTTCCGAGTTTCAACATCTCGATAAGGCGATTGTTTACCCTGTTAAACTAAGTATTGTTCCTTTTCCCAAATTAGCCATGACAAACGAGGGGAGATCATGATGAACTTTAGCTGCTACTGGGAGTGCTGGAGGAACTCAATATCCTTTATTTACTTTGGGCACTGAGTTCCCAGAGGTATTTCAGAGAGGTTTCAAGCATGCAGACCGCTTACTCATTACCTCCACTGTCTTAAAATACTGTCTGTGACTTACTACATTTTCCCTCTTATGCATGATATTTTTATTTCTTATGCATCTGTTATGGTTATTTTAATTTCTTTTCTATGTAAAGCACTTTGAATTAACATTGTGTATGTGCTATATAAATCAACTTGCCTTGCCTCTTGCTGTTTATAAGATACATTAATATTCATTAGATTATTTGATCTAACCCAATGTTGTTTTTATTATTATTAATAATATTATTATTATTGTATTTTTACAATTTATAAGCAATAATAATTATTATTATTATTAATATCCAAGTTTTTGTAATAATACTACTAATAATAACCATAATATTTAGTTAATAATAATTATTATTATTTATTAACCCAATTTTGTTTGTAATAATAATAATAATAATAATAATTATTATTATTATTTTTAACAAAATTGGGTGTTAATAAATAATAATAATATTATAAATTATATTATATTATTAGTAAAAATATTGTTTTGTTTGTAATATTATTATTATTATTATTATTATTATTAAAAATAAAATTTGCTGTTAATAAATTATTACTATTATTATTATTAACACCAAATTTTGTTTGTAATTATTATTATTATTATTATTAAAAACGAAATTGGGTGTTAATATTAAACTATTATTATAATTATCATTATTTAAGAATTAGACACCAAATTTTGTTTTCAATAATAATAATGATAATAGTAATTTTAAGTTTTTTATTACAAAGTTATTAAATTTTCATTGTTACCAAGTTAATCATTGATATAATGGCCACTTTATTTTATGATTATTATGATGAAGACTTACTGATGGGGCTGTGGAGGTACAAAAGACAAAAAGATGGGGAAGCTTTGTATTAGATAAAGATGGATGATTCATTGTTTTTCTGTGCAATGTGGGACATTAATAGTTCTAATTATAATTAGTTATAATTCCTTGTCAAAAGGGATGGACAAACACTTCAAGCAATAACAGTTTTTAGTTTCATTTGAAGTTTCTCTGAAGTGGTGAATCGCGCAGAGAAATATGCTAATTTGAAGATTCCTCTTAAATGACCACTTCATTTAAAACATGCCGATCTGGCATTGAGAAACACCAGCCACTCGTGCCGAGGCTTCCCATCTTCTAAAAGACAGAGTTTTAAGAGGGGTCTAAATCAAGGCTGGTTCCTTCATTGCCTACTTTTACATCCAGGAGTGAATTATAGTGCTGTGGTGCATGTTTGAAGAGCAGTTACACGTGTGGACAGTAGACGGCTTTGCTGAACAACCTGTCCTCTGTTTTCTCGAGAGATAAGTGGCAGTTAGAGAGGCCAGGGGTGAGGAGAGTCCGCCCGCTCTAACCTCCTGGCCTCTAGGGCTGCAGCTGGGAGAACAGGCCTCCTGCGAGACTGTTCGTCATGCGGGTGGTGTTTGCTTTCTTATGTCAATCAGTTTTAGTGGCAGTAAAAGTAAGGAGAAAACCTCAGTATAGTTGAACTAAGTTCATAAGAAAAGTTGGATTAACAACAAGAGGTCAAAGTTAGTCCTGAGGTAAAGTTCTTGAAGGTTTTGGTCAGCGTTTAGTTTCTTGGTTCTCAACTGATGGGTTGCGAAAATGGGTCTCTGGTCAGGAAAAACAATGAAAGATTCAAATGTAACCACATTGTTGTTCTCCATCTATAGTATTGTATGTGCTGTGAGTTTAAAGGATTAGTTCACTTCAGAATTAAAATTTCCTGATAATTTACTCACCCCCATGTCATCCAAGATGTTTATGTCTTTCTTTCTTCAGAAAATCACCTTTAAAGTTGTCCAAATGAAGTCCTTATAAACGCTTATCCACTCACAAAAATACATTTTTGATATATTTACAAAATATCTTCATGGAACATGATCTTTACTTAATATCCTAATGATTTTTGGCATAAAAGAAAAATCAATCATTTTGACCCATACAATGTATTGTTGGCTATTGCTACAAATATACCCGTGCGACTTATGACTGGTTTTGTGGTCCAGGGTCACATATACTTTTTTTGCTTTCTTTCTTCAGTCGAAAAGAAATCAAGGTTTTTGAAGAAAACATTCCAGGATTTTTCTCCATATAGTGGACTTCAACAGTTACCAACAGGTTGAAGGTCCAAAGTGCAGTTTCAGTGCAGCTTCAAAGGGCTCTACATGATCCCAGCCGAGGAATAAGGGTCTTATCTAGCAAAATGATTGGTCATTTTCTAAAAATAAATAAAAAATTATGTAAAACAATAAAAAAAAAATTGTTGTAAAAATTATGTACATGGGGGTGAGTAAATTATCAGGAAATTTGAATTCTGAAGTGAACTAATCCTTTAAAGTGGACATGAAACAGAAGTTGCAATGGTCTTGCCTATTGTGAAGATTATCTGAGTGAAACATGAAAAAATGTAGGGCTGATTTTGTCCATCAGGAATTGATTGGCTGGTTGGATGGTTTGCTTTTGTTGTGATGTCATGTGAGTGACAGGTTGTCCCGCCCTCGTGCCAGTAAACACGTCATCAGAGAAGAGAAGAGAAGAGAAGAGAAGAGAAGAGAAGAGAAGAGAAGATGCCGCAAGAGGGAGAAGTTATTTTGAATAAAGATTATGAGGGCACATAATGATAAAATGATAAATCATTTATATTAAATACTGCAATATTTCGTAAAAAATAAGTATTGTCAATTTTAAATTCATGGTGACTTTAATGTTCATTTAGGGACGCAACGCATGCCAGTTACTCTTTAATTTCACATTCGCATAATTTCTAACATTTTTTGTGGACATTTTTTGCTCACTGAAAGTGATCTTAATTTTGCTCTTAATTTTGCTCACCAGATTGATGCCTTTAAGATTATGGGATTTTAAATTATTTATTTGTGATTTCTCACATTTGGCCCACCCAGTTTATGGTCTGATGGGTTTAGAGAGTCTGAGCCTGAGCTTAACATTGCAAGATTTCAACCAAATATCTCCGCTATGTGTTGCATCATTTTTTTTGTTTTTTTTCTTTTTCTTATTAAACATTTTGGAAGGCATTTTGGGTCCATCATTAAAGAAGGGGTTGATCATTCTGAATACAAGATTAGCATTCACACCATTTTGGGTTTTAAATAAAGGAATGCGAATATATAATTGGTGAAAAGTCAGCCTTGAACACACACTCCCACACAGAGAGTCCAGGAAGGAGCGTATCTCACTCTCATTACTGTACAGGCCTTGAGGAAGTGCAGAGGTATGACTGATGACAGTGCCAGGATAGCGGAGAGCTATTGCACAACAAAGAAAAAGAGTGTGCCTCAGTGTGTGAGAGAGATAGAGAGAGTGAGAGCGAGAGAAAGGTGAAGGAGAAAATCTGTACTGTGACTGATGGAATGCAGCCTCTAGAGAGCCGTACCAGGACCTCAACATCCAAAATATCAGCCACCACCATTACAACATCACCCCAGAGGCCTGGATCAGCTGCAGGCTTTTCTACATATATACATCCACATACTGCTTCTACTCTGGATGTTATCTCCGACTTTTGGATACACTTTTTTGGTTTACTGGAGCGTGCATTATTTGTTGGGGAAGTAAACTGATAATAATGTAATGCTTTTGCATAGATTGAGTTGTGTTAAAGCAGAAAGTTACAAGAAACTTTGCATTTTACTATGGTTAAGAAGTGTTGTTTGGTATGACATGGTGTTTAAATCACCCTTAACCATTTCAGTGTTGTTATTGTAAACTAAAACTATTAAAAATCTTTGAAATCAATTAAAATAAAGCTGTGGCTTACTGCTTTTAGAAATAAAACTATGATAAACAACACAAATGTTCACTAAATAATCACATTTATTAATAATATTCTAGCAAGTTATAGCCTTCAGTTCATTAGCCTAACTGTAGGCTGTTTACATTTCCCAAATGAATTTAAATATAGAAAGTTTTAATGATAATATATAAACGTTTCAAGACATACTGTACCAGTTATTATGATATATACTTCCATAGCCACAAGTTGGTGTGATTTTGGCTTTTTCTTTTTTAAACTTATTAAAAAAAATCCCATGTGAAGAACTACATGAATCCCAAGCAGAGAAGCTGATATTGCCATGAAAACGGAAATTGCTGAAAAATAAACAATACTTTCATATTACGCCATTGTTTCTGATTTGATGACATCATTCACAATGGGCCGAGTCTTTTTTCCCAATTTTCATATGTGACCCAGGACCACAAAACCAGTCATAAGGGTCAGTTTTTTTAAATTGAGATTTATACATCATCTGAAAGCTGAATAAATAAGATTTCCATTGATGTATGGTTTGTTAGGATAGGACAATATTTCGCCGATACAACTATTTGAAAATCTGGAGGGTGCAAAAAAATCAAAATATTGAGAGAATCGCCTTTAAAGTTGTCCAAATAAAGTCCTTAGCAAGGCATATCCACTCACAAAAATACATTTTTGATATATTTACGGTAGGAAATTTACAAAATATCTTCATGGAACATGATCTTTACTTAATATCCTAATGATTTTTGGCATAAAAGAAAAATCGATAATTTTGACCCGTACAATGTATTGTTGGCTATTTCTACAAATATACCCGTGCGACTTATGACTGGTATTGTGGTCCAGGGTACATATACTTTTTTTGCTTAAACAGAAGTTAGTAATGTGTAAAAAGAAAGAAAAAAGTATAGAAAAGCATAGAAAAAATACTTCCAGAAAAAAGGCCACTATTTTTATAGGCTGTTTTACTATGGCATCAAAATGTAACTCATCCAATTAGATTTTAGAGTCTGAACTACCGTTTTAGAATGCTTTTCATAGAATAAAAAAAATAAATAAAAAATAAGTCTGCACACTCTAACAATGAAGAAAAACCAACAAATGCAAGATAAAACCACTACTTTAATGAAAAAAAAGGGCAAACGTTTCGGTCACTTTCTTAATGCCTGATAAACATATTTTCATTAAAGTAGTGGTTTTATCTCATATTTGTTGATTTTCCTTCATTGTCAGAGTGTGCAGCCTTTTTTAAATTTTTTCCCTGACTGGAGTTTTGGTCAACGCACCTCATTTGGACAATTTATTGAGGTGCAGTGAGTCTCTGGTTATTCTTCAGAATGCTTTTCATAAAATATATATTGTGCTGTGCCTCTACTAATATGGCACTGACTTTAAGTTATAGCTATAGAAACATCATCAGAAAGAGCAAAAGGAGACAGAATGACTTATTAAAAGAATGAAGAAAGACAGAGACCGGTGACGTTCATCCTAAATGACAAACTATAGTGAGAATTACACCACGGTAAAGCCCTCACATCCTCACCGTCAAGCCACATCTAATCCCATAATGGCCGCCGACCTCCTGATAAACAAGCATATGTGAGGCAGAGGGTCAGGGATCCACCTCGCTCATCTTACCTCTGAGTTTATCCAATAATTTATCACTCCCTCTCGCCCTTATCTTATCAGGTGAATGAACGGGCTCATTGATCGACCACCACTCGGGTCATAAAGGTGTCGTGCACGGCCAGCTGGTTTGGTGAAGGGACCAGCTTGAGGTGTTATCAAGAATCAGATGTAGCTCTTCTCTTGTGTGAAGGCATCTTTCCTCCTGAACTTGTCGCTTTTTATAAGCTCATCACTTTTTGTAGTTTCTAAAATGAATGGAATTTTTTTGAATAATGTTAATGTATCATAATGTTTAAGTGTTGAGAACTGAACTGAAATGTCATGTGAGCTACATACTGTATGGCAATTTATCTGTTCAGAAAAATACCTTACTCACCTGTTGAGTAATAAAATCGCCATCTCTACGCCAACTATGAAAAGCCAAATCAATGTTTATTCTCGTTTTATTAAGAGCTCTGTCACGTTTTCTTTTTGCCAACAGACTCTCCTCTGATCGCCGTTTTTTTTTAAACGGGGGATTCCCCGAAGGTTTGAGATTTAGCGTGCTCCATGTCAACCGTTCTCACTCGTTGTGACAACTAACCTATGCCACTCCCACACCATACACGCGGTGTAGTGAGAAATTGAGTCCCCCCAGGAATCGGGTCTCCTTTAGGACCCTGAGTGATTCCATTGGTTTAACATACTTTTAATGGGTAGTATTTTTAACGCCTGATAATATTTCCTGCAAAATCACATGTTTTTTTAGTTAGTTTATGTACTAGCATAGCATACAACTACCCAATTAGCCTGCTAGCTTAGCTTATATTATAATAGGTGTGTTTTTTGCTTCCAATATCTGTTTCCAGTTTGTTTTCCAGCATGATGTTTGTGCACTTGATGTAATAAACATCATACAATAGGTTATAATTAGTCAAGACATCACAATAACTTTTGATCAGGCATTACCGCCTGGGTCCTAAAGGAGACCTGATTCCTGGGGGTTATAATTTTATATAAATTCACAATTGCAAGGAAAAAAAGTCAGAATTGTGAGATAAAAGTATATATTAATATATATATAGGCCTTACTTTAAATCACATGCCAGCTAAATCTAAAATACACATTAGAATATTGAGCCTAAAACTTAACTTACATTCTATATTAAATGCGAAGGAGCTTTTGTTTATTTTGGAAAATCACAAAAGGTTGTCTTCTAATGGAAAGGTACTGGATAGATGGAATCACTTTAAGCTTTCCAAGAAGGCTTTTTGAATACTCGCTTTGAGAAAGATGGAGCAAAAATTGAAAAAGACTGCCGTGCATCAACACATGCTTTATTTTGGAGACATTCTTCAACCGCTGCATGTCTACGTCAAATTAACGCTCCTTTTGAGAGTTTTGATGGGCCTGAGATGCCCCTAAAACTTCAAGACTAAAGACTGGAGTCAAACTTTTATCAGCGTTTGGAAGGATCACAGACAAGAGAGTTCAGTGAGAGTGTGAGTTTCTTTCATCTTGTGGTATCAGAGCCAAAAAACAGGCCGCTGATTAGCAGTTTTTTTAACAGTCATCTGAGGGAAAAATGAAGGTGCACACATACAGAGAGAATGAGAAATTTAGATAAAAACAGGAATCGCAGGCTTTAGCTATCATTTGTTTTGTCCCCAAACCCATTATGTCCCTTGGCCAACAACTATCAAACACAAGACTGCTAGTCATTGGTCATTTCAAGCTGTTGCGGTGCTAAAGTTTCATTCGCCTGCCCCCATTTGAAGATCTCCATTTCAAGACCAATTATTCTTTTGATTTAAGTGGCGAGTAGAAACACACTGGAGTCCATTGGAAGTGGACTGTGCCGGAGTTACACAAAGCAGCCACCTCGCCTTCAAAGGGCACTCGGACCAAATCTAGGACAGAGATTAAGCGCTGTCTCTGTGAGATATAGCGGGACTTTTCGGCATGAGTAATAGGGTGGAGAAGCTCGCTGATTTACGCAGCACTGGGGGCCAAGCAAATTGTTTAAGATGGAAAAGGCTAGACGGCCACGACTTGGGCTCCAGATAAAGATAAAATATCAGCAGATAGCTGTACATTTCCATGGGTGTTTTAATATAGAGTATGTACGGTTGAAGGGAGGCCTTTGTTGAATGAAACAGAATGTGACTGATCCAAGTGAATTTAATGAGGCTATATGTAAGAATTTTCATGTATTAATTCCTTTTTTATTGGCAATGTGTGAACAGCTTGTAAGGAAACTTAAAAAACGAGACCTTCCCGACTTCCTATATGTCGTCTATGAAGCCTGTAGACTGATTTTTATGTTAAGGACTCGGGACGTTTTTGCCGGGAAAATCAAAAGGATGTGACGTTTAAGCGCACTACCAAGAGCCTCTCTTCCGTTCAATGACACATAAATTAATATACTTATATAATGTTTAGGATAATGCCGATCAAAAGAGCCATTCTGTACTGTAATGTCAATGTGTCATCATGCAAAGAAAATGTATTAATTCTTCTCACATAGTCAGATCTATAGTCTATAATCTCATATACTTTATAATCAAACTATCAAGAGTGTAATAATTACCTCATCTGTCGACATGATGCCGATGAATCACAGTGCTGCTGCAAACATATCCACATCGCTATGATCAGATGCTTTCTTAAATGATGTCTTCTCACCACTGTCGTTTTTGTTGTGTGTTTATTTTGTTATTAA
Source organism: Mylopharyngodon piceus (assembly GCA_039654765.1). Taxonomy (NCBI): domain Eukaryota; kingdom Metazoa; phylum Chordata; class Actinopteri; order Cypriniformes; family Xenocyprididae; genus Mylopharyngodon; species Mylopharyngodon piceus. The sequence goes on along the minus strand of CM077459.1, from coordinate 10,898,641 downwards.
AAAGCGCGCAGCACATATTTTCATAAAAACGTCGCGCTAAGTAGTGTGGACGGCGTCGAGATGATCATTAACAATAGTATATCGCTGCAAAGTTATTCCCAAATTCTTTTTGGCGAAGAACGAAAAAGAACATCGTCGTGAATAGATCTATATCGGGGCCTTGAATCACGTTCAGTCTGGCTGTAGTTCACTTAACGGCCACCGGTGTCGCTAATAACAAGTTTTTCTGAATTCTATAGCCAAAGATTTTGACATAGCCCCTTTAACAGTGAGGGAAAACTGAACCTATTGTCTCTCATACTGTATGTCATATCTGAAGAGCTATCACTTACTTTGCTAACGAAAAATATACAGCTAAATTCAGTTATTATAAAATTACCTGCAGATTTATATAATAAAGCCCACAATCACAATGAGAAAATGATTATCAAGTGATAATTTTAAGATTTTCTCTACATAACTATTTAAAACTTTAAATTCAGAGCAAACTGGAGCTTCACATTTCATCAAGTTAATGCCAAGAGTTTAATTTTTTTTTTTTTTTTTTTTTTTTTTTTACAAAAAACAATGACTGTCGATAACAGATATATACGACAAACATACAAATAAAGCTCATTTAAAAAACAAAAAACATTTCCATCCAAATATGTTTCACATTTCTTTCCATTACTTATGTGAGTCACATTTTCCATGAACATAATTTTGCCTAGATTTTTTTTTTTTTTTTTTGGGTGTTTTGGCTGAGGATTGAAACTAATATTTACAACTTGACCACAATCGCTCAGCCACATAACCAGTGTGACCTACTCATAAATTAACCGGTAAGGTCAAAAAGAGTGGATTTTTACAAACAGCATGAATAAGTACTTCAATGGAGAGTTTTACAATTCCAGATACAACATGTTGAGGACGGATACTTTGAATGAGTTTTACAAGGCGAAAACAACTGTTGTTACTTTTTAATTTACAACAAACATAATAAATTAGTCTAAAAACTACTTCATTAATTGTTAGATACATAATATTTCACATCCCAAATCTCAAAATCTTATTAAAAGACATAAGGTTCCCTCACTGGAAACAGATACTTGTACATTGACGCCACTGACTGTAATCTTGTATTAGGGCCCGTTGCAAGCTGCCTCTAGGGGGCACTGCACATGCAGATAAAGAGTAGTGTTGTCTTGTCTTGCAACTCCATGACCTGAACTTTTATAAAGGAAAACAGACTATTGGTTTTCCTTTAACAAGTTGCAGTTTATGCTTTGGGACGGGGCCGCCCCAGCACCCAGGAGAAGCCACTGCCAAAGGGACGCGGCTCAGATGGCCAGCTGCAGCTTCGTCAGATTCCTCTGGTGCATATTGTGGTGCCGGACAAGCTCATCAGACCTGGCAAACTTCTTCTGACAGTTTGGCCATCTGCAGTTGAAGGGTTTCTCACCTGAGAGAGAGAAAAAGATACAGACATTAGGATGGAATCGAAGGTAAAAGTAGAGAGCAATAAGGAATATCAGCATTATTAAATAAAATTGAGGTCACCTAAGAACATACTGTTGTGTTATATTTCTATATTTCTCAAAAATTTTTTTTTTTTTTTACTTTTTGCCCCGAATGACGCCGCACAACCTCTCCATTAAAGGATAAGTTCACCCAAAAATGAAAATTCTGTCATTAATTACTCACACTCTTGTCGTTCCACACCCGTAAGACCTTCGTTCATCTTCGGAACACAAATGAAGATGTTTTTCATAAAATCCGATGGCTCAGTGAAGCCTCCGTTGCCAGCAAGACAATTAACACTTTCAATGCCCAGAAAGGTACTAAAACAGTGGTGAACCATTGAAATTTCGAAACGTTTTGAAACACTTATGAAGTAACGAAGCCTCGTTTACTGAAATCACGTGACTTTGGCAGTTTGATACACGCTCCGAACCACTGATTCAAAACAAAAGATTCGTAAAGCTTCGAAGCTTCATGAAGCAGTGTTTTGAAATCGCCCATCACTAGATATTGTTGAATAAAGTCGTTATTCTTTTTTTTTTTGCCGCACAAAAAGTATTCTCGTCGCTTCATAACATTAAGGTTGAACCACTGTACTCACATGAACTGTTTTAAATATGTTTTAGTACCTTTCTGGGCATTGAAAGTGTTAATTGTCTTGCTGGCAATGCAGGCCTCACTGAGCCATCGGATTTTATGAAAAATATCTTAATTTGTGTTCCGAACATGAACGAAGGTTCAAGCTTACGGGGTGGAACGACATGAGGGTGAGTAATTAATGACAGAAATTTCATTTTTGGATGAACTAACCCTTTAATTCAAGCATGTAATAATTTAATGCTTATATATCTTAAAACATTTAATCACTATCGAAATGATTCATTCGATTCTTAGCATTTTAAATCAATTACTGACCCAAAGAAACGATTTATGTTTCATTTATGTATTATATTTATCCATTATATTAATATCCATTATATAAATTTTTGAGCTCATACGATAAACTTTCACAAACTTTTTGATTTCTTTGCGAGTGAATGCAAAGTTTCTCGGGGAATGCAAAGCTTTTGCGAGAGAATGCAAAAGCATTGAAATATATTTTAACTCCCATCCCATATTTTTTCCACCACCATGTCCCTTTAAGGGCTTCGTAGTCTATCCATAGTTGAGAACCACTGCAATTCAGTCAAAAAAGCAACTGATTTCTCAGCGTTCACTTTCCAATGCCAACTGAAAACATAATACTAAAGAAAGGTGACCTCTGAAAGTTTAAACATTCATCAAAGAGTGGAAAGAGAGGAGCAAATCATGAAAAAATTAAAAGGTTTACGCACTTGTTTTACCTGTATGTGTCCGGGTGTGGGTCTTAAGGTGGTCTGACCGTGAGAACTTTCTCTGACAGGTTTCACACTGGAATGGCTTAACGCCTACACACACACAGGAACACACAAGTGTGGTCACACTCACACACACAAGGAGAGAACGAGTACAGGCTACAGAAGAGAGGCCATGCCAAAAAGTGTCAGAATGAAAAAATTTGTCTTGTATTAAGTATGTGCGACCAATGTCTAAAGAGAGTCTGGCCAGTATAGCAATACATCGGCAAACACTTGTGCTAAATGTGCCTGACTGAGGAAACTGTAATATTTTCACACACTTGGAACGCGAGTGAAAATGTAAACATTTAGCCGGCCTTAAAGGGATAGTTCACCCAAAAATGAAAATTCTCACTTTACTCACCCTCATGTTGTTCTAAACCTGTATGAGTTTCTTTCTCCTGCTGAACACAAAAGAAGATTTTTTTAAAGAATGTTCGTAACCAGACCCATTGACTTCCATAGTATTTTTTTTTCCTACTATGGAAGTCAATGGGTGCGGTCAACTATCTGGTTACCAACATTCTTTAAAATATCTTCTTTTGTGTTCAACACGAAAGAAACTCATACAGGTTTGAAACCACTCGAGTGTGAGTAAGTAATGACAAAATTTTCATTTTTGGGTGAACTATCTCTTTAAGTAAACAACTGTGACACCTTTTTGTAGAAGATATGAGGAATTAGCATCATTAGCATGATTCAACTTGCATATGGCAATGTCACTATTGGTAAATTCGCATACTAGTATACTACTCTAATTTTACCATATCTTTCTATGGCAGAACTAGTAAGAATAGTATGCTAGTATGCGGTTCCAAATTCAGCAAGTGAGTTTGGGGATTGTGGGAAATCCAAAAATCATCAAATCTACGTAACAAGTATTCATTTTAAAAGTATGATAAACTGTACTTCTTTTTCACAAGAGGGATTAGATCTGAAGCTCTAATCTTTTTTGTCCCTTACCGAATAGTTTCATATGCTACCAAGGAAATACTAGAGGGAAAACAGGAAAAGGGACAAAGGCGCAAACCTGTGTGTCTTCTCTGGTGTCGTTTTAGCTGGTCTGATCTGGAGAACCTGCGACCACAGTCTGTGAAGTCACACTGATAGGGTTTCTCCCCTATGAGTTTAATACAACCAAACATGTTAATGATAACCTTAGCATTCATGCTAATGGTATTTAATCACATTTGTGGGTTGTCTTACCTGTGTGTTTACGGCTGTGCATCTGTAAGTGAGAAAGTTTAAAGTATCTTTTGTTACAGCCCGGGTAGGCGCACATAAACGGCCTTTTTTCGTTGGTCTCAGATGAACGCACAATGGCGGGTGTAATGCCCGGTACTCTCCGAACATCCTGTGAGAAAGTCAACAACATTCAATTCGTGCTACAACAAACGCTAAGACATCCAAACCCAGTGCCCATGGGGATAACCGCTAATGATTAGCATGCCCAATTGGTTCATTACTGCAGAATTAGCTGTGAAATGATCATTCAGATTTACCCATGCTACTGATATGAGCTCTAACTGTGAACAGTTAGTCACGGATGTTAGGCAGACCCTATTTCACTGCTTCACTCCCCCTGTTCCTCCCGTTTCCCTCATTTGCCCACTGCTAAAGCCCATCTGCTCTTAATTAACTAGTGCTTAGCATAATGGCGTTTCCGTACGCTGGCACAGTAATGAATGAGTGTTAAGTGTTATTGATAAGTAAATTACTAAAACTGTTCTACTGCTGTAGTGCCAGACTTATATATTGACCCCACGGGGATGATAACACAGCAGGCTAGCCAATACAACGCAGCGGGCTAGCATGCTACGTCTGATTTGTATGTGACAGTTCAGTTCAGAGTAGCTGTTCTAAATGATACATTTTAACTAATGCATTGTATACATTTGCGTACATCTATCTATCTATCTATCTATCTGTCTGTCTGTCTGTCTGTCTGTCATCTATCATTTTTCTATCTATCTATCTATCTATCTATCTATCATTTTTCTATCTATCTATCTGTCTGTCTATCTATCATCTATCTATCTATCTATCTATCTGTCTGTCTGTCATCTATCTATCTATCTATCTATTTGTCTGTCTGTCATCTATCTATCTATCTATCTATCTATCTATCATTTTTCTATCTATCTATCTATCTATCTATCATTTTTCTATCTATCTATCTGTCTGTCTATCTATCATTTTTCTATCTATCTATCTATTTGTCTGTCTGTCTGTCATCTATCTATCTATCTATCTATCTATCTATCATTTTTCTATCTATCTATCTATCTATCTATCTATCTGTCTGTCTGTCTGTCATTTTTCTATTTATCTATCTATCTAGCTATCTATCTGTCTATCTGTCTGTTTGTCATTTTTCTATCTATCTATCTATCTATCTACAGGGCTTGACAATAAGGACTGCCCGATGGCCCGGGGCCAGTGTGAACGACGCTCGGGACAGTAGACGGAACGGTCACTTGCCCGATCGGGCCAGTGCTGTAGGGTGTGCGTTATATATCGTCTATGATATCGTAATTGTTGATTTAACGATCTGATATTATCGAGTATGTCCCTCACTTTACAAAAAAACAAACAAAAACACACCCATTGAGTGCACGCATGCACTACGTGACGTAGTCTAGTAGGTTAGACTAGTGCGCGTGCATATTTAGATGCACGCTTTCACTGCGTGATTTAGTCTATTAAAATGCCTTTAGAATGCCCCAGAATTCAAGATAAGGGGCAAAAATGCCCCTGTATAATTCATATTTATATAATTTAATATAGTTAACCAATATTACACAAAAAGCGCCGTTTTTCTCCAAATATTAGCATGATTACAAACGTGATATTGATTTTATTCAGCATACAGTTTAATCAACAATAACTTAATATCAAGTGACTTACATTTAAGACACCAAATCATCTGTTTCGCTGTATTTCGCCAACGAAAATAGTTCCAAAGTCCACAGAATTGTTTTGCGTCTCTGAGCAACACTTCATGAATGAATCAGCCGTTTGAATGAATAGGTTGAATCTCAATGATTCACTCATTAACAGTGATTCGCTGCCACCTACTGGCGGGTTTAATTTCACATTTAAAGTGTCTTCATTTTTTTAATAATTTCAAATAACAGTATTTAACGTTTTATATTTTCAACATTAAAAACATTTTTATGCATCTGTAACTGCTCTTGACTGATTAACTTTAATAAAGTTTAATCTATTCTATAGTTATATAGTTACACATTAGTTTGCAATTTCTGTACCTGAAAATCTCCTGTTTAAACCTAAATGAAAAACTTGAAAAGCACCATTTATTTCATTTATATGTTAGTTCTGTTGTATTTATTTGTGCTATTACTCGTAATTTGATTATTTGTTACTATTTCATTACTTACTGTTTATTTGTCTAACAATATTTAAAATATAAGTGAGTTAGTCTAGTAGCTTTTGGTGTCATAACCCTATTTATTGAGGTTAAATGTAACAAAGACAATGAAAACAATAACTATGCTTATTTTATAGTCCCATTTTCTTGTCTTTTACTTTTATTAATTTTTTGTTGTGGGGCCAGTGAAAATGTTGGCGGGGCAAGTAAAAATTTGAACCACTGGCCCAACTGGGCCAGGAGAAAAAATCCTTAGCGTTGAGCCCTGATCTATCTATCTGTCTGTCTGTGTCTGTCTGACATTTTTCTATCTATCTATCTATCTATCTATCTATCTATCTATCTATCTATCTATCTATCTATCATTTTTCTATCAATCAATCAATCTATCATTTTTCTATCAATCAATCAATCAATCTATCTATCCATCTATCTATCTATCATTTTTCTATCAATCTGTCTGTCTGTCTATCTGACATTTTTCTATCTATCTATCTATCTATCTATCTATCTATCTATCATTTTTCTATCAATCAATCAATCTATCTATCTGTCATTTTTCTTTCTATCTATCTGTCTATCTTTCATTTTTCTTTCTATCTATCTATCTATCTATCTATCTATATATCTGTCTGTCTGTCTGTCTGACATTTTTCTATCTATCTATCTATCTATCTATCATTTTTCTATCTATCTATCTATCTGTCTGTTTTTTCTATCTATCTATCTGTCTGTTTTTTCTATCTATCTATCTATCTATCTATCTATCTATCTATCTATCTATCTATCTATCTATTTATCTGTCATTTTTCTATCTATCTATCTATCTATCCCCCCACCCCTCGTCCAAAAGCTGAAAAATTGCCCATCACACATTTATACAATAAGAAAAGAAAGAGTAAACAGAGAAGTGAAGAAAGGCATCCCATTCTGAATGAGAGCAGCTCTGGAGTATCTCTTCTTTTACTGCTTTAAGGCCGCTGACAGACATTAATTAAGAGCTAATGATTTATATGCATGAGCAGCAGGCAACTGGAAACTGCAGCTTTACGGCTAATGGACTTTTTTAAGTGATTCCTCTTCGCTTTTCATCCTGAAATGCCTTTCAAATCTCTCAGCTATTCTGGCAGGGGCCTGCTTCCTCTCGCATAGTCTTCTCATTGCGTCAGATGGTTTTCATCAGCACCTTCTTTTTAAATTACATTTCTCTCTTTTTTATTAGTTATTTAAGGCACTGTATCACACTTCTAAATCTATTTATTTATTTTTTTTTCCTTTTGGGTTATTCATTTTAGCAAGTTGTATAATCAACCTTTTTATTAAGGTTTGAGTATGTAAGTCCCTGTGTGTCTTTGTACGCCGTGGCCTGACCTTGGCCCAATGTGAGCACATCCCAAGAGCACAAAGAGTTTTATTGTGTCCTGAGAGTGAACTCAAGTGTGGTGTGAGTAAGAGATACTGACCTGAAGGCCTCTGAAAACACCGTGGGTGTGGATGCGGTACTGCGTGCTGCAGCTGTAGACCATGGGTGTGCTGGGGTCGCTCTCATACCCTCCTGCATGGCTGTTTGTGTTCAAAGGGGAGAATATTTTGTTATTGTGATCAAAACAAGTCATAGTATGAGAAATTTTGCTCAAAAATAAGACAAAATACTGATTAATAAAAATATTATTTTCTGTAATGTGGATATCTGTTATAACATGTTGAGAAAAACAATATTTATTATATATTTAACGAATAATTTAATGTTTGTCTTAAACTTTACAGTTAATTGCATTGATATGGTACTATAACTAGAATATCACTAAGACCTGCTTTTTGATACATGTAAAAATGTCAAAATCGCTCCAAGCTAAAGCAACTATTCACAAAATATAATTCTACCTCATAACTTTCCTATCTATGTACGACAGCAGATAAAGTCCTTCCTAAATCTCTCCATGCATTTTTTCACAAAGTTTGGATGACATATAGAGGGCATTGCTAGCCATAAAATACACAGATTCATGTCTTTGTAACTCATCCTGACATTGGGGCAAATTGCTCCCTGTTTCAAAGAGCAATATTTTTGCCCCAAACATTTGAGGTAGGGCCAGTCAGAGAGATGAATGGGGAATGTATGGTCTCGCTCACTGTTGAACTTCTGCCTGAACCTCAGCGGTATGCGTTTTTACGTCACGCTGTAAATACATGTTTCTCAGGACAATTCTACACCATGTTTTCCCTTTGGAGAAAAGACCACACATTATGTTTCTTCAAAGATCTTTGCCTTGCTTGAACAAAATTTCACGAATTTTGTGTAACAGTTCATGTGGTATAAAGTTCTCTTTCTCTCTATGCAAGACAAGCCAGACTGAAAGACAGTCCAAAACAGCATCCTGCAGTAAATCTTCTCACAGTTCATTCATTCACCCAAGCCGAACCACCTTGGTCTTGCGACAGACATGGGATTTGGAGGAATGCGAAGAGCTTTAGATAGTTGGATGTATATAGGAATGATTAAGTTTGGCTTGAGGAGCCACAGCAACGCTTCCATGGCAGCCCCCTTGAGATCGATCAGCGTGTCTGATTTTTCCTCAACCAAAACCAGCACCGTCCCTCTCATTTATCAGCACATGAATCATTCCGTCACCCAGGGCTCCTCTGTCTCTTTCAGAGAGGCTGGAGAGAGGTCACAGCCTCCTCCCCGCCTAGCCGAACGTGACTGCGGATTCTCGCTTGGGTCCCAGGGGGAGTAGAGGCTGTCCCATTGTGCACTGATGCACTTCCACCTCCCCCCTGCACGGCTCCCTTCCTCCCGGCGGGCCGGCGCTCGGCCTGGTCAAGGCTGAGGTGCCACTGGCAGAAATATATGGCAGGATATCATTCTCTAGCCAGACAAAACAGAGGCTAATTCTGCATGTGCACACTCTACTCTCTGGCACAAACAGAAAGATGAGAAAAAAGTTGAGGGGAAAAGATTTTTCATTGCGGGAATCAGACAACACTGGTTGTGCTGTATGTTTTTAATTCACTAAAATGTTACTGAAAAACGCATACGAGTTACATACAAGTTAGTTGTAAGCTGTATGTGTTTGATTCACTAAAAAGAATCAGAAGTCATTCGTTCAGTCGGACTGCACTGGTTGCACTGTATGTTTTTGATTCACTAAAAATGGATTCATTAGAATCATAGAGTCACAAGAGTTCAGAATCAGACTACACTGTTGAGGTGTATGTTTTTGTTTCACTATAAAAGCCTTCTTATAAGAGTCATTCATATTATAATCTGAGGAATAAAGAGGAAGTTGTTGTAATTTATAGGCTACATGCAATATCTAATGTGCCCCAAACATCATATGTTTCTTAAAAGTCCTGGCCTGAAGATATCTACATGCCAATATTCAGTTAAAGTCATAGCACCACATACTGGCAACATATTAAAACAATATTTAAAGGTGCGGTGTGTAAATTTTAGTGGCATCTAGCAGTGAGGTTGCAAACTGCAACTAACAGCGCACACCCCTCGCACCCCTCCCTTTCGGAGAAGCTACGGTGGCCTTTTGGCCGACACAAGACAAAGATGTCGTCGTCTGAGACAGCAGAGAGTAGCCTGTGTGAAGCAATGAGGTTTCTTCTTACTTCTAACAAAGAACGGTCTCTGCTTCTAATAAACCAGACGACTACTACTACTACTACTTCGTGCGTATTCAACGTAGTGACGATGCAAACTGCCTCTATAAACACGAACGATTTAGAAGAAGAACAACATAGTGACTAAACGTGATCTGTAGAGTGTTTGTCCGTTTAGGGCTGCTATAGAAACATGCCGGCGCATAATGGCGACTTGACATGGAGGGGGAACCCGCGGTGTATGTAGATGGAAATGGCTCATTCTAAGGTAATAAAAACATAACGGTTCATTTATGGTCTTTATACACCACTGAAAACATAGTTATGTATATTATATTGCATTTCTGTCAACAGATCTTCCCAAATTTTACACACTGGACCTTTAAATTTGCCATCAAGTGTTAAACATCCAAGCAACATGCTACACCCAAGTGTGTGGCACAAGTCCTGAAAAGTGAAGCCAAAGCATTTCGATCGCCCCCTGGTGGCTGGCTGCAGTATAGGTCATAAACCCTGCCCTATCCTTGTAATCGAATGGGACGCGAGCCAAACTAAAAAATACAGTTACACCTGAAAGAGATGGTTTCTGTCATTTTAGGTATTTCTTATGCAAATGTATGTTGAAGAGTGTTTGTTTTTCCTAAAAGTTTGGTTTTAGTTATTTGATGCTATAAAAATGGGGTGTAATGTCATGACACAGCTGTGCTTGCGACTGAGTCTGCGGGAGCGGGAGAATGGGCGGGACCTTGATATCGCTACTCCACCTTAGGATCACTACTGGCTCCAAAATACATAATTGGAAACAACTGTTACTGGGATATTTTGGCTTAATTTTTCTACAGTGAAAGGAAGCAGAGACGCGCTGTCCATGCTAGCAACACTTAGCTAGGATTAAAGCATGTTATTAATGCCATGAAATAGGAAGTTGTTGTAACTCAAACATACAATGTCAAATCTGCCCCAAATGTTTTCATAAGAGTCCTGGCCTGAGACATATACATTGCCAATATTTAGTTATAGTTATAGCGCCACCAGCTGGTAGCAGGAACTGTGGCACATTTAAATGACATTAAATGATAATCCTACTATATTTACCCATTTAAATGCATATTGCTCACAGTTCACTGTTTTCCTAAGGCCACCGGGTGGCGGTGGCACCAGTACAAGTGCCAATTCATTGTTGCTTGCAGCTTTATTTCGTATTGTAATCTGACTACATTGATCGCACTGTCTGTTTCGCGCTGTTGATTTAGTTGAATAAGTAGTGCAGGAAACTGTCACAACCTTTTAGTACAGTTTTTTGTAAGAATGGCAAATGAATGTGCTTGCAACAACAGTTAACAGACCCGAACGGCATTCGGTTCTGCTATTTGAAAAAAATAGCTTAGCTTAATTAGAACCGATTAATTAGATCCATTTCTTAATTCTCAAACCTACTGTTTTATCCAACCAATAGCAGACACTTGGGATGATTTTTAAAGAAACCAATTTTAAAACAATATATTTGCAATTCCATTTGATGGCGCTAGAGGCGAAGAAGTTACATATTTGACCTGAAAGGAAAGCTTTAATATTAAAATTATATATATATATGCGCAATGAATTTAAAATGTTTTTTTCTGACATCCATGGCAATGTACCATAGAAAAAAAAGAACCCAAACCGATGTGGTTTGCACAAATAATCCAACTTGCATTCAGACTTATTATCAGGCCCTCACAATAATATTATAAATTCCCAATTTATGTTCTCAGTGTAAGCACCAGCTCAAATGAAGCATATAATAAGTCCTTCTCTTCTCTTAGCTGAAGCAAATGTGTGCTTGTTCAAATCACAGAAGAATTTCCTACATGACACGAGCGGGTCACGTCGACCTACCTCTTTATAGTGGATGCCAAAGGGTTGACAGGATTCCACGCCATGCACTCCAACTGTGACGCCATTTGATATAAATTATCGCTGCTGGGATTGAAAAGAACAGAAATACTATTTAAGAAAATATGCATGTACAGTATTTTCCTTTACAACAAGCACTCTTAATATTAAAAACCAGCAACCACTGTCACATGTAAAGAATGTGTGGATGAAAAATAGCCTTTTTGACAAAGGCATCCTGGGTAACAATGAATGAATGTGTCATATGTGCACAAAAAAGGAGGTTACCCACACCACTGGGGTGATCAGTTAATCAGGTCATCCCTCTGACCAAAAACCTGCCATACGTTATTAAAAGCCTGTCCGTAGAACCATTAGTTACCCTGCCAGGTGCTCACCCAAACACATAGTTTGGATTTATCTACAGCAACTCTGACATCATAGTGTTTCATCACAGACAGGAAACAGCATACGACGGTATGAACTGGTACCTGGTACTGTGCTTGCTTCACTGTTGAGGGAACATAACAGTATTTCAGCATCAAGAGTTTGTTTTGAGAAAACACTGGCTCAAGAAACCAATTATGCCATATGGTCCGCGTGTTAAAAATGGTTCAGGACTATTCCAATAATGATATCTTTACATTAAAGGTATATTCAGCACATGTTAAATTCAGTCAGTGGCATTTGTGGCATTATGTTGAGTCTTTAAAAAAAAAAAAAGAACCAAAAACCTGGGTTGCATTCACTCTAAAAATAGTGCTAAAAAAACTAAACAAATTTACACAGTGAAATACTGTTTTCCATTGAAACAGTAATATACCATAAAAACAATTTAAACAAATTATTTGTCAACAAATATTACCCAGAATGCATTGTTTATACAGTATATTACTTCTTTATATTACAATGCATTCTGGGTAATATTTGTCGTTTTCAAGAAAGTAGCCTACTTTCTCGAAAACGACAAATATTACCCAGAATGCATTGGTTTTTTTTTTTATGGTATATTATGGTAAAACTGTATTTTACTGAGTAAATTTGTTTAGTTTTTTACATCTATTTTTTAGTGACACCCTGTCCTAACTAGCCGCGACAGCGACACGCGAGAATCAGAAACAGTTTCTATTTTCCTGCGACGTCGCGGCTGGAACAACAACACAAAGTATGGCAATGATAATCTCAGGTAATGTTTATGTACTTTATTTAATGTTAAAAGCGTCGAATGTGAGTTTGAATATAATTTTGTGTCTTTTATAGCCGTACTGAAAGCAACAATGGACAATTTACCTCAGATCTTCAAAACAAATGAAAGGAAACAAGAACGTTCAAACTGTCAACATATTGTTAACAGACAAGTGTATTCAATGCGAAAATTGTTTCAGTGACTCAGTATGATAATGTTAAAATGGTGTAATATTCATTAATTTGATTAGGTACTTATCGATTTCGTTGCGAGTGCTGCGAGCTTGCCGAGAGAGCCCGCCCACGCGCTCTTCTGATTGGCTGTGATTTTTGATTGACATGATCACGTCTCAAATCGCATCCCGTCTGGTTAGGACACGGTGTGAGGCACTTACAATGATAGTGAATGGAGCCAAACCGTAAATGTTAAAATACTGTTTCAAAAGCCACAAGACGTATAGTAAACAATTATGTGTTAACATGATTATAGTGTGCAAAAATTGCTTACTAATCTTTTCTGTGAAGTTATATCAAATTTTATAATATGTAATGCCTAAAACCTTAAAACGACTGTAAAAATTGTGATTTACACAGCTTTGCAGCTCAAATAATATACAGTAGAATTAATGTTATAAAATTAACCTGGAATATTCTTTTAAACAGAGTAAATATATGATTGAGCCAAACTGTAAACATTAAAATACTCACTGTTTCAGAAGTATAGCCACAATACATACAGTAAACAATCTGCATTAACATGATTTTAGTGTGCAAAAATTGCTTACTAATCTTTTCTGTGTGAAATTATATCAAATTTTACGATTCATTTCCATTACGACGTAATGCCTAAAACCATAAAAACTTAAAACGACTATAAAAAATATGATTTATACAGCTTGCAGTTCAACTAATACACAGGATTTAACAGAAGAATTGATGTCAGTGCTTTTAGTGCGCAAAAATTGCTTAGTAATCTTTTAAGTTATATCCAATTTTACAATTCAATGACATGACAACGTAACGCCTAAAACCTTAAAACAACTGTAAATATTATGATTTATACAGCTTTGCAGCTCAAATAATAGACAGGTTTTAACAGAAGTAAGATGTTAGTTCTTTTTTTTCCCCTTCAAAATAACCTGGAAAATTACACGGAAAAGAACTAATAGTTTGGTTAGATATAACAGTGGTCTGGAAGGCTCTCTGTACAGCATGGCCTGGATCTTTGTTTTTCATTTTGGACGCACCAGACGCAGATGCAGGAAGCCTGTAGATTGTGAATAGTTTACACTACATCTGCCTTTGAGATTAACAACAACCTAATTTTACTTTGAAAATCCGGACATGTTTTTATTCCAGTCACCTCGTGCTACCTAAAAAACGCTTTAACCCGGAGGCCTGTGTAAATACAGGGCTGTAGGTACCAGGCGTTTGATTTGAAAAGCGGCACAGCATTTTGATTTGAGGATTCACAGCCGCCTCACTGCAGCCTGTTTATTACAACGCAGAGAAGCGGGAACTGGAAAATGCAGTTTGACCTGAGTCAGAGTCCTCTTATCATCCCAATTCTGTTATTTTGAATCTTTATGTTCCCTCTGCGCTGGAAAAACAACATGGTGAAAGCATCCGAGGAATGTGAAATCATTTTGGGGCTGTAGTACTCGTACTGTTAGCCGAAGTTGCGAAGGGAATTCCAACGAGAACTGTTAACCACTTATCAGAATGAGAGAATTCAGAGCTGGTCTGAAAGTGCAAACGGGTGGTGGATTATACCGTTTATCTTGGCATAGTACACACTGCTGTTCAGCACTTGACCTTTATTAAGCACATTTGACAGAACCCAGCTTTGATTTGGCAACATTCTCTCAAATGAAATTACACCATTTTGCATTTTTAACCCCTGACACTTACGTTTTATACTGAAATTTGGGATTTTTTTTTTTTTTTTTTTTCTCATATTTTTCAGAAATATTTTTGTTTGAATAACAGAAGATTACTCAACCATTCAAAAGTTTAGGGTCAGTAATATATATATATATATATATATATATATATTTTTTTTTTTTAAGAAATTAATACTTTTATTCAGCAAGGATGCATTAAATAGATCAGACTTTTATGTAACAAATGATTTCAAAAATCATTCTAAAAAAAAACAACAAAAAAAAACAGTTATTTTGAACTTTCTATTCATCAAAGAATCTTTTAAAAAGTATCACGGTTTCCACAAAAATATTAGGCAGCAAAACTGTTTTCAACATTGATGATAATGATAAGAAATGTTTCTTGAGCAGCAAATCAGCCTATTAGAATGATTTCTGAAGGATCATGTGACACTGAAGACTGAAAAATCAGCTTTGTCATCACAGGAATAAATACATTTTAAAATATATTGAAATAAAACCAGTTATTTGAAATACTTACAATATTTCATATTATTACATTATTACATATTATTATTTATTTTGACCAAATAAATGCAGCCTTGGTGAGCAAAAGAGACTTCTTTAACCTTACCGATCTCAAATATTTGAACCATAGTGTATATTTTTAATTCACTTAAAAAAATAAAAAAAAAATCCCTGCAGAAACTTTATTCGCACATCCTGTACGAACAAGTTTTCCTCCTTTTCCTCCTCTTGTTACCTAACTTCCCCACTTCCTCTACGTGCTTAATGGCAGCGTGACTTTTTGGAGCCGCCATAACAGATTTTGAAGTGTCTCTGATTGTTGCACAGGCCTGGTTATTGAACAGAACTGGATTTGAACTTCCTGCACCCCGAGTGTCCTGACAACTATCATGTACTGTCTGTAGCCTGTCTGGACTTTTTTTTTTTTTTTTAAGAATTCGGTGGACATATGCATGACTTTTTTTATATTGTTATATTTCATTTTCTTTCCTATCTTTAAAGGTATATATTTCTTTTTAATGACGTCTGTTTTTCTGTTTTCTATTTTTCCGCAATGATGTACATGTCTTGCAGACAGAGAGAGAGGAGTCAAACACTTGTGAGGAACATGTTTCAGAAGACCTTGAGATGTTATTTGTGTGATGGATAGGACTGGAGCACTACCTGTTGTATGGGTTCCTCAGGAGCAGAGCCTGACTTCCTGTACAGCTGTCAGAAGGAGTGTGGCAGCCGTATACTGGAGGAGGGACAGGATACTGCTGGTCACCTGAAATGCAATATATATGTATATACACTGTAAAAAAAATATTTTCATAATTTGTTATCATAACATTTTTCCTTTTGTCAAATCAACTTAGATAATTAATGTGGTTCAGATAACATAATATTTTGAGTTTCTGTTGATTAAACCAATCGCCTTCATTGTATTAACTCAAATTTTTAATTTCAATGAACTCAAAATTTTAAGGCAACCAGGTAACTTACTTTTTTAAGTTAAACCAACAATTCTTTTTTTACAGTGTATATATATTCAGATTTAGCATTTTCCTTCAGTCCTATGTTCATAATAAAAAATCTGTTTAAATGTCCAATGTATTATCTTGTCCTTTTAACAGTTAAGGGGTTTTCCCGTGACTGACAGCGCTAGTCAAAGCATTTGTCAGTTGCGTCTTGTTCCGTGTTCACAACAATTCAGTCTTTTCAATATAAAAGTCTTCGCTACTGACTGACACACTCATAAAGACAGTCTTTGCCGCCATCTAATGGCGTAATAATGTAACTTCTGTTGCTGTTCACGGTCAGGGACTATTTTTTCTGGCGGAAGGAAGGCTTTTAGTGAAAGTTTACTTCATGAAAGTTGCATTGATACATATTTTTGGCTTTAATATTTGTATTGTGTGGTAACCGTTTTATAAAAGCAATAAGGTACTCAAGGCTAGTGCTGTATCATGAATAAGTCACGGCTGAAGGGGCCCTTTAGCAGTGACTTATTCACGATACAGCACAGCCTCTCGTACCTTATTGCTTACATATATATATATATATATATATATATATATAAATATATATATATATATATAGCGGCCTTATGTCTCACACAGGACGAAGAGACGAATATATTTAACAATATTGATATAAAGTTTTATATTATTATATTTATATTATAAAAACGAATATAAAATAAATCAATTGTATGTCTTTATTATATTTTTATTATTTTATATTCATTTTGTATTAATAGAGACAATATAAACATAAATATTGTAAAATATTGTATTTATTTTAATATTTATATTTAGTTTATTATTTAATGGTCTTTTTGGATTTTTTTTTTTTTTTTCTTATTTTCTTGTCATGGTTTTTTACTTGAGAATTTCAACAAATTTACTTGAGTATTAATATAAACATAAGTATTGTAAAAATAATTATAAAATATTATAAAAATACTAAAATAAATATTTATTTTTAATATTCATCTTTTATGTGTTTTAACAGTCTTTGTATGTATTTATTTTTTATCATGTCATGGTTTTAAGTTTGCTTCTGAGTTATACAGAACTTTGAGCCAATTTGTATTGTTTTTAAATAAATGTATTATTTATAAATAAACACAGTAGATCTGCAAGAGATAAAACAAATTGTTGAACTTTTTTCCATAAATGACAAGAAATCTTCGCAATTTTTCTCCTCTATCACACCTTGAATAACATCACTGTGTTTGATTCTTAATAAATGTTGTTTTGAATAATTCTCTCCATAGTTAACTAGAATGAACATTTTCACACTCTGTTTTTCTTGAGTCCCTCATGGAAAATAACCATGCCTGGATGCTCAGAGTATCATAACTGTGCAGTTCCAGGGAAACGCATGATCGAGCATGTGTGGTGTAGTCCGGCTTTACAAAGGGAATATGAGCGTGAGGGAGGGTTGTGAAGACGCAGCCGAGTACACTTAGCAGTTATGAAAACAACAGGCTGACTTTCTTTGAAGCCATAAAGCACGCAGACCTCTCGCTCTCCGTTTCGAGTGCAAATGAGGAATCGCTGCTTTGGCTCATCCGGCCCCCGTATTGTGAATGCGTCCCATGGTAGTTCTAAACATTCCGAAAGGGATCTTACAACGCAGAGTCTTCTGGTCACTAGCACCGAGACCTCAGGGAGAATTTACTGCGGCACAATGAACACCAAATCGTCCGGTTAGCTGTTTGCTGATGTTTAACATTATGACGTGTGTAAGAGCAGAGAGGACTATGGGGAGAAAGAAAAGTTTGGGCTGATTTACTGTTCAGTGATGGGATGTTTTGTGCAACTTGCCCCCTGAATGACATTACAGAAACCGTTCTGTAAGTTCAAAGAGCGAGGGCAAGATCTCAACCATGCAGAAAGTGTTTGCAGATTAGAGTCTCCTCCAATAAATGCATTTGTACAAACACAATAAAATGTAATTTAGTGCTTGGTGTGTTTGTGTTTACCCATGTTGCTTTGCTGTGTGATGGGGTCCTCGTGTTTGAAGGAATGGTTGGGAAACTGCGAGGTGTGGTGGGAAGGCGTGTGTCCGTAGTTTGTGGCTCCATCAAAAGCAACTGTGCCGTAACCTGGGACAGATAATATAAATGAAGTCAGAAATATTTTAAAAATATATATTAAAACATTTTTTAATATATTTTAAATATAGATCTTTTAGACATTTTAGAATTGCCTAATTATTCTGTAAACTTCCGATGGAAATATAAATGAAGTCAGAAATATTTTAAATATATATTTTACATTTTTAAAAAATATTTTAAATATAGATCGTATACCATTTATGTTTTAGAAATTTTAGAATTGCCTAATTATTCTGTAAACTTCAGTTGAAATAAAAATATAAATGAAGTCAGAAATATTTTAAATATATATTTTACATTTTTAAAAAATATTTTAAATATAGATCGTATACCATTTATGTTTTAGAAATTTTAGAATTGCCTAATTATTCTGTAAACTGCAAATATATTGTTGAAATGGAAATATAAATGAAGTCAGAAATATTTTAAATATATTTTTTACATTTTTTTTTAAATATTTTAAATATAGATCACATACCATTTATGTTTTAGAAATTTTAGAATTGCCTAATTATTCTGTAAACTGCAAATATATTGTTGAAATGGAAATATAAATGAAGTCAGAAATATGTTCTATGTATATTTTAAAAATATTTAAAATATATATTTTAAACATAGATCTTATACCATTTATGTTTTAGAAATTTTAGAATTGCCTAATTATTCCTTAAACTGCTTTCAGTTGAGATGGAAATATAAATGAAGTCAGAAATATTTTAAATATGTATTTAAAAAAAAATAAAAACATATATTTTAAATATACAGTAGTGGCCAAAAGTGATGTTAAAAATATGAGGAAAATATTTCATATCTTTTAAAATATTTTAAACATGAGGGAAAGAACAAAACACTAAACTTGGTTAAGGTATTTATCTGACAAAATTATTTGGCAAAAAAAGGCAAACCAGAGCTACAAGTTTTATTTATGCATAGAAAAACAAAAAGTATGACAGCCTGAACAAAAATTATGTCTGCACAATTTGTCATGTTTCATTGCGTTATCACAGATAAAACAATTGCCTCCAAGCACAACTACGCAATATGCTTACAAAATCTTTAAACAAAAAATTAATAATACTTGAATAAAGGGTGAAGATGTCAATTTCCCTATGCCAGACATCACTTTTGGCCACTACTA
Source organism: Mylopharyngodon piceus (assembly GCA_039654765.1). NCBI lineage: Eukaryota > Metazoa > Chordata > Actinopteri > Cypriniformes > Xenocyprididae > Mylopharyngodon > Mylopharyngodon piceus. The sequence goes on along the minus strand of CM077459.1, from coordinate 10,879,047 downwards.
TAGATCTTATACCATTTATGTTTTAGCAATTTTAGAACTGCCTATTTATTCTGTAAACTTTTTGCAGTTGAGATGGATGCCAGAAATAAAAACAACACCAGCAAATCTCTATTAGCTGTTATTAAACAGAAACACACAGCTATTCTCCAGATAATAGGAATATTCTTCTTTGGATCCTAATCACCCCTCCATTCCCCAGCGGGGGTGAGCGGACAAGCTGTGCGAGGAAAACAAACGCTGGTAGGACGGTGTGTAGCCGAGAGCCGACACCAGGTTTAGGGGGTGAATCATGCCTCGGTCTAACCCCAGGTCAGACATAACATCGTAAATCATGGTCTCCCACCACCATCTTCATTAATTACAAGCCAACCACTTTCACCTCAGAGAGAGAAAAACTCATTAAAGATGACCATTTCTCTTCCACCCTACCAGATCTCAGCAAGAGCTTTAACCTGGGAGTCAGTGAAGAGCTGGTCACTGGCCTGATATTGTGACCCACGATTAATTGTAACTTTAGATTTCCAATATGCAATTTAGAACTATACGAGTAGGCTATCAGATGTCTTAGGGAGTGCTGGTGTTTTTAAAAATTTCCCCTACGTCTGGGGTAACCGAAAACAAGATCTCATGTCTGATGTTATTTATTATTATTATTGATTATCTTATCTCATTATACATATTAAAATATATTTTTACAAAAATTATAATACATAAAATTATTTAAAAATATATTGTATGTAATAAAAATATGTATTTAAAAAATATTTAATATTACATATTAAAAATATAATATTAAATATTAAAATATATTTTAAAAATATTATATATTTTATACATTAAAAATATATTTTTATTATATATTTAATAATATAATGTGGAATTTATACCAAAAAGTAAATATAGGAGTAGCAACATGGATTAAAGTTGTTAGAAGGCATTCATTGACGAATGAGAGAAGGAGAAAATGTAATCATAAAATACATAGAAAATATCAAATGTGAATTTTATTAACCAATAACTCAGGTGTCCGAGCGACATATCATCAGAAAGGATAAAACATTTTTCCTTTGTATAATTTATATAACTTCCAAACATGTTTTGAAAATGTGCAAAATCATTAGATGTTTGAAGTATTATTTTTTGTTTGTTTTATGGTTATCAAATTATATACTTGTATTCTAATTCTCATAGGTTTGTCTACATGTACATTTACTTTATGAAATCTCATTTAACAAATTGTTTCTTTTCATTTGGCTTATCTGAAATCAGTTTCACTTGATTATAATCTTTCAGTTTTTAAAATATTATTAGCTTTTCATCTTTGTTTTCATGCAATTTGTCATCATGAAAAGGAAAATAAAATATTTTTCTTGTCTAACTGCAAAATCTTTATTATCCCATAAGTTGAAACCCCCAAGCCAGTAATCTAAAGTCTGTTATACACTGACACAGTAATGACCCAACATGCATTAAACGCTTGTGTAATGAGGTGTTTGGAGCATATCTGTAAAATAACTGGGAACTGTTTCACCAAATACAGGAGCATTGAGATACATAATTACTCAAGGCAGACAAATATGTGTGAGGTGACGGCCCTGGTGATGGATAAATCACAGAATACATTTACTCACTTTCTACCTTACTGTTAAAACAAGCTCACATCCTGACAAACTACACTCTCTTCAAATGTCCTACAATACTATACAAATTGCACTCATTCCTCACAATAAAAAAGTCACATAATATATAGACGTTTTGTAAAATATATGATAAACTGTTTTACTTTTAACTGTCAATAAAAATAACTTTATTCCCATAAATTGTTCAGCTTGTCATTGAAGTTATTTAAACGAGGATTTAAAATCAAAGCATTGTTTTTAATACAAATTCATTTTAATTCATTAACAAATTTACACTACATCTAGCTTTTTAACAGTGACTTTTAGGCCAATGGTTGAGCAATTTAAATGGTCCAATTTCGACACGTTATAAAACTAAGAGGTGCAACATTAAAGCTGAAACGTTTTTGTTTTACAAGCCTTACTATGTAACTGAATTAATGTATTAAGCAGACATAATTTAAACTGAATGACTGAAATTAAATTCAGTGCTTCTTGTCCTTAATAATTAATAGGAATGTTTAAACTTATTGACTTTTAGGCCAACAGTTGAGTAATATAAATAGTCCAATTTCAACACATTATGAAACTGAGAGGGATGACATACAAGTTCCCAACTAAAAAAAAGTGCAGGATTACAAGCTTTACTATGTAATTAATCTGTTAAAAGTGTATTATAGCAGACAATTAAACGTGTATTAGACAGACAACATTCAAACTGAATGACTGAAACAAAATTTAAATTAAAATAAGCAAAGTTATAGGCCCTATACTAGTAAAATGTGATTATTCTAGCCCTTAATAATTAATAAAAATGTTCGGTAACACTTTATTTTAAGGTGACGTAGTTACATTGTTATTACATAGTAATAACAGTAAATTATGCATAAATACAAGTAACTAACCCTAAACCAAACCCTAACCCTAACCGTAACTCTATAGTAAGTACATGTAGTTAATTAATATTACTCAGTACTTACTGGAGTAGGTACTACGTCACCTTAAAATAAAGGGTTACACTTTATTTAAAGGTGTCCGTGTTACAGTGTAATTATACATTTAAGTACTGAGTAATAATAATGTACTTACTATAGAGTTATGGTTAGGGTTTGGTTTAGAGTTAGTTACATGTAATTATGCATAATCTATAGTTATTACTACAATAACTACACTGTAAAAAATGATTTTCATGATTTGTTATCACAACATTTCTTCTTTTGTCAAATCAACTTAGATAATTAATGTGGTTCAGATAAAATAATATTTTGAGTTTCTGTTGATTAAACTAATTGCCTTCATTGTACTAACTCAAATTTTTAATTTAAATGAACTCAAAATTTTAACTTACTTTTTTAAGTTAAACCAACCATTCTTTTTTACAGTGTATGTAACATTTGTAACAATGACACTGTAAAATAAAGTGTTACCTAACCAAATGTTTTGACAAATTATGGCTTAACTCTTTCAAACAGTTCAGGAACAATGTGGACCCACATAATTACATTAAAGCAGATTCTCACCCTGATTCCTGGAGCTGGGCTGGCTGTCCATGCAGTTGGACAGGTAAGGGCCATTGCTGAACATCCTGGGCTGGCTGGGTGGGGGCTGGCTGGATGTAGGGGCCCCGAAGGCTCCGTACCTGCAGGCCCCAGTGCCAGTGAACTGTCCAGAGAAGTGCACGGTGAAGGCGCTCAGCCCACAGTGAGGGTCTTCATGGGGGTCAGCCGTGCCCCAGCTGGGCTCCTGCTTGATGAAGGAGTGAGGGGCCAGCGAGCTGTAGGGTGCGCCGGTGTGAAAGTCCAGCATAGGAGCCCACTGCGGGGTGCTGCTCACGGGCAGGGTGCAGTTACTGTTCCCCCCAGGCAGCGAGGGCACGGGAGGGAGTAGAGTGTTGAGGTCACGTACGTCGGAACCCATTTTCAGTTACTTACAAAACACCTGAGTGGCCCAGCAGAGAGACGAGGATCTGGTTTGAGTTCGGTTCGGTGCTAAAATCCAAAGTCAAGGTGTCATCGCTAAGTCACGTTGGGTCACGGCCAGGAAAAGTGCTCTTCGTTCAAAACGGTTCTGTCGTTTTCAACCGGAATAGTCCATGTCACAATAGGAGAAAAGAAAGTTGGGAGGTCCCAGTTCTCGCAGGCTCTGTGAATGGAGTGAGGAGAGCAGAAGAGATGTTCCTCCTTTCTTGCGTGTCTGTTTTCTTTGGAGGCCTAGGAGCTCACATACACTGAGGAGTCAGGAGGAGGAGGAGGAGCCAGGGCTAGTGAGGAAAGATGAGTGTAACACTTCATTCATTTACTTCTCCCTGTACAATACTCCTCCCTGTATACTCATACAGCATGCAGGGAGTCTCAATAAACTGTGTGTGTGTGTTTGTGTTTGTGGGAGTGGATAACAATGATTCAGAGACTGGCTTTTTATGAGCTTTGAAACACATTTTAGCAGACTATAAAACTGTTAATATATGCACTTTAGACTTTGGCTGAGCAGGTAGAATTGATTTACAATTTTAAATAATAAATTTAAAATCTATTTTGAAATGGATTTCAGAATTTGAATTGGTTTGTGAAGGGAAAGGCCTTTTGTTTTAATTATTTGCTTCGGTTAAATAGTCTTTAATTGTGTTTCAAGACTATATTTTGAGGCGCGTGACCTTACAGCGTCATAATGACCGCGCGCAAGCTAGCGCTTTATCATTAACATCCATCAAACTTAATGTTTTTTTTTTCTTTCGCTCAAACACGCATTATACAAATGCGGTTGCCCTTTTATAATTTAGGGCGATTTTAGAACATTATAGGCGTAAAAATTAACGCCAGTGAAGGCAAAATTATAATGATTATTTTGTAAGTGGATTGTTGTAACGATATCCTTAACAGAACGGAAATAGTTAATTATTAAACGGTGTGTAATTGTTTGTGACGTTATTTAATTTACGGCAGAGCGAAAACCTAGATCATTGACTCCGCGACATCTTTTTATTAAAACTTTTAAACGAGTAATAGCTATAATAGTCTAATAATAATAATAATAATAATAAATGCCCAATCAATTATTGGTAGGCCTATTTGATATGATTTATATATATATACCCAAGTGACCGTATCAGCCCCTTTTCCCACAAAATAAAAATTAGTTTATTAACAATTTTATGCAACGTATCATGACTTGTTTCCTTTTAAATAAAAATATAGCTTATTAATTACCTAATATAGCAGCAATGAAAAGACAAAATGTAACGAAAATAGTCCCACTATATAGGCAAGGCTATATTGTCTTGTTTCTAATTTTAAATTATTCGTTTTTTAACCATTATTAATATTCCATTGTTTTTATTTTATTACTTAATTAAAATAATGAACTTATTCATTAAGCTTCATTATGTTTCTCAAAACCTAATATGTGTAAACCGAAAGCGTCAAATGATTAAATGAAACTTGCTTAGGCTAAAGATGTTTCAAATAGCCAAACTGCTAGAACGTTAAAAAACCGTTAGGATCCTTATGAACTGTTTAAGTGCAGAACGAATTTTGTTTAGATAAAGAGTTTCTTATCATCTTCTCATTATGAAAAACTCATCTGCAGGTGCTCACGTTCACATGAACTTTTAAACTGTTAAATCATTTAACAGTCAAATAAAAACGGACGAGTAACGTCTTTTATTTAGGAAAAAAAATCTTAAGTTTGTTCTAATTTTCTCATTTTATTAGGCTTACATTTAATCCGTCAGTCTTTATGCAAAACAATGAAGCGCGTTTGATTTATCGAATCAGAAAGAAATTCCACGCAGGCAAAGTCAGTTAAAGCTCATGAAATGTCCTAATGAAACCGTTTTGTCTTACAATTGGCGACCATCAAGTGCAGGACGATGAAAGGCCGATGAAAAATACGCGATGTTGCGATGAAGACATGAGGAGGGACAAGTTAATTATAACACTGCACAATCTGCCGCGAGGAAGAGAGGACTTACACACACCCCTACACACACTCCCTCAGCAAGGGCTGAGTTCCTGCTTAACCTCTGGCTCACTGTCTGGAGAAGAGTAATATTACTGAAGTCCACATCTCCAGCCTGAGATGGACCTCATCTGGAAGTCCTCATACCATCGGGTTGGAGATGTGAAAACAAACGAATCCTGTATTATATTGTTAGCACTTAGTCAATTCTTAGCTTTAACTTTTAACCAGGGCCCATGGACATTCATAACCATTTGCAGAATACTTGCAACAACAGTAATAGACAGTGACGAAGATTTTAGTTCCACAGTGGTTCGAAAAATATGGTGTAACACAACACAAGCCCGGCATCCAGACACTTTTATGGTCCAAGATGAAACAATATAATAATGTAGGCCTATTATTAACGAGAGTGAGAATTATGGATAATTATTGTAAAATACTGGCAATCAGTGCATTTATCTGTACTAAAAGAATAAGAAATTAAGTTAACTGACAAGGTCAAATGCAATCAAACATTATTGGTCGAAGTGCACAAATAGTTAGGTAAATGATTTATTATTCCAGTAAAAGTATAAGTACCTGCAAATTAAGCATACATTATGTATAAGGCTATATTTAAATACAAAAGTACTTATTTTTTAACGTAGCATAAAGATCAAAAGTAAAAGTAGCCTACTACTGAGCGGAGGCCCATCATTTATTTATTTTTATTTATTTATTTATTTTTTGCAAATTTATAAGCTCTATCCTACTTCTCAAAATACATAGACCTATTTAAAGGGGTTCACCCAAAAATTAAAATTCTGTCATCAATTACTCACCCACATGTCGTTCCAAACCCATAAAACTTTCGAACCAGGGGTGCGTTTCCCGTACAACGACGTAACTCGTTGCTTCACTACCATAGTACGACGCATCGTTGAACAAATCAATTAGCTAGTCACGACTGTTTCCCGAAACCGTATTGTCGCAAACCTGTCGTTCAACCACGTTGGTGAATGATGTCACGCAGGTGGTGGTGTAATAACTTATTTAAATGAATCCGTTTGAGATCGAATTAATGCTCGATTTTTTGCTATAAATTACGGACATGGCATCTGAGGACTAATTTTCATTTTTCTCAGTTATATTGCTTTATTTCCAGATTTAATCATAGGCTCGTTCTTACGTACCAGACCACGTACGCACATGCGCACTCTTCAAAAACCGTGCTTAAAATCTCTTGACAAACTAAAATATGTAAATGACATTTGTATACAGGCCTATTCGAAATAAAAGATATACATTGTACTTAATGTCAGCTTGCTTATTTTGCTCAAGATAACGATTTTTTTAAGGCCTCATGTCCTAAAAACAAGAATGCTTCTAACCATTCCAACGACACAAGTTTGCGATGCAGTTTGCGAATGTTCGTTTGAACGATGGTTTCGGGAAACACCAAATCATTTAACTATGTTAGTTACTACGGAACTTGCGATGTTAGTTGGATAACGATGCTTTTGGGAAACGCACCCCAGAGCCGTTGGCAGAACAAACCTCTTGAAGCGCAAACGTGCTGGTAACACGTGAAAATGAACCTCATTGGTTCTTGCACGTCAAGCAAACACGCTTGAGCTTCCATTTACCACAGCTGATATGGGTGATAATGAATGTTTATATTACTGCTGTCAAATTGATTAATATGTGTGTGTATACTGTATCTACACACACACACACATATTGTAGGCTACATGTGCGTATATGTACACAGACACATGCACGCACACACACACACACACACACACACACACATATATGATCTAATGTTTGTTTATTATGTAAACAAACGTTAGATGTTAGAATCTGTTCATCTTATAAAGCGATTGTGTCTCTTCAGAAAATTTGGACTAAACTGCTTAATTCATATGGATTCATTTTACAATCTCTTTATGAACTTTTTGAAGCATCAAAGTGGTAGTTGCGTAGACTCTCAATGGAGGGACTGAAATCTCTCAGATTTCATTAAAAAATATCTTAATTTGTGTTCAGAAGATTACGGGTTTGGAACGACATGAGGGTGAGTAAATGATGAAAGAATTTAAATTTTTGGGTGAACTAATCCTTTAAGGAGTGAGCGATCCTAGACACAGATAGAACAAGAGGTTTGAGCATTAGTAACTTACTTTTCATGCCATTAATTAAATCCTCTGCACACTCGAGTTCTGGGAATTATACTTCCGTTGATTGACTCCTGGCAATCATCTACTCATTGAATCACTGAGTTGCTGACTTGTGAACAGCGATCATATCAGTCTCCATTTCGTGAATGAATCATTCAGTGCTATTTAAGAACCGATTCAATAGGTTCAATGAAAAGAATTAGAATAAAGCTATCGCGTCTCAATTTCTTCATTTTGAAATGGCGAGGAACTACATGTTTTAATAAAATGTAGTGGAGAAGTAAAATAAGATATTATGCTTTAGAATGTAGTGAAGTAAATGGAAAAATGTACATCTGCAATCAAATTATGACGAATGGGAATTTACAAAATCAACTTGTTGACCTTCTTTTCTGAATGTTGTCTATTTTATATATGACTGAGTCTGTTGTTCACTTTACAGATATATTTGATTCCTTAGTGAAAATGTTAGCTGGTTTGATTTATCACAGGGGGCAGCTGTTAGCGTCCTTGAAAGTTTCTTCTGTTTTGATGTATGAAGACTTTAAAGTTTATCTTTTCTGCTTCTCGTCTTGCCAGCCGCTTTGCTTTCATAGTAACAGTTACACACAAACATTACCAGACAACACCATATTGCAAATCTAAGAGGTCACTGTTGCTATAAATTTTACACTGTGAAAAACAGAAAAGAACACTCAACATAATCATTTAGACTATCACAGATTCAATTAATTGCTTCATTAAATATAAAAAATCACTTCCTCCACTTCAGTCTCCCCCATTTTGTTCATACTAAGTGTCTTTAAACGAGTCTGAAAAGGTGACATTCAGTCACTACGATCTCAGAAGCTATCAAGAGGTCATGAAAACTGCGGGATCTGCATCATATTACGCTGCCACTTTCATACACGAAGGCCATCCCTTAAACAATTAACCGAGATCCGTCTTTATTTGTCAAACGTTTAGGCCTTGGCGTAGCCGGAAGCGTTGGCCAAGGAGCAGGACGTGGCTAAGCAGAGGCAGTTCTCATTAAATTGATGAGCTGAGATCTGGTCCTACTTCACCATCTGGAATTGTAGTTTGGCGTTCTGCTGAAAGCTGCTGACCCAGGATTCAACTCTTCAACTCAGGGAAGAGGAGAGCGAGGAAAAGAAAAAGTCTGTCATGTCAGCAGAAGTCACTGTGTCAAAGTCCTTTATCTTGTCATCAAGCTGAAGAGCTTTGGAGTAACGGCTTGGATTAAACTAGCTCTTTGGCAGCACCAAGAGGCAGAGATCCAAAGTAAAGGGTAGATGGAAGTTACCAATCTAGTCCCATGTACTCATCCTTCCAAATTACTTATCATTTGTTGTTGTTGTAGTTCACACAAAGCATGAAATTCTGTCATCTATCTATCTATCTATCTATCTATCTATCTATCTATCTATCTATCTATCCATCCATCCATCCATCCATCCATCTTTTGTATTCTGCAGTAAAGCAATTGAGGCTTGTGTCAGAACCCAGTAGCCATTTGTGAGCGAATTATGCTTTCAAACTGATTCTTTTGAATCAGTTCACACAGATCGCATTAACTGATTCATGCGCCAATTGGACTGATCCGTGTGGAGCTGTTCATGAGACAATAACTATCCGGAGCGAGTCTTAACAACTCAACAGAACTGTTCATGTCCGTAATATGATCCTCAGAGTTTGTGTATTCAGAGGATTTGACATTAAAGTTACTGAACTAATGGCAAACTTAAATTGAGCTCAAGTCTTAGCTGTCTGTCTGCCTAGTTGTCCTTATACTATTACTGTATACAATACTTATACTTTTACTGCCTTAATTTTTCATTAGGGTTTCTGTACTCAAGTATGATTTGTTCAAATAACTGTAGGCTGTGTTCTTGGGACTAACATGTTGTTGAAACTGAAATAGCGAGAGAATACCTGAGTGACACACAAGCTAGATGAAAAATGTAAAAATGTTTGGCTTCAATTAGGCCGAATGCAGCACTATACTGAGAAAATAATGAGTTTTAGTTAGCACTAGGTCTCACCTCATCTTCTTTGCTGAACTCCCTGTTCACACACACAACACCCACTCTTTGCTATTTCTGCTGTGAAAAAAAGACCATAGGTTTTTCTGGGCTCCCACGAGGGGTCGGAGAAATTCTGTAGATGTCTAATGCCGCATTTCTGAAACAACAGCGAAGAAAAAGAATGGCTCCCCTGGCCATTCAAATGCATTTTTCCACTTAACAAACAACAAATTATCTTAAAATAAAACCTAGCCGACTTTTACCCAAGTGCTCCACAGGCTCAAGAAAAACACAGCGGTCCAAGTGACCCTGAAAATATTTTGTTTTTCCAAAGCTCGCTATTGCATCAAAGAGATCTGACTTCAAGGTAGAACCTCTACCGACTTCATTTGTACAGCAGACTAATTGATAGCCCCAGATGATTTCCACTCGTTTGATGAATCTCTCTTGTAGTCCTCGGAGAGCATTTAAAGGAAATGAGAAATGTTACTGCTCACCCATGACAAAGGACACCAAAGTTTGAGTATGCTTGTGGAGCCTTGAGCTAACAGATTCCACTTGAAGCGGCGATTTATTGTAAACATGAGAAGACTTGTGATTAAAGTCATAAGTAATGAAACGGACAGGTCCGAAGACCATGGACGACCAATGTAACGGATGTCAATGCTGACAGAGAACACACTATCTTTGTCAAATAAATAAAAGCTCTGTTAGCCACAGATGTGTGGTGAAATGAATCATCGTCGTCCTTATCAGCAGGAGGCTTCGGGGAAATGCAATGTTACATCTATGGACGTGAATTTTCCCTTGTCTGCTTCAAAACAATGCCCCACTGTTCATGTCGTTTTTTCTCACACTAGATATGCACAGGTTCAAAAAGATTGGTCATTGTGTCCGATGTTAGAAATTCCTTTTGATACACAAAGTGTGTCCTAAACAGACAGGGAGGATAGTAAAGTCGCTGATATTGTGGGTGAAAATGAAGAGCGTTTTTGTCTGGTGGCAAAAAAAGACCTCCGTCACTCCCATGGCCTTTATCTGCTGATACCATTCACAACAGAGCGGTCAGCTGACCCAAATGCCACGTGCAAAGTACCAAAAGCACTGCTGCACAGGTGGCTCAAGGAGTCCTGGGTTCAATAAAACTCTATCTGTGGCAGACTATCACAGAAAATTTAGTTTCAGTGGAAGTACGCTGGGATAAGCAGCAATCATTAAAACAGACTGTTTTAAAAGTATGGCCGCAATATATTATGTTTTTGCATTAGACAAGACCAGAAAAGAACCATTTACATTAAATTACATTGAATTTGCATAACCAGAAGTAGGGATGCACCGATCCGATACTCAGATCGGGTATCGGCTCCGATATTGCCATTTTTTCCGGATCGGGTATCGGCCGGATGGAACCGATCCAAATCCGATATTGTGCGTGTAGGCTACTATTCTGTGTTATTGTTAAGCTCCACAAAAGGCACAAAAACATTAAAAAGCACCATAAAGTTTCCGTGCACTATATTCCAAGTGTTCTGAAGCCATTCCATAGTTTAATTTGAGGTACAGATAAATATTTAAGTCGTTAAATTAAAGTTCACGTAAATGCCTCCCTCCGCTGCGGCTGTCAGTCATTCTCCATTCAGCATTCAAACAGCGTGTCGCGTTCGGTTACGACAGTCAACACAATGAAACTCTCTCCAAGATGAACCAATGTTTCTATTATTATACTTCATCTGTAGACAACGATACCGGTAATACAATACGCATCAATAAATCTTCACTTTGTGCTTTGAACTTTTCAATGCGGAGCGCTGCCGCTGAGCGCTGTGACTCTTCAAGCGCATCATGCTTCAAACGCATCATTCTGCACACAGGATGCGCATAAGCGCTTTGTGCCGCTCTGGATGGGAGCCGTTCATATTATAATACTTTTGCGCAATGAAAGATTGTTAATAGCATTTTTTGTTCTGTCCCATCTATCATATGTTGCTGCCTCATTAAAAAAAAAACTGTCTTTTAATCTTATAGTATAGCCTATATTTATATATAAATATATTTAGTTTATGTCATGTATGACTCAAACATTCATGAAAAACAAGTTATGAGTCATGGATGAAGGAATCAGCTGGACTCCTGTTTATTTTGAATGTCTACCAAGCTAGTGAAGCTATTGGTTTATTTACAGTTGTTGCACTGATGCACAATTATTTAATAAATAATTCACTACATTTGTGTCTGTTTGTTATTTTGTTTTACAAAGTTAGGAAAGTAATGTTTAAGTCAAGCCTGATACCTTGCACAAAAGAATGATCCCAGTTTCTTCCACACAGTGAGGCATACAGTTTATTAGGTAATTTAGCACTTTTTTTATTATTACTTGAATATCGGATCGGTATCGGTATCAGCCGATACTGAATCCCAGGTAACGGAATCGGTATCGTAAGTGAAAAAAGGTGGATTGGTGCATCCCTAACCAGAAGTTCATCCACAGACATTCCCACCTGAACGATTTACAGCTCAAAAAACAAGAGGTTTTTATCCAATTAATTCATGTTAAAGCTTTCAAAACAATAGAAGCGTCACATGAGTAATTTTAAACCCTCTGATTACGAAATTTTGAAGTCGAAAGACTGAAATAGTTTTTTTTTTTTTCAGCTCAGACTCCAATAATATTTATTTAATTTACAACTTCGAAAAATCATTTTTGACAGTTCATGTGCATTTGTATGACCAGCATGAAAAATATATTTTTAGTGTAATTTCAGTACAAGTACAATATACGATTCTATTGTTGTGAGATTTTAATTCCTGATTTAAAATGTTATGAAACAATTTCGACAAACAGTTACAGACATTTTTTGTCTTTTTTACATTCAAGTAGATACGAGCTGACTGGAAATAGCGTTAAAATGGCCGCCTAATGAACTGACCTGTTTTAAAATAACTTTTTTTGTTTTGATAGGACAGTAAGCAGACAGGAAGCTAAGTGGGAGAGTGAGAGGGCAATGGGATCGGGAAAGGTCCGCGAGCCGGGACTCGAACTCAGGTTGCCCGAAGCGCAACAGCGTTACATGTCAGCGTGCTGCCCACAAGGCTATCGGCACCGACAAACATCTACTTTTTAAAATGTTTTAAAAATATTTTTCCTTGGTTATATGAACAGTAAGGGAACATTGCCTTAGATGAACATCCAACTAAAACGTTTAAGAAAAAAAAACATTCCATGAACGATGTATAAATAATGTTTTTGTGCAAACATTTTGAGAACATTATTGAAGACCAGATAACTTTGAACAAATGTTCTATTAACGTTCTTGGAAGAACTTTTCTTCATAACTTTGAGAGAACCTTGCCAGAACATTAACTAAATTTCTGAGAATGTTTCCTGTTGGTGCTACACAAGGCCTGAGGCATTAGGATATGCTATTAAAATATCCTGCAGGTTGTTGTGGATTTCTGGTGAACTGCCGATAAGACAAAGGCTGAGAATCGTCTGAGATCCTCTGAGGTATTTAAAACACTGGCTTGCCTTCAAAAACCCCAAACGCAGAGAAATTCAGCATTTAAACAGATACGGGAAAGCGTCCAACGTTACCTAAACACAGAAAGGGTATCAGACAGAATGGTACCGCCAGCTGCAAGGCCATTAATTAATTCATTTTGGTATGTTCACGCTGGAACAACCTTGAACATGTGGAAAGAGAAAAGAAAAACATCAAACATTTGATTTAATTAGAACTCTGAGGGGTTTTTAACAAATGCACAAACCCCTCTGACTTACACATCATCCTGTCAAAGCGTGGTTATATATTGCTCTTATACATTATGTGCTATACATACTATTGTTCTAAACGAAGGGTGATAGTTTTGGATGGGAGACATCGTGAAGGCTTTCGCTCTACAAATAGCACACAATGGAACACTTATGGAGAAAGGGCTCCTTGTTTAATAAAAGCTGAGAGGTCTATATCCTAAGCACACACTATCAATCTCTGGAGATGAAATTTTTCAGTCTCCACTTAAGTTTATGGGGAGAGAAAACTTTACAGAGGCTGGCGGGGCTCCAGGAGAGAGGAGAAATTATGTCGGGACATTTCTTCAAAGATAGTATCTCTATGTTTGAGCGCATCAGTTTAGTAGGAATCGAATACCACATCTACAAATCACTATGAAGTGCTTATCTTGAGCCAGATCATAAGCGCTGAACTGAGCAACAAGTCAACGTTGTTTCAGAAAAGGGATCAGATCTGGAAATAATAAATGCTGAGGACAGATAAAAAGTCAAAAGCGCACCAGCACAAGGACTCAAGGTTGTTGTGGTTGCAGATACTGGATCTTTTTTAGCTTGCGGTCAACGTTGTGATGTTTTTGGATCCATGACTCAGATAGTAATATCGTTCCGTAGTTTGTTTGTGTACTGGTTGTTTTCAGTGGTAGGGCATGCCGTGGACTACGTGCTACTGTCTAAGCATTATTTGAGGAGACATTCTGTCCTGTATCTTCAAGTCCACAACACGTAAGACCATTTTTATGGTTCAGCAATTAAAAATGCTAGTTTGGCATGAAGACGCTAGCAAATCCTTTCATGCCAGATCATTTGGCAACAAACTTACAAGAGTACAGTTACTTGAAGAGAGATGTCTCTGACTGCGTACGGGTTCATGGGCTGGTCAGGATAAGGGGCTTTCCGCAGGGAAGACTGTTTTCAATGTTATCATTTTGCTGAAGACTTTCACTCCAATTAGTAAAAACATCATTTATAACAACAGATAATGTGTTAGATCACGCTTAGCAGTTCTTCAAATATTTTGCGATGACTGCTATTAATAATTGAAATGATTTAAATCATCATTAGCAAGCCATTTAAAATTATTTGCTAATGATGATTTAAATTAGATGGCATTGCTTTGTTTGTGGCAATCATAATTTAAAAAAATACTAAAAATACAAAATACTTCTGATAGACCAAGAAACTATTGAGTAAATGAAAACATAATTGCAGCTTTTTATCTCACAATTGCGACTTTTTATCTCAAAATTGTGGCTTTAGATATCATATAGCGACTTTATAACTCAAAATTTGACATATCTCGTTTTTATGACTATCTCACAGTTGCGACTTTTCTCAGAATAGCGACTTTATAACTCAAAATGTGACATATCACAGTTATGATTATCTCACAGTTGCGACTTTTCTCAGAATTGTGACTTTATAACTCAAAATCTGACATATCTCGCGGTTATGACTATCTCACAGTTGCGACTTTTCTCTAAATTGCGACTATAATTCAAAATTTGACATTATATCTCGCGGGACTATCTCACAGCTGCGACTTTTCTCCGAATTGCGACTTTATAATTAAAAATTTGATATCTTGTGGTTATGACTATCTCACAGTTGCGACTTTTCTCAAAATTGTGACTAATATTATATCTTGCAGTTATGACTATCTCACAGTTGCAACTTTTCTCAGAATTGCGACTATAACTCAAAATTTGACATTATATCTCGCGGTTATGACTATCTCACAGTCGCGACTTTTCTCAGAATTGCGACTTTATAACTTGCAATTTGACAATTTGAAAATCTCACAATTGTAGCTGTATATCTTGCAATTATGACTTTATCTCACAGTTGTATCATGCAATTGTGTCTTTGTATCGCACAATATGACATACACGGCATACACGCATACACGGGCTTCCATAAGAAACCCCTCAAATCTAACCAACGTATTCGTTTTTTCTTAGCCGGTCAGCAGGGTGAGCGAGTCAGTGAAAGCACACTATATAAACACTCCTCAGGGACCAGAAAGTGATCCATCATTGTGCACTGCCATTGTAATGCTTCTAAGACTGATTAAGTCAAAGCCAGCTAAATCATCTGAATTCCTGCTGTGCTGTGGCCCTTGCTTTCTAGATTAAGATGAAAAGGCCTGCGCATTCCTCATTTGATAATTAATGATGCAACCGTAACGCGTTTCTGACGGTTGCGTAAGAGCTCATTAGCCATTTACCTTCAACAAAACACATTTGGATGAACACATTATTAAACGTCTGTAGCCTGAATGAAGCATCCACTGTTTACTTTTAGTTAAAGAGCATGCGAAAGGTGAACGTCCTCACTGCAGCCCAGAGACACAGTCTGGGTTCGAGGAAGTCGTAAAATATATTTGCAAATGTAATATGGGTGATAACCAAAAAAAGAAAGTCCACTTGTGGCTTCCGATTTTGTTTAGGAATGATCTAAAATTGGAGCCAGTGGCACCAATAAGGCAGAATGGAACTGATCTGAATCTAATGACCTCTGAGCTCATTTTTCCTGTAATCTGACAGGTCGTAAGGTTGCACCAGTGGTCATTAATCTAGCAGTAGGGGATAAATACACATCTCTATTTCCCGCTGAAAATCTAACAGACTGATTTACAGATTATATTGTGCTAAAATCAGTGAGTTAAAAAAAAAAAAATAGACGCACAAATCACTCCTTCATATATGCCAATTTTTCTTTTTTTGTCTTTGAGGGGGAGCTTGGTTATTAGAAAAGTAAACAAGATATCCAACATGTGGAATGCCAAATGCCAAAAAAGCTTTCTTTGGGAACAAATCAGTTCTTATTATTTGACAAAGGAGCTGCCACGCAAACATAAACACTGAAGAGTTTTGCACTGAGCTCAGACAAATCTGAGGTCCATGTAAAAATGTGAATATATTGTTAGCATGATGTCTAATAAATTAATAGGCAAGAGACAATGTCTCTTAGGGTCCTTTCCTAGATTATTACCACCTACCACCAAAAGTTGATAATTATTGGAACACAAATTAAACACAATGTTATATATTGTTTATATACTGATAGATTAATTATAAAAATGCCTTATTATAAAGATTATATAGAACTATAAAAATGACAATGAAAAAATCCAAATGAAAGGCTGTTTTATAAAACAGTATATGCCATTTATGTCTTATACAGTATGTGACAGAGAGAGAGAAAGAGCAATTGAGAAGCTTAGCTCATCACTGAGGAGCAGTTAAGGGTCGCTGACTGAACGTAATGGTGCACATCATTGAACCCTCACTGAGGGGGAGGTATTCGTATCTATTTTCTCTCTGGGTTACAGAAACACTGTAAAATATCAAAAGCAAAATGACTCTGAAAAAAAAAAGCCTGAAGCTTTAGGCCATTAATAGATGTTGACAAATAAATGTTCTTTAAACTTGAGCACCAAATCAGCATAGAATAATTTCTGAAGGATCATGTGACACTGAAAACTAGAGTAATGATGCTGAAAATTCAGCTTTACCATCACAGGAATAAATTACATTTTAAAATATATTAAAATAGAAAGCAGTTATTTTAAATTGTCACAATATTACTGTATTTTTAATCCATCTTGCAGACTTCTTTTAAAAACATGAAAACAATCTTACCGATCAAACTTATTTCCCTTTTTAAAGTGAGGAAATCAAATAAGACTACCAAAAAGAATATTAAGTCTTTCAAAAATGCTGTATGTGTATAATATATGTGTATGTTACAGTACAAAAACTTAGAACCATCAATTGCGATTATAAATACTAAAACTTGACTGTGAACACACAAAAAGATAAACTTTACAACCACGTAACTTTTATGCGTTTTCTGAGTGTAGTACTTCAACCAGGAAGACCTTTGCAATACCCTTTAAAAGTTAGTAACTAAATACATTTGTTGCTTAATGGATCTCAGTGTGTCATTCACTAGTTCTGATTTAGCACAAGGGGAGGCCATGTCGAGGAGGAGGCCGGACTGGGAGTAGAGACTGGGGGCATGCAAGTTTTACAAGAATCCCTGGAGTGAAGAAGCGCTCTCCATCATCTGGCTGTGACATCCCACTGAGTAAGACTTATGGGCTGACACCTCAATAGGGACATGGCTAATGCAGGACGGCATGTGGGTTAAGATAGGGCTCCTGATCACACCCCCACCAATCACAGCAGAAATGGCTCATCCTTTAAGAGGTGCACATTGCCGGCTGAACAGATATATAGGTGGGGATGACATACTCCACGTATGGGGAGTACCGTGTACCCATGTGATCGCTTCTTGTCTCTTCAGAATTAAAAGCGTATGGGCCTGCCATGGTGGTCCTTAAGGGGTATAATTCAATCAAAACAGCCGTCCGCTGAGCATTCCTATTTCTCATTGGATTCGTAGTACGACGAGAAGATTAACAACTGGTTGAAATAGAGAGGAACAGTCAGAACTTTGGGTTTGGGCTAATTTAAGGCCATATAAATGATGTGGATGGTGAACTTTAAACTCTGCTGACCTTTGACAGTAGTGGGCAGGCGGGGATTATCTTCTCGTCTCTCAGTGTGAGGTAAGATGAGAAGGCCAGTGTATGTGATTCACAGCTATAGAGGGAGAACAAGACTGCACTGCCTTTTTTTTTTAAAAAAAGGAGGGTCTTGGGCTTGCAAAAAGACATTAAAGGGATAGTTCACCCAAAAATGAAAATTCTGTCATCATTTACTCACCCTCAAATTGTTCCAAACCTGTATGAATTTCTTTCTTCTGCTGAACACAAAGGAAGATATTTTGAATAATATGGGTAACCAAACAGTTAATGGGCCACACAGACTTCCATAGTATGGAAAAAAAAAAAAAAATACTATGGACGTCAATGGGGCCTATCAACTGTTTGGTTACCGACATTCTTCAAAATATCTCCTTTTGGGAAACACGCCTTTGGCAAGAATTAAAAATACTAAAAAATTGTTAATGGAGCCTTCAGAAATGGAAGATTATTAAAGCCCAGAACACACCAAGCTGACGGCGACGAACTAGTGGCGACAAAAGCAGACCGCGGGGTTGGCTCACGTCGGCAGCGTCTGGGTCCAAAGTTGCCCTGACACACCAAACCGACGCTCGACACCCGACAGCCAAGTAGCACGTTCTGCGCCTGCGTGAGAAGAAATGCCTTTCAGTAGCTGAACAGCCAATCAGAATGATCAGATGGCCTGACTGACCGACGAGCTCCGACGCCGATTCAACATGTCGAATCATCCAAAAAAAAGCAGACGAGGACCAACTTCAGCCGACAGTGCGGAACACACTGAGAAAACTTAGTTGGCCGACGAACAAAAACTGCCCAACAGCCGACCGTCGGCTTGTTGTGTTCCGGGCTTAAGAGGCACTGGACCCAGTACCATTAAATTCTTTATAATTTCTAAATCAAGGTACAGAAATTAAGCAAAGCACAGTGGCCTAAACTTGTAGCCTATAAACAGAAGGGAGCTTGTTTGCACTGAATGTTATTCTAAAGTTAAACGAACATGCAGCGGCCTAGCAGTGCGCATACAGACGGGTCAGGCTAATTTGCTGTGGCAGTCAGGACATGGTGATGGAATGTGAATGTCAGCAGGCTCTGTATTTACACACTATATAAAACCGACTAGTAATTAACACTAGGGCCCTCCCGCGCTCAAGTGTAATTGACTGTTTCAAAGGACTGCCACTTCATAATCCAGTGTGTGTATTAAAATTACGCTCTCCATATTGCCCACTCCCTCTCAGGATAAGGGTCAGTACTGCTGGCACAGTGGCTGAAACGCATAAGATTTCTTTACGAGGACATTAACATTTTGACATCTTAATAATGAGTAAGTGTATTAAGGTGAACCTCTGAGGGACCTTGTGCTTTCATCAGGAGGTGCGCATTTCCTTTCTGCTGGATGATTTTAGTACTAGGCGAACTGTTTTTGTGAGGCTCTTTAATGTGCCTAATTTTAGATGGAAACTCAACTGGTTTATTTTCCTAAAATATAGCTTATTAAATATTACTGGATGGGCTAGCATAAGTAGCATTATAGCATAAACCAGTTTTATGTTGCAAGATAAAATGCAAGAAAAAATAAAACCTAAAAAAATAAGCTCTGCAGATGACATCTTCTGTCATATTTCTTTTAAAATAAAAATAATTTTAAAAATCTTGCTTTAAAAACTTAAAAACAGCTTATGTGGATCAACCAAAGTATCCACTTTCATTGTGACCAGTGTGGCCATATGCAACACATTTTATTTCATTCATCTTATTGCCCTAACATGTGTCCACACGGTCCCTACAGCCTATTTACCAAGGACATAAACTTAATGGGAGACTCATTTGCATTTGTTAATTTGGCTTGATATGTGCTAATTGATTCTTTTTACTTGCGTATTTTAATTATCCCAAGTTATAGTTGGCCACAGTTTGTGTACCAAATGTAAATTAGCAATGTTTGGTCATTAAATGCCCTCTGAGGAATGAGCATGCTAGCCTGGGAGTAATGAGTGTTAATTAGCTTGTGCAGCATAATTAACAGGTTTTATGTGCAACACTTACCTTGTTTAGCCATAGGTTAACATGATGCAACTGATGCAAACACCTGAACCTTTTAAGAAAGTCTGCAAAAAACAAAGCTGCTTGAAATAATGAACATTTATTCAGTTAAATTATTTGGAAATATATTAACAATTAACACAAATATCATTTTAGTGTATTTACTCAGATGGAGGGTAAGAAATATATCTAAGCAAACACTTTTGAAACATTTGAGTACAACAACAACATTACCAACATATGCCTCTCTAATGCATATCAATCAATTTTGCGTCTTTTTTGAGGGGTTAAACCTTCAGATGACATAAATTCCTCTATTTTTGCAATTTGGACCATTATGTCAGATTGTTTCCGTTCTTCTTTTACTTCAGAGCTAGATGCCATAGGCCGGGTCTGTTTCTCCAGGCTCTGGAGTTTGGGAGGAGGAACTGTAGGAGTGCAGTCTTGTCGCAGCCCATTACCCACAGAAGAAGAGGCTGGACTGCCACTCGGAGTCGAGCTGTAGGAGATAAGAACTTGATTCTCCTGCGGGAAAATAAAGTGGGTCATAAAAGTGCCATGACACTCTACCTTGATTTAATTCTGATGGAAGTATTAATAGCAATGAATAGTGAAATTCACAAAATTTGGTCTACAACCAAAATAATATACTTCAAAACTTCATTTTGCTTTTGGATCAAATGATAATTCTTGGAGGCAAAACTTGACTTAACATGTAAAAAAGTAAAAACATCCACTTTAATTGATTTCATTTGAGTAGTCCAGCATAAAACATAGTTGAAACCAGACATAACCATGTTACTGAAAACAACAGCCTGCGAAACGATCTCTGGTTTATTCCATATTAGCATCTTAGCTCCCTTTGGAGTTGGGCTGCATTTCTGTGATTTATATACCCGGAGACTGTGATGTTGTCCTGCTGTTTTCTATCAACATTTAATTGAGAAAAATGCTGCCATTTCACCCTGCTGAAATACTTCTGGGAATGGAAGTTGTCTTTAGGCACTCAGCGTGTGCTACAGCATCAGCTCACTAGATTCTCAGCTGGCCTGTGTTTGGAAACTTACTTTCTCCGTTAAAATTTCAGAAAAAGACTGCTTGATTGCATTCCACTCTCCTTGACAGTCGTTCTTTTGGTGGGGACGATTGCTTGGAGCTTCCAATCTGTCAGGAGTCTTCATTATGGCTGTGAAAAAAGGATTTGGATTTGAAATTTATTGTGGTCAGATATTGATTCTTATTAATAAACAAACTCTATTAACATTACAAGACATGCCTCTTTTTGCCAGTTTATCCTTCATAAATAGGGGAGCACAAAACGGAGAAACAAGTTCATGAAATCCAGAGGACCACAGCTCAGTTCTTGAGGGTGTTGGATGTGGCTTCTTTTTCCCTTTCATAAACGTGTCCCATGCAAAGGATGACTGATAACTTCTATTTTCAGAATGGTTTGAAGTGTCTACCATTGAAACGCTCTTTTGGTCAACATCTGATTGGTCATTTGCTGTTGTAGACCCAGGAGAGGAAGGATCTTGGTCTGGGTTTGTGATCTTGGCTTCTTCAGAAGAAACACCCAGTTCAATCTGTTGAGTTTTCAATGGTTGTGAAAGAAAAGTCCCATCATCTTTTTGATTATTATTTTCTGATATGACTTCCACTGTGTCAACTGCTGTCACTGAAGTGGTCTGATCAACAAGAGGCAACTCCATAGATTCCACTTCACTGACCACATTGTAGAGGCTTGTTTCAGTCGAGTGATCAGCTTGGGAAACCCGGCTTTGCAAAGGTTCACAGATCAATTCAGGTGGTGAGAACTGATCTTTGGACTCATCAAGGTGTGTATCTAAAGATGTTGTGGCACTTGCACTATCAAAAGTGGTTTCAGGCTCCTCACAGACAGTTTTGTGGCATGGACTTGGCTGGGTGGCAATCAAACCTTCTGTAATGTCCGTTTTGTTGTAAAAGACAACTGTAACTTGTGTATTTGGATTTGCAGTTTTGTCTTCTGAAAGTCTCTCTGCAGTTGTTTGACTTTCCTTTTGTGAAACACTGTGGAGAAATTCAGGTATGGCAGT
This sequence comes from Mylopharyngodon piceus, assembly GCA_039654765.1. Taxonomy (NCBI): domain Eukaryota; kingdom Metazoa; phylum Chordata; class Actinopteri; order Cypriniformes; family Xenocyprididae; genus Mylopharyngodon; species Mylopharyngodon piceus. The sequence goes on along the minus strand of CM077459.1, from coordinate 10,856,846 downwards.
CTGGTGGTCTTTGAATTCTTTGGACTGAGATGTAGCATATCCCTGGCTGTCCATGTGTTTATCTGATGTCTGGGATTCAGTCACTTCAGAAATACACAGATTCTGCTCCAGCGGTCTATCTTTCGGTTCCAAAGCCAAAGGGTCGCCGTCTACGCCATAAACAGACCTGGTTTCAGACCCTGATAGCTCAGCGAGACGACTGTCTGTGTCACTTTGGGCTGGGTTTGAGGGGCATCCTTTATCAACTGCGTTGCAGACTGGCTCACTTTCACTGACACCCGTTTTTGTTTCACCACACAACTTTGGCAGATGATTTGTCTTGGGATTAACATCCTCAGGTCTTGGGATGTTATCAGACCCATCGGTAGAAATCATTGGTGAGAGTACAGGTACTATTTTATCTGCCTGCATGAAAATGTCAAGTTCCTTGTTGTCGTTATGAGAGTGGCCATCTTTTCTAGCCTTCTGAGACTCAGTGCTTTCATCTGTGTGAGGAAATTAAATGAATATATCATTATGAAAGAAAAATGAGAAGTACAGGTAAGCTTTCTTGATAAAGAGACTCCAGTAACCACCTCCCTGCACTTCACATTATTCTGTATAAAAATATTAGTTATAGTGGCGCCAAGCTTGGCTGGAGAAGACAACTTTGCATTCTTTCTTACCTGGAATGTCTTTATCAGGGTGACTTGTTAGTTCACGGTTATCATTAGGACTAATAAGACTGTCCTCAAGATCTTTATGGAGACTGCTCACCTTCACAAGGTTAATCTCGTTAGATGTTGTACCAAGAGAATTTTCTTGGTCGTTTGGGACAATCTGTAATAAAAGATCAGTCAGATTATAATTCAATCACTTAACATAAATATTGCCAAATGCCTCTTCAAAATGGTGAGGTTTAAGCTAATTTATCCATGTACAATACCTAATCTACATGCTTATTAAATAATCGCTGGTTTTGAATTTATATGTAATCATCCCACCTCAGAGTTATGAAGGTCTTTGACCTTATGAACTGCAGAAATAGACAGCTGTTTGTGCTCTTCCTGGAGATGATTATATGCCTGTTTTACCACTATCAGCTCTTCATGATCTGCCTCCGTTGACATTTGCAACTGCAGAATCTGTGAGTACACCAATATCCATTTTTTAAATTCCATTCAATTTTTAAAAAATTGCAATTAAAAAATGTATATTTAAATTTAACAACAACAAATGTTTTTCAAAATCAAATCACAGTTCCAGCTCTTTCTTTAGCAGAACAGTGATGATTTTCTAGAACTTGCCATCACCTCTTTTTCCCAAGCGAGTTTAGAATTTTGGTATTCATCTCTCACGCGAGCAAAGCTGTCGTCTTTTTCTTTAGTCCTCTCTTGGTTCAATTCATGTTCTGTTTTAAGGATCTGCAATGAAATTAATCACCCAGAAAATTTTTAATGCAATAATAAATTTTTATGTGTTTATTTAACCTGGACAGAAAATTCTAAACAGATGGAGAGGCCAATACAAATCAGTTGGCTTTTGTCATGTTAATAATGGTTTTAATCAGTGAATGACTAAGTGAATTAAATAGAGGAATGGGGAGAATAAAAGAGAAGGAGGCTGTAAACGGTCATTAAACACACTTACTATTATTGAGTTGCACTTTGTGTGCTGTAAATGTGCAAAAGTGATTTTCAGTTCCCTCAATCAACTTTATGAGTACTAGGCGACCATTGTTTACTTATGAATATTTATTCCTTATTAAGGTTATTATTTTCTAGTAAGTAATTAAATTTAGTAAGTAATTAAATTAAAACGGATTAAAAAGATTTTGCATTTTTGTGTATACTAAATGTGTTTATCTGCTGGGTACAGTTAATTGTATTTTATTTAATTTTATTTATTTTTAATTAGATTTATTTTATTATTTAATTAATATGTTAATGGTAATTTCCTGTTCCTTTTAGAAAAATGTAGGTGTCTATGGGGAAAAAACAATAATTTGTAAATAAAATAAAATAAAATAATAACATTAACAAATAGTTGCAGATTTTGTGTTATTTAAGCTGAAGGTGATATTGCAGGTGGAGTTGGGTTTTGGGAAGCCAGACCTGACATTCCTCACGGAGTGTGTGGAGCTCCTGCTCTGCTCGGCTCAGAGCTTCCGTCTGTGTCTGCAGCAATCTCTGATTGTGGTGGAGGGATCTCAATACCTCCTGACACACACACACACACGTTGGGTTTCCATGTTTTATGTGGACTTTCCATTGACATAAGCTGCATCCGAAATCGCGTACTGTTGAGTAGGTACTACATTTCGATTTAAATTTACTTCACGACCGTTGAAAAAGTACGTTCTATATAGTACGAACGCGTGTAGTATGAATGAATTCGGACGTACTACATCCGTCATGTTGTTACTGTCACATGACCTACCAGCGTCAGTTACGTCCCTTCAACTCCATTCACAAATCCTCTCCCGTGGCCTCATGGGATAGTAAAGTGTCAATCGTATGCGCACTTCAGAATCTCACCGGAAGTAGTAAGTCATCCGGGTACTTTTCGCCTACTGTACTTTCGAATACTAAGAATTCGGACATACTAATCTGTTCGCATACTGTTTTTCACGTACTATATAGTAGAGAAGTATTCGATTTCGGATGCAGCGATAATGATTTTTAAATAGTACAAACTGTATATTCTATCCCCTAAGCCTAAAGGGCACTTTACTATTAGCCCCCTAAAAAAACTAACAACAGGTAAAATTAAAAGTTCTCTTTTGTAAATTTCTTTACAAAACATTAGTTTACAAAATTATTCCTAAGTTGGCCCCTTTTGTATAGATAGTAAAGAAACTGAAAGACTAACACCTGTGTAGGTGTCCAGCTACATTTAATTGTTTTGATAGTATTTCAATTTTTAGATTCTGAATATATTTCACTATGGTATTACTGTAGAAATGTAGCAAATTGCCCACCAAGTATCGAGAAATGTGTCCTAGCGATTGTAAATAAACTGTAAATAGCTTACCTGCTTCTCTGCCCTTTCTGTGGTGGTTTCATTTCTCAGTTTTTTGTTAAGTTCTGTTTCCTAAAAAAAAACATTACAAAAAATATATTACATTTAAAAACATCCTGATATCACCTTTTATGATTAACAAAAGTGAAAAGATTCTACCACAAAGAGTCTCTGCTGAAGTTGTTGAAACTCTTGTTCTTTTAGAACATTCTGTAAACGTTCCTCTCCAGGTCTGCAGACCGATGACACTTTGAATTTAACCAGCTCTTTGTTGAGTCTCTCCAAATCCTAAATAAGAAGTAAAAAAGGGGCAACAATTTGTGATGCAGTGATGTAGGACTTCACCTAACTTCAAAGAAAATCAATTTGCAAAGCAATAGGAGTTTCATCAGCAGTACAAGTATTTTTATTTATTTATTTTTTTTACCTCTTTCAAGGCTTTAATCGTACATTCTTGTTTTTCATTGATGGATGTGAGCTTTTTATTAATTCGCATGGCCTCTTCAACTTAAAAAAAAAAAAAAAAGATTTAAAAAAGCTTGGCATCGCTACACAGGCTTTCATTTAGCATTCACCTACAAAGGTCAAATAATTCATGTTCACAGAATGACAAATCAATTCACTGATGCAAAGCAAAGAGGAGTTTTTTTAACGTCAAATCTGTCCAGAGTGAATGAAGAAAGATTATGAATACCACAAAACATATGAGCCTAATGTTTTTAGCAGTGATTTTGCATAAATAGCGATAATAGAGTTTGAAGGCAAAAGATAATCAGGTTTAAACCCTGACTCCACGTAAACCTGAAGTTTTATTTTAATTGAATGTTTCACTGGGACGATGTTTGTCAGTTATGACAGTCATACCATTTTGATCAAGTTTCTCATGGGCCTGTTTGACCATGGCACACTGTCTGGAGATGGCGGCGAAACGTCTCTCCACCTCTCCCAGCTGATTCAGGTGGCTGTCTTTCGTTTGTGTCTGCAGCTGCAACTTTTGCTCCTGTAAAGTTTAAAAACACATTGTCCTCCCTTCGAAGAGGAATATCCCCATTCGGATCTACAAGTAATAACAGTTCTTCTTCTCGGCAAGGGCAGACCGTGAATATATACTACATCGGAGAGTTTGAAGACCTTTGTTTAACATCTCGGCTGAGTGCTCCTTTATGCTAGATAAGGAGTCAACTTCCAAACATGCCTGAGGGGCTTTTATGTGAAGCGCAGCCCGTTACTGTTTGATTGTCTGTATCAAACTGATTCCCCTCTCCGCCATTGAAAGGTTAAACAGAGCGAGGCTCTGATATAAAATATTTTAATAGTGGTATTTTCACAGCAGCGCTGGCGGTTCACGTGTCACGCCCTCCCTATCCGTTACTCCTGATGATCCGCTCTCCCTCTCAGTTACTCCTCTTTAATTCTTCCCACTCCCACTTGCCTCTGTCAACAATTTATATAATTGGAAATCCTTACCAGCTCGCTTAATTTCTTCTCCAAACTGTACCTGAGCAACTGCAAGACAGTAGTAAAAGAAAAAGAAAGTGGTTTTAGTGTTTTTGTTTTTTTTGCTCTAGGAAAGCACCGAATGACCTTTTTAAAGCAGATTTTTTTTTTTAATTGTCATTTTATTATTATTATTTTAATACTATATTAAATCATATGAATAAAAACAAAAAGACACATTAAAGGGTTAGTTCACCCAAAAATGAAAATTCTGTCATTAATTACTCACCCTCATGTCGTTCCACACCCATAAGACCTTCGTTCATCTTTGGAACACAAATTAAGATATTTTTGATAAAATCCGATGGCTCAGTGAGGCCTCTATTGACAGCAAGATAATTAACACTTTCAATGCCCAGAGAGATACTAAAGACAGTTCATGTGACTACAGTGGTTCAACCTTAATGTTATGAAGTGACGAGAATACTTTTTGTGCACCAAAAAAACAAAATAACGACTTTATTCAACAATATCTAGTGATGGGCGATTTCAAAACACTGCTTCATAGCTTTGCGAATCTTTTCTTTTGAATCAGTGGTTCGGAGCATGTATCAAACTGCCAAAGTCACGTGAACCATTGAAATTTTGAAATGTTTCGAAACACTTATGACGTAACGAAGCCTCGTTTACTGAAATCACGTGACTTTGGCAGTTTGATACACGCTCCGAACCACTGATTCAAAACAAAAGATTCGTAAAGCTTTGAAGCTTCATCTTACGGGTGTGGAATGACATGAGGGTGAGTAATTAATGACAGAATTTTCATTTTTGGGTGAACTAACCCTTTAATAAGAGCAAAGACTAGAATAATCGAGAATAACCTCTGTTACTTACTATTAATATTATTAGTAGTGCTGTCAAACGATTAATCGCAATTAATCGCATCCAAAATAATAATACATGTGTGTGTACTGTGTATATTTGTTATGTATATATAAATACACACACATACGTGTATTTAAGAAATATTTACATGTATACATGTATATTTATATATAATATATATTATATATAAATATTTTATATATAAATATAATATATTTTTGTTAAATATATACATGAATGTGTGTGTATTTATATATAACTAATAAATATACACAGTACACTACACACATATATTATGTAAACACAAACTTTTATTTTGGATGCGATTAATTGTGATTGCTCAGATTACCATTACCAAATAAAAGGGTAACAAGGGCCCTTTATTGGCTAATCGTACGGTTGAACCGAGGGTGTGATGAACCGCAGGAGAAAACATACATCAACCATGTGGCATCATTTATCTGACAACACCAAATAGACCTACACAAACCCCCACTCAAAGGGTCAGCGATGAGATGGATTTTCCCACTGTTTTAGGTATATGTCCCTAAAGCAAGGTACAGAAGGTCTTGTCATGTAAAGTTTGTTATTGTATTGATTATGTGTACCTGCAGCAGTTTTAGTTCTTCCTTGAGGCTGATGATCTCTTTGTCTTTCAGTTCAGCAGCCAGCTGGTTTTTACCCTTTAAGAGGTCATTAATATTTAGTCAAGTGATGATTAATTCATATTTTAATTAAGTATTTTTTTAATAGTTACTGTCAAAGAAAAAATAAAAATATTGATAAAAACATAAATCACTACACAGATTAAAATAGAAATATAAAGTGACCAACCTTTTTTCCCTCAAGTCTTCGGATTTGGGCCTGAAACTTTAAATTAGACATATATATTTATATTCATATATATTTATATATATTAGATATTTAATTATATATATATATATATATATATATATATATATTGGTCATTGATGAATACATAAGTGTAAAAAAAACATAATGGAGACATAATTAATTTTGAAGGTTTATTCAGTGTTAACAATGAGATTATGTGGTTTTTATAATCAATTAACACTGCTTTTGTCATTTTTTTACAAGATGGACAAAATTTGTCACCAAAAAAGTCATTCGGTTTAACCAAAATTTCGGTTTTACCGAAGGACACTTTGGGTTATACCTGATATCTAGCTAGCTAGCTAGCTAGCAAAAGGACAATCAAAAATTTTATATTTAGTACAAGTTTTTAAAATATATTACAACATTTTCCATGTTTTATAGCGGTTGTACCGAATGACCTGATGTTTCGGGACGTGCGTATGAGCAAGTGAAAACATGAATTTTTCAAATAGTTAAGAGAGAGTTAGTTACTTTGCTTCACAACCATGAGGTCATTTGCAGGTGTCTGAATGATGTCACATCCTGTCACATGATATTGAACGCATGACTCGATCCAAAATGGTCCCTTTATATTGGTTACTCCGAATGACATCAATGATATTCATTTTTCTGGACATTCTTTCTCATAACAAAGCAACGACTTCTACACATAATTTTAATACTGTTAATACTAATGTTGATATATGATGTTATAAAATCATGCCAGAATAAAAAATATATGCATTTATTACATTTTAAGATATTTTAATCACAAATGAAATGGCTGTATTGGCCTTTGGACGGTTAAACCGAATGACCTTCAAAATCTTTAAAATACCTTTATATGTAGCAAAATATAATTAAAACCTTTTGGATTCAATAAAAGTGATCTAGTTGTACTACCTTACATACTTTGGATGTCATATCTTTGTTTTTTATTATTATTAAAGGAACACTCCACTTTTTTTGAAAATAGGCTCATTTTCCAACTCCCCTAGAGTTAAACAGTTGAGTTTTACCGTTTTCGAATCCATTCAGCCGATCTCCAGGTCTGGCGGTACCACTTTTAGCATAGCTTAGCATAGTTCATTGAATCCGATTAGACCGTTAGCATCTCGCTCAAAAATGACGAAAGAGTTTCGATATTTTTCCTATTTAAAACTTGACTCTTCTGTAGTTACATTGTGTACTAAGACCGACGGAAAATGAAAAGTTGCGATTTTCTAGGCTGATATGGCTAGGAACTATACTCTCATTCGGCGTAATAATCAAGGAACTTTGCTGCCGTACCATGGGTGCAGCAGGCGCAATGATATTACGCAGTGTCTCTCACAAATGTCTCCATGGTTGCAAGGTACGCTCCCTGTGCAAGCAGGGGGTCACAGGCGCTGCGTAATATCATTGCGCCTGCTGCACCCATGGTACGGCAGCAAAGTTCCTTGATTATTACGCCAGAATGAGAGTATAGTTCCTAGCCTTATCAGCCTAGAAAATCGCAACTTTTCATTTTCCGTCGGTCTTAGTACACGATGTAACTACAGAAGAGTCAAGTTTTAAATAGGAAAAATATTGAAACTCTTTGGTCATTTTTGAGCGAGATGTTAACGGTCTAATCAGATTCAATGAACTATGCTAAGCTATGCTAAAAGTGGTACCGCCAGACCCGGAGATCGGCTGAATGGATTCGAAAACGGTAAAACTCAACTGTTTAACTCTAGGGGAGTTGGAAAATGAGCCTATTTTCAAAAAAAGTTGAGTGTTCCTTTAAGGCCTTTGGACAAAAAAAAAAAAAAAAAAAAAACACCCGTCACGTCATTGACCCTTATATAAAATCTTGCATACATAGATTGAGTGTGATGTCATACCTGTTTTTTTACAGCAGCAAGTGACTCTGAATTTTCGTTTGACATTTTAGTAATCTGACTGTGTAAGGACTCCTGCAAAAATATAAGAATAAACTGTTAATATTGAGAAACTTTAGCAATATAAATAGTTTTGTTTCTATAAATGCTCAGTCAGTTCTTAAAAATGTTTAACAATGGAATCTTTGGAAGTAAACAAGAGTATTTTTATCATTCCTAACAAACCTTTTGCCATTCTAACTCCTGCTTCTCCAGCACAAGTTTACAAATCTGCTCCTCATGTCTTGTTTCAGCATCCTGTATCAAGAATGTCCACAAAACACCATTTTTCAGCATCAATAATGAATAAATTCATAAGAAAGCAATGGATTACATTTTATGCAGGTATCTGAACATTAGAGAGGAGATTTTAGCATATAAAGCCATCATTGTCATCTAGGACTGCAGGTTTAAGTCAATGGTTTTTATGTGCGTGTAGGAGTTTATTTATATTTTCCTAATAAAGTGTGCTACTTGCAAAGCTGTTAACGTTTCATAGAAGGACAATAAATTGAATAAATGGGGTTTTCAGGTTAAAAAAAAAAAAAAAAAAGAGCACTAAAATTGGTGGGTCATGTGAATCTTTCAGGACAGAGACTGATTGCATATGTGATTAGATGCATTAAATCTAATAAAACAATAAGAAAAAACATATGTAATGCATCAGCACAATTCACTTTCAGCATCTGAACAAATTTCCTGTGTCTGGCAAAACGACTGACAACATCCCAAGCTAATACAGTCATTTTAATGGAACACACTTTGCACTCTCTTAAAAGAACACAAGAAGTGACTGCATTCAGCTGAGCACGTTTGTCTGGCAGGAAATCCTCCATCTTAACCCCGGCCCTATAAACCAGAGAACTACAAAGTGTTAGTTTAATGGCATGCCTGAGGATCACATTGATTTAATGCCTTTGTTCCTCACCAACATCATAATAACAGTAAAACATGAGAGATACAATTGTTTATTTTTGCTCGTACAACCTTTAAACATGTCCAGCGTCGGGTTTTAAGTGCTTTGCTCGAGGGTACCAGTCATGCAAGCAAATATGTGAATTTGTCAGGTCCTGCTGCATGACCCCATTCTAATGTAAGTGTAACTTCTGCTGGCTTATGTCCAGATAGACAGAAAGTGCTGCTCGCTTTTAGTTCTTCTGAACGCTCATGGCACTCCTCCTCCCACAAAATTACATTCTTCAGTTCCTCACAAGAACCCTGATGTCATTCGGATACTAATAGACTGACATTACTAATACACTGAGATGTCATTTAGCAGGCTTTTAGGAGGCTGATATTTGTTTAAGATTGCACAAGCTCAATAAGTATGTGCATGTCTTAGGTTAAGTTACGAACATTTCTCAGCCAAGAGAAAAATTTGTATGTAAATTGTATGTAAAATGTAATGTGATTAGTTTCTACCTAATGGCTGCTGAGAGGAAAAACATCAGTGTTGGGGGTAACGCATTACAAGTAACGTGAGTTACATAATCAGATTACTTTTTTTCCCAAGTAACTAGTAAAGTAACACATTACTGTTTCAATTTACAACAAAATATCTAAGTTACTTTTTCAAATAAGTAACGCAAGTTACTTTGTTTTCACATTTATTGACTAATAGCTCTCCTGTCCGCATGTTGAGAGAAATCGGGAGTAAGTACAGAGGTGTTGCGTGCGACATGATGGTCATTGTAGTTCTAGACTAAATGTGAACATGCATGTACTCATCTCACTTGAACGAAAACATTCGGTACTTCTCAAAATGAATAAAAACAGTGAAATGCAATCTCAGAATTTTACGCAAACCTGTAAAAATTAACTATATTAAATTACACAAATATACTTTATGTATTTAATCTCACTTTATTAACCAGTGTCTTTGCTGCTGACCTTCAGTGATCTAATTCAACTATACTAACAAACAAAAATTACTTTAGATTAGATTTAGAAATAAGTGTTGAACTTCCGTCTCCTGTATCCTATTCTTCTTTAATCCAGAATGGCAGCACAGCTGAAAGGTTTCTTTGAGCTGCGCCCTCTACTGTACAGGAGTAAATATGCATTTCCTTCAGCCTGAGGCTTATTCATTTCACTTTTGGTGTAAAAGGGCCTTTACATTTGCCAAAAATATAACTTTTTTGTTGTTACTAAAAAACAAAAAAGCAAGCCCAGTCCAGGTGAGAAAAAGTAACGCAAAAGTAATGTAACGCATTACTTTTCATAAAAAGTAACTAAGTAACGCAATTAGTTACTTTTTAGGGAGTAACGCAATATTGTAATGCATTACTTTTAAAAGTAACTTTCCCCAACACTGAAAAACATAAATGTACTGCACATTTTTACCGCTTTGGTTGAATCAAGAATCAGAGTGGAATATTAATTCTATCAAATCACAAGGAATTTACTTGAATTTGAGTTCAAATGGTGTTTGAATTTTGCTCTATTGTCACTTTGTGAAGATGGGACTATATTGTTTAACTAGCGATGTCTAGTGCGGTCAATTTGAATATTTTTATGATTTTGTGATTTTTTTTTATTTTTTTTTTTTGTATTTTGGAGCACATTGTAGCAATGCATGTGTAGAGTATATTGTATATTAGTGTTTTAGCATGTTTAAATAAAGAGTTTTAATGTCAAAAAATGTTAATATTTTGTAAATACTGGAAAAAAACTACACTGAAAAAAAATGGTGTAGAAACAAGGGAAAATTCACAATTATTTATAAAGAAATGGCAAGTAAAACATTGAATTAAACATGAAATTTTTAGTATTTTCTTGTAAAGTGTACTCTTATAATCTTTAATTTATTTACAACTTCAAAAAATCTATTTTTACAGTGTAACTAAATAAATAATGAAATAAATAGTAAGAAGATAAATAAGACATATTTTATAAATATAAAAAATAAAAAATCTGAAAAATAATAAAACAAACATGCAGTAGTTATTTCTGCCTGATCTGATGCTTAAAATATTTTCCTTACTGTAATACTTACTTTCCTTACTGTAGTTAGGTTAATTCAGTCATTTTATAACATATTATTAAATGCTTTCTATCATAGTTATTGCATTAATTTAAATGTTAATATTGCTGCTAATCAAATAAATATTTGCTATATATATATATATATTTATTAATATTGTAAGTAACGATTTTATACTTTTATATTTTTATACTTTTATAAGTAAAAATGTTATTATTTTTGTCTTTATCTTACTCTGTAATCAATTAAAAGAACTGTCTTTAATTGCTGAGCAAAGGATGGTAATGCAACAACAAACACCTTAAAAAAAAAAACAATGCAATAAACATTGTTGCCTCTAATCTTACATCCCTAACTTTGTTTTCTCTAGCAAAACTGCCACTATTCCTTTTTTACACATTGTATATCATCAGAAAAGAGAGGCAAAAGTAAGACACCATACCCTGTGAATATGCAACTCCTCAACCGCCTCCAGGAGACTTGTTTTAAATTCCAGTACTTGCACTGAGATGGTACGGCCATCATTCTCTACGGCAATGTTTGGGGTCTTCGGTTGACCGAGAGCACCTTTATCTTCCATCTACAGACAAAAAACAGCAGGAGTGTGTGTAAATCTTGATGTTTTATTTGTGTATAATTTAAAACACATCATTCAGCTTTGGAATATGTCCACTTACCAAGGAGAAAAGCTCTGTTCCAGACTCTACACTCAACTCCATTGCACTTGGAAAAAAAGCACCTAAACAGAACCTACAGATCAAATCTAGTGTTTTTGCTTTATAAAACAGCAACACTATGATTAAATACACCAGTGTTTAATAAGTAATAAAATAAAAATGTTCAAAACAAACAAATAATACAGTATTTTAGCTCAACTGTAGGCTGTTTGCACTGCATGACTCTTAACAGGGATCATTCAATCAGAATTTAGAGCTGGAACTATTGCTTTTATAGTACGGCATATGACAGAAACGACTGCCAATACATAAATTTGCCTCATAAGAATATATAAAGCACTGCTGTAGACAAAGTTCATGCCGTTGCGTCAAAATAAGCTTTTTAAATCCCATCTCGAACCTATCAAGGTGAAAATGGCGCCATGGTAAGAGTGTAGGCTAATAGGGGTCAGGCCCATAACACCGGATGGACAGATGGCGCTGTCATTCAGAAGGAATTATATAAGATATTTAATTTGATCTGTGCTTGGTCCACTGTATCGCCATCATCACGACTGACTTGGAAAGTGGGAGGGCTTCATACTGCCTGGTGTTTTAATAGAAGAAAAGCTTTCGTCCATTTAGTCGCTGCTGATATATCAATCTTGTGCAGGAATTAAATGATCCCGTTAGAATTTGCTACTATCACAAATGACCTGGAGGGCCAATGTCTTTATTCGCTTCCTCCGCTGATTCACCTCAGCAGATATTAAACAACTTTATAAGCCATGAAAGGCAAAATTAAAAGGACACCATCCATAAAATGGGATAATTCCCTGTCTGCGGTGTGATGTCCATATTACTGTCTGTAAACTGAGTCACATAGCCACTGATCTGTAAATGTGAATGGCAGTGGTCGGGACTTCAGGTGAACATCTGCAGTGGTCAGATTTAACCTGTGAGCTCAGCTGATCAAACTTACAAGAGAGAAATCTGGATTTAATGTCTGAGAAGACTTTTAACCCCAAAATAAACCTAGAACAAAGAGTTATTAAGCAATATTCTGTCATGGTAAACAAACAAAAAAAAAAAAAGGTTACCAGTGTGGGGCAAATTGATATTTTAATTTACTACAGTAAATTATAGTAAATTAGAATAGATCTTCAAACAGTGTAAGCAGATTTTCGTGATTTTATTAAAAGTATTAATATTTTTAATAAGATATTTTTTTTTAATTTCTACCGTGGTAACTAGCATTTCAGCATAAGCTATTTAGTTATCATGGCAAATTATTGTTATAGGCTGAATAGACTATAAACATGACTTTTGTGCCTATTCTTGAAATGCTAAATAGCATATTTGTGCACTTTACAAATGTTTTGGTAAGCTAAGCACAAGCTAAACTATCAAAACATGTATTTATTAGTTATTTCTCCTCATAAGTGACTAAACAGTTAATGACAAGAGCTGAAAATAGTTAAAAGAAAATGAAAGGTTGTTTAATAAGCACATTAAGCATACATTTATTAAATTAATGACTTCGACGACTCCGTTTTAGCCGCACTGACTGGATTTGATGTGGTTGCGGTCCAGTCAAGGATGGCTATGGTTACGCTATATCGTACAAAAGAGTAATAAATCATGGGATTTCTGTGTACTTTCCTCTCAAATATCATCACTGAAGATGTTTAACAGCAAATACTGCTGGTCCATTATTTTTCCGACTTGTTTTAAATCACGTCACTCTGTAAACCCTCTCGCCCTACCTGTGTCATGTCTTCATCAATTCAGGCGGTAAGAAACGTTGCCTTTGCTGCCACCTAGTGTACAGTGTGTAACGAAGGTAGAAAGCTCTTCCCACTGTATCTCAAGAGCTTTTCTTTTCTACATAAATGTCCCGTTGACTTGTATACACCATTTTTGTTTAAACTTTTGTATTTTGTATATTTTTAGTTTATGGCATGGCATAATAAAAAAGCGAAATATAGCGAAAATATAATTTTAAAATAGATTTTTTCTGTACTTTTTTAATGTGTAATATTTAAATATCTTAATTTGAGTTGGATTTAATATAGAAATACTAGAAGAAAACTAAAATGAATTTTATTCATTTTTAGTCATAATTGTGATTTTATAGCCTTCGATAATAAAATACTCAATAATTTAAACTAACCATTTTATACAATCCTCCCTGTTCGAAGCACATGCGCTAGGGGGCGGCCGAAGATTTTGTTTCTACTGGGAAATGTAGTTCTATGTTTTATTTACGCAGCTTCACTCCCATTCAAAATCACATCACAAAAACTACAAAGGAACCTTCCGAATCGTACTTCCGTAAATACACGCATCAGGTTGTATTGATTTATCCAGAACAAAACGCTCGGGCTGCTATTTTGATTATATGTGGCGAATTGCAGCTGCGTGAAAATAAAGTTTAAGCGGGTGGTTGGTGCTTTAACGAATCCAGGTAAACTGTAAAAGATCTGAATCACGAATGACCGGATGTTAGAGTGCAGACAGATGCGACGTTGGATCAGACTCTGAGATTTAGGCTGGTTGTTTATGTCACAGCGCAGTAAACCAAATCATTATAGATACGCTAGCGAGTTTATAGAAATGAAAAATATTTGAATGTGACTAGTAGAGGGATGAGAATACTAGAGAGCAATTGTTTATTGATTTTAAAGGCATTCTAGTCTTTTCCTTCTGTTTTAGAAAAAAAACAAAACAACTTCACACTCAGCTCCATGTCACATTGTTGCCAGAAAAAAAGTCAGTGCAGTCATTTAAGTGTGGAATTGGATAGAGCAGCTGATGTTATAGTCTGTGTACATATTAGTTTAATTTTTCAGCTTCTTTGTTTTCAGCAGAAGATGCCCAAGGAATCTGATGAGTCCCACAAAGAGGAGCAGAGCAAGACTGACAAGGAGAATGGGAAAGAGAACACTGTGAAACCATCAGAAGAGATGATCCGGAAGAGGATCAGAAGAAGCACTCCCAGTCCTCACAGACTCACCCCCCAGTGTAAGGAGAGAAATGTTTATTAACTTAATGTGGCAAATCACACTTTAATGATGTTAATATTGCATTTAAACACTCACAGCCAGTCCACCCAGATTTGTTTCAGTGGAAGAGCTTATGGAGACAGCCAAAGGAGTCACTAATCTGGCACTGGCCCATGAGATAGTGATGAACAGTGCTTTTCAAGTCAAGCCTTATGAGCCAGAAGAGGGAAGGTAATGGACTTGTTATCATGATAATATCGCAATGTGCTAACAATATGGTTGAAATGTTAATATGTCCATTTGTTTTCTTAAGGGATACATATTGCGGTCCAATATTCACATATATTCTTTTTTTTCTCTGCACATTTTTAATGGTTTGATTTGAGAATGTTTTTGGGAGTTTTTTTTTGACATATCTTTTCTATATACTCAGTTTGGAGAAACAGGTCAAGGAAATGATGCACAAAGCATTCTGGGATTGCCTTGAGTCACAGCTGAAAGAGGACCCACCATCTTTCAGCCATGCTATCACCCTGGTTGGTGAAATTAAAGAGGTAAGGAAAGAATCCAGGCTTATATATATATGTATATACTCAACGGTCACTTTATTAGGTACACATGTTCAACCGTTCATTAACGCAAATATCTAATCAGCCAATCACATGGCAGCAACTCAATGCATTTAGGCATGTAGACATGGTCGAGACGATCTGCTGAAGTTCAAAATGAGCATCAGAATGAGGAAGAAAGGTGATTTAAGCGACTTTGAACGTGGCATGGTTGTTGGTTCCAGACGGGCTGGTCTGAATATTTAGGAAACTGCTGATCTACTGGGATTTTCATGCACAACCATCTCACAGAGAATGGTCTGGAAAAGAGAAATTATCCAGTGAGTGACAGTTCTGTAGGCTAAAATGCCATGTTGATGCCAGAGGTCAGAGGAGAATGGCCAGACTGGTTCGAGCTGATAGAAAGGCAATAGTAACTCAAATAACCACTCGTTACAACCGAGGTCTGCAGAAGAGCATCTCTGAACGTACAACACGTCGAACCTTGAAGCAGATGGGCTACAGCAGCAGAAGAGCACACTGGGTGCCACTTCTGTCTGCTGAGAACAGGAAACTGAGGCTACAATTTTCATGGACTCAGTTGGACAATAGAAGCATAGAAGCTTCTGGAGCATCAGGGAATGCTTTCACCTTTTGTAATAATTGTGTATGAGTCTCTCAGTTGTTCTCAGTGTGAAAAGATGGATCTCAAAATCATACAGTCACTGCTGGAAAGGGTTCAAATATACAAAAGATGCTGGAAAATCAAAGAATTTGCAGGACCTGGAGAACAGTGGACAGTTAAACTGGTCAGGACAAGCAAGGGACTCATGAACAACCATCACAAAACACAAAAACCGCCATGGATCATCCAGGTAATGACACACAGTATTAAGAATCAAGTGAATCAAACTTTTGAACATTTATTTTGTCTTGTGGACTATATAAACATTTTTTTCAGGACAGTACTAAATAAAAAAATAACATGCATTTCCTCTTATACCATGACTTTATATATCTCATAGGCATCGACTTAAGTTTCTGCCGGTGGGTGCCCACCCCCTGCGACAAATGCCCCTTAAAACATTTTTACATCATCATTACTCAGTACTTATACTTGGTGTTAGTTTTTCAAGAGTACAGTCTTTTTCTCCGTGCGATGGTGCACTTGATGAATTCTTTACACAAAAGTTATTCGTGTCTCGCGAAGGGAAACAAACGGACTGCATTACCAACCAAACATAAACACATCTTCATTCACATTCTTCTCGCGAGTGTTGTCGGGAGTCGCTCTTTTGCTGATAATTTTGGAGTTAATGACTTAAAATGCAACTTATCACAGTGCAAAAAAACAAAACAAAACCAAAAAGCAAAAGTATTTCTGTCAGGAAATAACCGAGAACTTACTGCCTTCCAGGACCCGATGTGCCATCCACCAATCAGAGAGTTTCCTGAATTTTATAAGATATAAGAAGTATAAAATATGAATGTAATTTATAATATATTATAATATATTTAATTTTGAATATATAATTAAAATGAAATTCAACAGAAATATTAGTGTTAATATTAAAATGTATTTTATACACAATATATATATTCTCAAAATATCTGTGCACATTAAGCAATTAAGCAAAGAAAATGTTTGAAGGTGTTCATTAGTTCCCTGTCTCCCTGTTTTTGCAGACCCTGCTGTCTTTTCTGTTGCCAGGACAGAGCCGACTGAGAGGACAAATTGAAGAGACTCTGGACCTCTCATTGATCCAGCAGGAGGCTGAAAACGGAGCTCTAGACATCAGTAAATTAGCCAGGTTCATAATTGACATGATGGGCACCTTTTGCGCACCCTGCCGTGATGAAGACATCAAACAGCTGCGTAAAATCAGTGACATCGTGCCCCTTTTTAAGTAAGTCATTTAAACAGATCAAGGTGAAGGTAACATGACTCTAAATTATTTAATTTTGTTTATTCGTACACATCTCCAGGTCTATATTTGCAGTGCTAGACAAAATGAAGATCGACATGGCCAACTTCGCTGTGAGCAGCCTGCGACCTCACCTCCTACAGCAGTCGGTGGAATATGAGCGGAAGAAATTTCAGGAGTTCTTTGAAAAACAACCCAGTAAGGAAAATCAATTAGTTGTATAATCAATGAATGTTATGCTATCCATGCATAACATTGGATTAAAAAATGTAGATAAGCTTCTTGCACTTTAGTAAGTGCTAATCTCTTTAATTCAGGTATGTATTCATGTTTGTAGATGCTTTGGATTTCACAAAGAAATGGCTTCAGGACACAGCAGATTATGTAACTGGTGGAGAAACGGAGGGTGGTGCAACATCCACAACAATTTCTGCTCAACTCCCTCTTACTGTACAGAATCTTGCCTATTTGCGCCTGTTAAAATGGGACCATGATGCCGAGTCTTTCCCAGAGGTAATGTGTTATTGGGGATCACTGATGTCCGGATCTATTAATTTATTAAAAAATATTAAACAATGCAATTCATACATACAGTAATACACCTCTTCTATGATGAGCATGTTTTTTATTTCTGAATTAAAATTCATTTTGTAGTTTTGTATTTTGATATTTTTTGAAGGGAATATATTTTCACTATCTGTCCTGATATCATAATGGAAAACTGTAATAATTCATGATATTTATACAAAAATGCATTTTACCTTGAAAAATACATAGTTTGGGGGTCAATTTTTTTTTATTATTAATCAAAGAATCCTAAAAAATAATCATGTTTTCAACATTGATAATAATAAATATTACTTAAGCAGCAAATCAGCATATTAGAATAATTTTTGAAGGATCATGTGACACTGAAGACTGGAGTAATGATGCTGAAAATTCAGCTTTGCCATCACAGGAATGAATTACATTTTATATTATATTAAAATAAAAACAGTTATTTTAATTTGCAAAAATATTTCACAATATTCCTGTTTTTACTTTACTTTGATCAAATAAATGTAGCCTTGGTGAGCATAAGAGACTTCTTTCAAAAACAAAATGAAAAAATCTTACAAACCCCAAACTTTTGAACATAGTATATATATTTATATATTAATTATATATTTATATATTAAAGAAAATATTAAAATGCGTACACTCAATGCATGCATTCAATATGTATGGAAAATGTATTTTTCCTTTTAGAGTCAGTAAATTTAAACGTTTGTTTAAAATGGTTTTACAGAATGATTTGAAACTAACACAAAATGTATATGTTTAAGAACTTGGCACATGTGTTTTAATCTATTTTTCTTTATTGTGTACACTCCAATTTGTCATTAGCTATGTTTCCATCCACCTATTTTTATGCGCATTTTGTGATATCGCATAAAAACTGCTGGATGGAAACGCCAAGATGCAAATAAATTCTAAAAATGTGCATAAAAAACATATGCGCTTGTTTGAGTTGAATGCATTTTTTATCTGATAAGAAAACATGCGCATAAACAACAATGGAAACAAATTTACCAAATAAATTCATCGATGCGCAAAAAAAAACTTTGACTTTGCGTGTGAGGACGGCATAACTGGACCAACCAGCGGACCGATCTCGTTGCACAGCATCTGAAATTGTTCTGAAATGCCTGTGCAAAGTCTGTCGTCAAAGTGGTTCAGTATAATTACCTTCCAGAACTGTCTTGAAAAATACATACTTTTCAAAAGCAGCAGGCATCTTCCTTCGAAATGTGTTTATTGCGTTTCATCTGCGCGCTCTGAGACGCAAGTAATTTATTATATATATGAAAATTATTATATACAGTAGCTTCTCCTACTTTTCTTAGTGATTCTTAGTGCCGGTTTATCAAGAAGTGACTCTTTTGTTCTCTTTGACTCACTGGATGAAAACAGTGCTTTATTCGTTTTCGCTTTATTCGCTTTATTCGTTTTATGTGATATTCCCATTTTGCGCACAAGTTAAATTCACAACTTTGGATGGAAACATAGCTAACGACACCAAAACTTGTTGCTGTTCTTTTCCTCAATTTTCTCCCTCCTGTGATCAAACAGACTCTTCTCATGGATCAGTGCAGATTACAGGAGATGCAACAGGAGCTGGAGCAGCTGGCACTGGTGGCTTCAGTCCTGCTCATAGTGTATAACAGTGCTGGGGAGGCCATTTCTGGACTCCCGGGACTCATTGAAAGACTGAAGAAAACCATTAAGATTCTGTTATCAGAGATGCACACACCGTAAGTTTGAGGTTGGCATGAAATGGAAGTTGCGATAGTCTTTTCTTCCCTATTGTGACATGTATATCAGAGTGAAACAGCTACTCGAACAAGAAAAAATGTAGGGCGGGACTTGATTTTGTTCATCGAGAATTGATTGGATGGTTGTGGTTTGCTATTACTGTGATGTCATGTGAGTGACAGGTTGCTCCGCCTTCGCACCGGTAAACGTCATCAGAAAAGAGATGTCTTTGCTAGAGGGAGGGGAAGTTATTTTAATTAAAAAAAATAATAATAATAATGATGTGCACATATAAATCATTAATAATACTGCAATATTCCATAAAAAAGCAAGAATTGTCCATTTTGATTTCATGGTGACTTTAAAGATCATTCTATTACAGTGCTATTCCTAATGCTTCACACTTCCATAAGCAAAACCGTTGTACTTTTCTCTCATAGGTCCTTCAAAGCGGATGAAACCTTTGCTGCTGTTGCAGAGAAATTGTGTTTAGAGCTCCGAGGATGCTTGTCTCAGCATGGCTTTTCCCCATTTCCCTCAGACAGAGAGAACACATTGAAAGGCCAAATTGTAGCAGCAAAGTCTGCAGACAACCCCATCCGCAAGGTCATTGGTAAGCGCAGCCCTCTATGGAGGACTTGTGCTTTGACAACCTAAAAAGCAGTTAGGATTCCATTTAGAAGTGAAGTCTAATCTAAAACTGTATTTTTTCTATTAGACTCCCGGATCCAGATGTACCTCCTTGGCTTCCTGGAGTCAAGCTCCCACCGGAGTGCCCCAGCTCTCCCTGGAGGTCTGACACCCATCAGCAAAGAGTTAGAGGAGATTGCCGTCAAGCTGGAACGTTTGGTGACCTTCAACAAGCTAGTTTATTCTCCGTTCTACCAGAAGATCCTCCAAGAGATTCTGAAACAAGGGGAAGGTTTAGATGTGTAAACAAAACACCTGAAATACTTACCACTGGTCATCCTGGCTTTCACATTCTGTAGCTATATATACGGATTATAGTGTTTATAAACTAGCTAAGTAACCCCTAAAAGCTCACATGCTAGCACTACTGAATATTTAAGGGATAACATTCCTAAGGTCCTCTCATTGCATTGTATATCAGGGAATATTTGTGAATGTATCAAGAGATTTGATTTGCCTAAAGCTTTGATTGCTTTAGACAATGACTGATAACTGTTAGAATAATGTAATAGAGGAGAACCTTGCGAATACTGTTATTGTGTGCAACAAAATATACAAAAGATTCACTTCCAGCAACATTTTTGAGTAGTTTTAAACATTTGCTGTTGTAGCCCGAACCCTTCCGCAAAGGTGTTATTAAGGTTTCTGGCTAGTTTGGATAAATTTGAGGTAAAGGATGTATATTATTTGACTGGTGCCTTAGATTGTGAAGTGCCGTGCCACCCATGTTTATGTGCACATTTTTCTCTTTAATGTTCATTTTAACCTACAGATTACTCCCATGTTGTTCCCACGGTCATGCGAAACCTGGAATACCAAGCATGTTCTTTTTAAAGAACATTAAAAGAATGTTTCTATCAACACTGAGCATGTTTTACAGAAGACACCTTCACCTCACAAGATAATGTATTCCCCAGAGAACCCAACTCCACTTCTCTATGTTCTGCTTTCATAAACTTCTAAGTTGTGTCCTATCAATGCAGTATTACTACTGGTTATTTGAAACTGAATGCTGGCTGTCAATAAATTGTGAGGTGTGTAGAAAACATTGTTGACTGGATTTACTGTTTCCCCCCAACCATTTATGTATTCACGTGGCATATTATATTTTATTATATAAAAGGTTTATTTATTACATTGTTTTATATTACTTTATAATATTTTGGTAATGCTTTACAATAAGTTTGCATTAGTTAACATGAACTAACGCTGAATAATTCTCCTAAAGAATTTAATAATCTTAGTTCATATTAAATTTAACATTTACAAATACATTATTAATATCGAAAGTTGTATCTGTTCATATTATTTAATGGACCTCAACATGATTGGACAATGAACAGTTGTATTTTTATTAACTAATGTTAACAAAGATTAATACTGTAACAAAAATGTATTGCTAATTGTTAATGCATTAACTAATAATATTAACTTATGTAACCATTAATTAAAGCTGCGGTCCATAAGTTTTGCCTCTTTGTCACCATCTCTGTTTGAACCCTGCAATTGCGGTTATTTGCGGAATTATCGTCTTTACGTATGTAAACAGACGTGACGTAATGACGCAAAGACTAACAGCAGCATGCTCGAATTTCCCGCAGAAACCTACCAGTACCACTCGAATTAGAAAACATTATTACAAGCTTCCCGTTGTGAAACGGGCTAAGGTAAGGAGATAGTTTTGAACACTGGCTGGTTATGTACTTGTTAAAAAATTGATTTTGGATCATTTTTAACCAAAAAAAGTTACGGACTACAGCTTTAAGATATCAATTATTATTACAATATATTAGATTTATTTCTAGCAGTTTTAGATGAAATGCAATGTAAAAACACTTGAAAATATACTATATTAATATATTTAATTATTACATATAAAAAATAGAAAATATTTCCGTACATAATATATAAATATTACTTAGGCTATAATATTTATCTGTAGTTTTATCTATTTATATATATATATTTTTTTACATTAGTAGGCTTATTGTTACATTGTTTTATATTATTTTATAACATAATATTGTAATATTAGTTTTATTTTTTGCGTTCTTAAACATTTTCATTCTGGAAAATCGTTTTCGGATATATTGTATCATAAATTATTATTATAGTGTATTGTGTAGTATAGTTTATTTCATTTTATTTTATTTTATTCTATTACATTTTAGAATATTTGTATATAACATTATTAGACGTATGCATTGGCCAAAATACCTTCTTTCAGATCCCACCACACGGGGCCACTATGCAGCAGAACTGTGTCCTACTTCCGTGGGCGTTTTAGGTTTTGTGTGTTGACTCTCCAGCCCTGTCTATGGCAGTAATGCTTCTGAATCCCCTCACTGAAACGCACAGGAAGAAGCAGCGCGAGAGTGTTCTCGAGCGCTCAGCTGAGAGAGCTAGAGCGAGTTGAGCTGACAGAGTTTGTCCGTCGCCGTCAGGAGGAAACAAACCAGGGGGACTTAAACGTCCTCGACATGACGACAAAAACCTCTCCTGACCGAAACGGATATCCTTAACTCTACGCTGGACCCTGTTCGGTTCCCGTGGATGGCTTAGTATGCGAGTTGTGCGCAGTTGAAATGAGGGAGCTTGTGTTTTTTTCTCCCTCGTCGTCCAGCGAGAGGACAAGATGGCAGCGCGAGCGCGTCGAGCATGCAGTGGGTGCGAATTAAACCCGAACATGTTCACTAAAGACCCGCGGTCCGACCACAGCTGCTGTCTGTGAAGGTATGGAAGATTTTAACGAGTTGTAAAGGCGTAAATACGTGTCTGATACTTAATAGTAAAGATATTAAATCAGGCTTGACTTCGGAGCAGCGATCGCGAGCTCGTAGTTGTTGCGAAAAAAGTTGCCACGCCACACCAAAAACTTCAAAGCAATGTTTCACAGGGTTTGGTAATGTGTTTTGGTAGCTGTTGAGTTTCTGGTTTTAATAAAATTACAACCTTTTTATTGCCTGACAACTTTTAATCTTTAAATGTTCGCAAATACTTGCTGGTCACCAGCCAAACCCATAATGTTTACCTAAATCCTGCTGCTTAAAACCATGACGTAAAGAAGTTAGGTTGCTGTATTTAAGCTTTACGCGTTAAACATTTAAGCATTAGTGCATATGAATTGTATGTTTTAAAGTGAGTTTTCTGTATAAACTCGCCAGTTGTTCTATAATGAAGTGACATGTTGCTCAATCCTCCCAAAATGCACAGGCCTGGTAGTCTGTTAGTAAGTTAGCTGATTTCTCTATTTTCTGTAACTTGACACTATGCTGATAAGATTTATCAAAAGTTATACCTAAAAAAATCTTTATGTAAAATGTTGCATTTCCTGTCTACTCTCATTGAAAGATAATCCCCCATCATTTCCTATATATGCTCAGCAATACAGGCAAAACTTTTTTTAAACAATTCTTTGATATTTACTCTTAACAATGCTTATTTAATGTATATTTTTTTGGCAGGGAAAGTTTTATTCGTTCCAGTACTTCAGTGAGTTCCCACAGTTGTGGAAAACCTAGAAATATTGGGGAATTATGGGAATTTCCAGAGCTGGAAATGAATATAGATTCTAGCTAGGCTCAGCTGTAATATATTTTATTGGTTAGAACATTTTCTTTTACTTGTATACAGGTATAAATAAGTATTTTATAATTTATTTCTTATTCTAGTGCATAAGAATATATTATTTTGTTTTATTTTATGTTTTTTATTACTTGTAAATTACTGGAAGAATGATGGAAAAGTATGAAAATTCATTTCAACCCTATTCATTATACAAACACACACAACATTAATGGTTATGCCATAAAAATGTTGTTGCATTTTTATAAAACATGTGTTGCAACACGATGAAGTCAGTCATTTTATGTCACTTTCCATAACTGGGAAAATTTGTGCATGTCAATTCAGTAAAGTTTACTTCCCAATCATTTCCTGCCATTAAACTTTTATAGCGTGAGCAGTTGTAGAGTCAACAGGTGTTTTCCCTGTGCCATCTCTCGCCCACCCCCATTAGGTCTTGACGTGGGAAAAGGTCACTTTCCACCTGCTTATAGCAGAAGGCAGCGCGTTTGAAAACAGTAGAGAGACCTGTAACCCAAAACCTTGGCCACTCCTAGCTACTCAAGGCTTACTCTACTATAGGACAGACCTCATAAAAACAGTGCTCCAGATGGGACTGTCCTTTTTAAAGCTGTTGAGTAAATCTCTTACATTGCAAACCTAATGTTGTTTGCACAATCAGGAGCAAGTATAGACATAAACACAACAGAAATGGATGATTTAAAGCGGGATTTTGTTATGGTAGTGTGAATGAATGAGGCCTTTTATAACGGTTCTGGAAGCAAAATTCATCAGATATGCATTCCTCAAGAAACAACGTGACATTTTTGCATCCCCTTTTATGTTTTCTAACCTCAATATTTGCCATTATGAAATCCTACCTAGTCTGTCAGAGTGTTAGCTGGCTTGTAAGTGTGTGAGAGAGTTAGTATGTGGGTGTGTTAGAGCCACACCTGTCCTCGTGTCTGAACTTGTGCCATATGTTGTGCCAGTATAAGTAGCCTGTCTCCCATGAAACTAAGACAGCTAATCCCCATTGGTCAGTTGTCTGTCTGGATCTTCTGCTATCATGATATTACAATCACTAGGGCTTGAGCGATTAATCGGAAAAAAAAAAAAAAAAATCTAAATCGTGATTTGGGATATTTTGTTTACCAAATGGTAATAACTGCAATTTACTTAGATTTATCTGTATGTTTCAAAGTGAAGCTCAGCATTGTTCATTTGCACGCAAACAGCTGATTAGTGTTTTTAGTTTCTCAGTTCACAGTAAATGCTGTTTCACACAATCTCCATCTATGCCAGTGCTGTGAGTTTGCATCACTTATAACGTGCATTTGAAAATGCAACACTCCCCAAACATTTCAGCAGATTTAATGAGAAGTTTCTAAACCTGTTGCCAGCAAATGAGAAACTGCAGTTTGCCTCCAGAAAAAAAGCTCAGTTGTTTAATGTTTGAAAATGGAGAAATTAAGGCACGAATATTAGTTATTGTAATTGTACAGTTGTGCTGTATAAAAATTATATTTTCCTTTTTTTATTTTACAGTGAGTCTTACAGTAATAGTGTTGTCAAAAGTACAGACTTTGATACCAAGTGGATACTGAAATGTAAAAAATCTGACACTTTAAGCACTGTTGAGCGGATTCGTAAACGCCTCTGATTGGTCATTGTGTTCATGCACTCAACAGATATGTCTGTGATTGGCTACAATGATCCACACTTCAAAAACATGTTGTAAATAGACATCAATGACGCTCCGGTCCGCTGATAGACGCCTGCTTTCAAACGCTCCTGCTTTCAAATTCAAACACTTCTGTGTGCTTTCAAACGCTCCCATGCGTTGATCATTGTAGCCAATCACAGACATATTTGTTGAGCACTTGAACACAATGGCCAATCAGAGGTGTTTACGAATCCGCTCAAAGTGCCACATTTTTAAAATTTCAGTATCAACTTGGTATCGAAGTAGGTACTTTTGACAACACTATACAGTAATATTTATTGTTTCATAGGGCTGGGACAATAAATCATTGAATTGCGAATCGAGAAATGATTCTTGATGGATTCTGAGATTTTCCGAATCCATCGCGATTCTCTCTCAAATCAATTTGATTCTCGCGTCATAAAAACATTCTGAGGTGCAAGTACATTATTCTCAGACTTAGCCGAATGCACGAGCGATTTTCTTCGTCAGCATTTGAGCATGTGGTTAAAAACTAGCCTAGAGCGCCATCTGCTGTTGAAAACTAAGCTCAGAATCGATTCAAGAGAGAATTGCGATGCATTTGGAAAATCTCTGAATCGATCCACGAATTGATTTATTCTCCCAGCCCTACTATTTCATTTATATTTATATATATATATATATAATTTTCTTCTTCTTCTTTTATAGTCTTGATATATAATCAAACAAACACAGCAAATCTAAACCTCTTTAAAAATTAGCATTTAATATATAATAAAAAATTAGCACTTTATATTTCATGTAATTCATCTTAATAAACCTCTTTAATATAGCAGGAGGTTTTGTTTTGATTCATGTAAACAGCATCTGTGAAATGACTAACACAGACTAACAGTTTTCTTCCCCTCGGTCCTTTATAGGTATGGCCTCACAGGTTACGGTCTGCCCACCACATGTTTATCAACCCCAGACAAGTGCCTTTTGCAGAGAGAAGAAAATCGATCCCATCAGCTGTGTTTACCATGAGAAGATCCCTCGCACTTACGTGGTCGGTGTGAATCTAGGCATTGCGCACCCTACAGATATTATACCTTTATCGAGAATCGAAGCTTTGACTAGTGAGAAACCCTGCGTTGCACAGGACTTCTCAAAACAGACTGAATCTTCTTCACAGGAGCTCCTCAGAAGGGCTTCCACGCCATACAAGCGTGTGGCATCGGAGGGTGACCTTCAGTATTTCTCCAGAGTGGCTGGGGCAGTTGAAGAAGAAAGTGGAGACAGTGTCCAAAACAGCCAAAGTAGTAGTAGTAGTAGTAGTAGTAGTAACAGTGGCGAGGTTCCAGAAGGGACGGAGAGAAACGGTGGTTTGAATTCAGTCGACAGAACCCAAAGATGTGGGTTTAAATGCAAAGGGGAAGAGCTTGAGAACGGCAAGAGCATCATGCAGATAGTAGAGGAGCATTCGACTCTACCTGCCATGTTGCAAACAAACGTCGGGAGCACGAACGCAGTAGGTGTTGCCCCGCCCGAGCAGAACAGAACCGGGACGGGAGCCGTGAGCGGGACGGGTGACGGCGACTATCAGTTGGTCCAACACGAAGTGCTGTGCTCCATGAAGCACACCTACGAAGTGTTGGAGTTCTTGGGTCGTGGTACGTTCGGTCAGGTGGTCAAATGTTGGAAACGAGGCACCAATGAGATTGTGGCGGTGAAGATACTGAAGAACCACCCGTCATACGCCCGCCAGGGCCAGATTGAGGTGAGCATCCTGGCCCGACTGAGCGGGGAGAATGCAGAGGAGCATAACCTGGTGCGGGCTTTCGAGTGTTTCCAGCACAGAAGCCACACCTGTTTGGTGTTCGAGATGCTGGAGCAGAACCTGTACGACTTCCTCAAGCAAAACAAGTTCAGTCCGTTGCCGCTGAAGGTGATTAGGCCCGTGCTGCAACAGGTGGCCACGGCACTGAAGAAGCTCAGAAGCTTGGGCCTGATCCATGCCGATCTTAAACCGGAGAACATTATGCTGGTAGATCCTGTGAGACAACCCTTCCGTGTGAAAGTGATTGACTTTGGCTCTGCCAGCCATGTCTCCAAAGCTGTGTGTTCGACGTACCTGCAGTCTCGCTACTACAGGTAAGTGGTGTTTTTTTTCCTATTTTTTCCCCCCCCCTCTAGTAGGCTTGCTTCTGGTTGTCATGTCTCTGTTTAATCATAAATAGACTTTTGGTGAATGTTTCAGCTTGTGTTTGTATTTGTGGCAAGTATAAAGATATAATTTGTGTTGTTCGTTTTGAGGAAGTTGAACTGAGGAACGTTTACTTAAGCCGCACTTCCTGCCAGAACAATTATGTAATGCTGTCTATAGCTTTAGTGGAAGTTTGATGGCAAGCTTTCTTTGTTTGATTGCGTCTACTCTTTGCTAACTGCCATGGAGCTACACCCATACTAACTTTTCGTAACTTAAAAAAAAAAAAAATACATGACACTGAATTTTCTCCATCGACTAGTTTGTTTGCCTCTTGTGTGCGTTTTGTCTAATGGGGTCAGTTCTGACCGTGATGGCTGTACTTTGTTTCTCTATGTGGTTGGCAGTTCTTTAGGAAGAATGTGGTTTGCGAAAGTGATTCATGGGATGTGGAAGAACATGGAAAGACTCATTCCAGAAAGAGAACATTCCAGATGTTTGTGTTTTAAGTTCTCTGTCAAGCTTCTTTTTTTTAGTATTGTCCCTTCCACTTAAATGGATAGTTCACCCAAAATGAAAATTGTCATTTATTTTGTCACACATGTCATTCTGTAGAACACAAAAGACTAACGTTCAGAGTTTGGAGTCAGTACGATTTTTATTTATTTATTTTTATTTTTTTGAAAGAAATTAGTACTTTTATTCAGCAAGGATGCATTAAATTGATCAAAAGTGATAGTAAAGTCATATATAAATTTATATTTCAAATAAATGCTGTTCTTTTGAACTTTCTATTCATTAAATAATCCTGAAAAATATCACTTTTCCCTCAAAAATATTAAGTAGCACAAATTAGTTGAAAACAGCTTTCATGTGCATCAAATCAGCATATTAGAATGATTTCTGAAAGATCATGTGACACTAAAAACTGGAGTAATGATGCTGAAAATTCAGCTTTGCATCACAGGAATAATTATATTTTAAAATAGATTCAAATTTAAAAGTTTTTTAAACTTTTTATAAAGCAACGAGAATATTTTTGGTGCGGCAAAAAAACAAAATAACGACTTATATAGTGATGGCCGATTTCAAAACACTGCTTCATTAAGCTTCGGAGAGTTATGAATCTTATAATATAAGACGCTATTTTGTTTTTTTGGCGCACCAAAAATATTCTCGTCGCTTTATAATATTAATATTGAACCACTGTACTCGCATGAACTGATTTAAATATGTTTTTAGTACATTAATGGATCTTGAGAGAGGAAATGTCATTGCTGGCTATGCAGGCCTCACTGAGCCATCGGATTTCAACAAAAATGTCTTAATTTGTGTTCTGAAGATGAAGGAAGGTCTTACGGGTGTGGAACGGCATGAGGGTGAGTAATAAATGACAATTTTCATTTTTGGGTGAACTAACCCTTTAATTAAAGGAATTAAATAATTAAATGATTAAAAGGGATTTAAGGAAATAAAGAAAGAAATAAGAATGGTACAATTTTCAGGTCTATTGTAGTTATGAAGTAAACTATTTGCGAATAATATTTTTTTTAAAATATGCGCACATTCACGCTTATGTCTAATATATAAAAAATGCAGAGTTTCTTGTCTCGTCACATTCAGTTATGATTTACTTGAATTATGTAAATAGCATATTTTCAATTCAAAACGGTGAAATTTCATGAAAATGTTCAGTAGGTCACTGAACATTTCTATCATAAAACAGTTGTCAAATATTAAATATTTAGCTACTTGCATCTTACGACGCACTCTTTCACTGCGAAAACGAAAGTGTTGATGGAATTTGTGCTCATCTTCTGTGAACAGTAAGCCCCGCCTTCTTTGATTTGATTGGCCAGCTCACTCATTTTGACAGACGAGCGCTGTTAAACCGCTGATGGTATACTGCCTAAAAATGTAACATTTAAAACCTTTTGTCATCCTAACAACAAACAGAGCAGTGCGTAATGGAGTACAGCAGAGCAGCATCAAAGGAATATCAAATATTGGGGGGGGACAATTTGGCCATTTCTGATTCTTGTGGGGGACTTGTCCCCCTCATTGTCTATGGTGGTTATGGCCCTGATCTTAAATAATAAAATAGTGCAGGTTTAGAATGACATGAGGGTAAGTAAATAATTTTGGAATTTTTAATTTTGAACTATCCCTTTAAGAATTTTTGTGCCGCTGAATGGTATACAAATGAGTTTCGAACATAATGTGACATTGCAGTGCGGAGTACAGTCTGTCTTTGTAAATGTGCTAGGTTTGTGGGGAAGCTATCAGTGAACAAGATAAAGAGGAACTAGGCACTAGTTTAAATAGGCCATTTGAACTCTTTGTACTTTGGCACTGCCACAGTTTGATGCCTGCAACTGCACGAACTCCCGCCCCATGCAGGTGGCACGTGTGAATGTGTCGCTTTTGCATGGGAATGAGATGCATTGAGGACGTGTCTGTTGGTAGCGCTGTCTTTGTGCTCAAAAGAAGTGTGATAACAGATGTTTTTATAGAACGTTATGAATAATCATTCACTCTTGCTTGTTTTTCTTTTTTTCCGGGAATTTGTACGTCACTCTTTACATAGTGTTGTGTTAAACCATTACATAAGTACTGAGTAATTCTAATGAACAACATGTACTTAATGAGCAATTATTTTGAGTGGTATATAATTGCACACTTTTGCTGTTGTAATGAATCAGTCACAAGTCATATTTTTAACATTAACATTGTAATATGAAGTGTTATCTTTGTTAACATGTTCCCCTTCTATTTATTGTGGTTTTGTTTTATTAAGTGCACATTTTTTTCTATAAACAAGCACTTGAAGTACTTATGATTACTTGAACTGAATCAGTGTTTAAGTATTTTCAGTTATTTCATGAAATTTTAAAGATTGTCATTGCATGCCATATAAAAGCCCCATGTTGTGGACAGGCCTACATCTGTGTTTCCCAAAGTGGGGGAAAACATGTGCTTCTGTTTTCCATTTGTCCTCTCTTTCTGTCGGCATGATCGATGTCGTAAGAATCCATAGCCTGTTCCCAGCACAAAACTGGCTCACCTAAATTTAGGGCGGATCTTGTGTTCATGTGGTATGTGAGGTTGTCATGACAAGTATTTATTTTTTGTACTTGGAGCAGGCTGCATTGAGCACGTACCCATGTGCCAGGAAGTGAAATTTTGCAGGTGTTGTCAAATAGCAGAGCTGTTTTTATATTTCACACAGTTTTAGAACTGGTGCCTGTTTGTTTATTTAAGAGATAGTTTACCTATTTTTTTATTAATAGAAGAGTGATGTTTTGAGAAGAACCTTTTAATAGTTCAGGCTGTTTTTGTACCGTGATGCAATGCTTATGTTTTCAGTTAAGTAGCACAGAAGGATCTTTT
This sequence comes from Mylopharyngodon piceus, assembly GCA_039654765.1. Classification (NCBI taxonomy): domain Eukaryota; kingdom Metazoa; phylum Chordata; class Actinopteri; order Cypriniformes; family Xenocyprididae; genus Mylopharyngodon; species Mylopharyngodon piceus. The sequence continues at coordinate 10,825,819 of CM077459.1, read as the reverse complement.
TGTTTTGGTTTATAATAAAGCTTAAAGGGTACATGACACACACAGTTTCTGCCAATCTCATGTTAATCTTGAGTACCTATAGAGTAGTATAGCGTTCTTCATATCTCCGAAGAGTCTTTAGTTTTATCAGATTTATAAAAGACAGATATTCTGTACCGAGTCTTTCCGAAAACAGCCGGGCGCCTGGAGGAGTGCTGTGTGTGAAGCTAAAGAGTGACGATCACGTGCATCTTTTGCGTAGCGATCGTCTGCAAGCTATCAATGGTCAGCTAAACAAATGTATTTAAACACACACAATACACCATCGCATTATCCCTGGATAACTTTTGAATCACTATAATGAATATGGCGTATAGTGAATGATGAATAATGAATTTATGAATTCACTACGTTCGTGTTTACATTTATATGCACTTAGGCGCCTATTGCCAACAAAACAGACATTTGATGCAATTTTACTCACCACCTGTGGTTCCGACTCATGACTGGGATCATTATCGCTGTGACCGCTCCATCTTTCAGTTTCAAACGATCTGTAAATCCAGCGTTGAACTGCAACAAGCCAGCTCTTGATATTACAGACAAATTTGACATATTGATACTCTAGCATCATTTTTGCTCGCAGTGAAGTGCATCAACATACTTGAAATTAGGGCTGCAACAACTAATCGTTAAAATCGATAATGAAAATAATCGACAACGAATGCCATTATCGATTAGACGCATCTGCCCATCGTGCACGGAAAACTTCTGCCAGTCGTGTCAAATTACAGCACTGAATAATGCCTTTCTATGGACAAAAATGCATCTAAGAATAGTGGAGGAAACAGAGTGATCATCTGCGGGAAAGGTACTTGATCCAAGCTGCCCAAAACATGAGAATTCTTTATTTTAAGCTTCAAGCTAATGCATTAGCGTAATTTTGACATGGCTTGCCCTGTCAGGTGCAAAAATATTAATTTTGCTGAAATATCTGTTGTTGGATGTTAAATTTAGGTTTAAAAGTCAATATGTAATTCAAGTATTTTATGAGAGTGGTTACTGTAAAGGGATAACAGCGTGTATTTGAATATAAATGTAAGAGATTTCTTACATTTACAGGATAAAGAAATGGCAGTAAGAGGTTACTGTTTCCAAAGTGATTGTGCGTTCCTCTTATCTGTTAACACTGAGTTTGTTTTCATTTTTCTTTATTATCTTTATTATTATCTTCATTTTTAATGTAGGGATTTAAACTACCTTTTGCTTTATAGCTCTTTTGCATATAGCATAGATATATAGGCCTGTATTCACTATATATGTTTTCATAGCATTCAGTTGGCACGTTTGTTTGAAGCACAGCATTGGGCATGTTGTGGAATAGTGTCTTTTGTCAATAAAATTTTAAAAAAATTGCTATTTTTTTTTTCATCCGATTAATCGAAGAAATAATCGTTAGTTGCAGCCCTACGTGAAATGTTTATCTGTTGTAGATTCGTTGTGTGCATGAAATGGAAAAAAAAAACGCTTCATCAGAGAAGCGCTAACTAAACGTCAATGTTTCGGTCAATGAAACCTAAAATTCTTATTTTTTTCAACCATTTTGTTCAAATGTTTTTGGTTGGAAACATTTTGGTACATCACTACTAGAAAATGTTGCAGAAAATGTCATGAATTAAAAGTTGTAATAGTGGTATTCCTAGTCGTAAGTCTGGTAATGTTCTAGTGGCCCTTTGTTAAAATAACCACCGTGGCCCTTTAATAATTCACTGTGTTGCTTAGATGAGTGCGTGTTGGGTTCCACGTAAAGTGAGGTAGTGAGTTTCAAGTTGCTACAGGAATGGGTCATTAGGTGGCATGGGTTTTTGTTTCTCATGGCCTCCTGAAGTGACTCATCCTGTTGTTTCCTTGACACTCATACTGTCTTTGTTCAGCTGAATCATGGGATTCTTTCTCCTCAGCTCAAAAGTGGTTTGAAGTATCCAATAGTGGCCATTTAAACATCCATCCTTGCCATGTCTAATTGAAATTTTCCATATTTTGCTTAGCCAATCTCTTAGAGATTGTGGGAGATGGTCACAAATCATGACCTAGAGGAGGCAATGCACTTTCGTGATGCTCAGAGAAAACCCTTAAATTTAGTCAGCTTTAAGTGAACTAACACAGTTAATGAAGCCACTTTGAGTGCCAAAAATAAATTTGTAGTGTTGCAAAATTGATTGCGCTCAAATCAGCTCCAGGTTTCCTCATTTAACATTGGGTTTTGAAACAGGCTACTTAACCGCCAGAAGGATAATGGTATCAGAACATTGGAAACAGTGTTAAAACCCCAGGAAAACTGATATACACAGGGCAGTTGCATAACAAGCCGCTTGCATTAAGCAGAAGGCCGAGTGATGGGGCCTGAGTTTGGCTGGCCTCAATGGATTGTGTGTGTGCCGGTCAAATAACCAGCAGTCTGTACCCTAAAGTTAGGCAGGCGAAAGAGTCCCTCCATGCGGTTTCAGGGTCCTTGGCTTCGCTGAATTTGCATAATTTCGAATGCTAATTTTCCACTTGGTACCTTTTTTATGTGCAAAGGGAATATTTTTGGTACAGCCTGTAAATGTCAAATTGTTTTTCCTGGATCTGCTGCCTTTAGTTTAAATAAAACTGCAACATAAATAAAACAGTAGCTGAGCCTAATTTTAGTCATTTTGGAGGTTTTTCATATCCTGTAATGTGCATCTTAGCAGTTTATTTCATACCTAGACTAGTCTGAAAGAGATCAGCCTTATTTTAAAATGCAGACGCTATCATATCTGTGCAGGCACACCCATAGAAACCAAATGACAGGTTTTGCCAACAGACCATAATAAGCATTATGCAACTCTTCTGTTTTTCTGTTCTTTTTTTTTTTTTTTTTTTCCCCCCCTCTTATGGGTCATAAAGTTTAAAGTCCTAACACACTGCCCTCTCCTCTGCTTTAGTAAATCTGTTTTGGCTTTAGGAAGATGTGGAGTGAAGCATTCAGCTAACGTTCGTGTTGCAAACCCGTGAAGAACCATCAAAATTGAGACCTTGACTTTGCCCAGTGTCAACCATTTATTCAATGCCATTACTTTCCACTTAGCTCGTTTGAACCCTCTAGAATGCATTCCCAGTAAACAAGACTAATGGTTCGCAAATAACGCACAACTAAGTGCAACCTCCTGCGCAGCATCTAAAAGCATAAGTGGGCCAATGTAGCATCGCTAGCAGCTGCAGGTGTAGTTATTTTTTCCGTAAGTCTACGGTCTTCATGCGTTCGTATGTAAAATAAACCTTGACTGAGCCCTGCGTTCATCTGCGGCCCGAGGAATGACCGTAAGTGTGAACGTCTGCTTTCTGTCGGTGTGTTTTAGATGTGAATGCCTGAACCCCATTTGGAGTGGACTTGCTCTCTCTGCAGATGAAGAAGACCTAATTGGCCAGATTCCTGGACTAATGAGCAGCCTGAAGGGTTTGGTGGTATGATTCACTTGGAAAGAGAGCACACATCTAGTTGTTTGTGCATCCCATGCCCTTTGATGGAGCATTAGTGCATCGCCAACTCCTTGCAGCGTTAGTGGGTCAGTCAGGCTTCGTTGACTAGGTTTAGAATGCTATTAGACCTCCGTCCAGATGGTAGTTACTGAACCCTAACGTGTCCGTCTTGAATAGATGCGCCATGCAGACTGAGCGTTTAGTCGCTTATAGAGAGCTTGTTAGTCCGATCTTGACCCTTTCACATGACTTGCAACAGGACTTCAGCACAGCCCTCAAAACAAGCATCATGTGCCACTTTGACCTCCACTTGACAAGCGTTGCAGATAGCATCAGCATGTTTTTCTTTTTTAAATTTTTTTTATACATTTTCTTTTTTGAAAATATACAATTATTTTCATGTAATGGCCAGTATTAAATTAAATTCATTTTATCTAAATTAAAATATATATCAAAATAAAAGCTTTTATACAGGACATTATAATTTACAATATGAATAATGGATATTATTTTGAGATTTGCTAAAGATTACGTTTAACAGTGTTATTATTAAATTTAGTTGTTTTTCTTTTTAATTAACAGGAATTAATGAGAATAAACTGGAAATTTGCAAAATTGCAGGTTAGCCTGTAACAGGGAATTTAAATGTAGTTGAAAAAAACATCTTGCAGCATAATCTTGGTTAAAAAACAACCAGATTTAATGCAGATTCAGTTGAATTTCTACCCTGTACATTCCTCAATCACATGCACACAGCACACTACTTACTGCAGGGCTATTGAGGCCACACCCCTGAATCTTCGTTCATTTTACATTTTTAATGGGACTTTTTTTGGGAGGGGGGGATCATAGGGAATATGTTTATTTTATTCAACATTCATGCTTTTTTGTTGTTCAATGAAAGAATGAAACTCTCAAATAAGTCAGTCAGAAATGTCATTTTTAAAATTTGCATTAGTTTGCATCATGTCTGCTTATGACCAAACCAAATGTTTATATATACATATGTTTGTCTTTGATACAGTTTGTATTAACTAGCCCAATTTTCTAATTAATTCCATTTAATTCCAATAATTCCCATTAAGTTTCCAACGTGGAGTATTTCCAAAATTTCCCAGTTCTGGAAAATTACCAAAAATGTTCCACCCCTTGCAACCCTAATTTCTGCCACACATTTTTATCTGAATGGCATGGTATGTCTTGAACATTGTGCCAAACTCTATGCATCAAGATGCATGTAAGATCAGTTTTGATTTTTGCTCCATGCACGTTGCGATACTTCATTCAAATTATCCAGAAACTGCTGGTTGTGATTAGGTCAGCAGTAAACGGGGTTGAAATTGAAATCAGGTCAAGAAGGCTTATGTTTGGTGGTTGCCAGCTGTGTTTTAAGAATTTGGAATCAGTTTCTGCACTTTGATCCATTTGTCAGTCCATCTTGATATGTCATGGTCTGTATATCATCCACTTGAGGATGAAACCTGATCACACTCAGCTTCCTGTAACAGCTCGCCATTGCTGTTCGACATTTTGAATTGGGACAGGGTAGGTTACAGGTGTGAAGCCTTATACCTTCCTTAGAACCTGGAGTTTGTTTTACATGCCATCTGGTATAAGGTTCCCATTTCATCTGTAGAAGCTCCTGGCTCGCTTCCCAAACTTCAGGGCTTACGGCACCTAACATCAAAAGTTTATGTGAGTGAGTGCACAGTCTCATATCACCTTAGTCACTTCTATATCCATTACTACTCAATCTTCATATGAAGGGCTGTTTTCTGTCTTTAGGAGTAAGGCTACTCTGTCCTGTTTGCTTTATGATGTTCAAGATATAGCCTAGCTCATTAGCAGATCCACACAGAATCTACTCCCACAGAATTCCTTAAAATCTACAAGATATGAAAATTTACCTTTTTTATAGATCTTATTTTGAATGATTCATCCACGCATGCATTTCATTTCTTTTTACTTTTTTTTTTTTTTTTACCTTGTAATGTTTAACCAAACTGTCGTAATTTGATCTTCCAGGTGAAAACTTCAGACTTCTTTCTGGTGATTTATGCCAAGCCTTTCCGCACATTTAGTATGCACTCTTAAAAATAAAGGTTCCAAAAAAAGGGTTCACAGCGATGACATTTTAGTTCCCCAAAGAACCTTTCAGTGAACATTTCTTAAAAGAACCATTTTCTTCTTAAAGGTGCTGTATGTAATTTTATTGACTGTACTAAAAGCGCAAAAATACCATAATATGTTTGCAGAGATTTAGGAAACATGCTAAGTTCACATGCTTGTTTCTCTGAAAAACAATGCTACAGCCAGTTATTCTACTTTGAAATGTGCGTTCTGTGTCGGAATGTCTTTTTTTTTTTTTTTTTCTTTTTCTTTTTTTTCTTTTTTTTTTTTTTTTGGACAATATGATCCCACTCGCTGCCAATTTACCCAATAGTATTTCAACACGCCGGGTTGCCATTTTGGGGAAAACACAACATAGCCACGGAAACCAGCAAACAAACTAGGTCAGAGATCACAGATTCTACCTGACCTAAAAAGCCTCAGCATCCATCTAAAAAGCTCTATGACCAGAGGCATATTAAAAAGCGATAAATAAACACATCATCTTAGTGTAAGGCTCGTCGCCTTCCATTGTCCATTGCGCTCATTCCTGTTGCGTGTTCTCAAACTGGCAACCAGCATGAGGGTCGAGTCTGAGGAGGAGGGGGTGAGAGAAACAACCCTCTCCAATATTTTGAATTTGGACTGCAGTATTCATTGAACCAAAGATGCCAATTAAAAAAAAAAAATTTAGGAGTATGTTAAACCCTGCCCCTCCACAATTGTTCATTTTTGAATGCAACATCCGCGTCTCATAATCCAATGACTTGGAAGATAAAACCAAGTCACAGCACTACATATTTTCTTTTTTGATGATCCGTTACACTTGGATGTATGTCACAATACAGACAAAAACATTTGTCACCATTTCTGTTTCATCTTGACATGGGATTTCTGCTGAATTTCAACTTTCATAAAATTCTACAAATCCTTTGCTCCTTCCATGTTCTCTTATTGGATATTTTTTTACTAATTTGAATATGCTTTCAGCTCCCAATAAAAGTCCAGCACTCTTAAACAGGACAGATTCATTAGATGTTAACCTTATTGTAGCTTCATTCCTTAACTCAGTCTTCTCAAGAACATCTAAACCAAATCAATACCTCATAATATAGCTGTTCATGCTATTGCTTCCTGAGATCATCAGGCCTTTATAGAGGATTATTTTCAGCTCCGTCTAATGTACATTGATTCCATTGAGGCTGGCCAGACTGTCTGCGTTTCTCAGCATTTCCGATGGGAACCGAAATGATGCAGCGTTGAAAAGGTTTTGTTTATTGCTCTGGTGCCTTTGCCTCATAACGCTCCATGCAAACAACACTTCCGTCTCTGAAGAGCTTGAAGAAACTGGGTTAAATGTCGGTTATTTTTTCTTTCTTTTTCTTTAAAAAAAAAAAAATCTGGTTTATCTAGCAACATTGTTGGCTGGCCCACCTGAATCTGATTGTTTAGTGATATTTCAAAAAACGTTCAATATATTAAACATTTTTTTTTGACAATATAAAATTAACCAATCAAATGCTACTCTGATGATACATTTTTGTAGGCCAACCCAGAAGTTGGCTTTAGGGCTGTCAAAGTCAAGTTGAATTTCTTTTCGCTTTCTTTTTAAGATTTGTTTGTCAACACTCAAATGTTGACAGGAATATAATTTTGCAGCTTTGTTTTGACATTTCTGTTTATTACATTTTATTATAAAATGCTATCCTCTTATTTTAGCTTCATCATTCATTGATTCTCATTTCTAACCTAAACCCTCTGATGGGAAACTGTTTTGTTGTGACCTCAGGAATGCCTAGCCATTAAAAAAATACTTTGGTTGGTACTATAAACCCTAAACTCATTTCTGGAATAGCCCTGGTTGAGGTCCCACAGAATGTGATTTTCTAGCCAATGTGTTCTCATTGTACACTGTTTCTAAAACTACGGGCGCACGAGCCAGGCTTCAGCTATGAGTGGTATGCTTTACCCTTTGGGCGTTAGCTGGAGAAAAACATTAGCTTGTCTGTGTTTTGCAATACTTGGAAATGGGAATTGAGGGAATTGTTTTTAATACAGAAAAACAAGTAGCAAGAGCTGCATGATTAATCGTTAAAAGATCGCGATTAATCAACCTACGCGATCAAATGAAATAAAAGATCTTGATTAAAGGACCTACGTGATCAAATTATCATAGAGGTATCGTTACATCATGTATTTGTCATTGAATCATTCATTCAAGAGATTCGTTCAGAAGCGCTGATTCATCCGGTAATGAAACAAGTGAAGTCTTTATAAGAGAATCATTGAATCATTCAAAATGATTTTTTACCAAAATAATTAATTCATGATTAAATCATGATTCTCAATTTTTCCAGAACTGTGCAGAGCCATTTTCAGTATACGTTCTCTGAAAATTGGGAAACAAATTGCGGTTGTTGTTTGGGGTGTCAAAGCTGCGGGTTGACAGATTTACAGCCGACAATTGTTATACTGTGCGTTTTAAAAGTCCAGTCCAGTACAGGGTGTTGTAATGGCGAGGGTTATATTACTCAACCTATATTTCCTTTCAGATTTGGAGAGAAAACCCTGTGATGTGTTCGTTTATGCAAAGTTTTGGATGACTTTAAGAGGAAGTGTTCTTTTTTTTTAATTTTTTTTTTTATTATAATACAAAATAAACCAATATTAGGACTGCTAACACTTAATTGTCTGTTAAGTTTCCCTCAGACCATGTCAGTAGATTAGTTTCATGCCTGCATTTTGTCATGAATATAGAAGTGGTGAAATTTTAGTTTTATTCATTTATTTAGTTTTTTAATTTCTCCAGTGAATCAGTTCAAAAATGGATTCATCTATTTGTTTGTCAACATTTTGCGTGTTTTGATATTGCTGATTATTACTACATTTTGTTGAAAATGCTTTGTCCTCCTATTTGAGCTTCACATTCACCCATTCTCATTTCTAACCCAAACCTTCTGATGGGAATCTGTTTTTGTTTCGTGTTACCGTGCGTGTTATTGAAAGGTGCAGGTACAGGTACAGGATGTCATAACGGCTCGGGTTGTGTTACTCAACTTAAATTTCCTTTCAGATTAGCAGAGAAAACCCAGTGATATATGTTCCTTTATGCAAAGGGACCCGTGGTGCTCACGGAAAAGTTTTGGATGACTTGAAGGGGAAGTCCGAATAACTGCTCTCTGCTGTAGGAGATTAGATAAGCAGTGTTTGGGTGGGATTTGTTTACAGAGAGCTCTCTGACTGGACGCTGAGCAGGAGGGGAGGAAAAAAAACCCAGTGACCCATGTTTTCTCATTCTTGTTCACAGAAGCTGCTGTTAATGAAAGGCTTTAATGCTGTTTCGCTCCTGGCAGGCACGTGTGGATCATCTGCTGCGGCTATGTGTTCATATTCGGCTCTCTCCGGGCGGTTGACTGCGTGCCAGAGAGAGTCTGATGTTCTCGCCCTTTTGCAAACAACACAAGACGTTGAAACCCAGGGGTTAGGCTGAGATGATCAGCTGGGGGTGGATTTCTGAAACTCCCACACCCTCTCGCACGCTGCCTGTTTGTGGTGAGAGGCTGCTGACAGCGGTTTTGACACAGCTGATCTCCCTAATCTCACGTCCCCTGACACGTTTCGCCGCCTTTCTGTTTTTTTTTTTTTAACTGAAATCCCACCCCGATCGGCGCTCTCTCTAGACGACGTGCCATAAGCTTGTTTTCTGAACAGCTGCAGAGCTCCGTTGGCCTTCAGAGAGGTTATTGTGTGGTCAGGGCTCGCTGTCCCAGTAGCCGCTTTAGACTGTGGTCGCTCCAGGCTTTCCGGCTGCAGCTTGAACCAGATGACTCGGACCCCCTCCTTCCCACCCCAACGACCTCACAGGAAATAACTGAGCTGGACAGGGGTTCAAATTTAGCATGGCTTTGCTTGACGAACACTGGTTTGTACTGACTCAGAAAATGGTCTGTTTTAGCATGTGGCCACCATTAGCACTGTTGGTAAATTCCACATTTTAGTCTTTCTTTTGGTCTTTAAAACATGATCTGCGTGGAATCAGGTTGCACGGCCGAGAACAGTGGACTGATTGATACACAACACCTCCTTTTGAAAACACTTTTGGTAAAGTTGATGCAGTAATGGTGAAAATTCTCTTGTTGCTGTTGTTTTCACTTTTTTAAGTGATATTTCGGTTGTAACCTTTTTTGTCTAAAAGAATCTGATTTGCAATAATATTTTTGGTTTTAGTAAAAAAAAATAAATAAATAAATAAATAAATCACCCATTTTCAGAGAAAACATGCTTACATTCAAATGTTTGGAGTCACCAAGGCGATATATATATATATATTTACAGCTGAAAAACTTTGCTTCACACTTACCAAGATTATCTGGCTGGCTCTGTTTTGTAATATTTTGTAACATTATAAATATCTTTTACTGTCACTTCTGATCAATTTACAATTTATTTGTGTCCTTGCTGAATAAAACTTTTTTTTTTTTTCAATTGTACTAACCCCAAACTTCTGAATGGTAGTGTACATAAATATATAAAGCATTTTAGTATTATCAGAATGCTGAAAAATGACAAGCATCCATCTGAATCTGATCCGTTTGCACACAGATCGGGATCATACATTCAGAATCTGTTTTTGTGGATGTGTAAATCATCCAAATCTGTATTTCTTCCAAAATAACCCCATATCCAGCAGTATCATGGCTAATACAACAGTAGCTCCTTGCGTGTTTCTCACATGACCAAGTCCGTGTCTTCTTTCACTGAAATTAACATTTTCTACAATTGAATTCATCGTATTAGGCATTTTACATCATTGTCGTGTTGCCAGTGACGTCTGTATTTAATGAAATTACATGTCACCATCTTGACATTTACTTAACTCATGTTACCAAATATTTGTATGCGGTAGTTGTGTAAAATTAGAAATGATGCAAATAATATTGCATTGTTTGTTAGTTAGTTTGTTTTTAATCCAAGCTGTTCTTGGCTGATGTTCACAAATTGAGCTTTGCGCTGAAATTACCACTATGAAATCTAATCTTACTCCAGGGGAAAGGGCTTGAACATTTGAAGTCTGGCCTGGACTCAAGCAAACTTAACACGGGTGCAAAAGCGTCCTCTAAATAGTCTTAACAGTAACTCTCTTTGTTTGAGTTGGGAAGTCCAGACCTGCTCTGTTATGTCATCATTCTTTTTGACCTGATTTTCTGTAACTTCCCCTGATTCTTTCACCTGAAATGCGACTTCCTGCTGACTGTGGGCTGCTGGGAAATTTTTTTTTTTTTTTTTTTCAAAGATCTGAAAAACCACATTGATATAACTAAGCAGTCTTAAAAGCTTGAATATACATCACCCAATAGCGATATAATTTGGCAGTATGAAATATTAACATGTTAGCGTTTAGGGTCTTGTTAGCTGGCTTAATACCCTCTTGTCCTTCAATGCCCCTTGCTATTGGATTTCTCCCCTGTGCAGCTGGAGTGTGTGGTATTATCATGTTTAACTTATGTTAGGCTTTGGATTTAGTGCTTTGCCCATCACTATGCTGGAGGTTTATTGGGGTTTAGGCCATAAGATCTTGTGCAGAATATAGAGCACTCTATTTGTTGTAACCGAGCCAAACATACTCCAGTTTGTACTGTCAGCTAAGCCATACTGTTACCAGGGCAGAAAATAGCCTCTCGTGCTTGAAACTGTAGTAGTTCTGTTGAAACAACAGCTGTCTGTTGAGTTCTCGACGACTGTGTTCTTATTTTGTGCTATACGACCAAAATGTTATGGCATGGGTAATTTCATATTATGATTAGCTATAGGCCTATAGCATGATGGTTTTTGCTGGACATTTTATGAAAAATGGCTTATATGCAAGCCCACATGGAATCATTGCAGGCTGATTTGTATGTATGTTTATTTGTTTAATAGTTTGCCCAATTTAGTAGCTTAAAGCATAATCAATAAGAGTTTTTAGTACTCTCAGCTCAATTTACCAAAGTTTATATTATATATTATATTATATTATATTATATTATATATTTTATTTATTTATTTTTATTATATTTACCTAGCTATCTTAAATAATTATTAAAACATATTAATAAAAATAATAAGTTTTATATTTGTTTAATTATATTTAAATAATAAATAATACAATTTTCATAATAAACAACATTTTTATAATAAAACAACCCTGCAGATTATTTATTTTTATAAATAATAATAAAAATAACATTATTATTATTATTATTATTATTATTATTATTAAAATATATTAATAAAAATAGTAGTTTCAAGTGGTTTAATTATTAAATAATAAATAACATTTTTTTTATAATAAAACAACCCTGCAGATTGTTTATTTTTGTAAATAATAATAAAAAATAACATTATTATTATTATTATTATTATTATTAATTTATAATAAAAAAACTCTGCAGATTCTGCCTCGGCCTAGCCATATTAAATTAATTTAATTATTATAATATATAATTAATAATCATTAATTCTATTATTATTATTATTATTATTATTATTATTATTATTAAATGTCATCATGCTAATTGTTTGGATATTCCAGTATAATACACATTAAACTTTATCTTAGTGGATTTTTTTTTTTTTTTTTTCCTCAACTGCAAACAATTGAACTTTGCTTCACACTTAACAACATTATCTGGCCGTCTCTCTATTTTTTTTTTTGCCTTTTTCCTCTTCACTCTTGCATGTAAATAACATAAAGCAGTCCTGTCCACTGATAGCTGCCCAAATATATCAAGCGTTGCACTGTGTAGACCATCCCATCCCAGCTGTGTTTGTTTCACTCTGTGATTACTTTGTTATAATGCGTCATATAATGCGTGTGCAAATAATGGGTTGTGCAGCTTAAAATGAATCACAGCATGTGCTTCTGCAACACCTTTGACTATGAAGACTAAGCTTGTTAAGGATGGCCTACATGTACAGGAATTAAAGGGAAACCTTAACTGTAACTTAATTTCAAAGCTTAGAATTTAAAAAGGTAGTCTCACATTGCCAAGCCACCGGTGAATTATTCATAGCGGCTTTTGTTACCGCATAAGTAGGGCCCTGTTGGTAGTTACAGCCGCTTACTAGTGACCTAGCATGACGTATTCCGGTATCAGTAGCTGTAGCAACAGTTACTGTTTTAACTGTGTATCCTTTAACTTTAGGAGCTACACGCTTGGTCAGGGGAGCAACAGGCTCGGACAAACAGCAAAGCTTGTTAGCGGCTGTGCATGAGGAGTTTGCTCTGTAGTTGATTATTAATGGTGACCAGGGTTAATTGTGTCATCAGACTCCTCCTCTGTCATCATCCAGTTTTGGTGTTTAGATCCGTCCTCGTCTGTCGCTAGGCAGCCAGCCTTTTCCCTCCGGTTGTCACGGTAGCAGATGTGTATGGGCCCGTTGACGTCAAAACCCCGATCCAACGGCAGACTCTCACTGCATCAGAACAGGAGAACAGCGTCATTAGACTCGAGATCATATCAATATGGACACAAAACATGACTCTTGAGCTTAAAGAGCGTGAGACGTGACTTATCAGACATCTCAAACCCAAACTACTGAGTCTGTCATTACATCACGTTAAATGTTACATTTAACTTTGGATGTGTATAAATCTTTATATTATTTGTCTGATTCAAATTGTAGCATTTTGCTCATCCAAACAAATGCTCTTCTCCAGAGCTTTCGTAATAAAGTGTCCCACTGCTTTTCAATCAACAGCCTGTTGTCAAGGTAACCCCTCCATTAATTCTCATTCTTTCCTGATAATGTGTTCCAGGGCTCCAGAGATCATCCTTGGCTTACCCTTCTGTGAGGCCATAGACATGTGGTCACTGGGCTGCGTCATCGCTGAGCTCTTCTTGGGCTGGCCGCTTTATCCAGGAGCGCTGGAGTATGACCAGGTAAGATAAGGCAGTGATCTCGGATAATGACCCACTTTGTTGCGTTGGGTCCATGCTAATGTGCAGTATTTTGGAGTATGACGTCATTTGCTTTTTTCTCATTTTAAGTCTTTAATTATTGGGCAAAACTATGCATACAGGTTGCATGTATAATGGAACAGGGTGCAGGGGTCTCGTGACATGTTTTTAAAAGCTAGAACTTGAATTCAACGTCTTAACAGTCGTGTTGTAAAGATGCTAGATAAAGACTATCCAATAGTGGATTTTGGATGGAACCGCCACCAAAAACAACTTTAATTTAATTAAATGTAATTTTAATGGGCTAAGCCCAGGATGATTTCAAAGATATTTTATTTTTATTTATTTTGTTTTATTTTATTTTAGAGATCATCCTGAGCTTACCTTATTAAAATAAAATTAAATATTTTTTTTACTGAAAGAAGTCATCCTGAGCTTACCCTAATAAAATATATTATATAATAAAAAAATATTATTAAATATTATATATTACTTGTTACATAATAAAAACAAATCTTTTTTTATTTTTTTTATTTTAGAGATCATCCTGGGTTTATTCGTCTGTGATGCCATAAGCATGGTCACTATTTTGAATGATTTTTTATTCAATTGTTATTAATTTATTTTTATTTATTTTTTACATTTTCTTTAATTCGTGTAAATTTATATAATGTAGTTATTTCAATCTAGATATACTTAGTCAACCATTGTGAATCTTTGCAGGTAGAGATCTATGTAAATTTACGTTTAAATGCAATTTTTTTTATTAAACAATTTGGTTAATAATTATTTATTAAAATTAATAAAGATGTTTTCAGCTGTCAGTGAAAACATCAGTTATTTAACAGTAGTATTTAAATCCATTCTGCAGAATTCCTCATTTTTCCACAGATTTTTATCATGGACTAGTTTATCGCTCACTCGTTCATTCACTTGTTCGTTCACTCACTCACTCGTACTCTCACTCACTCACTCGTTCACTCACTCTCACTCACTCGTTCACTCACTCTCACTCACTCGTTCACTCGTTCACCTCACTCACACACTCTCTCACTCACTCACTCTCTCTCACTCACTCGTTCACTCTCTCTCTCTCACTCGTTCACCTCACTCGTTTACTCACTTGTTTACTCACTCATTCACTCACTCGTTCACTCACCTCACTCACTCGTTCACTCATTCATTCATTTACTCACTCGTTCACTAATCACCTCACTCATTCACTCTCACTCACACTCTCTCACTCGTTCCCTCACTTGCTCACTCACTCGTTCACGCGTTCACCTCGCTCACTCACTCACTCACTCACACTCACTCACTTGTTCACTCTGTCGCTCGCTCGCTCACTCGTTCACTCACTTGTTTACTCACTTGTTTACTCGCTCACTCACTCACTCGTTCATTCACTCACTCACTTGTTCACTCACTCTCACTCGTTCGCTCACTCACTCACCTCACTCGTTCACTCATCACCTCATTCACTCACTCACTCGTTCCCTCGCTCTCGCTCACTCGTTCCCTCGCTCTCGCTCACTCGTTCCCTCGCTCACTCGTTCCCTCGCTCTCGCTCACTCGTTCCCTCACTTGTTTACTCACCCCCTCACTCGTTCATTCACTCACTCACTTTTTCACTCACTCACCTCACTCACTCGTTCACTCACTCACCTCACTCGTTCACTCAATCACTTACTCTCACACTCACTCACCTCACTCGTTCACTCTCTCTCACTCACCTCATTCACTCACTCTCACTCACACTCATTCACTCACTCACTTTCACTCTCGTTCACTCACTCTCGTTCACTCACTCTCTCGTTCACTCACTCTCACTCACTCAATCTTGTTCACTCACTCGTTCACCCACTCTCTCTCTCTCACTCACTCACTCACTCTCTCACTCTCTCTCACTTACTCACTCAGATGACAAGGTCTGTTAGCTCACTATTTAAAGTGAATTTCAACACGTAACCTGAAAGATGACTCACACACACATTAAAATGTGTGAGCGCATTTATCGTCACTGTGGACCAGTGCTGCCGATAAACCAGATGTCGGAGGCGGTGTAAATGGCACATATGACAGTAGCAAAACTAGCCGGCTATGTCAGAGTATGCTGGTCTGGGTTTGCTGACCACAAACCCCCAGGCCGCCTGTCCGTGCCAGCAATGGGTTCAGTTCCACTCCACACAGCAGAATGTATTTATAACCAAAAGCCCCGCTCGCACACACACCCTCTATCTCTGCACTATCAGCAGGTTCTCACTTCAGCGCTCTCTCTGTGTTTGTGCAGCGCTTTGGCAACCCGATCATGTCACTATAACACCCCTAAGATGCCATAAACACTGCTTGTTTAACACTGCGGTGTTGAGCCTCAGCGCTTGTAAAAGGAGAGGTGGCGTCATAGTCGAGAGAGGAAGAGACGGAGAGGAATGAGAGCGAGCAGCCAAAGAGAGCTTTGTAGTGGCTTGTGTTTTCACTGGTAGAGGCCCACTATGACACAGTCTTTCTGAGAAGCAACAGATGCACGCTTGAAGGCGAACGTCGGCAGAGTTCACTGACCAGTAATACTTGGTTTCCCAAGGCAACAAGAACAATGGTGTTTTTAGACAGAGCCTCGTGCATTGGCGGGGTCGAACTGCTCCTGCCTTCCCTAAAAAGACAGCGCTGTAGTTAACCAAACACTGCTAATGCCTTTGTGATGTTATTTGCGTTATGAAGTCATTGCTAGTTACTGTCATAGATTTATAAAAGCATGCTATGGCAAACAATCCATAACACTAAAGCATTGATTTATACAGCCAGGTAGTTAAAAGGGAGTGATGTAGCATAATGTTTAAAGATCTGAGGTGAAAACCAAAGAGACTATTACTACAAACCTTAGTCCAGTTAGACAAGTTATTTAAATCTATTCAAATGAAAAACAAGGCTGTCATAAGGTCATTGGTCATGTCTGGAAATGCATTTTCAGTGTTTTGTTGACTGAATGATCAATACCGAGGGCAATATTTGCCCCGGAATTGATTTTCACAGGCAGTTTTATTTATCTTTTTGCTAACTGTTAACTCAGTGTTGTCTGTTTATTTTAAATACTTCAATTTCAATTAATTATTTGAAACAAATTCTATGCACAATTAAATAAATAAAATATTTTAAGTTAATATATATAATAAAATCCACATTAAGTAGATATAAATAATGCAGAAGACACACTACCTTTCAAAAGTTGTGGTTTTTAGATTTTTTTTTTTTTTAATGTTTTTGAAAGTCTCTCTCTCTCTCTCTCTCTCTCTCTCTCCCTCTCTCTCTCTCTCTCTCATATATATATATATATATATAATTATATATTATATATGCCATGATCCATGGTTCATTTCTGACCCTGTTGTCATTCACTTCCAATTAAACTTGCCGTTTCCTAACTAAGGCCATTTGTGTCCTTGAGCGAGACGTTTACCCTCAATTTGCTTGGAACTGGAACTGTCCATGTACTGTGCTGTAGGTGGTGTACTATAAATCAATCTTGATTAAAAATGTCAACCAAATGGTAAAGAACACATTTTGCTCTGCGGTGGCTTGCATTAAGCCTGTGCGATGTGAGAGGATTGACATCTGTTGTGGGCAGAAAGAGTGGCCAGCATCTTGACTTGGCATCTTTAATAAAGCCTTGAGGAGCAGCAGACCCCATGCTGCGCTCTGTACTGAGAGTTAAACACTGAGCTTACCAAGCTTTAGCCTTCATGAAGCTGAACTCAGAGCTTGGAATAACAACTGAAGTAGTTATTTGCTTATTTTTGTATCTTTTGTTGTGCATATCTGAGCTGGTTTTGCTGGTTCATGTCTATTGATATCACTGTGTGCTTTGTAACTTCTTGAAACCTTTTTTTTTTTTTTTTTTTCTTTCATCATCCTGAACATGCACCCCATGCATCATGAGTGACATCTAAGAATATTTGTTCCCTCCGAATAAATTGGAGCCATTCTTATCTTTAGTAAGCACTAGGGTTGTGATACAAATATACTTGTCAAGACAAAATACCATTCTGAATGGTTCGTTGGTATTTTGGCACACAGTTCCCCTGCTGCATAACACTCATAGGGACCTGCCTATTCCAGATCAGTCTTATCTCGAATTACTTCCTCTTGGAATAGTGGAAAAGTACCACATGCGCCTCACCATCTTGTCATGCTTTGTAAATCAAAGGATTTTTGTCAAGATGGATTTTCAGATGCATTTAGCTTTACTTGTTTTATGAGAAATGAGACTGTTGAGATCCACTAATAGTGAAAACATCTCTGCAGATTCGTTACATCTCTCAAACTCAAGGGTTGCCAGGAGAGCAGCTTCTGAATGTGGGGACGAAGACGGCCCGATTCTTCTGCAAGGAGTCTGATTCACCGTATGCCACCTGGAGACTGAAGGCAAGGGTCCATTTCTCATCCACTTAACTGTCAAAAATGCTGACTTCGATATCAAGTCGGTACTGAAATTTAAGAAATGTGATGCATTGAGCGCTGTTGAGCGGATTCGTAAACGCCTCTGATTGGCCATTGTGTTCACTCGCTTATCAGATATGTCTGTGATTGGCTACAACGCTTCAAAAACATGTTGTAAATAGACATCAGTGATGCCCTTCACAGAGCGCTTGCACAGATACACACAAGAGCTTTCAAATTCAAACACTTCTGTGTGCTTTCAAACGTTCCTGGTGCGTTGATTATTGTAGCCAATCATATATGTTGAGCGCGTGAACACAATGGCCAATCAGAGGTGTTTACGAATCCGCTCAACAGCGCTCAAAACGTCACATTTTTACATTTTCAGTACCGATTTGGTATCGAAGTCAGCACTTTTGACAACACTAGTCATAAACAGCATAACTCTTTGGATTGAGTTACTCTCTTGCTCCACATTAGGGCTGTGCGATTAATCGTAATTGATTTTCGATTTCGATTTTGGCTTCCAAGGATTATGAAAACAAGATAATTGAGGTAAAACGATTATTGTGCCGCTGCCGCATTCCGTCCAGCACAACTTCCTTTCCTTCACAGCGATGCGCTTTCATTCCTCCCTAAAAGCCCAAACTTAACATCCAAATCAGCCAAATGAGTGAGTGTTGTAAAATAGTCTACTGTTGCTAACATGTTTGTTATTAAAAGCGCATTAAGCCGCAAAAGAGACACTGTTCCCCAGGCGGCTTTCTGTGTACGCACTCCGTGTCGGAGCCGAACGTAGATAAACAAATGGGCTTCGGATACATGTACACACAACGTCAAAATACCTTTTTGGAGAGTCTTCACATAAACATCTTAAGTAAATGTACACAGTTGAGAAAGAAAACGTGTGTGTAACAGTATATTGGATCTGTGCATTAGCTCTTAAAGTGACAGCAGCCTAATGAACCTGCTGCAGTCTGTCATTAATGATAATCAAACAACAAAAGACAAAGGAAAATCACTCAATGATCTTGACTAGATAACTTAAGTAGCTTTAATAAAGATTAACCTATACTTAATGTGTATAGTAAGACTATGCATTTTATTTTACATTTGATTATTCTATTTTGTTGTAGGCTATTACTATCTGAATATTATCTGAATACCACTGTTAGTACATCTTCCAGAAAAACTTAAAACACAGTTTATTTAATTTGTATTTTCGTTCTGTTGTATTTGTTGTCCGTTTTGTTTTAGTTTCTTTGTTCTTTTTGTATTGCTGACTGTTTACTTGTCTTATGTAGCTATTTTGAGGACCTTTTTCTTACATTAGTTACCTAGTATTAGTTTTTGCTGAAGTATCGATAATTGTGAAATTTCACTGATATTTAAAATTTCTCATATCATGAAATGAGACTTTGATTATATCGTCCACCAATAATGTTAAATAATCGTGATTTCAATATTAACGAAAATAATCATGATTGTGATTTTTGCCATAATCGAGCAGCCCTACTCTGCATGAAGTTTTGATGTGAATTTCTTATGTAATGACTTCAAACGCGCTTCTGCAGACGACTGAAGAACATGAGAAAGAAACGGGCCTGAAGTCCAAGGAGGCGAGGAAGTACATTTTCAGCTGTCTGGATGACATTGGACATGTAAGACCTCATTAATCCTGCTTAGCTTTAAAATTATGGAGTTTTTGCTTGCATATGCTTGTCATACATCAAGAAAAGTGTTGAGAATTTGGAATTGTTATCGTTTATAATAATTGTTGTTGCTATTAACAGTAATTATTACTATGATTAATATTGTTTGTGATGATGATGATCAAGATCAATAATAACAATAATTACAGTTCTAATAATTATATAATATTTATAATATTGTATATAACAATTGATTATAGTAATTATTAGTTTAGTTAATAATAATTATATACAACAATAATCACAGTTATTAATCACATTGACAACAATAATAATTTATTATTATTGTATGTAGTGGTAGTAGTAATAATAATTGTTGTTGTTATTTTAATGTATTTAATTATTTGTATTTATTTTGTATTTTCTATTCATTAATCAGGTGAATCTAATGCTCAACATGGAGGGCTGTGACCAGTTGGCAGAGAAAGCTGACAGGAGAGAATTCGTGGACCTGCTGAAGATGATGCTGATGATTGATGCCGATCAGAGAATCGCCCCTTCAGATGCACTTACTCACCCTTTTGTCACTATGCAGCACCTGATGGATTTCCCTCATTGCAACCAGTATGTCCAGACATTTTTAATGGCAATTTCACTGACACTTTTGTGTGGTCATTCTCTAGAAATCGGTTGTGTGTCTCCAACAGTGTCCAGTCTTGTTTCCACATCATGGATGCATGTCACTCAAGAACCAGCATTTACGATACTCTCAACCGCAACAAAGCACCCCCACTCATGAAGCCTGTGACGCTTCCAAGTGCTCCAAATATCACTGTCGCCTTCAACAAAATGCCATCTGTCCACTCTCAGGTAAAACAGCATGCTCTGAAAAGTCTCAGGGTTTAAGTGCAAGCAAGACAACGACAGATTGTTCCTGAGACTGATCTATTTACCTTTCCATTTAGACTCTGCCGCCGTCTGCTCCGCCTGTGGTGCATCCTGGAATTCCCATCCAGACAGGAAGCGCCCAGTTTGGGTGTAACGACTCCTTTCAGCAGGCGCTCATTCTGTGCCCTCCTGCTCTTCAAGGTACTGGAATTCACATTGTAGTGGGATGCACATAATAATTTGAACTAGGGATAGACGATTTGGGGCGTTTTTTTTGTTGTTGTTGTTGTTGTTGTTGTTGTTGTTGTTGTTGTTGTTGTTGTTGTTTTTTTTAATTGCTTTTTTCAGGTTTGCAGTGCTTGATTGTAGGGCTTCAGAATTTGGGCAAAAATGTTGTGATTATACAGTACTGGTCAAAAAGTTTGGACATTACTATTTTTAATGTTTTTGAAAGAAGTCTCTTATGCTCATCAAGCCTGAATTTATTTGATCAAAAATAACGTAATATTGTGAAATATTACAATTTAAAATAATGGTTTTCTATTTTAAAATATATTATGATGTTATAATATACAGTATCTCACAAAAGTGAGTACACCCCTCACATTTCAGCAACCATTTTGTTATATGTTCTCAAGGGACAATACTATAGAAATGAAAACTGGATATGCTTTAGAGTAGACAATGTGCAGCTTGTATAGCAGTACAGATTTACTGTCCTCTGAAAATAACTCAACATACAGCCATTATTGTCTAAATAACTGGCAACAAAAGTGAGTACACCCTAAGTGAACATGTCAAAACTGTCCAAAGTGTCAATATTTTGTGTGAGCACCATTGTTATTTAGCACTGCCTTAATCCTCCTGGGCATGGAATTCACCAGAGCTGCACAGGTTGTTGCTGGGATCCTCTTCCACTCCTCCATAATGACATCACGGAGCTGCTGGATGTTAGACAAATGGCGCTTCTCCACCTTCCGCTTGAGGATGCCCCACAGGTGCTCAATAGGGTTCAGGTCTGGAGACATACTTGGCCACTCCATCACCTTCACCTTCAGCTTCCTCAGCAAGGCACTTGTCATCTTGGCGGTGTGTTTGGGGTCATTATCATGCCATTCGGCCCAGTTTCTGAAGGGAGGGCATCATGTTCTGCTTCAGAATGTCACAGTACATGTTGAAATCCATGTTTCCCTCAATGAAGCGCAGCTCCCCAGTACCAGCAGCAATCATGCAGCCCCAGACTACGATGCTACCACCACCATGCTTGACTGTAGGCAAGACAGTTTTCTTGGTACTCCTCACCAGGGTGTCGCCACACATGCTGGACACCATCTGAGCCAAACAAGTTTATCTTAGTCTCATCAGACCACAGGACATGGTTCCAGTAATTCATGCTCTTGGACAGGTTGTCTTCAGCAATCTGTTTGTGGGCTTTCTTGTGAGCCAGCTTTAGAAGAGGCTTCCTTCTGTGATGACGGCCATGCAAACCGACTTGTTGCAGTGTGCGGCGTGTGGTCTGAGCACTGACAAGCTGACCTTCCGCTTCTGCAACCTCTAAAGCAATGCTGGCAGCACTCATGCATCTGTTTTTTGAAGCCAGCTTCTGCGCCTGACGCACAGCTCGAGGACTCAGCTTCTTTGATTCAACTTCTTTGGCCTGTTTCGAGTGGAACCCGTCTTGGAAAACCTATGTATGACCCTGGCCACTGTGCTGTAACTCAGTTTCATGGTGTTACCGATCTTCTTATAGCCTAGGCCATCTTTGTGGAGAGCAACAATTCTAATTCTCAAATCCTCAGAGAGTTCTTTGCCATGAGGTGCCATGTTGAACATCCAGTGATCAGTATGAGAGAATTGTACTCAAAGCACCAGGTTTTAACTGCTCTAATACAAGATCCACACATTTGTATGGTCCTGTCAAGCAGACAAAAACATGAACATGATGAATAGGACATGTGGCTTTGCATGGTTAAACAACATACAACTGTTATCACTTAGGGTGTACTCACTTTTGTTGCCAGTTATTTAGACAATAATGGCTGTATGTTGAGTTATTTTCAGAGGACAGTAAATCTATACTGCAATACAAGCTGCACATTGACTACTCTAAAATGTATCCAAGTTTCATTTCTATAGTATTGTCCCTTTAGAAGATATACTAAAATGGTTGCTGAAATGTGAGGGGTGTATTCACTTTTGTGAGATACTGTATATAATATAATATTAATAATATAGGATTATTTGATGAATAAAAAGCTAAAAAGAACAGCATTTATTCAAAATAGAAATCTAGATAGTGTTTACTATCACTTTTTATCAATTTAACACATCCTTGCTGAATAAAAGTATTATTTTCTTTAAAAAAAAACGTACTGACCCCAAACTTTTGAACGGTAGTGTATATTGTTCCAAAAAATTATTATTTTTTTTTTTAAATAAATGCTGTTATTTGTAACTTTTTGTTCAATCCTGAAAAAGTATCACGTTATAAAAAAAAAAATATTAAGCAGCATAACTGTTTTCAACATTGATAATAAATCGGCATATTAGAATGATTTCTGAAGGATCATGTGACACTGAAGACTGGAGTAATAGTTGATGAAAATTCAGCTTTGCATCACAGAAATAAATTATATTTTAAAGTATATTAAAATAAGAAAACCATTATTTTAAATGTAATAATATTTCACAATATTACAGTTTTGTTTTTTTTCTGTATTTTTGATCAAATAAATGCAGGCTTGATGAGCATAAGAGACTTCTTTCAAAAACATAAAAAATAGTGATGTGCCCAAACATTTTTGACTGGTACTGTATATCAATATGACTATAAAATTATGAATTATAATTTTCTCTAAAACAAAATTACTTTTGTTATTATTATTACTACTACTTAATTAAAATATAAGCAAAATAAGAAATATTACCATTATTTAGTAATAAGAAATATTACTAATATTTTGCCGTAAAATATAAGAACAGCCAGTTAATAAGCGCTTCTCATTACAAGTTTGGAAAGATAATTGCCGTATGTTGCGTTCCTAAATGCATTTTATTAGAGAGCCAAGCTCAGAGCCGCTTTGATACACTGAAAACACTGGATCATGAGCTGCTCACATGTAAAAGAATACAGCTCTGCTGTGCATATATTTACATTGCAATTTGATAATCATACTAAGCCCTATCATGAGCCAAATCTTGCAGCCCTAATTTGAACTGAGCATGACCACAGATTTTCAATTTGATAAATATCGTGTGGGGCTAATTTGGTTGTTTGACTCTACAGGAATCCCTTCAAACCCAAATCAGCCAGCAGGATATTCGGTTAGAATGGAGAACACTCTTCCTCTGGTGACCCAAGCCCCAGCTATCCAGCCCTTACCCATGAGACCAGGAGTTATAGCACAAGTAAGAGCCTATTTCACAAAATAATGTGAAAAAATAATGGAAATCAGCCAAGGGTTGTTATCAATCTTGACGTACCAGTTTCGATATTAAACTCGAAGCCAGATACATTACAAAGCTTCAGCATTGTCCTTTATTGACCTTTCAGCAGCCGTGGTCCAACAGAACTCCACAGATCCTGGTGCCAGCTTGGCAGCAGGTCCCACCACCTGCTACGAGCTTGGCATCCGATACAGTCGTTGGACCGCAGAGGCGAGGAGACTGGGGGTAAGGAGATCAAGAAGGAGCCGCGCCTCAAATATCATGTGCTGACACGACCTCTTGAGCATTTCAGTGACCTAAAATGTGTTGTTGTTTTCTTTGTTAAAGGAAAGTGCGGCCACACAGCAGCCATTACAGTTCGGTGATGCCCCAGCCTATTGTTCCCAACCAAATGGCTGTGTCAGCCCATCAGCCTATAAACATTGGCATCGCTCATGTGGTCTGGCCTCAGCCTGCATCTAACAAGAGGAACAAACCCAGCCAGAACAGGTGAGCAACAGCCTACAGCCATTGGCAGGGTCTCAAAAACCCTGCGAGATGCCTAGTCCTCTATTCAAACCTTATGATATTCTTGTTAGACAACTAATTCGGTTTTGACTCAATGGATCCGAAAGGCAGAGTGGAGATAAATATATTAATTCTTGTTGCTTTTTAGAAGTATGAATGTCTCGCACTACACGGACACACAGCCCTCAGTGTGTCCGTCACCAAAGATGGCGGACAGGTTGGCGAGTGCGGAGCAACAGCCGAGTTCTCCTGACAGAGGGGTGCAGGTCCGAGTGAAGCAGGAACCGGAGCAGGTGGAGGAAGAGGGCTGCTGTAAGGCAGCAGTGGCCAATCAGCAGCGAGAGTCTATCATTATCAGAGAGTCGCCAAGTCCGGTGGTTAGCGTCATTAGTATAAGCAGCGGCACGGATGAGGAGGAACAAGCACAGAGGTGCTCTCTTAACAAGTGAGTTGAACCTTCAATATGCACTCCCGTTTACAAATCAACATACTTTACCATCCAAAAATTTGGGATTGGTATGATTTTTTTTTTAAAGTCTCTAACAGCATTTATTTGAAATGGAAGTCTTTTGTAACATTATAAATGTCTTTATTGTCACTTTTGATTAATTTAATGCATCCTTGCTGAATAAAAATATTAAATTCCTTTAAAAAAAGTAGTATATTCAGTATTCAGGCAGGGGTGGTGTGACTTATTTTACTTGCAAATAGATTAACCAATCATAATATATGTCATTTGCATATAGAACTCTTAAAGGTTTATGAGCAAATACACCCTTTTAATTCAGAGTGTCAGTGAGAGGTTTTAAATGGTTATGTAAAGCTAAATTATAACTGTTTTGGTGCAAAACATCTTGACTAACTAACATAGTAAATAGATTCAAGGGAAATAAAATGCTACTAAATAAAATACTACTAGAAAATACTGTCATTTGTGGACTCGCATGTGGACAGACATGCATTAAATTCTGTTTAGCTTGCCTACATATGGCTCTTGTAGCTAAATTGAGTGGCATATGGTCTTTGACAGGTGTAAGGGCAGTCCAGAGTGTGAAGCATGCACAGGCTCTCTGAACATGGAGCGAGTGTGTTCCCTCAGCAGTCCTGATAGCAGTCTCAGCACCAGCTCCTCAGCCTCGGCACAATCCAGCCCCTCACCGTGCAAAAGACCCAGCAGGTACGGCATTTTATATTCAACACCAGTAGAACTGTGAGGTGAGTTTGAGTCTGCATGTATTTTGATGTTTTTTCCTTCTTATGCCTTACTGCAGTATATCAGAAGATGACGGCCATGAAAGTGGGTGTGAAACAGTAGACGGCTCGCCCCCTTCAGACTCCTCCCTTGGGCCCCATGACAGCCCCTTCCCCGAAAGACGCTTCCTGACCAATCAGAACCAGAATCAGGAACCCCAGGCCAGGCGTGGACACCCGGACACAAGGCTGAATAAACCTGCAGTGAGGACCGTGGTGGTGCCGCCCATGAGAGTGCTGAACAATAACCATCATCCCAACAGTGAGCACCACATGGCCAACATAGGTATGGACTGGCCATATGTTGAAGAATAACTCCAGCTGTAGATCTTTAGAAACATATAAAGTTTTTATAGTTTTTATGAAAGTAAAACAGTTGTTGGTGACTGTTTTCTTGAAATAATGTTTCGGGTTTGAATACAGGCTTTCAATTGTTACAGAAAATTGTTTCAACTTGTCCTTCAGATTGTAAAATGGATCAGTTACTATGGAAGTCTATGGGGCAATGAATGCATTTGAGCTGAAGCGTTATCTAAATCAACCTTTTACCTTTCTATGCTGATAAAGTGCTACTAAAAGATGTAATTCCTGTCGGTGGAGTTTGCTTCATGTAAACAATACTTTGCAGATAGCTACGCTACTATGCAAAAGTTTGGAGTTGGTAAGATTTTTTTTAATGTTTTTGAAAGAAGTCTCTGATGCTTACCAAAACTGCATTTATTTGATCAGTAAAAACAGTAATACTGTGAAATATTACAATTTAATATTTTAAAATATTTTAAAATGTTATTTATTCTTGTGATGCAAAGTTGAATTCTTCAGTCTTCAGTGTCACATGATCCTTCAGAAATCAATCTAATACGCTGATATGCTGCTCAAGAAACATTTCTTATAGTCAATGTTGAAAACACTTGTGCAGCTTCATATTTTTGTGGAAATCATGATGCTTTTTTTTAATTTTGATTCTTTGATGAATTGAAAGTTCAAAAGAGTAGCATCTATTTAAAATAAAAATCTTTTGTAACATTATAAATGTCTTTACGGTCACTTTTGATTAATTTAATGCGTCCTTGTTGAACAGAAGTGCTAAAAGAAATTG
This sequence comes from Mylopharyngodon piceus, assembly GCA_039654765.1. Lineage (NCBI taxonomy): Eukaryota > Metazoa > Chordata > Actinopteri > Cypriniformes > Xenocyprididae > Mylopharyngodon > Mylopharyngodon piceus. Next base: position 10,799,009 of record CM077459.1, on the reverse strand, counting down.
AACAGTAGTGTATCTCATCTCCCTTTTTGCTATTTGTGCGTGTATTGTGCGAAAGTTTACTTTGCAAGACATGAGTTTGAATTGGATTTAGGGATGCACGATATATCGGCAACCATATCGGTATCGGCCGATATATGTTCATTTTTAATGTTATTGGCCCAGTAAGAAAATTTGGCCAATATATCAAGGCCGATTTAAAAAAATGGATTATTTCCTTCAGCGGAGACACTTTAGATGCGCACTGTTCTCCATGATGGTTTTGAATTGCTTGAAATATGATTGACATCACTTCAAAAAGGAAAATACAGTTAAGTGTAACATTTGCAGCACAAGTCTGTCATATAGGCTACATATGCCACGATGCTACGATGCATCCCTAATTGGATTATAACTTTGCACAGACAGACACTTTCTTACCCTAATATACAGTCAAACCAAAACTTATTCAGACACCTTGAACATTTCATTAATACAGTTTATTCACTATAGTTTAAAAAAATGGTAATAAAATATGACAAGATCTCGGAGTTAAACTATCAGGAAAAAAATGTAAATCTTAATTATGTCAGATAACACTTAAGCAAAACATGGTCAGGTCAAAGTGTGAATAATTTTTGGTTCCATATTTTTATCAATTTTACTGGTAGTCCACTTTATGAAGAATTTTTGGGTATAATTTGTCACAGTTTACTTTATTTTGCTATCCTCACTTACATAAATGAACTATAGTGTCCTGCACCCACTAGTAAAAATATCAAAAATGTCAGAATAATTTTTGGTTTGACTGTATAATGTTTAAATGTCCTAGCTGTTTTTGTTTTTTTTTTTCTTCAAAAAAATGTGTATTTTAACTTGTATCTTAGTGCAATGCTATGCTAAATAGTAGAGATGCACCGATATATCGGCCAATAATCGGTATCGGCCGATAAAAGCAAATTTTCACACTATCGGCTATTGGAAGATAGTTTAAAAACAGCCGATATTCAGGGCCGATGTATCCTGTCAATCAAAAGAGGGCAGGAAAATGCACTGAATTTGGGCTTTGTGTAATGAAAATGCAAAGAAACCAGTTTGATGTTCAATATTAATAGTAATTATATGAGTTAATAATATTCAGAAAGTTAAGAAATATTAATTTAATTTTCAGAATTTAGTTAATGTGTGTTAATATTAATTTGAGTAATGTTTGTTTATAACTGATACCAGTTACTCTGAAACAAGTTAATGAAATGGAGAGAATAAAGTTTCGTTCAAAATATAATTATAATAAAATTATCATTAATTTAAAAGAAGGCATAAAAGGCAGAACCCCCAAACTATCGGTATCGTTATCGGTATCGGCAGATATCACTCTGAATAATCGGCTATCAGTATTGGTGGAGAAATTTAGCATCGGTGCATCTCTACTAAATAGACTTCCATTGTAAGTCCATTACAACAAAAAAGTTTTTTACTAAATTAAGGACGGTCAAAATTATTTTCTGTGCCATCATGCTGCAAGTTTGACTGTCTAAAGAGCTCAACTTCTGTCAGACCTGTAATGGTCCCTTGTCTTGTGCGGGTTAATGTACAACTATTTTTTGAAGTGCTATTTGCATCCCATTTACATCCACGGCTCAGATTTTACATAGCTGCGTAGTAAAAATATAAACTGACTTGCTTCATTCCGTACCGTTGAACAGTTGCTGTTTTGAGAAATTGTTTTTTTGTGTGGTATACAGACTGGTTACTCTGAATGGACTTTTTTCCCAGTCTAAAATTGGGCTATTAATACAAAGTTCCTTCTGCACAACCAGTTTTTTTAGTGTGGTCACAGCCAATGTCTACTTTACAGGTCATAGGAGAGAAACAGGAAGTTGTCACAGAGGCTATCGCAGGTGATTATATGGGTATAACGTGCACTGCGACCCTGTGTCTTGTGCGCGACATCCCAGTGTTGAGTGAGACCCTTTCGGTTTGAGCTTCCTCTCCCATACCTGTGATCTTTTCATTCCTGTATTCATTTTTACTCTGCGTGTTGACTGCCCTAAATTTATTTACTTTTTTTTTTTTGGAAAATATTTTCCCGGCCTCCCCCTTTCGTATCAAAGCATATCTGTCCTGCTTCCTACATGGAGCCAATGCTTTGTTTCCGACGCATGCTATGAAAGAAATATTGCTGGAGCGGTAAACTCTTTCAGAAGCTTCTCATGGCACGTTACCCTGGCAACATGTTTGTTTTGGGGTGTCCATGGAAAGTTTGAGGAGAGTTTATGTTTTAGATACATTGCTATCTAAGTTTGTTTATAAGTTGGTAGGTCCCCAGTTTTTTGTTTTTTTTTGTTTTTCAACCTCACAGTTCGTAATTGTTGTTTTTGATGTTTAAATTACTTTGTTGTGAGCAGTACGTCAGTGAATACTGGCAGCCGATTTAGTTCATACAAGCTGCAGATCTTGTGCCAAACTGCAAACGTTCATTTATATTAGCTGAAGTTTTGCATTTAAGTTTAATCATCCTTCTTTCCTCCTATCCCTTTCATGTATTGATAACTCATTTTTTGGTGTTTTCTGCTCTCTGCAGTCTTAGAATCCTCCTGCCAGTCCAGAGGTCGCTGCGGCCCAGGACGACTGAGCCACCTTTCCACACCCACGCTGCCCCGCCAGCAGAAACTGAGCTCTTCATTCCAGCCACAGCTGCCAGGCTTTGGCCAGGTCTGTTGGTCTTAACTCTTTCTGGCTTCTCTCAGTAATACTGTCCAAATTGAAAATGTAGTTCATACTAAATTAATCATTTTACTAAAAATAAACATTGTGAATGCTGATGTTGAATGAAACCATACACTGATTCTGTTCCAAAACAATTTTTTAGATCCCAAAGCAGTACATGGATTGAAATGTTTATACGTATATTTAAACCAAAAATATTAATGACTCATCCTGCACTATACAAATTTATGTCCAATCAAATACTTTAAAATAAGTGTGTCCCACCCACTAATAATACCTCCAACTATGATGTAAACTAAAGCTATTGGTTATTTAAAGGGTTAGTTCACCCAAAAATGAAAATTATACCATGATTTACTTGCCCTCAGACAAATCTTTTTTCAGACAAACACTAATGGATATATATTTAAAAATATCCTGGCTCTACCTAGCTTTATAATTGTAGTGAAGGGGGGGCCAGATTTTGAAGCCAAAAAAATGCATCCATCCATCATAAATATAATCCGCACGACTCCAGGGGGTTAATAAAGGCCTTCTGAAGCGAAGCAATGGATTTTTGTAAGAAAAATATCCATATTTAAAACTTTATTAACTATAATAACTAGCTTCCATATCAATTTGCGCCGGAAGAGTAAAGGCCCCGATATACTTCAAGCGAAGTTCTTTTTCGGTCTTCGTTTAGGGGTAAAACGAAGTTCGAAATACGAGAGCAGCGATATACTGTAATCAAACATCTGACGCCGCCCACACTGCTGAGAGCGACGGTTAGATGAATATGTAAAAATGTTGTGCGCTTTCCTCTCAGTAACAAAATAAACAACAAAATTGAGAAACTAGCAAGGATTTTTTTAATAAAGCATAAGAAAAGCATCTGATCATGGCAACGTGGATATGTTTGTTTGGCACGAGCTCTGTAATTTGGTACTCCAGTAAAGTCACGTCGTGTTTATATTATAACACTTTATAAAAGAGATTGCTTTAAATCAAGCAGCTTTACCATATTCAACAGTCTCTCATTTCATCAGAAGTAAAACTTCGTTTTCTAATATAAAGCAGCTCTCCAGTGTTCATGTTTTCACTCGCGGACATCTGACTTCTACAGACTCGAGAGGAGAAATAAACTGGAAAAGATTTTCTGAGTGAAAGAAGGCGGAGCCTCAGCGCACACCTACCTTACGTAATGGCCACGAACCAATGGTAGTATGAAGGTGTTTACCAGCCGAAACAAACTTTTCCAGAAAGTTCGCTTTGGCAAGCTGTTTCGAACTTCCAAAACAAACTTCGTTTCGGCCTGATTTTGTTCAAAATGACGTCACATCAGTTCCTTCTTCGATTTCATTTGAAGTATATCTGGGCCTTAACATCTGACCCGATGCATGACGAACACGGAAGCACAGAGGATAGAGCAAAACAAAACACTGGTCGCGAATTAAAACGAGAAATTTTAAAGAGAAATGTCGGAGGATTTCGATATAAGAGTAGAGGAGCTTGAGTTTGTTGCCCAGCCCTATTTGTTTAAACCGCGAGACGCGTCTAAGCTTATGATACTCCTACATCCTGCGTCATACATCGCGTCAGAATTATTTTACTAGTTATTTTAGTCCATTAAGTTTTAAATAAGAATATTTTTCTTACAAAAACACGTCACTTCGCTTCAGAAGGCCTTTATTAACCCCCTGGAGCCGTATGGATTATTTTTATGATGGATGGATGAATTTTTTTGGGCTTCAAAATCTGGCCCCCCCTTCAATGCCATTATAAAGCTTGGAAGAGCCAGGATATTTTTAAATATATCTCCGAATGTGTTTGAAGAAAGTCATATACATCTAGTATGGCCTATTTTAAAGTCAGCATGAAATGTCACCCTATCTATTTTGTAAATGCATGTTATAGATTTTATTTATTCATGCATATTTTTTTTTTTTTTTTTTTAATCATAATTTTTAATCACAGTGTCTACACAATCTTCCGGTGAAAATGACAGAGTGGATCATTTAGTCCGCTTCAAGCTTGCATTCAGATCTGCCTCCATTCAATCAATAACTGATGGATAGAACAAAGTCCCCACCCTAAATTTTATCAATAATCCGTTACACTTGGATGTACATCACAATACAGAAGAGAAAATCTGTCGCCACTTTCATTTCATAGCGACTTTAATAGGAAAATTGTCCAGAATGGGTGATTCATTAGGTCTTTAAGTTAATATTTAAAATGCTGGAACAAAATTGACATTGTTTTGTTTCGTCCCCGCTCAGGTCCAGCATTACGGCTCCTGCCACAAGGAGTGGAACGGCAACTACAGGCAGCCGCGCCGGCCGCAGGCCTTCATCCCACCCACAGTGCACGGCCCCACCTTCCCGCTTCCCCACGGCAGCCCCACACACTCGGCCGGCCACCCGCCACCTCCCGCCCTCCTCTCCTATCCACCTTCCGCGCCCATGGCCCACCTCTTGCCTTCGCCGTGCCCACCGCCGGGCCCCCGACCCGTCTTGCAACCCGCCTACAGCCTGGTGCACCACCAGGGCATCAGCGTGGGCATCAACCACAGGCTTCTGCCCTCCCCCACCCTGCTCCCGCAGGGCCAGTTCAAAGCCCTCTTTCCCCCGCACTCCTATGTGGCGTCGCCCGTCTACGCAGGCTTCCCCCTCAGCCCCAGCAAACTCAGTCAGTACCCATACATCTGAGCTGGAGCCCGCGGCAGCCACGTGCACGCAGCCGGCACTGAGCCGCAACATCTTTCTTTTCATTTCCTTTTCTTATGAAGTTTGACAATGATGATGATGATGATGATGATGCAAATCGAGCTTTATAGATATCATGGAGAATAAAACAAACAAATGGATGCGTGAGCGAGCGAGTGAGTGGATTGAACACAAAAACTCACTTTTAATGTGTTTTTGCACATTTGATACAACAAAATCCCTAGTCGTGAGACCCTCGGCAGAGGGCCGCAGCAGTTCCCCTATGCTATTTTTCGATATTGCCTTCTGACGTGCGTATTAGACACAGTGACTCTCGTTCAAGCCATCCCTGTCTCCAGTGTGCGTGCGAGTCCCCCTTGTGGTGACCCGGTGTTACCTGTCTGTATTTTTCCGTAGTAGCCCCATGCTCCTCAGTGTTAAGTCTCTCTTTTAGAACGGTGTTGAAAAGGTTCTGTCATGCTGCATGTCTCTGCATGGGCAAAAACCAATGTTGGACTTCAAAAAGGGGGAGGGGGACTTCAAAAAACCGTCGCTTTTCACCCTCTGTGTATATGTTGTAAGACTTGCTGCATTGAATCCTTGGGGTTCAATAAACAGTGCCTTAAAATCCATGTTGTTGCAAGTTACCCCGAGTCCTACGTGCAGTCATGCGTGTACCGGACTGCAGCACTTGAAACATTTTCAATCGTTATTTGTGATTTTTATATTAGGGCTGTTTCATAGATCTTTTTGTTTTTTTTGAGCTTGGTGCATTTGCGTATTCGTTAGCTTACGTAATCTCTACATCGGTGTCATTTATCATTATTTAATTCATCTCTTAGGGTCTCGACAGGAGTTTTTGTTCGGAAAGCGGCTTGGGTGTCGATCCAAATGGGTCACATATTTTAAACCGACAATAAAATCTCACCTGATTGGCTCATGATTTGACCTTTTGTACAGGCGAAATGTATTGTTTAATGCCTTAGATGATTTGCGCATTATTCGGAAGCGTGTGGTATTTACAGGTGGATGCATTATGCTGAGTGGTAGCAGAGTTCGATTTTTCGAGTATAACATGCTTCGCCGTAGCAGAGGCCGATGAACTATGTATAGAAACGTTTGAGTACTTTCATATTTGATAATCTGTTTCTACTCTAATAGTATTTACACTGTTTAATGAAACTGCAATACAATCCATAGATTTGGGGGGGGGTGTGTTTTTCATTTTCTTTCCATGAGTTTTATGTTAATTTTAGAGTTAGAAGTGTTATCGGTGTTGGACTTGTATCAGCAGATAGCTCTTTGATGATATTGTATGGTTTCATGTTTGCTTTGTGCAGAATTATTCAGTATTGAGTATCCAACTGTAAAGTCTATCATTGCTGGAGTATTCAGTGCTTTATAAGATGAGAGTTGATCGTGTGCAATTTTCTTCATAGATGCATGTGACAAGATTTAGATTGTTTTGTATTCCCTCTCTCACCGTTTAATTGCTTTTTTGACGCTGGCTGTTTTTATTTCATACATTCCGTCAGGGAGAAATAGCTTTTTTTTTCTGTGTGAATTTCTTTTTAGATTTGAGTTTTTCATTAGGTGCATTCTTTCATTATTATGCTTTCGCTACACCAAAGACAGTAATTCATTTCTTAAGCAGAGTAGCTACTGTTTTAGCGTAGACCTCGAACGTAGTGTAGTTGAGGCCGTATTTAACAGAAAAAAATCTATGTAAAAATGTTGAGGTTGATGTTTAGCTTTTTCGGGCAAGTTATGTTTCATTTATTCTTGAATGTATCATAGATAAGCTGCTATATACTGATTGCCACTTCATAATAGCTGTGAAATTAGATGATTAACTTTGTTCTTAGCCTTCTTATTTTTATATATGTCTAATTACCTTGAAATAGAAGTGAGATGATTTTTTTTTTTTTTTTTTTCGTTTGTTTGTTTGTTTTTGGGTTTTACCGTACTGACTGGCATCAGAAGCATTTTAATGCCTCTCTCTCTGTTTTGCTTTCTTTTTTTGAAGTGTCATTGTAACTACTGTATTGCAAGTAATGGAGATTTTTGGGTTTTTGTGTGCGTGGGTTTTGTATTCTTTTACGTTTCGTTTGCATCAGTGTTTTATCTGTTGTTATCTTGGGGCTAATCTTACGTATTAGATGCATATTGGTGTATATCTATCTTAGTACGTATATTTGCATTTTGTTAAAGCATAGCTTGCAGGATAGATTTAACTTTTTGTTTTAAGTATCTATATAAATTCTGTATTCAACGACCCACTCATCTCACCATTTCAGAATATTAATTTCAGCACTTGATACGTTTGATAAGCTAGACAAAATTTAGGTTTGGGCAAAACAATCGCATTTGGGCGTCTCATCTCGGTAACTACAGTGCTTAGGATTTTCATTTGATTTCATTTTCCCCCTTATTATTATAATTTTACATTGAAATGCACACAAGTTGTATCAGGTATATATACATGTATTAAGAAATGAAAAAAAAAAACGATACAGAATGCACGTTTTGCTTGTTTTTTAAGCCGGACCCGGCAGACGTTCTCATTTCGTGGGCGATTATATATGGGTGTGTTCATTCTCGCGTCGGTCCCTGCTCTTAAAAGCGAGCGACACTGCGTTAGTGCCTTTGAAATGTGCTTCAGACCTTTATATCCCTTTGACAAACACTGCCTGCCAGCCTCTTCCTCGCTTTCATGCTTGACCGAGGAATGGAAGCGAAACTGCGGTGTTTGATAGTCGTAACTGAAGTGCTGTTACCGACCAGTTGCTTAAAAAACTAGTTCGTAATCCACAGTAGACTTCCTGTTGGATGTTGATAACCTGATAACCAATAGGTACTCATGCAATGCAGTAATCACCTGTGCGGTGAAAAATGGATGTTTGTTTCTTAAAATCGTGGAAAGGAAAATCCAATCATGCTTGATTAATTTATATTTTTATGACCAACAACGACAAGAACAACAACAAAACAATAATGAAATGATATCAGGGATTGTTGTTATTATGCTGACTAAACACCCAAGACACGGTTTTCTTGTATTTGGGAAGCTTTACATGATACACTGTGAATGTAAACCACCATTTGTAAAGTAGAATGAACATTGCCCTTTGTTTCACAGGACGATATCAGAGTTTATTGCTTTAGCGTAGCCGACTTCATGGAGATACAGTCCAAAATGTGGTTTGGTTCCTCACATTATGACCCTATATTTTATATTTAGCATGTAGCACTAGAGATGAGTACTAAATTGCTACTCATGCGCACATTAAATGAATTCTTTGCATTAATTCACATTTCAGAAATGTTTTTCTTCTAATAAGGTCTACCAAACCCAACCTAATAAGAGTGAGGAGAGAGAGATCTGCAAACGAAACTAAAGTTGAAATGTCTTTGAAACTCCCAAACCAAACCATTTTTGTTTTCTTTGATTCGTGTTTTTCTTTTAGAACTTCTTGTACAGTTAATTCAGGGTCCTTGTATTTGTCATATGTGCTACTGTGTAACACTTGCCGTAAGATTTGGGTTGGTTTGCTTTAGATCTATTTTTAACTCTTCTGCAGATTATATTTTAGTAAAAGTTAAATCTCACTGCAAGTTATCGGATAATATTTAGACTTAAGAGCAAACAGACTTGATTGACTAAATCTGAACTGTTACTGTTTTCATATTTGTACATTTTTTGTGGCTTTCTGATTTCTGTTTGCTTTTGATTTCTATGCTACATTAGTTTGCCATGTAGCCACTGCACTGTGCAATATTCACTATATGAGGACTGGGAACCTTTTTTTTTTTTTTTTTTTTGATGTAATGTCTCTTACAGTTTGCAGTCGTATTTCTCTCTAGTTCTCAGTGATTTATATGTGACCAAGCCTTATGTACTTTGTCACAGAAAGCGGGTTTTCCTGGTGACTATTGGTGAGTGTCAAATTACAGAAATTATGGTGTATTGTCAAAATTCACTTTGAATTAAAATATATATTGCTGCGGGCACACAATATTTGTTTGTCTTTATTTCAAGAAATCTTTAAGACAACTGAGAACATGAAGAATGAGGTACGCTAAAAAATGCTGAGTTAAAAACAACCCAAGTTGGGTTGAAAATGGACAAACCCAGCGGTTTGTCCAACCTTCTGGGTAGTTTTATTTTACTCAACAATTACTGTATTGCTTGCTTAAAATGAACCCAAAATATGTTTGAAATTAACATTTATTATTTAATAAATTAATATTTATTAAAAAGTTTAATGAATGATAATTAAACAAACATTAAATTGCTTATTTAAAAATGTTCACCTTTTGATTATTGTTGCCTCTAGTAATTATGTGTCTGATTTTGGGTTCATTTTAAAGGATTAGTTCACTTTCAAATGAAAATTACCCCAAGCTTTACTCAACTTCAAGCCATCCTAGGTGTATATGACTTTCTTCTTTCTGACAAACACAATCAGAGAAATATTAATAAATACCCTGACGCATCCAAGCTTTATAATGGCAGTGAGCGAGAATCAACGAGTGTGAGCTGAAGAAAGTGTCTCCATCCTACACCTAGGATGGCTTGTGGGTGAGTAAAGCTTGGGGTAATTTTCATTTGAAAGTGAACTAATCCTTTAAGCCAGCCATATAGTAATTTTTAAACAATAGTTGAAATAAATAAAACTGCCCAGCAAGTTGGGCTAATATTTAACCCAATCACTGGATTTGTCCATTTTTCAACCCAACTTTGGTTGTTTTTAACCCAGCATTTTTAGTGTATGTTTCAGCTTGATGGATGTACTTTTGTGGAAACATTTGCTTAAAATTTCTCATCACAAATAAGCTTTTTATCTTCTGAAGATTGTATTTTTTAATCTATTTATATTATATTAGAAAATAAACAAAAATATAATCTTGTACCAGGCCCAAAAAAAAAAAAAAAAAAAAAACCTTAAGTTGAAACTGACGAAATTGCGCCATCATGCGGATGGAAGCCGAATTTTTTGTGACGTTTGATATCGGTGCTTCCGGTTGTTATGTAACAGACACTTACCATATTATAAGTGCACAAGGACATTTATTCTGCTAAAATTTCTTTAAAGAGTAGCCTACACGTATTTTAATATCTGGTTATTAATTTTCAAATTATTGCTGTAATTTTCTTACATTGTCCACTTTTTAGGTGAGAAACAAATGTATATTTTAACTAACATTTATCTTAACGGAACGGATTGTTGAAACAAGGTGTTTTAAGTATCAGCATTGAATTCTTTCATAAACACCTTGTGGCAAAATTACTTTGAAACTGTCAACCCCTGTTACTCTATAGGTATATAGCAATATATTAAGAGATTACATTATTATTATTAATTTAATAATAATTTTGCTTTATAATACACGGTGCTGTTTATTTACCACTCAAAGGTAGTATTAAAAAGTCTGATAATGTATAAAATCATAAATAATTTCGTAGAATGACCCACAATAACAGGCAGCACGATGTCGATGGACAGAAGCAGGTTTGCATTGGTGGCACCAGCCATCCTCATGTAAACCCAGCAGAGGTCGTCTTCCTCTTGTACATCAGTCCTCATCACCAGTTTGTCTGCATACGCTCGCTTGGAGACGCGGTATTTTTTCCCAATCAAAATCAGACGATTTTCCGTCGCAGCATCATCGATATAATAGCGGGATTATAGGATTGACGCTCTTGGATTCCTATGCTGAATATGCGATTCATGAAGCACGATAGATAACCTGCTCTAATAACGCGCGCGTGATTGATGTGGTGGTCACGGATGCTTCTGAATGCGCTTTGAAGACGCATCGCCTTAAAGTTTCAATGCTGACATAGAGCAGAACAGTGGAGAGAAGACCTCAGTCTAAGGAACTGGAAAGGATAGATCAAATGTCTTTTTCGGGACCTTTCGGCCTATTGCTGAATTTATCTCTAGCCCGATGGCCCCAAGAAATGCGCGTAACGATTTCTACATTTTGGGCTCCAATAGCGGGAATGGCAACGCTGGAACCCAAGGCATGTCGGAATGGATAGGCTTGTCCTTGTGCCGAAAATATGTTGACCTGGACGGAGTGTGGACCAAGTGTCTGATATCTGTTGGAATTACATTGCTCCTGGTTCCGTCCATATTTGCCATAGACGGTGAGATATTTTTTTGGGTTATTTTTTTTGTGGACAACCTGTTTGAGCGCCCAGCTTCAAAACCTTTCCAAAAAAGGTTTTGTTTTTATGTTTAATTTGAATGTTCTGAAACTGCACGTTTGAATTTAGAATTTCGAATCATTTCAAAGGAACTATATGGAGGTTCTAATTGTTAAACGCAATGCGGAATATAAACAGTCTCTCTTATGAAGAATCAAATGAACAGACAGACCAAATATGATTGTTTAGATCATAACCACTTGTGTGTTTGATTTGTCCGCGATTTGTTTGGTTTCCTGTGGCCGTTTTCGAACAAAACAGCCTAAAGACACAGAACCTCTCAGACAAAAACAAGATGCAGGTAGCCCTACATCACTCTGAAGCTCTTGTGTATAAACAGCATGTGACGTCTGACCAGGGCATTTGGTGCTGCAGTGCTGGGCGCTCGGTCTGTGTTCGCTCCTCAGACATTTCTATTCATTTTCAGTTCTTGGTGATTTTGCGCACTCGCAAAAATCACCAAGTAGCTGAGGGAATATGAAAAAGTGCCTGAGGTGAAGGAATTTGGAGATTGTCATTCATTTCATTGGCACGAATCTTTTGATTACCAAAAAGATTCATTCACTGATTCGTTTTTTGCAGGTTACTTCGATGTGCGCCAGGTTCGCCACAAAACAACCGATTCGTTTAAAAGTTCAAGAACGAGATGGCTGATTCGTTAAGATCGTTCACAAAAAAGCTTGGCTATTTTGTTCATTCAGTTCGTTCGTGAACGAAATGTTTTGTTCATTCAGTTACTTGACAACCGAGATGTTTTGTTCATTTAATTAGTTCACGAACGAGATGATTCAGTCAAGGGACGTATTTATTCATTAACCAATGAAATGCTCCTTCACAAACGGCGCTCGAATTTTATTGGTTCCTGCTATAGTCTATAGTCTTAAAATGCAAGAAAACAAAGTCAGAAAAGACTCTTTTAAAGGGATAGTATATCCAAAAATGAAAATTCTGTCATTAATTACTCACCCTCATGTCGTTCCAAACCCGTAAGACTTTCGTTCATCTTCGGAACACAAATGAAGATCTTTTTGATGAAATCTGAGAGATTTCTGTCCCTCCATTGACAGCTACGCAACTACAGTTTTGACACTTCAAAAAGTTCATAAGGAGATCGTAAAACTAATCCATATGAATTGAGCGGTTTAGTCCAAATTTTCTGAAGAGACTCGATCGCTTTATATGATGAACAGATTGAATTTAGGCTTTTATTCACATGTAAACATTCATCTATGCACACATCAGTTGTGGTAAACTTAAGCTCAAACATGTTTGCTTGACATGCGAGAACCAATGAGGTTCATTCTCGTGTTACGCATCACGTTTGAGCTTCTGAGAGGTTTGTTCTCGCGCATCAAGCAGGTTCGGTTGAGCTTCTGTTTGTTCGCTGATCAATGTTTAAAGATGATCGATCTGTTCAACATATAAAGCGATCGAGTCTCTTCAGAAAATTTGGACTAAACCGCTCAGTTCATATGGATTAGTTTTACGATCTCTTTATGAACTTTTTGAAGCGTCAAAGTAGTAGTTGCGTAGCTGTCTATGGAGGGACAGAAATCGCTCAGATTTCATCAAAAAGATCTTCATTTGTGTTCCGAAGACGGGCGAAAGTCTTACGGGTTTGGAAAGACATGAGGGTGAGTAATTAATGACAGAATTTTCATTTTTGGGCGAACTAACCCTTTAACACTTGTTTGGTTGTTTGGTCTGAACTTGGGTTCAATTCTACCTCCTTTTTCACATTGTTATTTTCATTTCTGGGTCTAAACCACTGAACGTGAATATCACTGTAAGTACAGTGAGTACTATCGGTCACTGTTTACAACTGTAACCAAGCAACATTGTTTTTATGTTTTTGTTGCGCTCAGAACTACACAGTTCTGAAAAAATATATGCCATCACTTCCACAATTTTGAACGGATTGCTTTCATATAAAATGCGAACCATACCCAAGACGCGTTCACACCACATGACAGAACGTCCAAAACCGCTAGTGAGCCATGTGAATGAAAAATTTGAGTCTGTATCCAAGAACAGTTTATTCAATAAAATGTTTTATTCAAATACAAAAGTGATTCAGTTTGCATAGCAACTGTTGCTGTTATTCTTATTGAAAGTCAAATTCATTTTACCTTTTTAACCATAAACCAACATTCTCAGAATGTCCAGGAAACAAATAATTGTTAAATGAGGCAAAAACACATAGGAAGGGGTGCTGTATCACCTTGAACTGGTATTTTTTTTTTGTGATAATTACATACCTTACCCCTATCAAATGGCTATTTACCAAATAAATTTATATATGTTTACCTTTTAGTATTTAGTGATTCCACATGTGGCTGTCCCATTACCACCTGTGTTTTTATGGAGATTATCAGTATATTATAAAGGTTCAAAACAGATTTTAGTACTTCAGTAGGTTGGAATATTAACATTATATCAATTAATGAAATATAGATGTTTTTTTTGGGGTTTTTTTACTGTAAATGTGTGCAAGTTCAATCTGTAAAACCTAAAATATTGCTACCAAGTATTTGGTACTCTAAAAAAAAAAATGGAGGCAAAACCATTTCAATTTAAATAATAAAAATAATAAAATATTTTGTATAAATGTTAATGGAACAAGGGAATGTACCACTTCAGTTTATGTGATTCGTAGTCATAAATTTAAACATATTTTATTTATTGTTTTACAATTCATGAATATGAATCACATAAACTGAAATTGTCCATTCCCTTGTTCCATTAATATTTATACAAAATGTTTTATTAAGCTCTAGTTTTCTTTTTACTAATTTAAAATTTTAGTCCATAATAATATGTAAGGATTATTCAGTTCAATTTGATGTAATTTTACTATACAATTGAAATTCATAAATCCTAAAAACAGTCCGAAATATTTTTTTGAGTGTAGACTCTTAAAAATAAAGTCTCTTTATTGGCATCAATGGTTTCATGAAATCCTTGGAACCTTTCCATTGCACAAAAAGTTGTTTATAGTGGAAAAATGTTCTTTAGATGATTAAAATGTTCGAAAACCCCCTTTTGGAACCTTTATTTTTAAGAGTGTAAAGTTCTGGCAATCACAGCTACTGTTTTTTAAACATATATTTCATGGATTTATTCTAAAATATTTAACTACTAAATGGTGCAAATGACCAATCAGAAGCAAGTATTCTAGAGAGCTGAATAATAATAAGATTCAACTTGATTTTCAGTCCATATCAGTGACAGAAACACAGTAGGTTGCCTTCTGTTGAAATATCTCTATGTATTCCTAATATTCTTGACCTTTGACCCCATCACACTGCAGATGTTTTCCTCCTGAAAATGACACTCGAGTGTAGAAATTTCTAGAGGAGGTACATCAATATGGCACTTTCAACTCCATCGTGTTCTCTATTCATGCTGCAATTTATCAGTAGCCTTTGCCTGAGGACCAGAAGAGCATTTAAACAAAAAATGATTTAATTTGTGCAAACAAGTTCAGCGTCGATGATGTGAACTAACTCCAGGCATGATGGCCCTTCTTAAACATCTCAAATACAGATATCAAAAAGGCAGATTAGATTTCCGAAAGCTAGAATTACAAGATAAATACATTTCTAAAGCTAGAATTACAGCAGATTAGTTTTATGTGGGCACGCAGACATGCATCGGTCTGGACCATAGGCTTAATACACAGAGGTAAAGAGCCTATGCCTTCTCATTCATAAAACCGTTATTGTCCTTGTTGGCTTTGAGCTGGGTCTATGGCGCATGGCCAGACACACTTGTGGCTTGCTGAGGATGAGGCATCTCTCCTCAATGCCCCTACAGTGATGCTACTGCTAGTCAACAGGAGCCTGCTGTGCTATGTTGCCATGGGAACTGATCTACTTTTTTTTTTTTGACCAGAGTGGAAAGAGTGAGTGTATTACCAGAATGACAGTGATGAACTGCTCCGTTTGATTTTCAAAGGCCTTTTTGTGGCCTCAGACCTGCAGTGACTGGATTCAGCAATTAGTTGAACAGAACTAGACTGGATTCGTGCTTTAATTGACTATTTTATGGGGATGTTTTGTCACTTGTCAGTAGAAAGGTTGTGTGTAACGGGGAACCGAAGCCAAGTTTTAATGGAGTAGGCATAGTGTTTTTCCCCCTGTGGTGTGTGTGTAATTATTATAACTGAAGAAGCAGGTCTCTCAGTGCTCTTTAAGAAATCTGTGGTGGTTTTGTTCTGTAACTCACATTATAAAACCTGGACCAGTCAATCTGATCCCATCAAAACGTTCGAAGCATCATTGCAAAACCCATCTGTTCACCCTCAAGAGGGGAGCTGCGTTTAAAAAAACGAAAAAACATGCAATGATGACAACAGCGGGAGTCTTTGATTCACAGCCATGTACTGTTGAAATGACTGAGAACAAAGGGAGAGCTTTTTACATTGTTAATACTGCCATTACAATGATTTACAACATAAAAGACTTTAGGTTAAGAAAAATTATGACATCAAAAATTGAAATATTGATATGGTTAAAGACGAGGTATTATTATGTATTTACTAGGGGTGTCAATTGTGAATACAAGTTTATTAGATTGATTACATCATATACTGAATTATTAATCAATCAAATGAATTGCATATCAATATTTGCTGAGAAAAGCCCTCATATGAAGATAATTTAAAAGGGGTGTAACGATACACAAAAATGACTGTTCGGTACGGATTCGGTACAGCAGGAGGGAGAAAACTAAACATAAAATTGCTTTTTTTATTAAACAGTGGTTTACTGAACTAATTGGGTCTCTGTCTTTAAATAAATTCAATAATAATTAAAATTTCCTTAAGGATAAAAAATCTATCTCTGCTAATACTGTAAACTATATATATAGGGAGCACTTTCTTGCATATTACTATAATATTAAGGGTTACAATTAACAACAGAGCCCAAATTCTTAAAGTTGCTATTTATTTTTAGATATAATAATCAACGCTCATTAAAATTGTATGCAAACATGTAAATTGCATATAAGGCAGTTTTTGCATTAACTAATCTGTTTCTTCTCCAATTCGATGTTAAAATATATTAATTTACCCAGTGGCCATCATAACTTGTTTTCATGACAGATTTATTTAAACATACATTAAAAATATACATTAATCAAGACAGGTTAAGTAAAATATAATGAATATATAGGCTAATATAGTGCATATATGTAGCGAAAGAGTTCTCTAGCGCACTAACAAGCTGTGGACACTGAATGGCATTTCTGAGGTAAATGCTACATGACAAGCTGTTTCAATGATGTCTTTCCGGTTGAAACTCTAATTGAGCGATTATATAAGATACGTTTCAGTAAGTTGTACTGTATCTTTCATACGTTAAGATGTTCATTTATGTTTATTCTGTAACTAGTACCTATTAAAGAGGAAGAGATGATCGCGTTCACTCGCGCTCCGCGCTGCCGCTTGAAATAAGGCGCCTGTACGGTGATCTGTCACGTCACATCAAAGAGCGCCAAAACGGCATTTATTGTTTGAATTTCTTGATAAAACGGACAGAATTTGAGGGATGAGACTTTGTTTCTTATCGAAAGTAACAAAGCACAGAGCTTATTGCGATTATTGGTGGTTAATGGTGGTTAAAAGTGGTTAATGGGCTACAACTCTGTATTCGTCGGTACACGTGTACCGAACCGAAAGACGCGTACCGAAAATTTTCAATACGACTACGTGTACCATTACATATGGAAGCCCGTTTCCACCACTAAAAAAAATAAAAACAGTAATTGCAACTTTTTATCTCAGAATTCTGATTTTTTTTATCTTGCAATTGCGAGTTTATATCTCACAATTCTGACTTTTTTCTCACAATTGCGAGTTATAAAGTCACAATTCTGAGATATAAACTTGCAACAACTTGATATAAAGTCAGAATTGCGAGATATAAACTCGCAATTGCGTGATATAAAGTCACAATTTTGAGATATAAACTCGCAATTACATGAAATAAAGTCACAATTCTGAGATATAATCTCGCAATTGCATGATATAAAGTCACAATTCTGAGATATAAACTCGCAATTGCGAGAAAAAAAGTCAGAATGCGAGAAAAAAGTTTCACACAATTGTGAGTTTATATCTCACAATTGTGAGAAAAAAAGTCAGAATTCATGCAATTTTAAGTTTATATCTCAGAATTCTGACTTTATAACTCGCAATTGTGAGAAAAAGTCAAAAATTGCAAGAAAAAAAGTCAGAATTGTGACTATATCACACAATTGCGAGTTTATATCTCAGAATTCTGACTTTTTTTCTCACAATTGCGAGAAAAAAAGTCAGAATTCTGAGATAAAAAGGCGCAATTACTGTACCATAATTACACCCCTAGTCATTTGTGAATAAAATTTAATCAGATTGATTACATCATATACTGATTAATTTATCAATCAAATGAATTGCATATTAATATTTGCTGAGAAAAGACCTCATATGAAGATAATTTAAAGACATATTATTGTGGTAGATGAGTAAAACATTACATTACAAAACATGGCTTTAGAAATCAATATTTTGTTCATTTTTATGTCATGCAATGCTTTTTTTTTATGACTAAAGGCCTGTTCACACCAAGAACGATAACTATAAAGATAACAATAAAGATATAGTTCTAAAAATCGTTCTAAATATAAAACAATAGCATAATCCACACCATAGCTATAACAACAATAATGATATAGATGAGCAATATCATTGGGATCACTTTCAGAACGATTTTTTTTTTCCAGCTGTTGAACGATAAAACACTGACAGCCAATCAGAATCCATTAGAGTTTAAAGGGCTCGCACATTTAAAATGGCAGATGACATTGTGAAACACAAATAAAGATCTTTTTAAAGAAATCTGAGAGATTTATGTCCCTCCATTGACAGTCTACGCAACCAATTCCTAAAGAGACCGTAAAACGAATCCATGTGAATTGAGCAGTTTATTCCAAATTTTCTGAAGAGACACGATCGCTTTCTATGATGAGAAGGTTTAATTTAGGCTTTTATTCTCACATAAACATTCACGATCATATATACATATTAACAAAGACGATTTGAGTCTCTTCAGAAAATATTACTTAAGTAAAATATAATTACTTTTACGATCTCTTTATAAACTTTTTGAAGCGTCAAAATGGTAGTTGTGTGAATTGTCGACGAGGGACACAAATCTCTCAGATTTCATTAAAAATTTCTTCATTTGTGTTTTGAAGATGAACGAAAGTCCTAGGGCCGGTTCACACAGAACACAGGTCAGTAGAACTGAAAAAGCACGACGTCTAGAGACATGAACTTATTTTAACATGAGCGCAGTGTTTTTAGAAAGCCTTGTCATGCGAGATGCAAGCAGAACTGTAAAAGTCGTCCGTCTAGCATGTGTTCACATTGAAAAATAATGGAAAAGTAGCGCCGTGGAATGGAAAAACGTGTTCCTTATGGGTTTGGAACGACATGAGAGTCAGTAAATGATGACAGAAGTTTCATTTTCGGGTGAACTGTCCCTTTAATTTAATATGTTTGATACTACTAATAATTAAATAATAATATTTTGATCAATTATTATTAATAATAAAAATATCTAACAATTAATACATAATATAAATAATCTGAACAAACCCCTAACCAGAATGTTGAAGCATTTTTTTATGGCCAAGGCTGTAATTGTCTACAGATTACTGAAATATAAAGAGTGTATGTTAAGCTATTTAGGTTGTATTAATTGCAAAAGTTTAAAACTTTTATAAAAAAATTAATTAAAATAATAACACCAATAATAACAATTATCATTTGATTCATTATTATTGATAATAAAAATTACTAATTATTCATAAAAAATATAAATGATAATTCACAATTTAAACAAACCCCTGAAGGAATATCAATACAGTGCAGCCTTGGCATTATTTCTCATAATTGCTTGTTAAATTCCACACAGATGTCAAATACTATATGTGGTCAGTGAATTGCATCAGCAAAGGTGAAAATCCTACATAAAGAGCATGATTTTATTACTCTAAGCCTTTTTAAGCCTTTTGGCTTGTCTTTTAACCATCCATTTTGTTTGTCTTTAGACACTTCATAGAATTACATTAGAGCCGGCTTTGTTAGCACCAGGATTCTTTCCAGAGGATCAGCGCCTGCCAGGAAAAAGATGCTGCACACCACAACTAGTGTTGAAATGCTAAAATATCACATTTTAACAAGTAGATGTGCCGTGTCCAAACAGAAGCACAATTACAGTTTCCAGTAGGACTGAATTCAGTCTTCGTAATACGTATTTCTCTCAGTCTAATTACTGCCACTAGAGTCCTGAACCAGTTAATTATCTGCTGATGTCAGCTATGACCAAAGCAGCTGATCTGCTTCCCTGACAGACCATTTTCACAGCTGACATGTTCTCATTTCCGACAATTCCATGCTTCATTAGTGAAACAGTCCATGTGAAAGTTGATTATGTCGAGTCTTGAGGCGCTCACTCTGTTTCCATATATACAAAAGGTTATTTTTTTCCTCCTTCATTCTTTTTTTTGGCACAGTCTGCAAGTAGCCTTGCTGCAGGGCCTGAGCAAATTCATGAGGGTGCTAAAATCCATACCCCCAGTTCGGCATACTCTGTCCTTATAACAAATCTATAGTAATTATGTTCTTTTATATAACACTATATACCCAAAGGTGGTTTTTGGCCCTTGTCTGGGACACACTTACACATCTAATGCTTTTTTTGGTAATTTTATGAAATAACTATATTGCCATTTATGAGTTCAGTAGCGACAACAGTGACCGTGTCTTGATGGATGATAAGTACAGAGCTTTGACAAGCCGTTTGCAAACAGCTCATCTCCAGAGATGAATGACTTCAATCAGGTTGCCCACCATCTCTTCCATCTTATGATTTGACCTGTGGATTCAGGATGTTCCAAGCAAAAATGGTTAGAAATTGCTTTCCTTGGCAGTTTATTGGATAATTCTTTATAATATGAAATATATAGTATCCAGATCACCTGATAATGTGGTCATACTTCCTTTTTTTGGTGTTTTCTTAGACTCAGATTGAAGTGTAGGCCTGGACTACCATAAATGGAACTTTACTTTGAATTCTTATTGAGGATAACTGTTAAACAAGGTGTGAAAAATGGGATCTTATTTTTTTGCATTTTCTTTATAGCTTCCGGATTTATTGGTTTGTTACAGTATAATATGATATTCTGATATTTAGGCCTTTTTGTAACTTTAACAGGGATTTAGAATTTAAACTTGATCTGACAACATTTATTGTATTTTGCATAACAATTATTTTCTGTTGGAATGGACGATATGTATCGGTTCCATATTGGTTATTGGCTTCCATATTGGTTATGGCTTGGTTTAGGGTTAGTTGCATGTAATTATGTATAATTTAATGTAATTACTATAGTAAGTACATGTAACATATGTAACAAGGACATATGTTACATGTACTTACTATAGTAAAACGTTTTTAGAGATTAAATTTAAGTGAGTGCTACATGGAATAAATAATATCGGCGATATTATTTATTCCATGTAACACTCACTTAAATTTAATCTCTAAAAATGGCTAAGCTTTATTAGGTAACACTTTATTTTACAGTCCTTGTGACATTTGTTACATGTACTTACTATAGTAATTACATTCAATTATACATAAATACATGCAACTAACCCTAAACCAAACCATATTCCTAACCCTACCCTATAGTAAGTACATGTTAATTAATATTACTCAGTACTTAAATGTATAATTACACTGTAACAAGGGCACCTTAAAATAAAGTGTAACCCTGTTACAGTGTAATTGGGTCATTGACGAATAAGGTTTTTAAAAGTGTAAAAAACATAATGGAGATTGGAGAAAAAGTTTTATTAAGTGTTAACAATGAGATTATGTGGTTTTTATAATCAACTAACACTGCTATTGTCATTTTTTACAAGATGGACAAAACTTGTCACCAAAAAAGTCATTCGGTTTAACCAAAATTTCAGTTTTACCGAATGACACTTTTGGTTATACCGCATGACGATATTTTCAAACAATGCTAAAAGGCTGATATCTAGCTAGCTATCTAGTTAGCTTGCTAGATAGCTAGCAAAAGAACAATCAAACATTTTATATTTAGTACAAGTTTTTAAAATATTACAACATTTTCCGTTTTATAGCGGTTGTACCGAATGACCTGATGTTTCGGGACATGCGTATGAGCAAGTGAAAACATTAATTTTTCAAATAGTTAAAAGAGAGTTAGTTACTTTGCTTCACAACCATGTGGTCCTTTGCAGGTGTCTGAATGATGTCACATCCTGTCACATGATATTGACCGCATGACTTGATCCAAAATGGTCCCATTTTCCGGACATTCTTTCTCATAACAAAGCAACGACTTCTACACATAATTTTAATACCATTTTGCACTATGTTGATATATGATGTTATAAAATCATGCCAGAATAAAAAATATATACATTTATTACATTTTAAGATATTTTAATCACAAATGAAATGGCTGTATTGGCCTTTGGACGGTTAAACCGAATGACCTTTTGACACTTCAAAATCTTTAAAATACCTTTATATGTAGCAAAATATAATTAAAACCTTTTGGATTCAATAAAAGAGATCTAGTTGTACTACCTTACATACTTTTTTAAAATTATTATTTAGGCCTTTGGACAAAAAAATGACCTGTCATGTCATTGACCCAATTATACATTTAAGTACTGAGTAATAATAATTAACTGCATGTACTTACTATAGGGTAGGGTTAGGATCAGGGTTTGGTTTAGGGTTAGTCACATGTAATTATGCATAATTTATAGTTATTACTACAGTAACTACATGTAACGTGTAAAAAGAACACTGTAAAATAAAGTGTTACCCTAAAAGCACTAATAGTATATTAACACAGTTAAATGTAATCTTTAGCAAATATCAAATTGATAGTATATCAATTTAAGTATATCAATCAGCCATAACATGAAAATAATTATCAGCTTATCGATGATAACATCGATCCCTAATGTTTTGAATTTATTATACAGCTTCTTGGTCATTTATTGCAGCTCTCTTGTTTGTCACTTGCCTATGAGGACATCTGCTGTAACACAAGCCAGTCATTTTCAGGTCACGTGCGTCGTGCTAATACTTAGATCCAACCATCTGATGCCAATCGTCTCCCTAAAAGAGTTCCTTTGCCAGGAGCGATGACAAACAAATATGTTTTATTTAATCTGTTTTGTTAATGAATGAACAGATTATGATGTCCATTATCCATGCCATAAACCAAAGGGTTATCGTTTTGCTCCCTCACTTTGATCTATTTGGCTTAGATCAAGGGATTGATGCTGACCCCTGCCAGATTAATACACAATTCGGAGAACCGGTAATGAAATTGTGTGCCAGCTCACACCTGAAAATCTCCTCAGGCTTATGAAACCAGGTTTATGCTAGGGAGGGGCTAATCTGGTTTGTGAGCAAGAAGAAGGGGCATTAAAGGGTCAATAGATGCATAAAGAGAGACATCTCTTGTTTTATGGAGCTTTTCGTATATGGGCGGATGTCGTTAATTTAATTATTGTTTTGTAGCTTTTATAGCGCACCCATTTTTTTTTTTAAGAGGTTATTCATCCTACTTCAAAGCTCCAGACAGGCTCAGCTGTGCGTGTTTCAGTGTCTGATGTCTATCTGTCTGTCTTTTGGGACTGATCAAAATCTGCGTCCTCGTTTTACTCAACCGTCGACCAGTGTTAATTTACACGGAACTCATAACCGTGGCCTCATTTGACTCTAGAGGCGTTTGAAATCTAGTCAAAGCGTTGTTCCAGCAAATATGCAGGAAAACCGGAGCGCAAATATTCCGAGCTAATTAGGCATATGCATTCGCATAATTCTCTTTGTGCTTGTGGAATCGCTTGCGTAATTAAATCAGGCGGTCGTCTTTGTTCTTGTTGATAGAATTGCCAAGTTCGATTTTGGTCCTACCCTTAGATTTATTTAATTGCTAAACTGTTGCCTTCCTATCTTGAAATAAAAGTACTCCGCTTCATGTTCACACCTGGAATTTCACACATGACAGTGCTCATTAGATGAGAAAAAGGGAAAAAGGAGCTTTTTGTATAATGAGCTCTGTCCTTGTCGAACCTCAGACGTCATCAGCTTTACCCTAAAAAATCCCTTAGGGAAAATGATGCCATGTAAAAGGAATAGGATTATCTATTTTTGCCTTCAGAGAAGGCTGATGTTATGTGGCCATGTCATGTTTGCTATGCTAAAGCCCATAATATTCAGTGTAATTCATGTGCAGAACGCATATTTCGAGGACTCTCGGTTGTTCTGCTTTGTTCCCTGGGGGTCAGATTGGCTTGAACATAAGAGATGGTCTGGAAAACTGGGAAAGAGACTGAGGGGCCAATTCACTAAACAGCTGCGCTACTTTTCTGTGCTGCTGTAACACCCGCAATCCAGTTTAACCAGGCTATAAATGCGCTAAAATAACGCTTCAGCGTGAGTGTTTAAATTAAGTAATTATTTTCAGGATTAATACACCCCATTTCACATCTTTTTTTGTTTGTTTTAGTCCTATTTTGTAGTCCTTTAAATTTAGTCAGTGTTTCATCACGTCATATTCATTCATTTTAGTCAGTATTTGAACTTAAATTGCATTTGATTAGAGTTAACGAAAATAACATTTTAGTCGACGATAGTGCAAAAATGTTAATTATTTGTGTTTTAGTGCGTTATTATGGAAATAACATATTCACAATATGATGTACATGTTCTTACTAGCACATAGTTTAAGTTCTTGTGCATTTGTGTCATTTTGTGCAGATTAGGGTCGTCAAACGCACCGGTACTGCTGGTAGCAGTCGGTACTAAAAAAAAAGTTGACGGTACCAGCATTTCTGCAGTACCGGTAGTACCGAGATATATTCTTTACCCGCTAATAGACACTGCATTCAAACGTGGTTGTTCATGTTTGTTTGAGCCTCAAAGGTTTCTTTTTACAAGAGTTGAGGTTTGTAGCCAATCGCTTGTGTTGAGCGCAAGAACGTAGTGGCCTATCAGAGGTGCTAGTCAATAAATAGGTCAGAATCAGAACACCGCTGAAAATGCACAAGTGCTGTGTTCAAAATTCAACTGCGGGCGCCATCTTCTGGCAAGACGGAGGAATTCATTCTTCGCGCAACTCTCTCAGTGCATTATGGGTATTCTCTAGCCGTTGAGTGTGCATCAGTTGTACATTCGTTATTGCGGTGCATTGTGTGATTGAATGAGTACACTCAATATCGTCCACTATGATTTCGGACACCATTACAAATGGCTGTCCCCTCAAATAGTGCCCTATTTAAGGGGTGATTTTCGACACAGCCAAGGTTTTGTTTTGTTTGACAAGAGACTCACGCTCACGAATCCTTTAATTAAAACCAACAAGTGAAAACACAATGTAAATAACAGATTAATTGTACAGTTAAGGGGCCGCTCACACGCCGCTTTCTCCTTCTTTCCAAAGCGCTTGTGCTCCCGTGGCGTCTGTCGTTGCTATGCAACCATGAACCGCACTCTCCACAACGACGAGGAAGTTTCAGCAAAAGATAAATTGATTTCTAGCCCTTGCATTAGCTTTACTACTATATATTTATGGAGAAGAGATATAAAAACCACCCTGTACAGCTATGATCACCTGTTCGGCTGAGCTTTCGATGTTTTGTTACGGAAAGGCCGAAGCTGATCGGTTGGTTCTTGTCACATGACCCGCGGTGCGCTTGCGGCATTCTGAAAAGTTGAGAATTTTTCATCTCGATGCGCCTGGAAAACACACCGCATGCGCGTTGCAACCGCGTCGCTTCCATTATATTACATTTGAAATAACGAATTTGAGAGCGCAAAAGACGCGATATGTGAACGGCCCGTAAGACAGTTTTTTTTATTATAATGGGAGTTTTCGCGAGAGAGCAGAATTCATTGAACTTGCGCTTTAGAGATTGACAGCGTTAGTGATTATAAAGGGAGGCTCTTCTCTTGCTTTCTGTTAATTACCCATTCTTATTTTTTTATACTGCTAAGTACACTGCAAAGTTTCTGGATTGACAACTGTATTTTAATGCACAATTGAATCGGAAACTGCGACCATTGACAGTGATAGCCAACGGGACAGTTTTTGCTCTGGTACCGAAATTGGTACAACAAAATTTTACTGGTATTGGTACCGAATACTGAAATTTTTGTACCGTGACAACTCTAGTGCAGACATAAGTAGTAATGTTATTTAATATAATATGTACTGTGTAGGATGTGTTTGAGAGAGTTAACTAACCCGCTAGTTTCTCAATGAAACAAAAGTTAGCGCATAGCTTATATCTTGTAATGTTTTTTCATAAACAGTATGTTTAAATTAAAATAATTTAATTATCATCATTATGTTTTTTTGTTTTGTTTTGTGTTCATTGTCGTTGACATAACCAAAAAAAATTTAACAAACGCTTTCTTCAGTAATTTTAATGAAGAGATTAACACTGGTCCAGTGTTGCCAAGTTCGCGGTTTTCCCGCGGAATTGGGCTACATTTAATTTGTTGCCGCGGGTAAAACATTTTTTTCTGTGGGTTGATTTCCACCCCCATATGTATGATTTAAGTGCTCCAACACCCCCAGACGTACAAATTCAGTGGAGAATTCAGCCTCCCGATGGAGAAAATCGCATTGGGCTATTTTTGGGCTACTTTTGACTGGGCATTGTGCTACTTTTGTTGCACAGACCTGGCAACCCTGCACTGGTCATGCATTAATTTGCAAGCCAGCTTGGTTTTGAAATTACATTTTAAATTTAGGTTAACATTACGTAAAGAGACTTTCTCGGTTTGTTTAACAACATGGTTTTATAAGTAAATTTTGAAAGTGTCACAATTTTTAAAAACATAAGTTGCTAACATGTTGCTACATAAAGACTACAACAGTTCGTTAAGCAAGTATACTTACATTCTTAAAGTAGTAGTAGTTCTTTTTTAGTAACTTGTTAGCGATTTAGATTTAAACAAACACAATGGTGCTAAAATAACAGAAAGCATGTGCAAAATGACGCTAGCAGTAGGCGCTATTTATTCTTAGTAAACCAGAGAGAGTGAGACACTCATTCAGTTTTAATGGGGTTTGCAATAACCTGCCTTGCCCATGAGACTCTTGAGTCAAGTGCGTCAAAGGTGTCCTGTACGAGCTCCTGAATATTCCAACACGTTCCGGATGGAATATGGAATCTTTTCCACACTGTGTAAAAATTTATATCACTTCCAGTCAATGCCAGAGCTGAAACTAACCAGGTCTGACAGTTGTGTAATGCAGTGAGAGACTGGGAAAAGTAAAACAAACATGGAAAAGCATCAGTTGAGCCTGCAGGATTGTGCAGGAGGCTGAGGAGACATGCCGTTACGAGGATTGATGGGAAGGTAGCGTGAAGGCTTGCGGAATTACACTTTTGCTGTGTTGGCATGTTGAGCACTCGGCTTCTGACTGCTAATTTCATCTTGAGTCAAAATAAATCAATCATTGCATGCTTATTGTTTTGGTTCTTTTTCTTGCACTCTTCATTTATGTTTGAATTTTTAAATGCTAGATTATGTAATATTTTCGACTGCATCATCAGTCTTTTATGAACCTTCGCTAGAGAGTACGATTAGTGTAAGTCAGTCACATACACACCGTTTTTTTCCCCCAGACTCGACAGGGACTAGATGACCTACTCAGTGCCCATGCGAGAAAGTCACATGACCCTGTTTATCCAATCAGGTGCTGCTTGGTGATGCTTACACAGATGTGTGATGGTGTTTGCCTCATCAGTTAGAGAGGCTGGAGGGGTACAGGCTGTTATTTTAATCAGATCTGTGTTTGTATCTTCGTCAATAATTCATGTCATCATCCTTTCAGCTAAACGGAGCCACAGCTTTTATGATTACAGCAGCTCAATGGCTCACTTTTCAGAATTGTGATATAAATGGGGGAGTCTTAGGAAACCGGTGACATTATTGGAAGTACATTTCTCTCCACAGTTTACATTCTCATTACTGTGATGCAAAAATCTTATTTTCATCAATGTAATGGGAAAAACAATGATATATTGTTACAATATATGCTATACTTTAATGCTGATTTAAATGTTGTATTCAGCAATTCTATACTGTAATACTGTGGTATTACATGTCACATTTTTTTTCAGTTCTTTTTAGAAAAACATCTTATTATTTGTTTATTTGATGGATACTATTTGTATTATAGAAATATATTTATGTTAAAGCCACATAACTTCCTTCTGAAAATAATTAATGATGGATGGTGGGAATGGATTGATGACTACTGCTCAAGTGAAAGATGAATCAATTTTAAATTTTTGGTTGGCATTTCATATCTTTCCCATAGATTACACTGAATATACAGTATGATATTATCTCTACTTTTGCCATTTTTTTCAATATGACTGGAGAAAATACAGGAAATAATGGAAGAAATCAGAAAATGTCACAAGCAAGATTCAAACTTGCGTCACACGCATGAGCACCAAAGCTCAAGGCCATAATATTTATTCAGGCTTACTCTATGTAATATTATTTATGAAATTAATCATAATATCAATATCGATATACATCATGATAAATAATTTGATAATGCTGCCAGCTTAAAGAGTATCCCAACTGACTGGAGCCTGGAGAAACCAGAGGGATCATTAATTAAATTTTACAATATAGTTTATTAACAAAAATCTAACATAACGTAATTTTTTAACTATGAAAACATGCTTTTCTGCCTTAAAACAATAGATGTTAGGTTGCCTTGTAACATTTTAAAAAAGTAGCAGCAAATATTACATAGGCCTACATCTCAAATATTTGAAGATGTACAACCTATACAAAAAAGTTCGCTGTTAGTTCAAAAATATTATGCACAGGTTTTACATCTATGAAATGATTTAGAGGTAGAAATTGGAGTAAAAAGTGCAATATGTAAACATTGTAAACCAGTCATTATGCTACACAGATTAACATGAGACCACATTTTTGTAGCTACTCTCAGTGTTGTTGGTGGGATGGTAGCTTTTCAGGTGATGGAAAAGGTTTGTTGCGTTTCCCGCCTTTGTTGGAACCGACCAACGACATATTTTGCAGACCGCCTGGGCCAGTTCACACAGAATGAGTTTTTGCATTCCACTACACTACTTTTCCATTGTTTTTCAATGTAAACGCGTTAGATGAATGTGTTTGACCGTTGCGCTAATTATGTAGAGTCTTGTGCATGACACGGCGTTCTACAACCCGAATTCCGGAAAAGTTGGGACGTTATTTAAATTTGAATAAAATGAAAACTAAAAGACTTTCAAATCACATGAGCCAATATTTTATTCACAATAGAACATAGATAACATAACAAATGTTTAAACTGAGAAATTTTACAATTTTATGCACAAAATGAGCTCATTTCAAATTTGATGCCTGCTACAGGTCTCAAAAAAGTTGGGACGGGGGCAACAAATGGCTGAAAAAGCAAGAAATTTTGAAAAGATTTAGCTGGGAGAACATCTAGCAACTCATTTTTTTAATTGATCGGGTCTGTAACATGATTAGCTATAAAATGGATGTCTTAGAGAGGCAGAGTCTCTCAGAAGTAAAGATGGGCAGAGCTGTGAAAGAGTACATAAAAAGATTGTGGAAAACTTTCAAAAAAATGTTCCTCAATGTCAAATTGCAAAGGCTTTGCAAATCTACAGTGCATAACATCATCAAAAGATTCAGAGAAACTGGAGAAATCTCTGTGCGTAAGGGACAAGGCCGAAGACCTTTATTGGATGCCCGTGGTCTTCGGGCCCTCAGACGACACTGCATCACTCATCGACATGATTGTGTCAATGACATTACTAAATGGGCCCAGGAATACTTCCGGAAACCACTGTCGGTAAACACAATCCGCCGTGCCATCTGCAGATGCCAACTAAAGCTCTATCATGCAAAAAGGAAGCCATATGTGAACATGGTCCAGAAGCGCCGTCGTGTCCTGTGGGCCAAGGCTCATTTAAAATGGACTGTTTCAAAGTGGAAAAGTGTTCTATGGTCAGACGAGTCCAAATTTGACATTCTTGTTGAAAATCACGGACGCCGTGTCCTCCGGGCTAAAGAGGAGGGAGACCTTCCAGCGTGTTATCAGCGTTCAGTTCAATTAAACGAAAAATACGTCAAAGACAACCACAAACTCTTAAGCAGCTGGAAACCTATATCAGGCAAGAATGGGACCAAATTCCAACACTAAAACTCCAGAAACCCATAACCTCGATGCCCAGACGTCTTCAAACTGTTTTGAAAAGAAGAGGAGATGCTACACCATGGTAAACATGCCCCTTCCCAACTAGACCTGTAGCAGGCATCAAATTTGAAATGAGCTCATTTTGTGCGTAAAATTGTAACATTTCTCAGTTTAAACATTTGTTATGTTATCTGTTTTATTGTGAATAAAATATTGGCTCATGTGATTTGACAGTCTTTTAGTTTTCATTTTATTCAAATTTAAAAAACGTCCCAACTTTTCCGGAATTCGGGTTGTAAAACGCAGTACTCAAAAGAAGTGCAACTTTTTAAAAAATCCGTCTCAAGAGCTTGGGTTTTTTCCCCCACTGACCTTTGTCTCACATTTTTAACCGCCAAAACGCATTCTGTGTGAACCGGCCCTGAATCTGCACTTTGTTGCTTTTAAGAAACCCAAACCACTTCCATATAATTGATGTTGTGTTACCTTTTTTCCCAACAATTTCCTCAGCTTTGGAGGGTAACTCTGTGTCTACACCAGACCCAACTTTTGTCACACTGCGCCACAACAGAATGCGACAAACCGACCATTGCAACGCACTTGGACTACGTCAGAAATAGAACAGGGAATCCGTTTTCTGTCGGGAATTTGTTGTGTCGCGTCCAGTGTAGACGATATCACTGATTATAGTGGGTTCTATTGTTTTTTGACACGTCGCGTCACGCTGTGCCGCTCACGTCCGGTGTAGACACGGTGCAAGTTCACTTTCGCTTTGGTTTCCCTCGCCGGCTCCCTGTAGACTGACTGGCTGTTGTCACGTTTATTTCTGTTGTGTTATAGCCTGGTAGGGTAATCCATATGTCCAGTAAAAATGCCCAGAGCTTTTATCGCAGTCTCGATATGATTATTGCCCAGCCCTACCCTCATGTCATTTCAGTCTCTTTAAACGTGTGTATGGCAAAAGCTGCATAACAATCCTTCTGTTGCACCGAAAAAATGACAGCAAATGGGTTTGAAATGATCTGAGGATAAATAATGTATGATTTTTTGGATGAACTATGCAAAATCTGGAGACATGTTAAATATAATATGCACAGCTTCTTCCTTTTTAAGACAGTGATGTTCAACAAAGACATTGATGCACAGTTCGGCCATGTCATGTTGCTTTTAGACGTGAGCCCAGATGCTTAGCCAGCACTTGAATTATTCAAAGAAGGGCTGTGCTCTGCAGTACTTACCCATCCCAGTGTTCTCAGCAGGTGTGCCACGGTATATCAACTCTAAAAACACATATAGCCATCAGCAGAGGGATAAACTTTAATACAGCTCAAATCTCAAATCTGCTTGCCACTGCTGTTACCTCAGCTCCCCGCCAAGAGCACACTGTTCCCTGTCTCTCAGATTTATCCCCTGTCTCATCTAAAAACAGTGATGGTGTTGGTGTGTGTGGGATGTGCATGTCCGCCATGCCCCTAATTTCCTTGCTCGCAGCATTTTAAAATACACTGAAGGATGTGGGTTGTTGCTTAGTTCAAGGGCGGCCCTAAGGTGTTGTTTTTGCACCGGCTGTTCATATATTATGATGCATCCTTTTTCTTTTGCCTTAAGAAAAAAGGAACAGGGATTTTATGCTTTAAAGCGATAGTTAAACCAAAAACGAAAATTCTGCTTTTGTTAATCAACCTCAAACCCATTTGAATGCTGTCAGGTGTCTGAACAACAACTTCCAGGAATAGAATCTGAATGTAAACAAGAATACCCAAAGCAAATGTGCTGTGTTGTCTTAATTTAGTCTGGCCTTATCCAACCCTGCCCTGCTGGGAGCAGTTTGTTGAAACTGGAGTCAATTGTTTCTTTTTTTTATTTTCTTGCTGGCAGCACTGCGTTGTTTAGTAGCTACGAGCCAATTTTTAAGGAGGTACAGTATGAGCTATGCCTTGTACGTAATTAATTTACCATTATTGAGTGGCATAATCGGTGTTTTGAACATCTAATGATTAATGAACACTGCTAAACAGCTTCAGAAGGAGAACAGACCTTAATCTTCACTAAAAAAAAAAGCACCATGGTATGATAATACACTGTTTTGGGGCATATAACCTTGTATTCCTTAAAGTACCTAGGAGTACCATTGAAATATCAGGTAATCATGGCTTTACCATCTGATATCTTCATTGCATCATGTTGAAAGTTGAAAAACAGAATCCAGGTGTTTTTGCTGTATTTTCTTCCACTTAATAGTTTTTTAACCCAGGCTCGTTGGAAAAATGTGCCTTTGGTGACATTTCTGTAAAATTATATTGCATTGCTTTGTGAGTGTTTCGTGAAATGTCCAAATAGTGGCACTCAAAGCTTGTTTAGTTTTATTTGAAACACGAATCTGGTTTGTTTTATTATGTTGGTTGTATCACCGCAGTTCAGAAATGAATTATCCAGTGAGTGGTGCTGAAAGGTCAATTGCAATTTAAAGCTGCAGTCCGTAACTTTTTTTTTTGGTCAAAAATTGTCCAAAATCAATTTTTGAGCAAGTACATAACCAGCCAGTGTTCAAAACTATCTCCTTATCTTAGCCCGAATCACAACGGTAAGCTTGTAATAATGTTTTCTAATTCGAGTGGTACTGGTAGGTTTCCGTGGGAAATTCGAGCATGCAGCCGTTTGTCTTTGCATCATTACGTCACGTCTGTTTACATAAAGAATAAATCCCAGCTAGTAGGCTATATGGCATGTGGAGGATGCTGCAGGCGGCGGATCATTTATAGCCTTTTCTCACAGCAGCTGCAATAATTAAACTTATCATTTTGATGGCGGATTGTATGGTATGACAAATTAACTTTAGAGATTAGACTGTACAGAAACTGAAATCTACAGGTAACGCTAATACACACTAAATACATGTAGTCACGCAATGCTGATGTTGTTAACATTAACAATTTGAGGACAAAGTATAACAATAATAATAATTTGCACGGTTTGATGTGATTTGAGCTAAGTAATTGTTAGATTTAATCACCAATGGTAGCGCGATTTATTGTGCGAAAAGTGGCAGATTTGTTGCTTGTTCAGATGACATTTTCCGGTGAAAATTCTTATTTTGGTCATACTTCCAAGACTACAGTCTGTCTTTCCGAAGTACAGTATCCACTGGTGCGGTGACTGACAGCCACACATTCTCCTCAAAACATTAGATTCATCCGCGCTGAGGAGCTGCGATTTCAAAACACTGCTTCATGAAGCTTCGAAGCTTTATGAATCTTTTGTTTCGAATCAGTAGTTCGGAGCGTGTATCAAACTGCCCCCCAGTGGTGAACCACTGAAATTTCAAAACACTTCTGACGTAACAAAGCCTCGTTTACTGAAATCACATGACTTTGGCAGTTTGATACACGCTCCGAAACACTGATTCGAAACAAAAGATTCATAAAGCTTCGAAGCTTCATGAAGCAGTGTTTTGAAATTGCCCATCACTAGATATTGTTGAATAAAGTCGTTATTTTTTTTTTTTTGGTGCACAAAAAGTATTCTTGTCACTTCATAACATTAAGGTTGAACCACTGTAGTCACATGAACTGTTTTAAATATGTCTTTAGTAGCTTTCTGGGCATCTGAAAGTGTTAATCATCTTGCTGTCAATGGAGGCCTCACTGAGCCATCGGATTTTATCAAAAATTTCTTAATTTGTGTTCCGAAGATGAACGAAGGTCTA
Source organism: Mylopharyngodon piceus (assembly GCA_039654765.1). Taxonomy (NCBI): domain Eukaryota; kingdom Metazoa; phylum Chordata; class Actinopteri; order Cypriniformes; family Xenocyprididae; genus Mylopharyngodon; species Mylopharyngodon piceus. Next base: position 10,765,381 of record CM077459.1, on the reverse strand, counting down.
ACGGGTGTGGAACGACATGAGGGTGAGTAATTAATGACAGAATTTTCATTTTTGGGTGAACTAACCCTTTAACTAAAGCAAAAGTATAATAAAATAAAAATGCCATTTTAGCTTGCTTCTACAAGTCGCAAGCGCACTGCTGTACCAGGTGAGCTACAGAGCAAGTTTATGGTGTCAAAAAACCAATACATATGGAGCTGGTTATATTATAGGTGATATATGATGCAAATGTGAAAATGTTTTTTTTTTTTTAAATAGGACAAAAAATATCTTTTTTGATCCATAATATAATTTTTATCTGTACATGAAACTAATGCAGACGTGTGTCCACAGCTGATACTTCTGTGCAGCGTCTGTGGTCGGTGTGGAATAATTTTGATATGCAACACTCAAAGTGCTTTCTCTCCTGAGGATTGATGGGTGTTCGTTTGGACGTCATCCCATTCCATGTCAAAGCATTTAATCTGCTTCATTGCACATAGACGCCCTAATCTGCTTTGCTGTATAATTTTATGATGTTGGAAATATGAATTATGCCACAGGTTTACAAAAATGTGATTTTTAAATGACAAAATCCTCTTTGGAAGGTACATTTCTCTAAGTGCAAGAAAATGTTTAGACTTATAGTGCACCTATTGATGAAGGAATATTTTACCCGAAACTCAACCTTTTGTTCCAAACCCGTTTGACTTTCTTTCTTCTGTGGAACATAAAATATGAAGTTTTAAATAATATACTGTTTTTTCATAACTGAAAAAAAGGACTGGAGATTTCAAGCTTGAAAAAGACACAAAAGCAGCATAAAAGTATCACAAAAGTTATATAAGAATATTAGTCAGTGTGACTCGTGTCATATTTCAAGTCTTCTGAGGATATACAATAGCTTTGAACAGACCTCAAGAACCAGATCAGTCTGATTCGTTAATGAATCAATCATATCTTATTTGTGAAGCAGATCAATAGGTTCATTGAAAAGATGTGACTCAAAAGAATGATTCATTCACAAATTGCTTTTTCCACTTTTAACTGATTTGTTCACAAATTCGACATTACCACTTTCACTTTACAGAGAATAATGACTCATATTTCAGTCTGTTTCTCACACAAACATATCAAATGGCTTTAGAAGAACTGGAATATAGTCATATGTACCACTTTTGTAATATTTTGTGGTTAATTTTTGTAATTTCAGAGCTTGAGAACGTATTCCTTTCATTGTGTTAGGGAAAAATGGCCAGGATATTGTACAAAAATTGTGTTCATATGGGTTTGGAATGACAAAAAAATTCATTTTTGCATGAACTATCCCTTTAAATCTTTAATTTTATGACAAACAGATGTAATGCTGTTACCTTCGCAATGCCACAACAAGATGCAACAAAAGCAGATGGGATCTATGAATAGACTACGGATGCGGATCTGTCCTGCTGGAATGGCGTGACTCCATGCTTCGGTTCCCCATATACTCCCTCATGGGCTTCAGTGGCTTTGGCCTGTTACCCATCAGCCCCCTTCACCACCTGTCCTCATAATGGAGGAGGTCCATTTCTTTCTAGCCCACTGATGTCTACAATATGCAGTAGCTCTATCCCTGAATATAAAACACGTCCTTTTAACACTTGACGTTATTGATTAGAAAGCTCCCACATATAGAACAATATGCAGTGTGACCCGTTTGAGACCAGGCCATCCACTTGGGTCTGTGATGGATGAAGCTTCTTGGCATTTACCATCCTGTCTTCCAATCAACTTGCTCCGTCCTGCCTAGCAGTAGGGTTTGATTGGCTCAGCTCACTGACCCAAGTCATGTGAGCCATTACGGGGTACGTAAATCTCAGGCCGGCAGCAAGCGTACTTAAGTGTCTAGAGCTCTAGAGTTCATTGCTATCCCGTTCACAGGAAGTGCAGTCATTAGGATGATGGGTTGGATGTACACCCAGAGCCCCCTTCACACGACATCTCATCTTCTCTCTAGCTGCCTGTTAATCAGGACAATCCCATATGTTCTAACTGTCAGAGCAGGTGGCTATCTGTTGGAGGATAGGAATTCAACGTGACCGCTTACAGAACCTGCACACACATCTATCTATCTATCTATCTATCTATCTATCTATCTATCTATCTAATTCTGACTAGTATGTAACTTAGTTCACACTCACTTGAGCTTTTGCGTCATTTTGTGCAGATATAAGTCATAATACTACGTTTATGTTGTGTGTGTATATATCTGACTAATAGGATGTGATTGGGTGAGTTAATTAACAACTAACAAAGCACTTGAGCTTTAGGTTGTTCACTAGGAACACAGTAAGAGAGTGAGAAAGGGACCAAGAGAGCTCGCAGCACCCAAGTAAACCCTGCACATTTCTAATTTGGTCCTCCGGCTAAAGGATTTATGATTAATGTCCACAAGTCACTATATTGTATGACTCCATCCATGTTATGTTCCCCAAGATAAAAATAAAGTAAAGAGCTGTAAAGGTCGATTAATCACGATATTAATCATCTCAGATGGACTCGCCAGCAGTCGGGGATGGTAGTTGATTTTCTTTTCTGAGATGTTAAGCAAGCTAAATAATTCAAAGACACCCAAGAGAGTAATGTTATTGTAGAGGGACTTTAAATAAGTGTAAAAAAAAAACTTTACTTGCCTTCACTATACATAAAAATATATTTTTCATAAATAGCATTTTAGTCTCTTTTTTTATTTTAATTTTTTCCAAAAAAAAAAATGTCTACATTATGGGAGTTGTTTTTTAGAGAATATATTTCAAATTCAGGTAAATTTCTTGTTGTAAGCATAAATCTCACAAAATGTTATTTATGTTTTTAAAAATGAAAAGAAAAAAATTGCCAATTTGGGCTAAGAAAAATATCTTAAACTTAGTTCAAGATATATTATCTGATAACAAGTATTATTATCTTTATAAAAGATAAATGTGTCTTGTTTTAAAGATGTTTAGATATCGTCCTGATACCCAGCAATTCATTTTTGTCACAGTGATAAATCGGAGTGTATCTTGAAGTAAACATTCTGGGCAGCAATTCCCAAAAGCATCGTAAGCCTAAGTTGATTGTAGCTCCATTGGTTCTACGATCAACTTAGGCTTACGATGCTTTTGGGAAACGCTGCCCTGGTCTTTTCAGAGAAATCAAATGTTTGGGGGCTGGGCTTTGACTATGAAAACTTCCTTTCATTTAAGTATGTGTGACATCACAATTCTATGGAAGCTTGTTTCCGCCACTGTATTAAAAAAAAGTAATTGTGCTTTTTTATCTCACAATTCAAACTTTTTTTCTCGCAACTGTGAGTTTACATCTCCCAATTCTGATTTTTTTCCTCAGAATTGTGAGACATAAACTTGCAATTGAGTTATAAAGTCCGAATTGTGAGATGCAAACTCGCAATTCTGAGGAATAAAGTCGCAATTCTGAGAAAAAAAGTGATAATTTGTTATATTTACACTCAACATTTCTGTGTTCTGCTAGCCATCTTGGATGTTTCTATTTAGAATTTTTTTGTTTTTTTATAACTAGCAGTCAGAATTGCAAGATATAAACTTGCAATTGTGAGAAAAAAGTCAGATTTACGAGTTTATATCTCGCAATTCTGACTGCAAGTTATAAAAAACAAACAATACGAGATAAAAACATCCAAGATGGCTACTAGAACACAGAAATATTGAGTGTAAATATAACAAATTATCATTAAAAATAGTTCAGTGTAATTAAAATGGATTATTTTCCCCACAGTTTGTATGAGCTATACATTTTTACTCATATTATGAAAGTATTGCACTGTTAGCTTAGCAAGATGCTAACGGCAAACTCTATTGAAATCAATTGTGAATCTAGTCTTTGGTGCGAAATGTGCCAAAATACAAGTGTTCCAAAACGGTCATTTAAAATATTCCATGACAGTTAGGATGCCCCCTTAGAAGACAGCTTATGCAGGCAGTTAGGCTTGTTTCTCCCTCATTTTTTCCCTTAATTTTTCCTCTGTCTCAAATACCTTGAGAGCAATTAAATCCAGCGCATTATCATTAATGCCTATTAAACATCAGTGTGTGCCATTAGGTTAACAATCTTAACGCAGCTGCCTCTAATGCCGTCGAGTATTTAGAATCTTGGCTCGACAAATGAAATCATATTTTTTAGATTTTCACTTGGTGCATTAGCTTCTATAACAGTAATGTATATATATAAATATTTTGCACCATAACTTCTCCTTTTATTTTATTACCAGATGAAGCAAAGCTGGAGGCATCTGGGCAACCCTTCAGTCCTTCCCAGGATCCAACTGGAGCCCCAAACATCACAGTCTCATCGTCACTACTGGAGGACGAAGACTTTGCCTCGCAGTTTCACTCCCCACCAGCGAGGGCAGAAAGCACAAGGGAGCAGCCTGTGTTCGCCTCAGTGCAGACCCTGCAGGTTGCAGAGACAGAGCCTCAGGCGCTGGTGCATTCTCTGCCCTCCCCACCCGGCAACAGTGACAATCGCACCAATCAAAAGTCCCCTGGGGAGCTGGCCGTCAGAGTGCCAAATCCACCATCCCCGGCACAGAAAATCAACAGTGTCTTGACCACTAGCTCAGGTACCGCTCGATTGTGAGGTGTTGAATGAATGCTGTGTACAAAAATCAAGTGATATATTTTAAGGTGTCTCTTTTCAGGGACTTTGCTGATTTGATGTTGTCGTCACCCCTTCTTCATCATTTATTCATCATTATCATCAACGTCATCATCATTTTCAAGGTCATTGTGTTTGTTGTTATCGTCATCATCATCATCATCATCATCAAAAATAATCCCTTTAAAGTCAACATGAAAGTGCATTCACATCCCATTTTACTTGCGCAATGTGACATTTCTGAGTAAAACAGTATTTCAGTCAAAAAATTTAGGACTTCATCAGGCATTGATTGGATCGTGAAATATTAGACTATGATATTATTGTTAATTTTTTTTTTTTTTTTAAATTAATACTTTAATTCAGCAAGGATGCATTAAAATGACCAAAAGTGATAGTAAAGACATTTATAATGTTACAAAAGATGTTCTTTGGATCTTTCTATTCATCAAAGAATCTTGAAAAATAAATGTATCATGGTTTCCACAAAAATATTAAACATCAGAACTGTTGTCAACACTGATAATAATAAGTAATGTTTCTTGAGCAGCAAATCAGCATATTAGAATGATTTCTGAAGGATCATGTGACACTGAAGACTGGAGTAATGATGCTGACAATCCAGTAAATATAAAGTCGCAATTGCGAGTTATAAAGTCAGAATTGCGTGTTATAAAGTCAGAATTGCGAGATATAAACTTTTTCTCGCAATTGACTTTTTTCTCGCAATTGCGAGTTTATATCTCGGAATTTTGACTTCTTTTCTCAGAATTGTGACTTTATATCATGCAATTCTGACTTTATAACTCGCAATTGCGAGTTTATGTCACGCAATTCTGAGAAAAGAAGTCAAAATTCCGAGATATAAACTCGCAATTGCGAGAAAAAAGTCAATTAATTCCCGATTGGGAGTTTATATCACGTAATTCTGACTTAATTCCCGATTGTGAGTTTATGTCTCGCAATTCTGACTTTATAACTCACAATTGCGACTTTATATCACGCAATTTTGACTTAACTCCCAATTGTGAGTTTATATCGCGCAATTCTGACTTTATAACTCACAATTGCAAGTTTATGTCACGCAATTCTGACTTTATAACTCACAATTGCAAGTTTATGTCACGCAATTCTGAGAAAAAAAGTCGCAATTACCTTTTTTTATTTTTTATTCTGTGGCGGAAACAAGCTTCCATACATAAGAGACTTAGCTTTCTTAAAGGGGTCCTATTATGCCCCTTTTCACAAGAAATGTAATATAAGTCTCTGGTGTCCCCAGAATGTGTCTATGAAGTTTCAGCTCAAAATACCCCACAGATCATTTATTACAGCTTGTCAAATTTGCCCCTATTTGGGTGTGAGAAAAACATGCCATTTTTGTGTGTGTCCCTTTAAATGCAAATGAGCTGCTGCTTCCGGTCCGCTTTCCAAAAGAGGGCGGAGCTTTAACAGCTCGCATTTCGGTTGCTCAACAACAACAACAAAGCTGGAGAATCTCACGCAGCCAAAATGATGATTGTCAGTGACGGTGTTCAGCCAGAGTCGGACACTGATGGAGAGACTCAGGAAGAAGTTACAACTTTTAGAATGCAACTAGACGTTTCTGAATGGTTAGTGGATAGTGCTCTGTGCTCGTCTGTGCAGCCAACGACAGAACAGAACATGCATTGCTCGAAGTTTTGCCATGGCGTTAGAACTGGTACACCGCTTTTGCTTGCGAAAACAAAATGGCGGCGCCGTGGGTGGAAACGTGCAGATTAAGGGGTGGTAATATTATAATAAGATCCCCTTCCTACGTCACTAGGGGAGCGAAATCTGAGCTAGTAGTTTTTTCACATGCTTGCAGAGAAAGGCTTGCCAAAACAAAGTTACTGGGTTGTCTTTTTTCACGTATTCTGGGTTGGTAGATGCACCAGGGACCCGATTATAGCACTTAAACAATAAAATAGTCAGATTTTCATGTCCCCTTTAAAGACTAAAACATTTGACCCCAAACTTTCAAACAGATCATTTTTGATTTCATGTTGACATTAAAGCTAAAGTATGTAATTTTTGTGCATGCCATCTAGCCTGACACCACAAAATCTGTTTGTCTGATCAATGTAAAATAAAATCATTATCTTCAGTTATATTTGGTTTGATGAGTGCTAGTGGTACAAAAATTACACACTTCAACAAGTCCTGCTACTGAATATTCCTCAGAGCTACGTATGTCCTCTCTCTCATGTCCTATGTGTCATTCTTCACCATCAGCAAGCATTCATGTGTCCTCAATCTCACTTCCTGCTCCTGAGGTGGTTCACTCAAACGTTCTCTGCTTTCAGATGAGACTCTCAGTGAATTCCCCAGGAATCCTGATCTACCCACTGCCCCGGGTTCCTCTTTCATGACTGTGGCAGACATAGACGCCACTCTCACTGACAATGTGACAACTTCGGTCTCCATTTCCGCTTTTAACGCCACCTCTCCTGAAAGGGCTGAAAACGCTTCGTCCGGCACTTCAGTGCGCAGCAACTCCCACACTGTGACCAGCGACAGTCTCCAACTCACCACAGTGACCACAACGACTGCCACGCCCTTAACTGTGACATCCTTGACTGTGACTCCGCCCACCGCGGTCGTTGTGGCGAAAGAGGTCGCGACCACTATGCCGACCACAACGGCCACCCAAACCACAACACCTAAGACGGAACCACCGACAACGACAACCACCACCACAACCACTACGACAATTACTACCACCACCACAAAAGTAGCACCAACGACCACAAAACCACCCACAACCACTTTAGCAACTACGACAATGACAACCCCTCTTCAAACCACCGCTGTATCTACCTCTGGAAGTATTGCGACTGAAAGAAACATCCCTCCTACTGACAGTGCTCCTTTGACCTGTAATGTGACCGAAAGGTTATGGGTGAAAACAGGTAAGCCCGTTTACTATATTAGTGTTTATCTGCACGCGTCTGCGTTGTATAGCGATAATTCGTTAAAGGAATTATGCCAATTTTGTAAGGACGCAAATGCGGCCACAAATCTGTGCTGAATGCAGTTTACATTCTATTACAACAAATTTAGCGGCTCATTAAACTGAATTGTTGAAATAATATTGTGCGCAAAAGTGCCGCTAGTGTGTGTGAATTTACCACTGCCAGTGTTTTTGCATGTACTCTGTTTTTGTTTAATAAGCCGGCGTTGTGCTGAATTTCGCCCCCCCTGCCAAGATTATTACCCCCCTAGTATTTTAGCAGTAGGTGTGGGGGAGGGGTTAGGATCAGGGGTGGGGTTAAGATTAGGCAATCAGGTAGCGACTTTAACAAGGGGGTAATAATTTGGCAGGGGGTCGAAATTCGGCACAACACTGGCAAGATGTAATGTTGTATCTAAACTTAAACAATGTTTGTGGGGGAAAATTTGTTACGTTTTAAGTAAAACCCAGTCAGCACACCTACATTTATTCCAGTTACCCTGGTTTCGCTTTGCATGTAAATGCTTTTGGGGTTTGCTGTGCATGTATGTTCACATTGAGATTGGAGAGAAAAAAAATGTATACATTATTTTATTAACTACTAAAAACAAAGATTTTATTCAGAAAGTTCTTTAATGATGTTTTTAAAAAGTTCTCATTAGGAAAAAAACATTTAGATTTTCAACTGAATATTAAACTCTTATGTAGATTTAAATACAAAAAAAAAAAAATAAAAGATCTTATACAGTGATTTATTTATTGTCATTATACTTTATTCTGTTCTGTGCTATGGCATAAAAAAATATTTTAGATTTTTTATTATATATTAAAATTTAATATAAAAATTATGTATAATACATATAATTTATATATATATATATATATATATATATATAGTCTTAGTCTTAGAAAAAAAGTCTAAATATAAATAAATACAAATATAAAATAATAAACTATATGAAAAATATAAAATTGGGTCAATAATGTTTTGCGGTGGGTTTGTTTGGGTTGGGTGTTCTTTAATAATTTTTTATTTTATTTTGCTTTATTAATAATTTCATATAGGGAATGTATAGGATTTATCCATGTCAAAGGTATAAAAATAGATTCTTTGGTTTCAAGTGACTTAATACTTTAGAGTATTAACATACTTTAATTAATAATATAATTTTTGTGATTATTTAAGTGTACATTGATACTTTTTCCCTATAGTGATTGTCTGTTTTCTCATAAATAATAAATAATAAAAATATGATTTATTAAAATAAAAATGAATTATTAATGCACATTTAAATCTTTACCAAAGGATTTTAAAATGACCTGATTTTTTTTAATTGGCAGTGTTTTGTGCATGTAAGCGCACTTAGTCAGATAGCTTAAAATATTTTAGTGTTTCCAATTAGATTTTAATTTTAATCAAAAAAAATAATAAATAGCTATGGAGTGATGAATAAACATGCAGTAAAATGGGGAAAAAAATGATTTTGACATTTAAATTATGCTCAGCTCATTACAACAGAGCTAAATGACAAAACCAATGTACTAGTGCACATATCTTGTAAAGGGCTTTATTATGCAAATTATATTATGCCGTAATTTTACTCCTTCTCTACGACATTCTACAGTGACAGCATATGCACTGCAGTGAAACCAACATATGTTCACTGTAAACAGACATGTTCACAGGCATGGTCGTCTCCCTTGGGATCTGGGCTGCTTTGGTATGCTTAGAAAATAATGATTTTCACATGTGTTGTATTATTTGTTCCCTCAGTGCTGTCCATCCAAATGCGGCGAAATCGCCTAGAAGCTGGAATGAGACAGAACCTGTCTAAAGGTTTCACGCAGGCACTGCAGAAAGCATTCAACGACAGCAACATCCAGGTTCAGGTTGGTAGAAAGTATGGGATCCCTAATGTTTTTGAAATAATTCTCTTATGCTCAATAAGGCTGCATTTATTTGATCAAAAACACAGTAAAACAGTAATATTGGGAAATATTATTACAATTTATAATAACTGTTTTCTATTATAATTAGTGCTGGGCAACGATTAAAATATTTAATCGCGATTAATCGCATGATTTTTCTGCGATTAATTGCATTATGCGTAAAATTCAATAATGAGTTCAAAAGTTATGTATTGCGCACTTTTATTGTAAAAGTACTGCTATATGAACAAAGGTGCAATAACATTTGGTTTGCAAACATAAATATGGTGCTTTTTTACAGCATTATTCCCTTTACATAGTAGCAGTTAAAATATTTCTTGTAAATCTCATCTTAAACATTAATGTAATCAAATTAAACATAAAACCAAAGCTATTTGCCACTGCCAGGGCATTAACGTTTTGTCTAGTTTGTTATAGGAAAACAAGTTATGCTCAGAGTCCAGAGCCTCAATCATAACATTATAACAGGCACCTTCCAAACTACAGCAAGTTTTTTTTTTTTTTTTTTTTTTTTTATGAACAGGTACCAGCAAAAACATTTTTCTTTTATCAGGGAGCAGCATAAACAGTCTGTGTTCAGTAGAAAGCATAGCTGTGAATACAAAACTTCGATTTTGTATTAATGTAGATCAGAATTTGTGCGTGCAACGAGTAAGATCTGCATTTGTGGATCCGGTGACACGCCTGCTACCACTAGATGGCAGTATAGCCAGCTAAAACAGACAACGGCACCGTAATCAAGCGTTCTTCCCCGTATAAGACGCTTTAAGTGGCTTAAGAAAGTGATATTGAAGCACCAAATTCAGTACACACCTTATTAATAAAACACAGAATACCTTGTACAGACAAGCATATATTAACTCAAAACGCGCAAAGTTTCACATCGAAAGTTTCCTCGTTATAAAGAAAACACTTAACATAATGCATTAAGACAGTAGACTAACATTAAAAGGTATTAATTAGACATACTTTGTACAGACAAGCAGATTAAATCAGGTTAAGAACACAACACGAGAAGTTAGGCATTTTTCTTCCATAGAAAATCATTATAAAACGTTGACAACGTTACATGTTCAAAAAGATGTAGTCCTAATTTTGTAGTCCGTTTTAATATCACCATCTTACTGCATTAAGCCACATTTAGTGTTTTCTTTTATAATAGGCTCTATGGGAGGAAAACGCTTAGCCTACTATGTACAGACAAGAGCCTAAGATGAATACGACGCACAAAGTTTCACGTTCAGGGCATTTCCTCCCTTATAGCGCCTGTTAAAAAGAAAACGCTTAACGCTCTCATTGGTTGAGACGCGTGAGGATGCCAATCCAAAGCCAGTACTGATCAACATCCCACTCCTCCTGTGACCCATTGTTTGTCTGTAAGCAACGGACTTTCAAAATAATAATTAGAAAAAACTGCGTTAATGCGCGATAAAATAATTGTCGGCGTTAATCAATTAATGCATTATTGCGATAATAACGCATTAACTTGCCCAGCCCTAATTATAATATATTTTAAGAAGTCATTTATTTCTGTAATGGCAAAACAGAATTTTCAGCATCATTACTCCAGTCTTCAGTGTCACATGATCCTTCAGAAATCATTCTAATATGCTGATTTACTGCTCAAGAAACATTTCTTATTATTATCAGTATTAAATATTTTTGTGGAAACCATGATACATTGTTTTCAGGGTTATTTGATTTACAGAACATATACAGTTTCTGAAATACTCAGACAAGCCCGTCTGACACCATTAACCATGCCACGTTCAAAGTCACATAAATCACCTTTCTTTACCATTCTGATGCTCAGTTTGAACTTCAGCAGATCGTCTTGACCATATCTACATGCCTAAATGCATTGAGTTGCTGCCATGTGATTGGCTGTTTAGATGTTTGCATTAACGAGCAGTTGAACAGGTGTACCTAATAAAGTGGCCAGTAAGTGTATACTGACAACAACAACAATGCGTTATACATGACCTTATCACATTCCGGAAACCCGAATTCTGGAAAAGTTGGGACGTTTTTTAAATTTGAATAAAATGAAAACTAAAAGACTTTCAAATCACATGAGCCAATATTTTATTCACAATAGAACATAGATAACATAACAAATGTTTAAAATGAGAAATTTTACACTTTTATCCACTAAATGAGCTCATTTCAAATTTGATGCCTGCTACAGGTCTCAAAATAGTTGGCACAGGGGCAACAAATGGCTGAAAAAGCAAGAAATTTTGAAAATATTCAGCTGGGAGAACATCTAGCAACCAATTAAGTTAACTGATATCAGGTCTGTAACATGATTAGTTATAAAAGGGATGTCTTAGAGAGGCAGAGTCTCTCAGAAGTAAAGATGGGCAGAGGCTCTCCAATCTGTGAAAGAGTGCGTAAAAAGATTGTGGAATATTTAAAAAAAAAATGTTCCTCAACGTCAAATTGCAAATCTCATCATCTACAGTGCATAACATCATCAAAAGATTCAGAGAAACTGGAGAAATCTCTGTGCGTAAGGGACAAGGCCGAAGACCTTTATTGGATGCCCGTGGTCTTCGGGCCCTCAGACGACACTGCATCACTCATTGACATGATTGTGTCAATGACATTACTAAATGGGCCCAGGAATACTTCCGGAAACCACTGTCGGTAAACACAATCCGCCGTGCCATCTGCAGATGCCAACTAAAGCTCTATCATGCAAAAAGGAAGCCATATGTGAACATGGTCCAGAAACGCCGTCGTGTCCTGTGGGCCAAGGCTCATTTAAAATGGACTGTTTCAAAGTGGAAAAGTGTTCTATGGTCAGACGGGTCCAAATTTGACATTCTTGTGGGAAATCACGGACGCCATGTCCTCCGGGCTAAAGAGGAGGGAGTCCTTCCAGCATGTTATCAGCGTTCAGTTCAAAAGCCAGCATCTCTGATGGTATGGGCAGGCACTATGAATGCTGAAAGGTATATAAAGGTTTTAGAGCAACATATGCTCCCCTCCAGATGACGTCTATTTCAGGGAAGGCCTTGTGTATATCAGCAGGACAATGCAAAACCACATACTGCAGCTATTACAACAGCATGGCTTCGTCGTAGAAGAGTCCGGGTGCTGAATTGGCCTGCCTGCAGTCCAGATCTTTCACCTATAGAGAACATTTGGCGCATTATTTAACGAAAAATACGTCAAAGACAACCACAAACTCTTCAGCAGCTGGAAACCTATATCAAGCAAGAATGGGACCAAATTCCAACACCAAAACTCCAGAAACTCATTACCTCGATGCCCAGACGTCTTCAAACTGTTTTGAAAAGAAGAGGAGATGCTACACCATGGTAAACATGTCCCCGTCCCAACTATTTTGAGACCTGTAGCAGGCATCAAATTTGAAATTAGCTCATTTTGTGCACAAAATTGTAAAATTTCTCAGTTTAAACATTTGTTATGTTATCTATGTTCTATTGTGAATAAAATATTGGCTCATGTGATTTGAAAGTCTTTTAGTTTTCATTTTATTCAAATTTAAAAAAAACGTCCCAACATTTCCAGAATTCGGGTTGTATTTATTTTGTCAAGTGGCATCATGAATATTAAAAAAAAACAGTATTTCATGTTGTACAGTAGTATGCTTATCCAAACCCTTTTCTTTCTCTTCCACTGCAAGTACAACATGAAATGAGAAATGCAAAATAAATAATGAAAAGAACAAATCGGAATAGTTTGTTGCCATTGGAAACACAGTAAAATATGCCTTATACAGTAGAATATTCAGCAGAAACAAGATAAGTGCTTTGACCACAGTCAACTGGGATCTTATCACAGTTGCATCATGGGAATTGTAGTTTAGCAGAGGACAGTGTGGTGGGAGGTTGCGTGGGAGGTGTTTCCTGTGTATGATCAGTGTGCAGCTCATTGAGTGAGATTGTGTTGAACATCTCCCTGTTTTCAAGCACAGAGAAAGGACCGTCTTATGAAACACTTGGTTTGAAGCCTAAGGAGCATTCGCACGTCTGTCTGTCAGAACTGCACATTCATAAATAGCACAGCGCTGGTACCTCATATGCTGCAAATAAAGAATCAATATCATGGTAACAGCAGAGACAATGCGCTGAAGGGAGCGCAGCCAACTAAACAGAGTATTTAAAGGAACAGTTCAACCAAAAATTGACATTCTCTCATCGTTTCATCAGCCTCATGTCATTCCAAATCTGTATGAATCTATTATGTTTAAGGTGCTAGTCATACAAGTCATATGGGTTTCTAATGACATGAGGGTGAGTAAATGATGATTTTTTATTTTTGGGTGTACTGTCCCTTTAATGATGATTGACCACTGAATAGGTTGTTATTAGCATTTGAAGTGCAACCATCTGTGTCTATTATGCTCTGTACTGAGTGACTCAATCTGTTCTCTTGAAGATCTTTCTCTATAAATGTCTGTTTTGCTCTCTGTGTGATGTTTTCCTCCTCTTTCTCCTCCTCCTCCTCAACTGTCCATCAGATCAGAGGTTCTGTATCATTACAGACCCTGGAGGTGATCAGCAGGAGACGTCACAATCACTATCTACACACAAACACAGAGAGAGAGAGTGTGTTTATGTTGGAGTAAAAAGAGAGAGATGGTCAGTCAGCTTGGCTCAATATAATGAAATTTATTCATGTGGGATTTGTATTAGCATTTGCCTCAAGCGCTTAATAAACAAAGCCAGTAAGAGCATTTGTGTGAATATAGCACTATAATATGAATTCAGAGAGGCATATGTAAACAGCTAAAAACTTATAAAATATTGACATTGTATACACTTTTCACACACTCACTAGTTTTAAATGTTCACTATCCACCTGAATACATGCTTCATACAAGCTATTCATGTCATTTTACATTACCTGTGTTCTCTCTAGTTGGAAAGAGATATCTGCACGCCTTCTAATGTGACTGTGGGCTACTATGTCTCGAGAGGGAAATCCGTGTTGGTGGTCTCTGTTGTAATGGAGACCTTAGCTACCTATGGCTTTGACAAGTTTTTGAATGACATCAGAGAGTATGTTCCTGTGGTGTTGGCCGTCCCCAATCCATTGGCTCCCTGGCTGTCCAGCCTCGGCATCCACCTGCAGCTCAAAACGGGTGAGATTCTTTTCCATATGGAGTTTGTTGGGAAATCTGACTGGAAATTGTCTGTTGTTTGATTAACCATTTTAAATAGGCAAAATTCTTAAGAAGTTTTATACATGAGCCTCTTCGTTTAACGTTCTTCACACTACATGGACATGTCAACTCATCTAGTCTTAAAGGGATAGTTCACCCAAAAATGAAAATTCTGTCATTAATTACTGAGCGGTTTAGTCCAAATTTTCTGAAGAGACTCGATCGATTTATATGATTGACAGTTTTAATTTAGACAGTTTAATTGACAGTTTTTTAAATTAAAATTTAAACCTAAATTAAAACTAATTTGTTTAATTTAAGTTTGCCCTACTCAAACCAATTAATTAGTTTGAGTAGGGCAAACTTAAATTAAACAAATTAGTTCAGTCAAATTAACTTTTATGAGTATTTAGCACTTTCTTTTTCTTTCAAGTTCACAGAACTGATATATTTTAAGTCAACTGAATTGTTTCATTGTTTTGAGTTTTATGAACTTATTTCTTTTAATTTAGACGAACTTAAGTTTAACTGAAACTGGGCTGGGATTTCTATTTCCCAGCATGCTTTGCCCATGGCAATCGAAAGGGAGAGTAAATGCTAAAATTAAGTGTTATATTATGTTTTTTTTTTTTTTGTGCAAGATTAATGTTAAGTGGGAGATTTAGTAGTGATTAATGTTTTTTATGCTAATTTATAAGAGTTTCTGTTAATGTGGGTTTTTGGAGTTACCATCATGGTGACAAGTGGTGCATGCGGCTTGGTTTGAGAGCAAGTACGTTAAATGCTTTATATTTCTGCACTCATTCAGCAAATGCTATATGCTATTGTTAACATGTTAGCAAATTAACAAGTTAGCATTTTCTGAATTAGCTTGTTATAGCTAGCACTAGTTTTATTAGTTTACACTAATAAAAATGTTCACATTGAGGTTACATGATAATTTTAAGTTAAATGTATAAATTAGTGTACACAAACATTTGTTTAGAACAATTAAAATGTATGAGTACAAAATAAAAATATGCCAGTTCTGCTTACTTAAACTTTGAATTTCTTAACTTAAAAATTTTGAGGCAACTGATTGCCTCAAATTTTTTGAGTTTTGCCAACTTATTCGGGTCTATAGTGGATAAACATTGATCAGTGAACATAAACAGAAGCTCAGCTGAACCTGCTTCATGTGCGAGAACAAACCTCATTGGTGATTGCGGAAGCTCAAATATGCTGCGTAACACACAAGAATGAACCTCATTGGTTCTCACACGCATCAAGCAAACATGCTTGAGCTTCAGTTTACCGCAACTCATGTGTGAGTTGATGAATGTTTATATGTGAATAAAAGCCTAAATTAAATCTGTTCATCATATAAAGCGATCGTGTCTCTTCAGAAAATTTGGACTAATCCAATTCATATGAATTAGTTTTACAATCTCTTAATGAACTTTTTGAAGCATCAAAGTGGTAGTTATGTAGCTGTCTATGGAGGGACAGAAAGCTCTCAGATTTCATCAAAAAAATCTTAATTTGTGTTCCAAAGATGAACGAAAGTCTTATGGGTTTGGAACAACATGAGGGTGAGCAATTAATGACAGAATTTTCATTTTTGGGTGAACTAACCCTTTAAGCCAACATCCATTTATTGTTTGTTAAATTAATTTAGTTACTAGAAGGGAAACTGGTCTGTTTTTGGCTAACAGTTTTTTATTTTTTCCTACAAATAGTTCTCAGGTTTGTTGGGCCAGCAGATGACATCAAGTCTTGCGTGTTCATCCAAATGATGGAGCAACGATTGGAAAATGTATTTGCTGAGGCGCAGGAGAAAGTGGAGGACTCTTATGGGACTCTTTCTGTTGAGGTATTTTTTCAATTGAACTTGAAAACAAAGTTTGATAAATGGCTTTTCTTCAGAGGTCTGATAACGCTGTCCCTCTGTTAGATTTGGATTTATAGTTTCTTTGTATTTTTGGACAGATTCTAAACACGTATCAAACTGGGAATTCATTGGCAGTCACTCTGGTATATGTGGTGTGGAACGGTAGCACTCCGTTGAACGGTACTGTGTCCAGCGGTCTCCTTAATCAGCTCACTGCCGAACTGGTGGGCTACTTTCTCTTCTTCCCCCCTCTGATCATCGCTGAGCGTAAGTTCCAGCTTGTGTTTACCGCTTGATGTTACATTAACTTGCCGCATGACTCGTGTTTACATATCAGTGAACATTGAAACGGTAGTTCATGTTTATTTCTGTTTGAATCCATGAGTTTGTTTTCCTTGAGGCAGAGATATTCAGTTTTGCTTGGTCCAGAATACATTTTCCAAGGATGCATAACATTCTCCTTTTTAGATGGGTAGTTGATATGAAACACTTTTGGGAAGTTGACATATATATACAACCCGAATTCCGGAAAAGTTGGGACGTTTTTTAAATTTGAATAAAATGAAAACTAAAAGACTTCCAAATCACATAAGCCAATATTTTATTCACAATAGAACATAGATAACATAACAAATGTTTAAATGGAGAAATTTTACAATTTTATGCACAAAATGAGCTAATTTCAAATTTGATACCTGCTACAGGTCTCAAAATAGTTGGGACGGGGGCATGTTTACCATGGTGTAGCATCTCCTCTTCTTTTCAAAACAGTTTGAAGACATCTGGGCATCGAGGTAATGAGTTTCTGGAGTTTTGGTGTTGGAATTTGGTCCAATTCTTGCCTGATATAGGTTTCCAGCTGCTGAAGAGTTCGTGGTCGTCTTTGAAGTTTTTTTCGTTTAATGATGCTCCAAATGATTTCTATAGGTGAAAGATCTGGACTGCAGGCAGGCCAATTCAGCACCCGGACTCTTCTATGACGAAGCCATGCTGTTGTAATAGCTGCAGTATGTGGTTTTGCATTGTCCTGCTGAAATACACAAGGCCTTCCCTGAAATAGACGTAATCTGGAAACCTTTATATACCTTTCAGCATTCATAGTGCCTTCCAAAACATGCAAGCTGCCCATACCGTATGCACTTATGCACCCCCATACCATCAGAAATGCTGGCTTTTGAACTGAACGCTGATAACACGCTGGAAGGTCTCCCTCCTCTTTAGCCCGGAGGACACGGCGTCCGTGATTTTCAACAAGAATGTCAAATTTGGACTCGTCTGACCATAGAACACTTTTCCACTTTGAAACAGTCCATTTTAAATGAGCCTTGGCCCACAGGACACGATGGCGCTTCTGGACCATGTTCACATATGGCTTCCTTTTTGCATGATAGAGCTTTAGTTGGCATCTGCAGATGGCACGGCGGATTGTGTTTACCGACAGTGGTTTCCGGAAGTATTCCTGGGCCCATTTAGTAATGTCATTGACACAATCATGCCGATGAGTGATGCAGTGTCATCTGAGGGCCCGAACACTACGGGCATCCAATAAAGGTCTTCAGCCTTGTCCCTTACGCACAGAGATTTCTCCAGTTTCTCTGAATCTTTTGATGATGTTATGCACTGTAGATGATGAGATTTGAAATTTGACGTGGAGGAACATTGTTTTTAAAGTATTCCACAATCTTTTTACGCACTCTTTCACAGATTGGAGAGCCTCTGCCCATCTTTACTTCTGAGAGACTCTGCCTCTCTAAGACATCCGTTTTATAGCTAATCATGTTACAGACCTGATATCAATTAACTTAATTAGTTGCTAGATGTTCTCCCAGCTGAATCTTTTCAAAATTTCTTGCTTTTTCAGCCATTTGTTGCCCCCGTGCCAACTTTTTTGAGACCTGTAGCAGGCATCAAATTTGAAATTAGCTCATTTTGTGCACAAAATTGTAAAATTTCTCATTTTAAACATTTGTTATTTTATCTATGTTCTATTATGAATAAAATATTGGCTCATGTGTTTTGAAAGTCTTTTAGTTTTCATTTTATTCAAATTTAAAAAATGTCCCAACTTTTCCAGAATTCGGGTTGTAGTTGATATATATATATAGGCTCTTAGTAACATTTTATCTTAAGTATATATGGGGTCCAGTGATCATTTGACTATAATTTATCAGCTTATTTTACATATAAGACTAATATGATAACATTAAATTCACATGTATTATTACCAATATAACATAAGGTTGAGTAAATGTCTAAATGATTAAAGAATTGTCTTTTTTTTCCCCAGAATGGTTTTCCAGTAAACATCCATCTGTCTTTAACTCTCTTTTCACAGCTCTAGAGTACCACAATCTTAACACTTCAGTAGCAACCCGAGATTACTGGGTAATCACAGGTAATTACCTTAACATTTCAGCTGCTAACTAGCACCCAGACAGCTATTTGCCAGCATGTGTTATGTGAGTAAGTCTAGCTAATGTTTTGCCTCCCTCCTTTTAAACTCAGAGAGTCTTATTTTTTGAGGAGAGCTATTGATGTATTATTTAGCGTCCCCCATCAACTGATTTGGAGAGATTACATTTGATCAGAAAAAGCTATTTCTAGCTTTAAGTTCTTGGACCCAATGTTCTCTCTGTTGCCTTAGCTAGCTCTTCCTCCCACACTTTTATCCGTTCTCCCCTTTTTTATCACTGTCAGGAGAATGAATCCATTTTACCAAGGTCATTTCTATAGTAATTGCAGTTTTTTAGATTTAGAGTGTAAGAAAGGTAAGTTCTTTTTTTCACCTTGTTTCATCTCTCTCTCTCCAGTAATTCAGGACGTTGACAGCTCTTCTCTTGAAGGGAGTTATCAGAGCTTTGCGAGTCTAATGGAGCAGCGGCTGGCGGAGCTCTTTCTGGTTGCCAGTCGACACGGACTCCGCTTCAAGAGAGCTACGACTGTAGGCGATTACACTGTCCAGGTGTGCCATCAATTTGTTCTTTGTTTGTAATTTTAGCATTTACAATTTATAGTTTTTTTCTTGTCTTGAGAAAACGGACCAAATATATTGATGACTCATCCTGCACTACACAGGTTTTTGTCCAATCAAATGCTCTAGAATGAGAAAGTCCCGCCCCAAAACAACCTGCAACCAATTAGCAAAACATGTTAATGACTGTGACATGACTAAAGAATGTTTGTTTTTTAAAAGGTGGATGGAGATTATGTTACTCATTTTGTATGCAAAGAGGTTAGCCAATCCTAAATGAGGTCATTTGCATATAGACGTCTGTTTTGGTGCAAAAAAATGTACTAATGTTCTCTATGGAATTCAAGGGAAAAAATGCTACCAAAGTGTAAAGTATGGCCGTTTAGATTAAGACTAGTTGCTGAAGTTTGCATTGGAAACATTAAACATGAACTCAAAGTGTTTTCGTCATACCAGATGGTCAGTATCCGACGACTGCCTGGTCCTAAAAACCCAGCTGAAATGACCTACTACGTACAAGTAGATGGTTCTCCCATAACTGGCACTACTGCAGCCAAGACCCTCAACACGGTGGACTCTCAGACCATGGCTCTCACTCTGGGCTACTTCGTCCAGATTCAAGCAGAGCGTATGTATATATTTCACTCATCTAGCCCAGTTTCTTTTCAAACCATCAATTAGTTTCTTTTTATTTGCAGGAAAACCTAGGATTTTGTGAGTGTTTACTGTACATCATATCTATAACTATATGTTTGAAGTGTCAAAAGTGACCAGTACATTATAGTTTACATTTATGATGCTTGCTAATCCTCATACTTAAGATTAGAGATTTGAACAAACCCCTAATCATAACTATTAAACTTTGGTGTGTAACTTAGTCTCGTACTGACACCAGAGATATCTCAAAGTGTGCAGATTTTTGCGAAAACATAACATTTTCATCTGCCAGGCGATTAAAGGTGCAGTGTGTAAATTTTAGTGGCATCTAGCGGTGAGGTTGCGAATTGCAATATAGAGAATTGTAACGGATGTTGGCCGATAAAAGCAGCGCGTGTAAACCTCACTCCCATGATCTCAAGAGACGCTCTAGCGACTGACGCTAGAGACTGCGGTCTTTAGCCTCCTTGTTAGAGCAGGCTAACGGACCCGGGTTCGAGTCCCGCTTAGAGCGGGTGGTTCGAACAGGAGGGGTTACAGAAGCTACGGTGGCCAACACAGGACAAAGATGTCATCGTCTGAGACAGCAGAGAGTAGCCAGTCAAGCAAATGGACTCTGTAGAGCAGTTTGTCCGTTTAGGGCTACTGTAGAAACATGCCGGCGCAAAATGGCGACTTAACATGTAAGGGGACCCGCGGTGTATGTAGATAGAAATGACTCATTCTAAGGTAATTAAAAACATAACGGTTCATAATGTAAGGTCTTTATACATTTCACTGATAGAGTAGTAGAGTTTCACTGATTTAACTCTACTTTGACTTGATAAGGAACCAAAAAAAAAAAAAAAAAAAGCGAGGATGATAATGCTGACTTATTTTCCCAAATGAGGTCTATAGCTATCTCACACTACGCTAGAGAAACCGCAGGGGATTTGGGTGTAGAGAGTTTACACAAGTTTACTGAGCTCTCAACTGGGGCATCAAGCCCAGTTTGTCTGGCGGAGAAGAGCAAAGCCCCAGTTTTGTATGAATAAAACACAATCAGACCCAGCAGTGGGGGTTTAATCTCTTAGATAAGAGCTACAGCCGAAAGACAGATTCAGCTCATTAGGAGCTAACCATAGACAGTAGGAGACAGAGGGGAGTTGGATTACTGTAAGAGAGTGTGCTGGAGATGCAAGTGGCGGAAATCATGTGCAAACATTGTGAATGAGTCTATTAATTTCCAATGTATGTCTGTGTTGGTGTTTGTGTGTAAACAGCGGTGGTGAAGAGTCTGCCTAGTAACCTCTGGATACTGGCCGTCCTGATACCCGTATCGCTGGTGATGGTCGTGGTGGTCATGGCGGTTGCTATCATATGCAGGAGAAACCGAACCGTCTTCAAGACCAGTGCATTTCGCAATTTCCATCCCCGCACTAAGGTAGGCTCTTCCAGACCACGACTCTTCAGATCACAGTCTTGTCCAAACGAGAACGGTTATGTCAGCATCATATTAATAAATCATTTTAATCATTTAATTAAATATGACTTTGTAAGTGACAATGGGTCTCATTCAGTAATAACTGCAATAGGGATACACCAATTTTAAAATTCTGACTGACATGGAGAAGCTGATAATTTGTTTTCATTTTATGGCTGATAACTGATGAATGGTTGATTATTAAAATTCTGTACTATTTTCTCTAAATAGGTTAAAAATAAAACACTAAAAACTACAACAAATGTTTTAAATAAAAATTATTAAATAGTTTTAATTTAATTATATATATATGTGTGTGTGTGTGTGTGTGTGTGTAAATATAACAATCAATTTCATATATATATATATATATATATACCAGTTTAAAATAACTTTTTGCATACTTTAATTATTTTTAATGTAAATATTTTTATCTTTTATTTTCTATATTTAACATTTTATTAATTTGTTGTTAATTAAATTATTTAATATTGATTACATTCATCAATTTTAGATATTTATATATAAAATAAAATATATTTTTTTACATAATTTAATAGAATTCTTGTATATTTTAATTATTTTTAATGTAAATATTTTTATATTTTATTTTCAATATATAACAATTTATTAATTTTGTTAATTAAATCATTGATTATTATTATTATATTGATTGCATTCATTTTATATATAAAATAAAATATATTATTTTATACATAATTTAACGGAATTTTTGTATATTTTAATTATTTTTAATGTAAATATTTTTATATTTTATTTTCAATATATAACAATTTATTAAGTTTGTTAATTAAATCATTGATTATTATTATTATATTGATTGCATTCATTAATTGTATGTATTTATATATAAAATCAAATATATTATTTTATATTAATAAAGTATATTTTATATATTAAAAATCTGTATTGTTGGCTGATAACAACTTTGTGTACTTATGTGCAAAAAACATCTGATTCGTGTGTGGGTTTGTCTTTATTCTCAATATTAATGAATCAGGACTGTTTTTAAATGAGGGAATGAGACCCGTTGTGATGTCATACTGATGATGTCATCTCATGACTACTAACAGGCTTAAAATATCCTGCTTTCCTTCATCTTATTCACAAAATACCTTTGTTTTTATCTTATATCTGAATATGGTGCTAGACATACATTTTTAAAATGGTGGCTTGTTCCTCAAACACTTTGTGTTGTCACCACACACGAGACATGCCGTTTAAAACACTGGAATGACACATTTCACTTTGACGCCCCCAAAATATCCCTCCAATTGTGTCTTCACTACTTTTCCTGTCCAGACCTCATATCGAAGAGATGGGAGTTATCACCACCAGGTATTTCTGGCTTATTCATCATGCTTGGCTGCATGTTTATAGTCCAGACATTCTTCTTGTTGACTGTGCTTGTGGGAAAACAGTCCGCAGGGGGAAGGGGAAACAGAAGGTTATCCATCCTCCGTGTAATCGATGAACTGTTCAGTAAGATCTAGTGCATCGAGGATATCTTTGATCTGCACAGCACAAATATCTCCTCTCTTTTGCCTCCATTTGAGATTGCAGGACGATGACTAATAACAGAATGGGGAGGATTTGAAGTATTACCACAGTATTACTGTAATTATGATTTCTTTGTTGTGGTTGGATTATGAGGCTTTTAAATAGATACAGACCAAATGCAGGGTAATAAATTAGGCCACCCCAAGCTGAGAGATACTCCAAGGTTACATATATGAATAATTAGGTGAAGTTTAAATAGATTACCAGGACTTTTCCATCTAAAACGGGAAACATTAAATGACCCAACAGGAATAAGCTATAGGATCTATGTGTGCATATGTAGAGGGATGTATTTATAGCAAATGTGCATATTATACACTACCATTCAAAATTTTGGGGACAAACGCAGAGAAAAAATTAATACTTTTATTCAGCAAGGATGTATTAAATTGATCAAAAATGAGAGTAAAGACATCTATAATGTTCTATTCCAAATAAATGCTGTTCTTTTGAACTTTCTATTTTTCAAAGAATCCTAAAAATGTATCACATTTTCACATTGTTTGCTGTTTTCAACATTTTCTGAAGGATCATGTGACACTGAAGACTGGAGTAATGATTCTATTACTAAAAACAATACAGTTATACTACAGGGATATATCACCCAAAAAGGAAAATACGTCATCGTTTACTCGCGCTCATGTTCCATGCCCATATGACTTTTCCAGAATGTCGAAGCTGTTCTTTTACTTACAATAAAAGTGGAAGGTGACACAAAAACCACCATAAAATGTTTATATGAATTGTGCATTACATTCCAAGTCTTCTGAAGCCATTTGATAACTTAGTGTGAGGCACAGACTGAATTTAAGTTTTGGCCACCATTCACTTTCATTGTACAGAAAGAGCAGCTTAAATTACATTTAAAAATATACTAAAATAGAAAACAGTTCTTTTAAATTTTAATAATATTTCACAAAATTTTACTGTATTTTTGATCAAATAAATGCAGCCTTGTTGAGCATAACATTTAAAAAAAATCTTACGACTTCCATAGAACTCAAAAAGAGAAGTTTAGCAGAATGTCTAAGCTGCTCTTTCTGTACAATGAAAGTGAATGGTGGCCAAAACTTAAATTCAGTCTGTGCCTCACACTAAGTTATCAAATGGCTTCAGAAGACTTGGAATATAATGCACAATTCATATAAACATTTTATGGTGGTTTTTGTGTCACCTTCCACTTTTATTGTAAGTAAAAGAACAGCTTCGACATTCTGGAAAAGTCATATGGGCATGGAACATGAGCGCGAGTAAACGATGACGTATTTTCCTTTTTGGGTGATATATCCCTGTAGTATAACTGTATTGTTTTTAGTAATAGAATAAAACAATATGCAAATCAGTTGTAATTATGATAATCGTCTCTTTGATCGTACTCCCTCTTAGCCGTGTTCTCTGATCTGAAAACATTCCTTGCTCCGTCCAATTAAGATGTCCTTTCAGGAACATGATTTTGCTTATGCATGGTAATTTGTGGATCAGTGTATAAAGTGTTCCGGTTTCACGCAAGAGCTTCCCGTGTTAGCGCAGGGGAATTAGAGGAGGTGTGTGTAAGTGAGAATAAAGTCGCATAAGGACACAGATACCGGCACTGATGATTCGTCAGGATCAGACGTGATCAATTGCATGTGTGTCTGCTTGCATGCTCTTTGCTTCTACCTGTCGATGTGTTTGAACAGTCCTTACGTGTTTTCCCTGCTTGTTTGTGTGAGGAAGATAAGTTGACATCCTGTGCGAGACTCTACCCTTAAATCAACTTGGATTAAAATAAGATTTATATAAGGGGTTTGTGGACTGTCGCGATCCACGTCTGGCTCCTCTCAAATACAATCGGATGAAGCACAAGTGAATTATATATAGTTCAGCTGAGCATGTGAATTATATTTGAGTGGATTTGACCTCATTCAAGGTCAACGTCCAATACAGAACATCTAGGAAGATGATCATTTTCAACACATTTTAGATAGGTATGCATGATAAATCGGTGCCTACCTATATCTGTTGATATTGATGGATGGTTTATATTAAAATTCTGTACTGTTTTCTCTAAATAGATTAAAAATAAAACACTAAAAACTACAACAAATGTTTTAAATAAAAATTATTAAATAGTTTTAATGTAATTATGTGTGTGTGTGTGTGTGTGTGTGTAAATATTTCATATATATATATATATATATATATTTTTTTTTTATTATTATTTTTTATTTTATATATATATAATGTTTTTTGTACAAATTGGAGAAATAAGCATATTAATTAGTTTTATATATATATAACGAATTTATCGCAATTAAAAACAATGGAGTTTTTAATATTTTTATATTGTAATAATTTCACAGTCTCCAAATTAATGTAGAAACAACTTAAAGACAGTATATTTTAAATATTTCTTTAATGGCATCTTTTTTATGAATGAAGGCCAGTGTCACTGATACTAATACTGGTGCTGGTACTATGAAATTGATTTTTAATTGATTTGAAAATTTATTAAAGACATTCAACATTACAGTATAACTGAAATCTATCAATTTTAACATTTATCAGGCTTTTAAACAATAACAGCTTTTAATTTAAGCGAACTTAAAACAATCTTCGCATAAACCCATTATAATAAATGTCATATTTACCTGTGGCCTTCCTACCTGTCTTAACAGGTAGGAAATATACAGAAATTGAATAAAGTTACCAAACACTTTACAGTCTTCACTGCATAAATTATAGGCCTAAATTAAATATAGATTAATCCTTATTAAAGCTACAATTTTCTCTGTTACCTTTGTTCTTTGATTAACATTAATGACAGACATCACAGCAACTGGTTTATTAGGCTGCTGTCACTTTAAGAGCTGCCGCTGCTGAACATGACACGGATCTGACGCGTTTTATTTTTAACGCGTTAAATTGAAAAAATTAATCGCATGCTTTAATGTGTTAATTTTGACAGTCTTAATATATATATATATATATATATAATCGATTAATAGTAAAATAGATTAATCATGAATCGCATCTAACATGAACGTTTGTATGTATGTATATATATATATATATACACACACACACACACACATATATTATATATTTATAATATTTTAAGTTAGATGCGATTAATCGCAATTAATCAATTTGACATTTTAATCAATTTTATATATAATAATAAATTAATTGATTTTATACTGTATATATAATATTATCAAAATATATAAATGTTAAATGTAACCTGTACCAAATCTTGAAATGAAATATTCATTTTCATACTGTATATTAAAATGTTATGATTCACTTGAAGCATTTAGAATGACTGAGTTTGTTTCTTATTGTTGTTTTGTTGTTGTTGTTTTTTTTATTACAAAATTGTATACAGTTTTATTATTGTTATTTATTGGTTATCAGTCATAACATGAAAATAATTATCGGCTTGCCGCACCAGCCAGAATTTAAATGTTGTGCATTCCTAATTCCTAATAAAATTATTTTTGCGATTCTTTTTGATAACACTCATGGTGTAGAAATTATACACCTCACTAAAGGATCTTGTAGATGTGACAGCAGCGTGTGCAAAGTGCAGCATCCCATGAATTATTAATTGAATTAATCACACATTTTCCCAATGTACATCATAACAGCAATGCCCTGTGACACGTACATACACCTTTTTAAGATCCAAAAGGCACCCTGCCTCCGTGCGCCCTGTTCTGCAGGAGATTGATCCATAATTCATTAAAATGAGAGGCTCCATAGCTCTTCCATATTAAATATCCCATGGCAACTTGATGCATCATATGCGGGCTCCATAAAATATAGTTAGACTTAAAGTACCTTCAGCCCATGAATAAATTAGGATGGCCGGCATTCCTTTGCTGATTGAAATGAAACGCTGGATGCGGCATTGTGTAACTCTTACTTTTTTCTTCACTGTCCAATCACGGCACATCATTCCCTGTCCAGCCCGTGCAGGGTTTCGACTACGCCAAGCAGCACATGGGCCAGACAGGTGAGGAGGCTCTCACTGTCACCAAGGAAACACTTGTCTTGTCCCTCCCGGTACGGGACGCCCCCCTCACACAAGACAGGGTGGCGGCGTTACAAGATGGTACGGCCTCAAAAAGACCCCAGTCGACGGAGATGCATCTTAGGTGAGTGCTTTAATTATAGAACAAAGAAAATCTGTGGAAGAATGTGCATATTTTTAGGCATACCAAATGGAATAAGCTAGTATGATAGTATATCGCTCAACTCTCTATAGAACAGTAGAGGCTTTAAAGCCTGAACGTCATAAATGTTTTAAAAGCCATCCCACCCCATATGACCACAAAGTTCTATTTGAGTTGCATTTCTTATCTCCTTCCACTGAAAAATCAAGTACACCTCAAGTATGGCGTATAATTACTAGTGAGCGGATGGAACTCTTGACTTTAAGACGCAGCAGAGACATTGATAACCGTGGAGGGAAGAACAAAGTACACTGTGTGCTTAGGAACAAAGACATTTTTGGAAAAGACGTCTTTTGACGTATATTTATAGAATCTAAATCAAGAAAGACAGACGTGGCACACAAATATCACCAATGCCAACATCTGCCTGGTGCACATTGTATGATTTTGGTCATAATTTTCTCTAAAAAAACATATATATGTATATATAGGTTTTTTTTTTCAAATCTCAGAAAGAATATTCATGTTTCAAACTGTACATTATAATGTTTTGATGCTTACACTACTGTCTTTTATTGTCACAATGTGTTGCAATGAGGAATATGATGAGGAAGAATAAGTTCAAAATAAAGTCTTTAATAGTAATTCACAGAGTGAAGCAAATGAGCAACACTATACACGAATGTGACTAGACAAATGAACACTGAAAGGACTGCAACTTAAATACAAAGCAAATGAGGGAAATGATGACAAACACCTGTGATGATTAATGAATCTCCATAGTAACTAATAAGTGGCGGGAAACTAAACAAAGAACAACAGGAACTAATGAAAACAAACTAAGAGTCCATGAAAATGAAACTAAGACAAAAACAACTGAATATCTGTGACAGTACACCCCCTCCCGGAAGGCGCGACCTCGCGCCGTAACAGATGTGGTGAGTGAGGAAAGGTGGGGGCGTTGGAGGTGGACGAGGAGCCGATGAAGGGCTGATGAGGGCAGGCAGAACAGACAAAGGCGGCGATGGAGGAAGAAGCCATGGAGGAGATAATGGGAGGTGTGGCCAGGTGGTGGTGACCCAGAGCACAGCCAGGGGTGAGTTTCCCAAAGCGAACTATGGTCGAAAGTTCCGTCGTTACCAAAAGAGTTTAATGGGACTTACGACCATAGCTGAATAACGATGCTTTTGGGAAACACACCCCAGAACGATAGCCCATGGCGGAGTCGATGGAGGGAGGAGCTATGACGGTGACTTGGCAGATGACATCCGGGGGACAACTGACAAAGATGGAGCTGTTGTTAGGGGAGCCCAAGGCGCAGACGGAGAGCCAATGGGACCAAGCGACACCGCTGGCACTGGAGACCAAGGCAGAGCTGTGGCGACAAGCTTCCGAGGAGGAACCGGAGTGCCCAAGGACTGAGGCGGAGCTGGTGCGACCGAGGACCAAGGTGGAGCCGGAGGGAGGACGGAGCCGCTGGAGCCGAAGGGGTGGAGAGACAGAGCACCGCGGATGGCTTGTAAGTCCGCAGCACAGGCAGGGTGACGGCTGACCGAGGTGGAGCCAGAGGGACGAGGGAGCCTGGTGGAGCCGAGGGTGAGAGGAGCCAAGGCAGAGCCGACAGGTCAACGGGCTGAGGTGGAGCAAAGGGATCAGCGGCCGGACGCGGAGCTGGAGGATCCTCACGCTTGGGCGATGCTGGTGAGTGCACAGCCTGAAGCTTAACAACGCCACAAGGCATCACAGAGGAAGGCGAAGGGCTGCAGGAAACTAGCTGAGGCAGGGCTGAAGGACTGTCTGAGCTCTGCAGTGGAGGTGAGAGAGGGAGGCTGGGAGGGATCAATGATAATTCTGTTTTTACAGGTCGATGGTACACAACCAGCGGTGATGATAGTTCTGATGATGATGGTTCAGGGTTGGAAGCGGTGCTTCAGAGTCCCAATCAATTAACAAGTCCTCTGTTTCACGCTCCACCAGGACTCCTGCTGGGACGATGGTTGCCAGCTCACACCCCTGATCAGACTTACGTTGGGGCTTCGGCTCCGGGGCGTTAGTTGGCACTGTCGTCACAGGCTCTGTTTTTATGGCAGGCAAAAGCTTTCCGTCTGCGGGGGGCTCTGGCGTCATCGTCTCCGTGGTGAGGGGTGGTGGTGGGCTGTGCTCTGGGTCTGGCTGTGGTCTGGATCCAGACACCCGATGATGGCCTCCCTCCAGTTAAGTCCTGTAGTGTCTGGGAGGTCTACAGGATGGAAGTAATTTGCCCTGATCCAGAAGAGAGACTTTAAAGTCTCACCGTCGAGCGTAGTTCTTACGGCGAACTGGCGAAAGCGGAGTGTGTAGTCCAGGAAGGGAAGCCCCACGATGTTTACGTTCAGCGCTTCCAGGTTCTATGTCAGAGCGCCAACTCAGTATTGACCAACACTGTACACGTGAGCAGCACGACGCATGCGTGTGATGCTGATGCAGGAGCCGGCCAATATTTGGACAAAATAATTAATGGTTATTGAATAGGCCAGATTTTTTAAATTGGTTCATCTCTAAAATATATAATTATTCACGTCACATTGTTATGATCAAAATTACCTGAAGTTTCTTCTGAAGAATGAGCAGTCCACAAAATTGCTTTGAAAAGAATTTACCATAATGGCTTGTTTGGGTTTATATTTCAGTAATATTTGGTGATAGATATTGTTATGTAACACAAATGACCCAGTTAGTGCTGTCTATTTGAGACCAAAGTCCTAAGTAATATGTATATTGTATATGCAGAGATAAGACCATCATGCAAGATCTCACTGGAGTCATATCGTACAAGCAAAAAACGTAAAGAACAGATCAAATCGTATAGTGTGCACCAGATTTAAAGCACTTGATTCTTCAGATTAATTTTTTAGTGTGTTTTCTTTTGTCCTCGATGCTTCAGAGAAATTTCTTTCTTTCTTCACAAAGAGCAAAACCTCCCAAGGTCTTTTTCTCATCCTGCATGAAAATGCATATGAAAGATGGTAGGAAATTTATCAGCGTTCAGCTCGCACGACGGGCTGGTCACAAAGGCGGCCCTTCAAGGTCATTAAAACCCACCACCCCGCATCTCCCACATTTCCAGGCTTACTTAACCACTCTCTGCAGGCCGTGGGATCGTAAATATGCCTTTATGTCGTACGTGGGACAGTGCGACAGAGTAAAGAGCACCGATCCTTGAAATGGTTGCAGTGTGGCTTCTCCTCCTTTTCCTCTCCCTCTCTTTGTTTCTCCTTCTCTTGCTCTTTCTCTATTAGCCTCTGTGCTTATTAGCTGGAATACAAATGTATTCTGCTGTTTGTTATCTCTCCTGAGTGGCACGATTAAAGGGAAATGAGTCTGCAGAGAGCAGGGCTGGGGAAATAATTATTTGGAAAAGCAAATGTGGTGAATACACGAGCATTTAAACCTGGCAGAGACAGACAGAGATGCATGCAGGGAAGCTAAGCACACTCACAGCTCCAGAATCATGTATGATTCAGTGTGCCCATAGGCAGCTTGGGCAATGCATCCACGCTCTCTTCTGCCCAATTGTGTTAGACCTAGAAGACGTGTGTGTGTGCGTGTTCGTGCGGCAGCGAGTCCAGCGGGGCTGGGTGTTATGTGCATGGCAGATTGTTGGCACGCATGCCTGAGAGATTAGCAGATTTAATGTAATATTCATATTTTGTTGACTGTGCTTTATTACCTTCTTCTTAGAGAGAGATGGTTTCGGTTGAAGCTTTTATTTCGTGATGTGAAAATGAAATATTTCTTGTTTCTGTAATTATAGTTAATTGCTTTTACGGTTCCTTGAACTTATGGATGGTATAATATAAAATTAAATTATAAAATCAATGTGGACCCCCCCACCCATTTTATATATATATATATATATATATATATATATATATATATATTTGTGCTGTAAATGTGATTAGTCGCATCTAATATAATATATATATATATATATATATATATATATATTACATTACTTAAAGTATGTAGGTATCATTTTAATTTTAATATATATAAATATATAATTGTTTTACATAACATATGTACTATATATAGTACATATGCATTTAAATATATTAAATTGTATATTAATAACATATTTGTTTGAAATATTGCGCATATATATATATATATATATATATATATATATACATAGGATACATAAAGTAGATCAATTTTGATTTCAAATTCACATCCTGTTTAACTTACTCTTCTTCATTCTAGCAAGTCAATATTGAGGTGAAATGCTTGCCAACATTGTTTCTAGTAGTGATGCCTTACAACTCTCGCCAGCACATGATGTGCATTCTGATATGTTGTCTGTGGCTCATTGTAGTTGTTGTTCCAGGGCAGAATTCGTCCTGTTGTTGAACATTCGTTTAAATGGCACAAAACATGATGAGTGGATGTTCACCCTACGGTGATGTCTGCTAAATGACACCACTGCAATTTAACGCAGGTTAACAGAGGCCAGAGGGCCCTGCAAGGCAACTGTTAACCCTGCATCGCACTGCATGCAGCAAACTAACCATTGCCTCTGTTGCCATGGCTACCCGCAGCAGGTTGCCAAGCGAGGACGGCTCTGTTTCGAGCAATGAATCTGGGAAGCTGAACACGGGCAGAAGCTCCACAGCTCGAAGATCGACGGCACAGAAAGCGCCCAAAGAAGAGCAACACACGAGAAATGGTGAGAAAGTCACAGGAGTAAAAGGAGCAACAAAATTCTCATTCTGTTATTAGGTTCATTAGGTTAACCCATAATAGTCCTATAAGAACGTTGGATTTAGTGCACTGAAAAAAAAAATACATTAACTTTTTAAAATCATTTTTTTTCGTCTTGTTTTCCAGTAAAAGAAAATCTAAGCATAATTGACCGTTCGCAAAGACCCGCCCCCTTTAGTTGCTATGTCCGACAAGCCATGCCGATCTCTCACCACACATCATGTTCTTACGCAGTGAAAAATACATCGCGGAGCAAAGAGGACACTGACAACGCGTCGACAGACAAGACAGAGCAGGTTACTTTTGATATGAAACAAAGTCTCAAATTTTGTAATTTTTAAAGAAATTTAAACAAATACCGTTTTGTGGCTCTTTAATGTGTCGTGACAGATTGCTGTAGCGCCTCAGCTCAAGCGGCTCGTGAACCGATCATCTCTTCTTACTAGTTCATTTATAGCATCAAATAAACATGAATGAACATCATAAGGAATGTCGTTTCAATTGCGGAAAGACATCAGTACACACCATTTTTCAAGTTCAAGTCCACCTACGTTAATCTGCTAACTCCCCTGACTGCTTTGTCGACAAAATGGCGGATTCGGCGTTATGATTGGTTAGATCGCCTGTCAATCAAACTCCTGGCGAAGGGTCAATTAAAAAAGATAAATTACTGTAAAAGTAAAATTGCATAAGATAATTGGATATTTAAAGAAAAAAAAAAGATAAGAAACATCCTATATATTTATAAGTTTCATGAGAACATAAATAATAAACATTTGTAAAATTACATTTATAAATAATAAAAAAATTATATTATATTATATTATATTATACTGGTTTTGTTTTGCTTTGCTTTGCTTTGCTTTGCTTTGCTTTGATTTGTTTTGCTTTGCTTTGTTTTGCTTTGATTTGCTCTACTTTGCTTTGCTTTGCTTTGCTTTGTTTTGCTTTGATTTGCTTTGTTTTGCTTTACTTTACTTTGCTTTGATTTGCTTTGCTTTGCTTTGTTTTGCTTTGCTTTGTTTTGCTTTGATTTGCTCTACTTTGATTTGCTTTGCTTTGCTTTGTTTTACTTTGCTTTGATTTGCTCTACTTTGATTTACTTTGCTTTGTTTTGCTTTGCTTTACTTTACTTTACTTTACTTTACTGTACTTTACTTTGATTTGATTTGTTTTGCTTTGATTTGCTCTACTTTGCTTTGCTTTGCTTTACTTTGCTTTGATTTGCTCTGCTTTGATTTGTTTTGCTCTGCTTTGATTTGTTTTGCTTTGCTTTGCTTTGCTTTGCTTTGCTTTGCTTTATTTTACTTTGCTTTGATTTGCTCTGCTTTGATTTGTTTTGTTTTGCTTTGCCCTGCTTTGATTTTTTTTTTTTTTTTGCTTTGATTTGCTTTGCTTTGTTTTTCTTTTTATTTGTTTTGTTTTTCTTTGCTGTTTTGTTTTGCTTTGCTTTTTTTTTTTTTTTTTTTTTAAATAGTGTTGAAACACTAAACTAAAATGTCAACAAACATCAGTTCTGTAACTGGCTCAAACAAGTATTAATAAATATTTCTTTCTCATAAAGTTTTTATTAAATGTTTTATAAGTGTTTTGAAGGTCTTAAAATAGCAGTACAGTAACATTATTCTCATACAATTTTATATATGCAGTCCAACAAGGAGCTTTTGCCATCCAAGATATCTCACACACCACTAAACCCCCAAACCCATAAATAACTGATTGTTCAGTATATTTTGCACCGGTGACTAGTATCACGCTCTTTTTGAGTATTCACAGCTACGCTTTTTACTGATTCCCTTTTTACCCTCCTACTGTAATTTTATGATTGCATCGGTCTCTTGTGTCTTTTTGCAGACCATTATGACTCTTTAACTGGCTCTCTACGCCTCATCACAATCAAGCCTATGACTGCCCCACTCAACTATTCTTATCCTGACTCCTCCAATCACAGCCAAGACTCTGTCATCCTGAACGGAGAGGTGAGCTTGCTGTCACCATGGAGATGGGGCCACCTCATTAGGAGGCTTTTATTGTTGATTTATTTTTACCAATGTTGAGTGCTTGTCAACAGAAACTTACTGGCCATACGACAGGCCCACACAGAATCTGTTCCACAGATTTTCTCTGCAAGATCAGCAAAAAAGATTCTATTTGAACCAATTTATGAACAGCTGAGTTGCACTAAATGGGAGCAAATAAATAACATCAGCTTTTCACCTGCAGGTCAACATGGGGCTGAAGCAGAAGTCAGACATTGAGCATTATCGGAATAAGCTGAGGTTAAAAGCTAAAAGGAAAGGTTACAGTGATGGGCCGGTCACTAGCAGCTGCGGGAGCGGCAGCAGCCACATGTACAGCCATCGAGACAGGCTAAGACGTGAGAATGCTTCCTTGGACTTGGAAGATCTGAGGGGGCCGAAGGAGGACAGGAAACCCTCCACTTACGTAAAGTACCGCAGGAGGTAGGTGGAGATTAAATCCCTGCTATTACTCATCCCAAAATATTTAGAGAAATTGAAGCTAGTTGTGTGTTCCTAGATACAGGGCACAAACGCAAATGAAAGGTGGAGCGATTTTGATATATATGCGCTAAAATCATTGGGCTGAATTGTGAAATATTACTATTTTAAATAACCACTTTCTATTTTAATGTTTTAAAATGTAATTTATTCCTGTGATGGCAAAGTTGAATTTTCAGCATCATTACTCCAGTCTTCAGTGTCACATGATCCTTCAGAAATCATTCTAATATGCTGATTTGCTGCTTAAAACATGTCTTATTATTATCAATTTTGAAAACAGTTAATATTTTTGAGTGATACTTTTAACTGTGATGGTCAGGATTATTTGATGACTAGAAAGTTTAAAAGAACAGCATTAACTTGAAATAGAAATCTTTTGTAACATTATACACGTCTTTACTGTCACTTTTGATTAATTTAATATATAATTGCTGAATAAAAGTATACATTTCTTAAAAAAAATAATCTTACAGACCCCATACATTTGAATGGTAGTGTATATACAGTATAAGTTTTTATTTTTGTGCCACTGTTGCATAATTCTTTTTATTAAATTGTGGGCTAAAACAACACAGATGATGCAAATAAACAACAATATTAATTCCTAGTAAATTCCCCGTGGCATGAATGAAAATCTCTTTAATGCTGTTCTCCGAAAAAGAGAGCACGCAATGTTTGTACATCAGTATTTCATTGTGTATAAAAATAAAAATAAATCAAAATGTAAAATTAACCATGACTTCCATAACCATATGTTGGTTCGTAAGATCACAATACTGAATTTTTCAAACATTCTCTCACCAGTGACTCCCACAGGGAACCTGCATATTGGAGCAGGCAGTCTCTGAACACCCCGAGCCCCGTAGAGACAGAGATGGACATGCTGGTCATGAGGGAGAGATCTAGGAGGGGCATCCGCAACAGTGGCTACGATGTAAGCGCTGCCAACCTCTTGCATCATGGGACCCCAAATCCCCCATATAAAGTCTTCTGCTGTAGTCTTTCCGCACGGCGCGTGTCATTCACAGTTCAGGGAGCCGGCAGAGATTCTTTTTGCTTTAGTAATGACTATCAGCTCAAGTTTCCTTTGAGGCTTAAATGAAGACGATTACCTTTAGCTTTAACTTCAAACCCGGTTTATGATGGAAGAGAGCTTGAGATGATGGTAGCCGATGCACTAACCCTGAATTTTAATAACCCACGTTATTATGAAACAGCACAACGTCATTGAACTTGAATTTAAAGGGTTAGTTCACCCAAAAATGAAAATTCTGTCATTAATTACTCACCCTCATGTCGTTCCACACCCGCAAGACCTTCGTTCATCTTCAGAACACAGATTAAGATATTTTTGATAAAATCCGATGGCTCTGTGAGGCCTCCATTGACAGCAAGACAATTAACACTTTCAGATGCCCAGAAAGGTACTAAAGACATATTTAAAACAGTTCATGTGACTACAGTGGTTCAACCTTGATGTTATGAAGCGAGAATATTTTTTGTGCACCAAAAAAAACTAAATAACGACTTTATTCAACAATATCTAGTGATGGGCGATTTCAAAACACTGCTTCATGAAGCTTTGAAGCTTCATGAATCTTTTGTTTCAAATCAGTGGTTCGGAGCACGCATCAAACTGCCAAAGTCACGCCCCCCAGTGGTGAACCATTGAAATTTCGAAACACTTATGACGTAACGAAGCATCGTTTACTGAAATCACGTGACTTTGGCAGTTTGATACACTCTCCGAACCACTGATTCGAAACAAAAGATTTGTAAAGCTTCGAAGCTTCATGAAGTTGTATGATATCTGAACAAGCAATATATCAAAAGACAGAGCAGATCCTCTGCTTTAAAAAAAACAAACAAAAAAAACAAAACAAAAACGTTTTATTCTTGCTTCATGCATTCTTTTTTTATCAACGCTTGAATATGGGTAAGCTTTATTTAAAAAAGCAACTTTTTTTCAGCAAAAAGCTGAGAAAATCGCGTTTTTGTCAAAGACTACATCTGAATCAGATTCAGAACGATGATCAAAACACAGATGGAGTAGATTGAGTCCATCAACACCCCCAAAGCTTACACAGTCCCATAGTTCGTCCTGGGTTGACATTTCATTCAGTAACGTTGGTTTTGATTTATATGCTGTTTAATGTTGATGATCGTGTTATTTTACATATGCATAAGATTACATATGCTATCGCTTGTTTTTGCATCTTCTTCGCCTGTGTTTTTGATTCAGGACTCTTTCAGACAAACAGTGAAAACACGGAAAGCCATAAAATATAATCTTTGGCGGGGAAGCATTTTCTCATAAAAGACGAGATAACTCGTCTTTGGCGGGGAAAGATTTAAAAGTGCTGAGTTTTCAGAATATGTGCAACACATGAGATCAGGGCTTCTTACACTGCGTTTAAGCCCGGATTATCGTTATTCTAAACCCCGCTTTTAACCTCGGGTAAAGGAATGTTTCACATTTGTAATTTAGAAGTGGGGTTAGAACAGAGTTTTACCCAGGGTAATAAAACCCTGCTATTGTTAACCCTGCATTGCAGAGCCAATCATGTACACTGTGAAATGAAGCGGTGTTTGAATGTTTTCTGAAAAATTTGTGATTTAAAAAAACTGGAAATGAAAAGAAAGATTTAGGACTTTGAAACATGTAAACCAGAAAAGTTGCGTAAGAAATATTTAAGATGTAATTTAATTATGTTTCATCATTGAATCCACCTCAGGGTGAGCCTGAACCATTTGAAGAGACAGATGTGGACCGCCTTTTGAGTTCCCTGGGTTTTGGCGGTGGCCACCAGGTCAAAGGTCACTCGGACTCGTCCACCCTTAGCTCGCAGCCTTCCATCGATGAAGTGAGGCAGCAGATGCACCTCCTCTTGGACAACGCCTTTGGTTTGGCCTCTGCCGAGCCAACCCCGGGAAACCACCTCCACCATCACCACCACCCTCACAGTCCGTACAACCCCAGCCACGGTAGCCCTTACCTGGACGGAGTTACCAGCGCACCTGGGACTATGAACCACCCCAGTGGAGCTCTACAGCGCGGCTCCTCCTTTGGGCCGGAAATGCACCAGTGTAGCCTCCCCAAACCAGTGAGTGCCGTGCTTTGACGCGATTGACGATTGTGAAATGAATGGAAACATTTGTACACTGAATTGATTTTGGGAAGAAACTAGAGGATGTAGGGTCATATGTTGATAGATAAGTATTCATAAAGTTGCTTTGTGCTTGGCTCTGCAGGGATTCAGGTTTACCCAGCTGCCTGATATGGGTTTGGGTTCCCCACCACCCCTCATCCCTCCAAGAGGCGGAGCCCCACCTGGAACTTCATTGAGACGGTGAGAGAAACCTTAAAATACTCGTTAATACTCATATTTGGTTCATGCATTATTATATTATATTATATTATATTACAGATAGCATTTGCACGCTATATAAAATAAATTAGCGCAAAATTATTTTCCATCTTTTAATTACATAATTTTTATGAATGTTTTTGAAAAAGTCTCTTTAACTATTAAAATTTAATATAACAAATATAACTTTGCTTTATAAAATTGCTTTAATTATGTTTTAGTTATTTTTATGAAATATATATATATATACAGTATATTCATACTCATATGTATGTTCATACTCATATGTATTATATTATATTATATTATATTATATTATATTATATTATATTGGCTGTGTTTGCATGCTAAAAAAATAATTAGCACAAAATTAGTTTCCATACTTTAATTATATTTTTAAAAAAATTATCAAATAGCAAATACTTTATATAATATCCATATGTTAATAATATTTATTAGCTACATTGATTTACCTTTTTCAATTAATTTATTGATTGCTTTTTTTTTATTGATTGATTTATCAGTTTGTCCAATGATTATTGACTGTCACATTGCCCTTTAGGGGAAGATAAGGTTTAACTGATGTTTAAGGGTGGGTGTACAATTGAGGGTACTGTCCTACGCGACAAGCTTTTTTGCACATTCCTTTTTATGACAGTGTCATAGCAGCATCACATTGCGAGCTGTATTGAGATGAACCTCATGTATATTTAAATAAGCTTTTTTCCTCTGAGATTCAGTGGCTGGCATGCATTAAAGGTGCTTTGCATGGTTGTCAGTGCTGCTGACTGCATTGAGGTGTGTTATGCGGCTCTGAGGCGATGCTGGCCAGCGTTGCCCCCTGGTGGTTTGATCACATTATAACAAGACTTCTTCATCTCTTATTGTAGCTCCACACCAGACATGAGTCTGAAGCCTCGAGTGTCTGAGGCCTCTGAGATGAGTCAGCACAATGGCACCCCCTACCTGCCAATCAACCGAGCTCCTTTCCCTGCTGTTACTGTCGACGAGTCTATGACAAGCTACTCAGGTTAGTGTGTTCGTTAATGTTATGAAGCGACGAGAATACTTTTTGTTCGCCAAAAAACAAAACATCTAGCTTCATGAACACTGCTTCATGAAGCTTTACGAATCAGTGGTTCGGAGCGTGTATCAAACTGCCAAAGTCATGTGAACCATTAAAATTTCAAAACGTTTCGAAACACTTATGACGTAACAAAGCCTCATTTACTGAAATCACGTGACTTTGGCAGTTTGATCGCATCAAAAAAAATCTGCCTTCCAATGTTTTGCAGGAAACCCAATGACAGCAGTATATGCCATATCTGCCAACCGCCCCGGCTACTCGGACTACTTTGTCCTTTCTCCACCCTCCTCCTACCGGAGCCCGTCTTGGATGTCCTACCCTCCAGAGCCAGAGGACCTTCCACATCAGTGGAATGACACGGTAAAGGCAAGCTCTGTTTCTATATACAGTACCGCCAGCGTGACTAATACTACCCGATGACTCCTAACACATCTGGTATTGTGACCTTATTACATTCACATCTTGTTATTATCCACAAAGAACCTTTATTCATCTGGATTGTCTCTGTTGTGTCATCTTAAATGTAAATGTAATTTTTTTTTCTTTTGAATATTTCTTACAGAACCAGTGTCACCTGGAGACCATCTGCTGAATTGGAGTCATTTCTGATGTTGAGCAGACACAGAAATTTACCAGGGTATATTGGAGTTTTAGATTACTAACTATTTTCATTATTATGACACTGATTATAAATAAAAAAATTAAGGTAACACTTTACAATAAGGTCTCATTTGTTAAAATCGATGTATTAACTAACAGGGACTAACAGTAAGCAGTAGATATGTTACAACATTTAATAATGTCCATTTTTTACTTAATAAAATAAAGTTACAGTTGTTTATTGTTTGTTCATGTTAGATCACAGTGCATTAACTAATGTTAACAAATACAACTTTTAATTTTAAAAATTAGTAAAAGTAGAAATTTACATTAACTAAGGATATGTTTACTAAACGATGTACTAAAAACAAAGAAGTTGTTCCTTTGCGTTTTTCATGTACAGACGACACCATTGTCAAAATGATCCCCGTTCACACGGATCCACAAAAACAACTAAATGCTGATAACCAGGCCCCCAATACGCTGTTGTCGTGTGAAAACGGCCAAAACGCATAAAAAGTTTTCAGTTTCTTTGGTGGAACGCAAAGAAGTATATTGGAACAGGTTTGGAACGACATGAGGGTGAACTGTTTCTTTAAGAAGCTATGTTATTGTATCTTTCAATATGGCGATGTCACTTTGTAAATAAAAACGCTTGACATCACTGTTTTCACAAATTCACGTTTTTGTAGTTTTTGTAATAAGGGTATTGTTTTCAAAAGTTTGCATTTTCAGGCCCCCAAAGCGCTGTTGTCGTGTGAATGAACAGCCAAAACGCATAAAAAGTTTTCAGTTTTTAGTTGAAAATGGTGTCGTGTAAACGGCCTCTAAGACTATAGAATTACTGTTCATTGATAGTTCATGTTAACTAATGTAGTTAACTAATGAAACCTTATTTTAAAGTGTTACCAAAATTATTGATTATATTTATATATTTATTTAATTCAATAAATAATTTAATTATAATTGTATATTTAATATTAATTTAATTATTTCTTAAAGGGATAGTTCACCCAAAAATTAATTATGTCAGCATTTATTCACACTCAAGTTGTTCCAAATCTGTATGAATTTCTTCAAAATTTTGTGTTCAACTTTTGTGTTCAGCAGAAGAAAGAAATTCATACAGGTTTGGAACAACTTTAGAGTTTCATTTTTGGGTGAACTATCCCTTTAATTGTAAGAGAAAATATTAAAGATTATGGTGTTATTTTAAATTATATTTTATTATCAAATATTTGTCCATACAAGGCAACATGAGAAAAAAATGAAATTCTGTTTTTTTCTTCCCTCAAACTCATCATGTTCCAATTCCTGTGTGTTGTTTTTTTCCCCGGTGGAACGCAAAAACTGATATTGGAACAGGTTTGGAACGACATGAGGGTGAACTGTTTCTTTAAGAAGCTATGTGATTGTATCTTTCAGGTTGCGGATCACCAAAAAGAATCATCGTCTACTCTTAAATTTTGGATTCAGCAGTCCCAATCGACCACAACACACACGGCCAAACAGCCAACCAGACCCATAAGCCACAAACTCACCTGCCAGCCTAAGTGAGATGCAGCACCCGTTATTAATCAACGTCTGCAGTGAGGGTAAATCACCACAACAACCACGCTGAACAAGCAACAGGTTGCCTCACTGGCCAAAACTGTGTTTTTCTTAAAGCTTTTTCAAATTAAGAAGTGTTGTATCTTATGCAGGTGGTTTTATGTGTGTTTTAAACACCCAAGTTACTAATAACAAAAAACTAAAACATATTTTTTTCCTTGCTTCATCAATGCCTATCTGTGTCTTTTGCTCTCATTCATGCATTTTAAAAAAAAAAAAAAAACAGTTATAGCAGGCGTTTTAGCAGGTGATTCTTTTCGTGCACTCCGTATGGCTTGCGTAAAAAAACGATGACGATGAATGATATAAAAGAAATCGAACATTTGGAGGGATGCGACATCCTGTACTGTATCTACTGTAGTCACAATGCAAAAAAATAGTATATGCTTTTTCTTTCTCTCAAAAATGCCATAGCTTATGCTGTATTAAAGTGTTTCACAATGCAAAAGCGTTCATGAAAGGCAAGAATCGTGTTTTGAGAGTTTACGTGTCACATGGGAAGATAGCCATAAAGGTTTAGTGGATAAAGAGATAGATAAATGATGAATGGATGGAGGGATTCATATTTTTACTAGCCTTTTTGTAAGTACAGGAAGAGTAACAAAAACTACATATTTTATTGCCTTTGTAAAAGGTACCAAAACACAGAGATATTTATGAGATAAAATATGCAGCATACACCAAAATTGACTTGAAATCTGATTTAGAATATATTGATCACATTCAAATTAAAACTGTAGCATAATATCTTAATATGATATAAATTTGCTGTAATTAAGCAAGTACGGTGTTACAGAAGTAACATTGGGCATGTGTTCTTAAGAGAATGAGTCTAATGCATGTAGTCTGGACATATGAATCATAAGGGCTTTGTATGTCAAGTAAGTCCCATATTTTATTTGGGCCAGTTATAGGATGGAAATCTATTGTAAAAAGAATCATACACGACAGAAATATCCCATTAAATACATGCTATCTGTCAATGTACTTTACAATTATTATTTTTTTTGGTTAAGACCCATTTGCAGAATGAATCAAGATACGTTGGAATACATAATCGGACTATGAAAATTACATAATGTGTTGTGTAAATTATTGATTTGTGTTGAAATGAACGTTGTCCTTTCTGTTTAACTTCGGTGGTGCAGGGGATGTGCAAATATCTATCATGTAATAGTTCCTTTTTAATGTATTTTCTTTTAATATTTTTATATCAACTGAATCACCCTTTTTGGCCAACAACGGAGGACATTCTGCTAAAAATTGTTACCAATGTAAAATATTGTGCTTCAAATGTTAAAAAAAGAAAAAAAAAAAAAAAAAACTAAAAAAAAAAAAAATGCCTCGTTGTGAACCTATGTGAGAAAATTGTGTAATATTCATAATGTGTACATCATCATAACAAATAAGATGTTGACTTCTTTTCCTACTTATACGACACTAAACAACTCCATATTTGCCAGTACTGTATATTTTCCTTCGTTACTGTAAAAATAATTCGCTTTAAACGTTCTACTTGTTATTTTATTTTCTTCTTTTTTATTTTATTTAGCATAATGTAAAATAACCATCATTATAATGGTTTAACACTTTGAAGGACTCATTTTTGTGGGTTACACACTGAATCAAATCTAATAAAAACTACATTTGATCATTTAAAAACGATTTTAAAAGACTTAATCTTGTGTTTTATTAACAGTTTTATTGTACATTTTTAGTATTTTTAGTGTTCGTAAACAATTCTGTGCTCTTGCTAGCCTTGCTTAGCTTTTCATTTTCTGTCCACTAGAGGTCAGCACTACCCCTGTATTTCAGTTCCACACGGCGAACCAAAACTTCCTCCGCTACAAAATAATTCTTGGCATTGATGGAGCGGCTTTTATTCACTTTGTAAAATCCATTATGTCCTCTAACTCTAGTTTAAGCGCATTTCGAGACGTATTTTCTATCTGGCCCTGCTTTGGATATTAAGGTGCCGTCCTTCTAACCACTTCCCTTAAGGGGATCCATCTACCTTGCCAAGGTGTGTTTTATCGGGCTGTCTTGTGGACTGGCCGGGAGGGGTGGCTGTCACACCGGCTGAGGTGAGTTTCTCTAACGACGCTGGATGCTGCCGGAGGGTAAAAGCGGCCTGTCCACTTCG
The DNA here is from genome assembly GCA_039654765.1 of Mylopharyngodon piceus. Classification (NCBI taxonomy): domain Eukaryota; kingdom Metazoa; phylum Chordata; class Actinopteri; order Cypriniformes; family Xenocyprididae; genus Mylopharyngodon; species Mylopharyngodon piceus. The sequence goes on along the minus strand of CM077459.1, from coordinate 10,721,922 downwards.
ATCTCGTCTCTGCCCCTTTATCTGTGACAGCAAAGCCATTCAAAGCCACATGAGTCACATCAATCACTGCAGGGACGAGGCTTCTGTCTCACAAATGTCTGGCTGCATTTAAAGCGCTAATCACTGTTCATCTTATACTGCAGGTAAAGCTACATAGAGTAAATGGATTTTTGGTCATAATTCACGCGAAACGACTTCCATTATGACTATAAGCTACAAAAAGTGGTAATCATTTAGTTTAATGGTGACCAAATAAGAACACTTTCATTAGCAAAACTACTAGCAAAAACTACTAATTACAGACTATTGCTAAAATTGGGTGAATGAGGACACTTTTACACTTTCGAACTTCAATTTTGTCACCCCAACACTTCAGACTAGCGAACGAGAGTTTTTTTTGTCTAGGTTTTGTCTATTTTATTAAAGAATACATTAAAAGTTTAGTTCATACTTATAATGACTAGCCTATACACCTATTATATGATGATATTTTTAATTTTAAATGTATTGATTTATTTTTTACATTTTTTTATAAAGTTAAAATGTCAGAGTGGTAAATGTCCTGATATCAAAATTGATACTTGATAATTGATCAAAACTGCTTATTAATATTAAAATTAATATATAATATTATTTTTATTTAAAGTAATTTGACCGTTTTATGAAGTTTAGTTCAGATGAACTGTGAAATGACGTGTTGCGACTTCTTAAAATAAATATATTTAAAATAAAATGGTACATTGGAAAAATATAAAACTTTTTTTAAAACAATCATTAAGGGGCTGTGTTTTTGTAAGCGCCACATTTTTAGAAAGCCATTGTCATGAGAAATCGAGTCCCCCCCCCCCAGGACCCAGGTGGTAATGCCTGATCAAAAGTTATCACGATCATGTCTTGAGTAATTATAACCTATTTCACTTGTGTGACTGAAGGAAAAACTGAAGGAGACCCGATTCCTGGGAGGACTCGATTTCTCACCACACCGTGTCATGCGCGCAACAGTCATGTCCATATGACTCCAGTGGGTTAATAAATGCCTTCTGAAGTGAAACTATGAGTTTTTGTAAGAAAACTATCGTTCACGAGAGAGTTGAGTTCCGGCGGAAGGGTGACCTCTGACCCGACGTATGATGTAGACGTAGTGTAAGCTCAGGTGAGAACTGACGAACGCAAACTGTTAAGTCATATGGATTACTTTTATGATGGATGGATGCGCTTTTTGGAGCTTCAAAAACTCGGGCACTATTCAATGCCAATGCAAAGCTGGGAAGAGCCAGGATATTATTTAATATAACTTTCAATACCATATTAAACCAACATCAATACAAAGAGTACATTTCTAGGAACTAAATCTTTGAAAATGTCCTTGTCTTTATTGTGAACTGTCTTATATGTCATTGACCCTCATGCAATTTACAGTGATTGTCACTTCATCTTTCTCGTACTTACTGATCCTTTGGCTAGTCACAGAGCAGCAACTTTACACTGTTGCACTTGCACTGTTGTCAAGGATGTAAATAAGCGTTTGGAGCCCTTTGGAGCTCTGCTGGCTCAGCTCGTGTGGACTGCCTGGGAGGCCTGGTGTAATAAGAGATGTTTAATCGCCTCTTTCAGTAATTAATGTGCAATCACTGAAAGGCAAACAAATGGGAATTGCACAGCACTCAGCAAATGATCAGAGTGGAGGGTATCAGCCACTCGGAGGATTTACATTTCCACTGAGAGAGAGAAAACGCAGCTTAAGTGAACTAAATATGGTTAAAGCTAAAGTGATTCTCATTCAAGAAAGCCATAAAGTGACATAATGCGAATGCAAGCATGCATTTTAACAAGTTCGGGAAAGTAAAAAATGATAAAAATGTGGGTCCCCGAGGCATCACGTGGCTCTTGGATTACAGAGGGGGAATGTAGGTAGGCGAAGCTGTGATATTATTAACCGAAGATGTTTACATTTTAAATATGCCAGGAGGATATTTGCATATTTAACTCAAGCGGCTTAATTTTGCACCGTCCTTGTATTTCCTGCATCGCAGAAACTCTTTAGACTGGTTAAACCACAACAGCAAATGCTCATTTTGTGTTGTGGTCCCTGTGGTTTATTACAGCTCTTTTGAATATTTAATAATCATGGAGCTATTTTAGAAGCCTATAATCTATTCACTTTAAAATCCTGTAGAATTAGCTTTTCTTTTTATTTATAAAGCCTTATTTTTCTAAAAAATTTATCTCCTCTGAACTGTTATGGGATATGCAAATATTCTCGAAACTAAATCAATTTTGGATTTCGCATATAGAGTATGTGACTTGGGTAACCTTAAAAGAACCCAAGGAAGGGTTGCATTACCACATCCAGAATCCATCCCAGGATATTTGAAAAAATTAAGATAATTATAAATAACTATAATATAATTATAAAGCAGCTGTAAATTATTTCTGCACCATTTTCAACACCAAATGCATAAATACACTAAAAGTTTTGGGTTGGTAAGATTTTGTATTATTTTTGAAAAACACCTCTTATACTCACCAAGGCTGCATTTATTTGATGAAAAACAAAGAAAAAACAGTATATTGTGAAATATTATTACAGTTTAAAATAACTGTTTTCTATATGAATGTATTTTAAAATGTAATTTATTCCTGTGATGGCAAAGCTGAATTTTCAGCATCATTATTCCAATCAGTGTCACATGATCATTCAGAAAACATTCTAATATGCTGATGTGGTGCTCAAAAAAAAAAAAACATTTTTTATTATTATCAATGTTGAAAACAGGTGTGCCGTTTAATATCCCCAGATTCTTCAAATTAGAAAGTTTCAAAAAATTAATTCAGCATTAATTTGAAATAGATTCTTGTTACATTGTTCCTGAATCGCTCAACAGCAAGCATACACTATCTCACGAACACTAATATGACAAACCCAAGGACTCAACAGTCACAATCCAGCAGTGAGGCTAATGCTACCCCAGGCAGGCTCTGATGCACAGCCCTGGTGGCAACTGTGTGAGATAAGGAGCTTACTGGATGACTGCCTGAGTAATTAATAGTTGGAGAGGGTGAATCTATGTTTCAGCTGCCCCACGCCGGCTCTTTGTAGACGAAGAACAATGACCCTAACCACCCAAACGCCTTCTCAGTAAGACAGAAGGCTACTGCAACACCCTCTAAGTTCTTTTTATCCTTTGCAATACTGAACTGTGTGCTTGACAACCATTCTATAAATATACTGAATGCAACATTGTTACCATTAGCTACCCACAGATGAGCAAACTACACTCTAAAAGTGCTGGGTTAAAATCAACCCAAATTGGGTTGAAAATGGACAAACCCAGCGGTTGGGTTATATTTTTGCCCAACATGCTGGGCAGTTTTATTTAACCCAACTCTTTGTTTAAAAATTACTATATGGCTGGCTTAAAATGAACCCAAAATAGACACATAATTACTAGAGGCAACAATAATAATCAAAAGGTGACCATTTATTAATAAGCATTTTAATAAATGTTTATTGTTTAATTATTATTCATAAAACTCAATAAATGTTCATTAATTAAACATATTAATAAATGTTCATTTCCAACATACTTTGGGTTTAAGAAAGCAATACAGTAATTTTTAAACAACAGTTGAGTTAAATAAAACTACCCAGTAGGTTGGGCAAACATTTAACCAAACCACTTGGTTAAAACAACCCATTTGCTGGGTTAAAACAACCCAATTGCTGTAAAAATGTATGATATGCTGTAATACCTGATATTCACAGCTTTAGTATGACATTTAATAAAGTTTTTGTGTGTGTGTTTTTAAAAAGTATATTTTTTTAAATAATACAGCTTACCTTTTATAGTGTGACAACATGACTCACTATTGGTCAACGAGTGTTCGATGTAGAAATATCCAATATCTTTTTGGTGAACTATTGTTCCGCCCACTAGTGGCACCCAACAGAATTGCAAAAACAATGATGAATTAACTATAAAGTTTTTTAAACACGCCCTCTTTATTTATTGGTCAAAAAACAATTAGCCTCACTCCTAAATCCACTCCATTGGTTGAGCCTGAAGCTATGCCCCGCCCCACCAGGCCAGCAGACAAACACATTGCAGTTCCATTTGTGGCCACTAGAAGTGCAGAAATTACACATTTCAACTAGTGCTGTCAAACGATTAATCGCAATTAATCACATCCAAAATAAAAGTTTGTGTTTACGTAATATATGTGTGTGTACTGTGTATATTTATTATGTATATATAAATACATACATTTATATATATGTTACCCTGGACCACAAAACCAGTCATAAGGGTCAATTTTTTTAAATTGAGATTTATACATCATCTGAAAGCTGAATAAATAAGCTTTCCATTGATGTATGGTTTGTTATAGGATAATATTTGGCGAGATACAACTATTTGAATATCTGAAATCTGAGGGTGCAAAAAAATCAATGCATATCAACTCACAAAAATAAATTTTCGATATGTTTACAGTAGGAAATTTATAAAATATCTTCATGGAACATGATCTTTACTTAATATCCTAATAATTTTTGGCATAAAAGAAAAATCGATAATTTTGACCCATACAATGTATTGTTGGCTATTGCTATTGTATTGAGTGGTTTTGTAGTCCAGGGTCACATTTAAGAAATATTTACATGTATACATGTAGCTATATAAATTTATATGTATACATACTTTATATTATATATAAAATATATTTTTGTTAAATTTATTCATGCATGTGTGTGTATTTATATATACATAATGAATATACACAGTACACACATATTATGTAAACACAAACTTTTATTTTGGATGCGATTAATCGCGATTAATCATTTGGCAGCACTAAAAGTGCTTCTATTCAGAAATTGTCGTTCAAAATATACCTAGTCAAAAAAAAAAAAAATTCAGAATAAAAAGTATGACAACAACCAGACAACAAGTATAAATATTATATGCTATTTAAAGTGTTACAAGTGAGGTAAACACTGCTCTCGATAGACGCTGTTTCTGTTATGTAGGAGTTCTGGGTGAGTCATTTTCTAGCGTTAGGCTCAAAAAAGTGAGATGTCAGCTGAGACAATGAATAATGTCCCAATGACTAAGAAAATAACTCAGAGTTTTAGCAGAATGTTTGTGAGTCAAACTTAATGAAGCAATATTTTGGATTTGAACGCCAAGGATGCTGAGTAAGTGCACTTGGTTGAGTCAGGGCGGTAGAATGTCTCATTAGTCGGACGGAAATGGAACAAATCTTGAATTAATGAAGCTGTTGGTGTGCTGTAATTTCTGTCAGATCTCCATTCGGCATCTACACCGTAATCGCCCCGTTTTTACACGGGCAACACGAGCGCCAAGCTCATATAGATGCCTTGTTTGGCCAGAAGCAATTCCATTTGGATTCTCTCCGAGGGCTCATTATCAAAGTCTCATCTACTAATAAGAAGGCAAGGCTATAATTATAGTTCAATATACCTGGCAGAGCTACGGCTCTGATTAAATTGTTGAAGGGCAAAATGAGGGGGCCCGAGAGAGGGAATGAGGTAGAGAAATGACATTAAGGGAGGTGGAGAGAGGTACTAGAGGGGAAAAAATGTTTTCAAATGATAAAAATGTGCATACACTGTTCCCTGAGCTGAATTTTCTTATTCTGATTGACAACCCGTTTCATGAATTAGGAATTGCGTTTGTGCCTGTGGGGAGCGATTTTTACTTTGCATTTGATTAGATATGTATTTTTGTTTGCTCTTAGAAGATGGTTATCGTAGTTGATTTTGACTAGTTCTTGTCTTTCTCAGGGATCAAATCACCTAATCTTCGAAATGCCATTTTATCACCGAAACATTTGATTTTGTGCCGTCTATAATTTACATAAATCTTTGCTCATGCAGCATTATGCAAGGCACAGTCACCACATGAAACCTAAATAAATCAGGGGGAAAGTAGGTAGAAAGCTAGAGCAAAAATGTACAACTTTCTGTATATTTTCCAGGCATTTTTCTGTCCGAATATTCTTTCTGAAAAAAGCAAAGTACAGGACGCCAGTTATATTTGGAAGTCCAATGGAGCAATGACTCCAGTCATTTGCATGCCCGTTACTGATTGGCTGCATCTGTGCCTTATGCAAATGAGCGCTAGGGAAGTGTCAGGGTTGCAGAATGCCGTACGGAACACTAGTGCAGCATCAGCAGTCTGACAGCGATAGACACACTGTGTGCTGTTTTCTCTTTATCTGTTTCCTCACACTGTCCTAAACACCCCAGGTACACTTTTAAGCACGATTACCCTACAATAATGGGAGACACAGCAGCCCACACAGAGTAGACTACTTTTGTTTTCTGGGGCCAGTTGCATAAACATAGCCATTATGTTAAGACTGTGTCTTAAGAACTAGTATGATCAACTAGCAGTTATAGTTAGGGGTGATCAGTCTTACTTTTTAGTATCAAATTAGACCAATCTACGTGTTTATGTACCTGACTTATAAAAGTAATTAACAGTCTTAAAGAAAAAAAAATATGACTAACTAGTAAAGCTAGTCTCAAACCCAAAGTATACTTCACTTTTTACGCATACGCGAGGGTCAGAGTACAGTGCGCATGATGCGAATTCAGTCATCATAACATCATAAAATCCGCCGGATTTTTGTAACCGCACATGCTGTAAGGTTGCACATGCTCATGCTCAAATTTTTTTTGCAGTAACTAGTTTATCCACAAGGTGGCAACCATGCCCTGGGGGCGTCGATTCACAAGATAGTCGAAGAAAAACTGGATAAACAGAACAGACCGGAACGCATGCAAGCTACAGCGACAATGGAGGCCTACATAGATGAGAGATTGTGCTAAGAGGTTAGAAAGTACCCTCATTTGTACAACTCTAGCATAGATCTGCTAGGGGTAATTCATGTACACTATATTGTACAGCAGCAGCATGTCTTACTTGCTCACAGCAGCGTGTCGTGTATGTATTGGCGGTAGCAAATCCCGTACTTGCTCTGCAGCAGCAGCAGCAATAATCAACAGCAGCAGCAGCAATAAAAGCAGCAGCAGCGTAGCAGATGTATTCCGCCAAGACCAAACATATCAACATTGTCATATCCATTACCAAACACTCAGAGAGTTGTCATGACAGAACTTTTATTCAGCAAACTTCAAATCAATAATACAAATGTAAATAAAAACAAAAATGCACCTATTCTGATTGAGAACAAAGATCAGTGGCTGTCTGGCCCTTCTGGCGTCCCATAGCCCCATATCTGTCGGGAGCTGATCGGAGATAGTTCTTTATGTGTTTGATGATGTCAGCCTCAGACGATTCTGGATTTGACTGCTGTACAGCACCTGTATGAAGATGGAACAACTTGTATCACTCGTTTTAAGATATTATAAACTACAGCATTACTTACAAGATTTTCAGCCACCATCACTCATACTAACATACTGTAGCAATCCACAAAATAATTAAAGCTCTCTAAACAAGCATGGATAACCACCTAGATCAGTAATCCTCACTATTTCTTCCAAGTAAGCCACACCAGCAGGATAAAGTCAACAAGCAAGTCGCCACAATAAAAAACACGCACAGAAATACACATCTGCCTAGTACAATATGCAATGCATTTAGCCACTGCCATTCTAATAATACAAAACTGTTAAGGTGTACAAGTTGCTTTAAAGGTGGGGCAAGTAGATTTTCAAAAACGCTGCTGGACATTGTTGATATCCATTCTCTGATGTCAATTTGACGTCCACACACTGATGTCCATTTGATGTTGAAAAAAAAACATAAAATTGACGTCCACACACTAATGTCCAATTGATGTCGGAAAAAAAAAACATCAAATTGACATCAATTTTTTGACGTCAATTTGACGTCCACACACTGATGTCCAATTGATGTCGAAAAAAAACATCAAATTGACGTCAATTTTTTGACGTCAATTTGACGTCCACACACTGATGTCCATTTGATGTCGAAAAAAAAACATCAAATTGACATAAATTTTTTGACGTCAATTTGACGTCCACACACTGATGTCTAATTGATGTCGGGAAAAAAAACATCAAATTGAAGTCAATTTGACGTCCACACACTGATGTCCAATTGATGTCGAAAAAAACCCCATCAAATTGACATCAATTTTTTGAAGTCAATTTGACGTCCACACACTGATGTCCAATTGATGTCGAAAAAAAAAAGTGAAATTGATGTAAAAAAATTGACGTCCGTTTGACGTTCACACACTGATGTCCAATTGATGTCAAAAAATTGACGTCCATTTGACATCCACACACTGATGTCCAAAAAAAACCCCATCAAATTGACGTCAATTTGACGTCCACACACTGATGTCCAAAAAAACCCTTTAAATTGATGTCAATTTTTTTACGTCAATTTGACGTCCAACACTGATGTCCAATTGATGTTGAAAAAAAAAATGTGAAATTGACGTCAATTTTTTTACGTCAATTTGACGTCCACACACTGATGTCCAATTGATGTCGAAAAAAACCCATCAATTTGATGTAAAAAAAACCCCATCAAATTGATGTCAATTTGACGTTCACACACACTGATGTCCAATTGATGTCGGAAAAAAAAGTCATATTGACGTCAATTTGATGTTTTGGGTTTTTTTTACATCAATTTGACTGTTTTTTCGTGGACGTCAAACAGACGTCAATTTGACTTTTTTTTTTTCAACGTCAATTGGACATAATGTCTTAAAACCAGTGTTTTTTTAGCAGTGGCTAAATGCATTGCATATTGTACTAGGCAGATGTGTATTTCTGTGCATGTTTTTTATTGTGGCGACTTGCTTGTTGACTTTATCCTGTTAATCCAATTGATGTCAAAAAACTGACGTCCATTTGACATCCACACACTGATGTCCAAAAAATTGGACATAATGTCTTAAAACCAGTGTTTTTTTAGCAGTGGCTAAATGCATTGCATATTGTACTAGGCAGATGTGTATTTCTGTGCATGTTTTTTATTGTGGCGACTTGCTTGTTGACTTTATCCTGCTGGTGTGGCTTACTTGGAAGAAATAGTGAGGATTACTGATCTAGGTGGTTATCCATGCTTGTTTAGAAAGCTTTAATTATTTTGTGGATTGCTACAGTATGTTAGTATGAGTGATGGTGGCTGAAAATCTTGTAATTAATGCTGTAGTTCATAATGTGTTAAAACGAGTGGTTTTTTTACGTCAATTTGATATTTTCTCGACATCAATTGGACATCAGTGTGTGGACATCAAATGGACGTCAATTTTTTGACGTCAATTTGACGGGGGTTTTTTTCGACATCAATTGGACATCAGTGTGTGTACGTCAAACGGACGTCAATTTTTGACGTCAATTTGATGTTTTTTTCCAACATCAATTGGACATCAGTGTGTGGACGTCAAATTGACGTCAAAAAATTGACGTCAATTTGATGGGGGTTTTTTGACATCAATTGGACATCAGTGTGTGGACGTCAAATTGACGTCAATTTGATGGGTTTTTTTGGACATCAGTGTGTGGACATCAAATTGACATCAATTTTTTGCCATCAATTTGACTGATCTAGGTGGTTATCCATGCTTGTTTAGAGAGCTTTAATTATTTTGTGGATTGCTACAGTATGTTAGTATGAGTGATGGTGCCTGAAAATCTTGTAATTAATGCTGTAGTTTATAACGTCTTAAAACGAGTGATACAAGTTGTTCCATCTTCATACAGGTGCTGTACAGCAGTCAAATCCAGAATCGTCTGAGGCTGACATCATCAAATACATAAAGAACTATCTCCGATCAGCTCCCGACAGATATGCGGGTATGGGACGCCAGAAGAGCCAGACAGCCATTCATCTTTGTTCTCAATCATAATAGGTGCATTATTGTTTTTATTTACATTTGTATGATTGATTTGAAGTTTTCTGAATAAAAGTTTTTTTTTCATTGCATTACTTTTGTGTCGTTATTTTGGTGGTTAAAAGAACATCAGTGTGTGGATATCAAATGGACGTCAAGTTTTTGACCTGTTTTTGATGTCAATTTGACGTTTCTTTCAACATCAATTGGACATCAGTTTGATTTGTATTTTTGACCTGTTTTTTGACGTCAATGTTTGATTTCAATTTAATGTCTTCTCAAGTTCCCGCTGAGTTAGTGGTCGAAAGGACATCAGTGTGTGGATGTCAAATGGACGTCAAGTTTCTGACGTCAGTTTGATTTGGATAATTGACCTGTTTCTTGACGTCAATTTGACGTTTTTTTCTTTTTTCAATATCAATTGGACATCAGTGTGTGGATGTCAAATGAACGTCAAGTTTCTGACGTCAGTTTGATTTGGATAATTGACCTGTTTTGACGTCAATTTGACGCTTTTTTTTTTCAACATCAATTGGACATCAGTGTGTGGATGTCAAGTTTTTGACGTCAGTTTGATTTGCATTTTTGACCTGTTTTGACGTCAATTTGACGCTTTTTTTTTTTCAATATCAATTGACATCAGTGAGTGGATGTCAAATGGATGTCAAATTTTTGATGTCAATTTGACGTTTTTTTTTTTCAACATCAATTGGACCAGTGTGTGGATGTCAAATGGACGTCAATTTGACGGGGTTTTTTTTCGACATCAGTGAGTGGATCTCAAATGGATGTCAAGTTTTTGATGTCAATTTGACGTTTTTTTTTTTTTTTTTTCAACATCAGTTGGACAGTGTGTGGATGTCAAGTTTTTGACGTCAGTTTGATTTGCATTTTTGACCTGTTTTGACGTCAATTTGACGCTTTTTTTTTTTTCTCAGTATCAATTGGACCAGTGTGTGGATGTCAAATGGACATCAAGTTTTACAATAACAATGCTGGCATGCAATATTTGTATTTATGTAAAACCCAGATGACCTGCTACATTTCCCAGACGGTACAACAAGGGCACACTGGATTGAGTAATATATCCCACAATGCAATGCACTTGACTTTTAACATCTCTTTCTTTTCTCATTATTTGGTTGGAATGGCCAAAACTGAAGACATTTTTGTACAAAATTGGATTAAAATGCAACATTATATTTTTTTCTGAGATGATAACTGGTCAGCACTCACCGACTGAAGCATGCACATAACAACAGTGTAGCATACTACTATATTAAACTTTTTTTGTATATTAGAAACTGTTTCACATACTCTCTCTCTCTCTCTCTCTATATATATATATACATATACATATATATATATATATATATATATGGTATGATACAGTACATACTGAACAGTATGCTAGTATTCTTTTCCAAACATAGTTCTTGATTGTTTGATTAATCTGAAATTACACCTCATTCCCAATAGGGGGCGCTATGCGTCATTTGATCTTAGGAGAGAGAGCTTGTAAAGATGAAGTAGTTTAGAAAGACTTGCAGATCCACTTTTCCCTCCCATGATGCATCATGGTACCAAATATCCTTTTCTACCCAACTGAATGATACAGCATGACAGCCGTTTTTGCCTTATCTGGCTGATTGTCAAGTGTGAATCGATTTTCAGCGGGGGCTATTTTCTGTGACTGTAATTCTGTCACATTTTCCATTTTCTGTGCGTCTCCTCTTCTTTGAGGAGTTAAATAAAAGCGCTGTGTCTCTTTTGGCGCTGTCTCTCTTTTAATACTATTGTGAAAGGGAGGGTTTTCACAATGAGCCTGATAGCTGAATGTATTGTGTCTTTCAGGGCTAGTGAATGTCGTTTCTCGGCCTCTCTCCCGTCCTCTTATTCTGTCTTCCTTTCTCTCTTATTCTCTCTCTCTCTCTCACCTTTAGGAAACAATAGATTCACTGCATGTCCCTGCGGCTGTCTGTCCCCTGCCCACACACATTTTCTCTCCATCTGTCACTACATTTTCCTACCTCTTCATCTATCTCTCGGTCCATCTATCGACTGTGACTGCCAGTGGGATAGTGCGTGTGTGTGTGTTTTAGGCTCACCACCTCATGACCAGCTGCAACCTGCTCCACTGTCAGGCTTTTCTGAGTCTGAATGTTTTGTGCTATTCTTGTCCTTGTCTCTTATCTTGCACATATTTTGAGCCCCCACACTGAGTTTTTCACCAGGCGACCGAAAACTTTTCCCTGGCTGACTTTTAGAGCTCCAGTCCCTTGGATGTTAACAGGGCTTTATACGTGGGTGCCATTGAGACAATATATATTTTTTAAATATATATATATATATATTTTTTTTTTACTATTGTGCACTGAAAATGCTCATTAACCTTTGCTGAATCTAATTGTGCGGCTTTCACTTGCACTATAAAAATGCTTTGTGCCTTTGTCAGGTACTAACCAAAATTGTGCTTCTTATGTTCAATATATTTTCAATGTGCTTCATCTGAATTAACTGGTTTTATTTGATTCAGAAAAAGGATTTAGTCAAAGGGTTAGATCAGGTAGAAATAAGCACTGAATGAATTAGTGTTTTGACCAAATATTTCAAGTTAATGAATCCTCCTTGTTCAATTCAGTGTGCCGACTCATTGTTCTCATAAATCTCGCTTATGAAGTGTGTGACTGCTTTTGGCACAAACTGATTGTTTGTGAACAAACTAAGGGTTTGTTTAAACGACAACGATATTCTAAAAAGGGAAAAGTTTTTCCTTTGTGTTTTTCGCTTACAGAAGACACACGGATCTGCGAAAACGTTTAAAAACGCTGTATTATACTGCCAGGCCAGTAGCTGGTGATGTCACTATGTGCCTATATACTGATCATGTAATACACATATTTTTTGTAGTTTACACAGAGATAATAACAGTATATTTTTTTTAGAAAAACACATTTTCAAAAGTTTGCATTTTCAGGCCCGCAAATGCCATTGTCGTGTAAATGAACGGCCAAAAAGCATTAAAAACGTTTTCCGTTTTTAGTTGAAAATGGTGTTGTGTAAACAGCCCCTTAATGAACTTGCCACATTTTTTATGAATGAATGAACCATGTGTGATGGCATCTACATGAAAGTTCAGCATTGGATCAACAAGGAATGAGGCATGCTAATTTTAGTAAAGGTTAAAGTCATGATGAAATGAAAGATCTTTTCTTTTTTTAAAAATGCAGGAAGGGAACTTGGTACTATTTATCGGTTGTTGGATGGAGGCACTTGTGAATGCAATCTTGCAGTCGACTGTAAGAAAGGGGCAGAGTTTAAGGAGACTTAGATTGTAAAAAGTCTGGCATATGTCACCACCAGCGAGAAATCCAATTATGAGATTAAAAGTTACACAACACTGTTTTCAATTAAAAATTAAAAACTTTTTATCCGTTTTGGTTTTTAAAATTGCATGTTTTTGAAAAAAATATCGTTATTGTCTCTGTGTAAACTACAAAAACACGAATTTGTGAAAACAGTGACGTCATGCACATGAGTATAACGTGTTCAGTCTATAGTGTTTCTTTACAAAGTAACATCGCCAACTACTGGCTTGGCAGCATAATACAGCGTTTAGTCATTTTCACAGATCCATGTGAACGGGGATCGTTTTGACAACGTTGTCGGCTGTACGCGAAAAACACAAAGGAAAAACTTTTCCGTTTTTAGTACATCGTTGTTGTGTAACCGTAACCAAAGACTTATGCTGGTTGCCACCTGTGGCGCTTTTCCACTGCGTGGTACTACTTGGCTCTGTTCGCTATACTTTCGGTTTGCTTTTCCACTGCAGTTTAGTACCACTTCAAAGTGGGAGGGATTATAGACTGATCGTATAGTTGCGCCACCTCTACTGCCGTGGATGCGCTCCTGTCTACCAACGAGTCTGCACCTCATCTACTGACCACGATACAGCCATTTATTTTTTCAAGTTGCGTGAGATGGTCGTTTAAAGCAAGGTGTTTCGCGAACAAATGATACTGCGGTGGCTGTTACGGACTATTTAAATCTAGCGGGTTTGGTGTCTCGTGTCTCAAATCAAATGGTAGTGTGACGATTCTCTCTGACCAATCAGTGATCTGCAGTGTTTACACATCACATTTAATATCGGTACGGCACGCTTGGAACTTCAACCGAGGTGGTACTATTTAAGTGAGCCATACCATTCTGTACCAAGCCGTCCCATGCAGTGGAAAAGCGCCAAAAAGTGAGCCGTACCAAGCCGTACCGAAATGTACCATGCAGTGGAAAAGCGCCACTAGTCTAATGAGGTAGGGTCTGTGATCAAATCAGTGACTGAATCTTTTTGGTGAACTCAACTGGGTAAATCAAAATAATCTACGGTATCTACCAGATATTTTCAGTTTTTTTCTGTTTAGGTCTCCTGGTCTAAATGGTTCATTAACATAATTTTTTCTTTTTATTTCAACCGATAATTAATTTAGAAACGTCCTCACTTCCATTCCATCCTGTTCATTCTCATCAGCTGACTGCGCCCTCTTACATCATTTCCACCCTCTTAAAGACATCATGGACATGGTCCCTTGACTTACATTATTGTAAACTGCCTTTTCATCCAGCAGCACCAGTCATGGGTCGCTGGCGATTCCAGGCATGTTTCTCATTAGGTCTCGGGCTGGAATCATGTGACAGGGCAATCAAGCCTCCGTCATGGCTGTCCACAGGGATCTGGACAAGTTCTGTATCTCTGCGACCTCTGCTCCGCCGTTCTCGTGTGATATGACCACTGTGCCCCATCCCCCTCTGTTCTCAAGTCTTGGTGTGGCTGATTTTGCCAGTGTGGCCAGGCAGGGAGCTGAGTGATAGGTTTTCTTGACACAGTGCTAATAACACTTACTGGACAAAAACTGCTTACACTAGAGGTAACCACAGGGAAAGCAGTAACGGGAACAACCTCAAGTGGGCAATGGAGAATTGAAAAAAAAAAGGTAAATTAAGGCCTAAAATGAGGTCTTAAACCTGTATTTCTGTCTTTCTCTCTCTTCACCCTCTTTTGCTCTCTCTGTATGTTGCAACAAAGTGAAATGAATGAAAAATATATATTTTTTTTATCAGTTTTTAGTTTAATAAAAAAAAAAAAAAAATTAGTTTAGTACTTCCAACTTATTTTAGCTTCTAATTTACATTTACGTTTTTCCTTTTATTTCAACTTTAATTCAATTAACAATTTAAAAAAAAAAAAAATAGTTTTAGTTAACAATAACAACACTGCTACACATATATAAGCCTAGTTCTGTCATAAAACTCTAGATGGCGCAGGCTAGATGGGTCCTTAATGCAAACTGATGACATTCACAGTGTTAACTACTTGGCGCAAGCCGATTGGTTCATGTCGCATCTGCAGCCAATGAGCTTGCTACTCACAACATTTAAATGGCTGGTTGCAGCTTGCTTTTAGAGTTTCTCCGAAACCCTCCACCTTCCCCAGCTCCACCTGTATAGATCTGCTAGGAGTAATTAATTATATATATGCTATTTGTACAGCAGCAGTATGTCTTACATATGCACAGCAGCGTATCAGCGTATGTATTGGCAGTAGCAAATTCCTGTACTTGCTCTGCAGCAGCAATAATCTACAACAACAGCAATAATCAACAGCAGCAGCAGCGTAGCAGATCTGTTCCGCCAAGATCAAATACATTAACACTGTCATATCCATTACCATGCTAAAAATCTTCTGAGAGTGATAGAAATATATATTAACAGAGAGCATGTCTCTACATTTGACCAACATGCTACTGTATTACACATATGAGTTCCAGTTGAATCTATGTGAGAAAAGTCATACTCTGGTAACACTTTCGCTCTGTCTGACAAGAGAAATATAGAGCAGTGTTGATTTACAGTGTTTTGCTGTGAGGTGCTAGATCTGTGTCCTTCTGCTAGCGTAGAGGGGTCACGGTAACATACATACTATTTCGGGGTGAATAAAGACATCCTCCGTTTCAATCTCCAAATTTCCAGTGACAGTCGGAGTTCAGTTAAGATCTATCTGTCTGTCTGTCTGAATACTGTGCAGGCAGACAGTGGGCAAATTAGTGAGCATTAATGCCCACTATTAAAAAAATAAATAAAAATCATAAGAGAGCCATAAACTTTTATTTTGTATTCTTAAAGGGATAGTTCACCCAAAAATGAAAATTCTGTCATCATTTACTCACCTCAAGTTGTTCTAAACCTGCATGAAGTTCTTTCTTCTGTTGAACACAAAAGAAGATATTTTGAAGAATGTTGGTTTTGCACCTAAACTAGCCCTTTAATTCAGGTGCGAAAGTGATTACATTCTGAAAACTCTGACTGCCAGATCCACAGCAGGACTTATCCAATACGTGAGAAAGTGTATTTTGGCAGATGGATGTAAAAATAAAACACAGCATCTTACTCATCTATCGTGTTTAGTTAATTTTGCTGGGGAGGAAAAAGGATGTGGACGGTAATCCAATGTTTATAGAAACACTAAGAGTTGTTTGTGTGCCGCTTTGGCTCCCTTGTGCACATTCGAAATTTTCTGTACAAAAACAACCCACCGAACCTCATTAAAGCAGCAGACGAGAACTGATGCAACTGGCAGGTCTTTTGTGGTGTTGCATTCAAACGTCAGCAAGGTTCTGCATCATGGGACAAATGCATTTAAACCTTTTAGCAAACGCTAGTAAAAAACAGAAGTAAGTGGAAGCTACAGCTAAGCTTTAAAAAAAAATGACAGGTATTATGTAGCTCTAGATGTGATCAACATTTACACTTACAATATCTCACTATAGGCTATTCATTTCATTTTCAATTTGTGAATGCAGATAATGGGTGATTTGCTGGGATGCATTGCTTTATAACCAAGATTGCAGTCCATGCTCTGGAGCTACAATTTAGTAGGCTAATTAGCAAATGAAGAGAGAGCATGACAGTCTAATAGCACAAAATTGCCCCTATTTTCTGACAATCTCACTGTAATTTAAGTAAAGAATACCAAGCTGCCAAATTATTGTTGTTTCAGCTGAGAGAGGGCCGATAATGATCCATGGCCCTCTTTTCAAAACCGCAACATGTACCTGGGACAAAACAGCCCTAGATGATGATCACTGCAAATCACCATGTTATGACATCTCTATGCTCTGGAGACCAAGGTTTATATGCTTTTAAGACTGCAGAATAGACCATCACATATTATTGTTTTGATTGACTCATGTCTGGTCCAAAACCATTTTTGAGGCTTTTAAATTTGTGTTTTTGTATTCTAAACTTGCAGGTAAAGGCAAGGTTATTTTTGCTTATAACTTTTGAATGCCTTGTCCTAAAATCATGAGGATGTTTCCTTAGATTCCTTGGAGGCATGGCGAGTTGAACGATATCCAAATTTCTTTGGTCGGCCATTTTGGGTGTCAGCCATTTTGAATTTTGTCATAAAATGCTGTGTTTTATGAACGCATGAACGTATCGTTACTAGGTATGATTCATCAAGGCCATGTTCTGAGAGGACCTGTAAAGTTTTAGGTCTAGTGGTCAAGAGATATAATGAAATTTATGAAAATCCTTATAACATATGAAAAATTCAACATATTGTCATTTAACTTACATCATTAGATTTGTTGGCTTATAATATTCGATAATTCGATACCAAATTTGCCATATGTGACCCTGGACCACAAAACAAGTCATAAGTCGCACGGGTATACGTGTAGCAATAGCCAACAATACATTGTACGGGTCAAACTTATCGATTTTTCTTTTATGCCAAAAATCATTTGGATATTAAGTAAAGATCATGTTCCATGAAGATATTTTGTAAATTTCCTACCGTAAAATATATAAAAAATGTATTTTTGTGAGTGGATATGCCTTGCTAAGGACTTCATTTGGACAACTTTAAAGGCGATTTTCTCAATATTTTGATTTTTTGCACCCTCAGATTCCAGATTTTCAAATAGTTGTATCTTGGCCAAATATTGTCCTATACTAACAAACCATACATCAATGGAAAGGTTATTTATTCAGCTTTCAATTGATGTATAAATCTCAATTTAAAAAACTTGACCCTTATGATTGGTTTTGTGGTCCAGGGTCACATATTCTACCATACTTACTGTCTGCCATATTGAATTTTATTCAAAACCTACTTTTTCGAATTCCTCCTACAAAATTTGCCCGATTTGCACGGAATTTGGTATGTAGCATCTACAGACACTCATGACAAAAAGTTAATAAAAGATTTTTGATAGACCCAACCGTTGTTTTATACTGTGTCAACAAATTTGACCGCGAGCACGCCAAAATGGATATGCTGCTGTATCTTTGCAAAAGTTTTGTGTATTGACACGAAACTTGGTACATGTTGGTACACATCTCATGCATGACTTGAGGGTGCATGCAGAGTTTCGTCATAGCACCACCTACTACTCAGAAGTTATAAGCCATGTTATTATGTTATAAATGCTTTAACTGATGTAATTTAAACAGCTTTATTAGGGATGCACCAATATGATTTTTTGGGGCCGATACCGATTTTAACAAACAATTATTGGCCGATACCGATATTTGTCACTTCCTCTCTTATTTGAAATTTTGTCACCAAAATAGATAGTATTTTGATCATGTTTTAAATAAGCAAAGTTCAAAAACACCTGCATTAAAATATACTAGCAGGTTTATTGCTGCTGCATCAAATAATTTTTAATGAACATGGATTGGATCCATTTAACATTCAGCAGGCCTACATAAAGACAACAGAACAAAGATACATATGAAATAAACAGTGCTTTTTAGGTAGGTTTAATAGTTTTCAGGTACAGAAATAAAGTAAACAAATGTAAAATAACACTGCATATTCTTCACTGTATAAATTATATACAATTTAATCCTTCTTTATTGTAACAGACTTTATTGTGATTAATCTTCTAATTTGTTTTTGTATACATTTTAATATTTTTTGTAAGTTTAAATATGTATTAGATCTGCACTATCTCCTTTACTAAGGCGGGACTCTTATTTTGCCGGGTTTTCTCATCTACGGAGCTATACAGGTAATGGAGAGCACGCAGTTCTTCGGAGATATTTTGCAGATTTAAAGTTTGTCAGTTTATTAAGCACCCCCCGAAAAGGAATAAGATCTGAATGTATTTATTTACTGTTAGTTGTAATAAGTGTTTTGAGTAATTCGCTGTATGTTGATGATAATGCAATGAAGAGAGAGTTTAATGCGCACTTCTTGTGCTCTGTATTGTTTAGCTTTTGTGGTGATTTTTTTGGAGTGAAAACGGACGCAATAAACTTAATAAAACATTAGTAAAGTTTTGGTCATCATTCTGATGGGGTCCGCTACACTTATGAAAGTTACAAAAGTTATTAGTCAAGAATAGTGTGCCATCTTTTGTTATTTGATTAACATTAAAGCACAGACAGCAGCTCTAGGATTATCCAACAGACATTATACAGCTCAGTTCCTTCACGCAGTTAATCAGCCTTTTTCCTGCTACAGCCGATATGCCGATGGTTGTAAATTGAGCAAAAATTGGCCGATACATCGGTGCATCCCTAAGCTTTATCATAACCTCATGATCACAGATGTCCACAAATATTTTATATTCTGCCCTTATTCGGCTTGACCCCGTATTGCTGCTTGCAGCTATATTTCTTTTATTTTTTTGTTTATAAATAAATGTTTTATTCATCATTTTATTTTCTATTAGTTTTTAAATTAGCTTTTTCTTTGATTTCAATTGAAGCCAAACATTTCTCACATCCTGTTTTTGCAGGAAGCAGGTTTTCTTTCAAAGGTTTTCTGTGAGTAACATCTTGTCATTCTGAGTCCAAACCAAACACTTTTACGGCCTCCTGCATCCCCTTGCTCCGAGTGTCAGGGCTAAAGCGCTAAAATGGAGAAAAATGCACCTTGCCCTCATATTGAACACATAAATCATCAGAGCATGGAGGCCTTGACTGCTGTTTCCTTTCCCTCTAATGGATCCCTCGTTCCACACCTCTTCTCCTTCAGCTGAGGATCAGTAAAGACACGGCATTCAGTCAGCTGGGTGTGAAAAACACCCTGGGAGATGATCATTATCTAGATCATCCTAGTTCCCAGATGCTCGGTGTAAATTGGTACATTCTGTGTGTTTTAGCTCATACATTTTCATGGTTATCCTTAGGATGTTACAAAACTATGGTAGTTATAGTGGGGAAATATTTTTTGTGAAAAGCACAAGTATACTGCATATTTAATGTAAAGGGGTCATGCTGCTTTACTGATGAATACTTTATATGTAGCAGTCAAACTCTTTGGAAACTCTGGAGGACCTAAAGGATTCCACAGCATTGTCCATTTTCAAAGAATCAGCAACTCCTTCCAACACCTGCTGCAGACACGCGTCCCCAATACCATTATGTTTCCCCTGCCGTGCTTAATGGCGCCATGCATGCATTTGGTATTAAAACACTCCAGTCATCTCCTACGAACACCATCCAATGCTAGGTTGTTAAATTTTGACTTGTCGGACTGCAGAACACGGCTCCAATCTTCCACACTCCAGTCCTTATTTTCTTTGGCAAATGCAAGGTGTTTTTTGCAGTAGATAAAACTAAGAAATTGTTTCATTACTGGTACACAGCCTCTCAATCTAGCTTCTTGTAGCCATTGGCTTACAGTTCAAGATGAAATTGGAGGCTGGAGGTCTCATCCAGGTCTTTAGAAGCTGTTTTGTGGTGGTCCCACATTCAGGTGATTTTCATCCTCCTGTTAAAAATGCTCACTAGTCTTCCTTGACCAGCCACAGCACTTTACGTTCTGTATGGTAGTGGTTTCACTGTGCTTTGAAATAATTTTGTGGACATTGTGACCATTCACATGAGCAATATGCCAAACCGATTGAATATCCTCCTTGGTTGCAGAGGACAGCTCCTTCCACTTGGCCATTTTCACTAAAATCCACAAAATAACATCTAATAATATAGCTAATACTTCCCACATAGTGATTTATTGAATTATAGGCTGAGAATAATGAGTACAGGCTTGGTATGACCACTTGGCCAAAAATGACAATTCCGAATGTTTCATTGTGCCATGACAAATGATACAATTGGAACGTGGAACGCATACATTAGTTTTACACTCCAGGCACAACTTCACAACATGTTAGGGTTGTCAAAATTACGGACTTTGGTACCAGCATTTCCCCCTAGCATTTTGAGCTCTGTTGAGCGGATTCTTAAACACCTCTGATTGGACATTGTGTTCACGTGCTCAACAGACATCAATAGACATCTTTGATGCTCTTCACAGAGCGCTTACACAGAAACACATGGGAGTGTTTGAAAGTAGGCGTCTATCAGCAGATCCCTAATATATCTGCTGATAGACGCCTGCTTTCAAACGCTCCCATGTGTATCTGTGTAGGTGCTCTATAAAGAGCGTCAAAGATGTCTATTTACATGTTTTTGAAGCGTTGATCATTGTAGCCAATCACAGACATATCTGTTGAGCTCGTGAACACAATGGCCAATCAGAGGTGTTTAAGACAACAGCGCTCAAAATGCAAGGGGGAAATGCTGGTATCATCACATTTTTAAAATTTCAGTACTGACTTGGTACCGAAGTCGGTACTTTTGACAACCCTACAACATGCATACAAAATATTTAATACAAGTTTGAATAAAAAGCGAAGAAGCCAGTTTTCCTAGGTCGGACATCACTTTTGGACAATCCTGGATATACAGTAGAATTGTTAGTGTAAATGCTTTTCCCCATAATTTGAATTATGGCTCAGTTTGAAGATAAATTCCCACAGTCTTTGAGTTTGCAATCTGTCAGTCAAATGTCTTTTGAATGATAGCTTAATCTTACAGCCATCTCATCCTCCAGTCATTCCAAGTCACCGTTTACAGCATGACAGATGCATTGTTGCCTAAACGGTGAAATATCAGATATTCAGCCTTGCAGAAATAATAGAGCGACTCACACATTGATTATGTCGCCTGTGATCTTGTGTTTTGATCTCACCTGGAACAATTACATGTAGTCGGTATAGGAAAATAGACAAGTTTCTGAACATCTCTTGAATGTTGATGGTTTCGTGCTTTCGGCGGCCAGTAATTTGCCAGACGTTGCGGTCGGCATAACCCGTTGTTGCAAGTGAACCACATATTTCTGCTTATTTGTGCCAAACAGTTTGGAAAATAACACTGAATAATCAAATATCTCACTATAGCTAATGATCAGCATCTAAAAGACAGGTTGCTACTCAATGAGATGTGGTCATGAGGTGAAGAAGAAGCCTCACCTGAAGTCCCTGCGGACCGTGTGCAATTGAGAAGTCCTGAACTCATCGCCAACACGTACTGGTGTAAAATGGCTGACACCGCACCATCCAATAAATTCTAGATGCTGCAGATCATTAAAATTATGATGGATATCACAGTAAAGGCACTGCAATCCAGAGATAGATAAGCACACTTTCAGTCTGCCATCACATTAAACTTGAATCGCATAATGTGAAATTGAAATGAGCTTGCTAAATATATCAGAGTTGCAGCCAATGACATTACTATTAAACAGGAAATAAAATAATTGGCAAGAACAAGTGAATTTGATCCTGAAAAACTCAAAGTTTCATAGAAATATTCAACTTAAGCCACACAGTATGTCTTAAACATCAGTAGGAGATAACATTTCCCATTCTGTGACAGTTTTATTCCATATCTTCTGCTAAATTGGATTCTGCAGGAATGTATTGGAAGGTTATGAGGAGCAATCTGAAATTGCTTCAAGGCTGTTTTGTTTTTTCTTCATGTTTTTCTTTCTTTTCAAATCTTACTCGCCCCAATATTCCGTCTACAAGGTGAAGCACTTGAGATATCAGTAAAGAGACTACTACTCCCTGGGTATCTCCAAGGTGCAGTTCAATAAAGTTTCATTTTTGTGTTTCATTTTGTAAGAAGCCGAGGGCTACGCAGAACATCAGCTTGACTGGGCTCGGCGAATGACAGCGGTAGAATCTCTTAGTGTGAAACATAGTTACAAAAAGAAAGAAAGAAGTGACTCATGACACATTGTTCCAAAATTATATTTCACAGCAGCGTTGCAAAACTCATATCCCGTGCCAGATGTCTGTAGCCTGCAGTTTGTCTTCCGGAAAAAAGATTTTGGAGATTTATAGTCACCTAAGCATGAGGTCTCTGCTTGTAAGCTATAAACAACAGACAAATTACCCACTAGTTCATCATCAAATGATAGATGTTTGACATAAATCTGGCAACTAGCTTCCATGCTCAAAGTCATCAAAAACAAGCTTTGCAAGGTGCGTTGTTAGGTTTTTCAATTGTTTGATGATGGATAAGTTCAAAATAAAGACCTTGGAAGTGTTTGTGAATTAACCTAAAGGCACAATAAGAGAGAAAATGAAATGGCCATAAGCTAAACACCTTCGGTGTAAATGGCAAAGCCTTGTGAACGAAATGAACCCGATCTTTGCTTAATTCATCTCCATTAGCTTGAAGCTAGCATATGTCTTTGTGTTGAAACATATTGTCTCTCAGTGTCATAAAGAATAAATGGTGCAAAGCAGAGGCTGTTTAAAGTGAAATGGGTTTTATGTGGAGATAGGATTTGGTGTTTGGTTATTTTTGTGATATTTTAGCAGTATGTGTTTGACTGAAGTGAGCATGTGTATAATTTGTCAATTGTAAGCGATAGATTTATTCGTTTTTATTATTAGATTTAAATTGGTATGTTTTCCTGTCATTTTTGCTTGATTCTTCAACATACAGTGGGTTGAGACCACTTTGAAAATCTGGGATTTAAAACTAATTTAAACTAGAAATAAGCTGAATCTTGGGATTTAAAGAAAAGTTATGACATTAAAGGTTAGTTCTCCCAAAATTGAAAATTCTGTCGTTATTTATGTGTAAGACTTTCATTTATCTTCGAAACACAAATGAAGATATTTTAAATGAAATCTGAAGAGATTTCCGTCCCTCCATTGACAGTCCACGCAACAACCACTTTGACGCTTCAAAAAGTTCGTAAATTTTCTGAAGAGACATGATTGCTTTATATGATGAACAGATTTAATTTAGGTTTTTATTCACATATAAACATTCATCAATTCACACACCAGTTATGGTAAATGGAAGCTCAAACATATGCTTGCTTGACGTGCGAGAACCACTGAGGGAGTCATTTTTAGGTGAACCCTTGAAAAAAATCTAAGGTTTTTAATTTCTAATTATTATTTAATAATTAATACATAATTATTTCATTTAAATTTTATAATTAATAATAATAAGTCCTTAAAGGTCAGATGTTCTTTCTTCCATTGAAGCTTAGATGCTCTTTGGATTATTCTCAAATCATGATGGAAAACATGATCATCAGGATTTTAAGGGTGACATAAGCCGCTTTTCTACCGAAATTACCCGGAACAATTTGTCCCAGGAATTTTTTTTTTCCCCAGACCTGTTGCTGTCTGCGTTTCCATAAGTCTGGTGACGTAGGACTGCGCAAGACTTTTCAGTTCCCGTTGGATTTCGTCCTCCGCATATAAGCTTAATAAAACCTAAATCTCATCTTCGGTCCATCGGTTGTATTTTTTAAATTTCATTGTTGATTCGAATAGCAAACAACTCTTACTGCACACAACACATCAAGACTTTTAAAAATGGTGTTTGAATAAAATGCGTGGAGTCAACCAATCAAAATGCTGCGTGAACTCAACCAATCAGCATGTTCAGCGCCCAGGTCCCACCCCCGAAAGTTCCCGAACTTTGAAAAAGTACTACCTCACGAGCAGGGACATTCTGAGGGGGAAATTTATACCTGAAACTTCATTTAGACCCTTGTTCCTGTGGTCAAAACACACCGAGTACCACCCCAAAGTCCCTAGTTCCTGGGGAAAGTTCCTGAGGTGGCTATACTGTATCAAATACTAAAATGTTTTGCAATTCATGTAAATTTTAGTTAAACATTTGACTTAAATTATGCTGATAACCTGACATAAATGGAATAATCCTAAGAGTCCATTTTATTAAGAGAGTAATGCCTGGTTCAGACTACACAATTTTTTTGTCCCCCGCACTTTTAATAAAACGTAAATTCATCCCCCGCACTTTTTCGTGACCTGTCGTTTTATTTTTAACTAAATGGGGCGATCAAAACATTATGGAGCGCTCACTCTCGTGTAATATATGTTTCATTCATACTGGAAGCCAGAGGGCGCTTTCTCGCAGAAAGTCCAAAACGGTTTCGTAGAAGTAATTCAGCTATTCGCTCTAGCAGCAGCTGAATAAAATGCAGAGACGTATTGACTGATGAAACGTGAAGACAATAAACACACAATTGTGACAAGATATGGTTTATGTGTGTTTTTCAAGCCATCTCAAGGTATTTATTGACAATAAAGTATATGAATAATGCAGAGCTAATTGACAACCTTTTTAATGTTTTTGAAAGAAATCTCTTATGCTTGCAAAGGCTGCATTTATTTAATCAAAAAATACAGTAAAAACAATAATATTGTGAAATATTATTACAAATTAAAATAGCTGTTTTCTATGTGAATATACTTTAAAATATAATTTATTCTTGTGATGCAAAGCTGAATTTTTCAGCACTATTACTCCAGTCTTCAGTGTCACATGATCCTTCAGAAATCATTCTAATATGCTGATTTGCTTGTGGAAACCATGATACATTTTTCTGGATTCTTTGATAAATAGAAAGTTCAATGAACAGCATTTATCTGGATTTATTGTCACTGTCACTTTGATAAATTTAATGCATCCTTAATGAATAAAAGTATTAATATCTCTTTTTTTATTTTACCACAAATGTTTGAATGGTATCATGGTTTCCACATAAATATGAAGCAGCACAACTGTTTTCAACATTTATAATAATCAGAAATGTTTCTTTAGCAGCAAATCATCATATTAGAATGATTACTGAAGAATCATGTGACACTGAAGACTGGGGTAATGATGCTGAAAATTCAGCTTTGATCACAGGAATAAATTACATTTTACAATATATTCACATACAAAACATCTATTTTAAATTGTAATACTATTTCACAATTTTACTGTTTTTACTGCATTTTTTGATTAAATAAACCCAGCCTTGGTGAGCAGAAGAGCCTATTTCAATTGTACAATTAGAACTGTAATGTTTCCAAACTTTTGATAGGTACTGTATTTTCTGCCTTATTCTGTGATTTGTTTTTATTTTTATTTTTTTTACATTGTATAAAATCCATGAGGACTTAATGCACAAGTGTTTGTAGTACATAAACCAAAAAATGGATTTGTCAAAAAATATAGGGGAAATTGGTTATTGTTCAGCAATGTATTTGATTTCAAATTAAAAGCAAGAGATGAGATGAAAAATAAATAAATAAATAAATAAAATCTATCAATTAGACAAAGGTCAGATAAAAACGGGTATTACACCCAACATTTCTGTCCCCCTCACTTCTGAAATGATGGCTACGCCCCTGTTTGTCGGTCACGATAGTCACTGTGTCAGATTATACGATTTTGACTCCTAAAATCTTGTCGTGTCGTGGACAAGAAATATGTCAGACTACACGTTGCAACCCGACCATTCATCGCGTGCCGTCTTTAACCGCGTGCTGTCATCGAGAAGGCGGGACGATAGACTGACAGAAGGTACCGTGAGCATAAACAAATAATGGCTTGCAGCGTGTTTTGCTCTTTTTCGTCGTCAGAAAAACCCAAAAGTGGACACATATCTGGATTGCATGGATATTTGGATTTCCTCCAAAGAGAACTGAGGTAATATATGTTTTATTTACCTTTTTTTCACTCTGTCGCGGTAACTTAGTCCCTCGAGGAAACATCATAAACGCAGGAGTATTGCTGCCATAGCTCCACAAACATTTCCTCCATTGTAAATTCCACCTAGCAGGAACGACGCCATTGTCTCTCTTTCGTTTCCGCATATTTGAAAGCATGTAGGAAGGCGCTTCTGTGCTTCTATTGGCCAGTGTCACACATGTGACGGAACTTGTTGTGGACGACCGAGGAAAAAATTAAACGTGCTAGTCTTTCTGTCGTGAAGCATCGCAGACGCGGCATCGGTTGTCGTCCACTATGACACACTACACGAGCTGAAACAATCGAATCTTGCGTCCCGACGCCCATTGTCGTTTTTACGAATCCCCACAACACCCTACGTCAAGCAAATCGTGGCAAAATCGGGCTAAAATCGTGTAGTCTGAACCTAGGCATAAGATGATTAGTTGATTGTTATAATATGAGAAGTAATATTAAATTTAGACTCATGTCACAAAGAACTTTTTCTGGTTCTTTACAAACTAGTTCTTTCTCAAAACAGTGTACGGAATTGTTTTGTCTGGTTTGCCTCAGTTAGACCCGACTTTAAAGTATATGGGCATGTTAAGTGCCCCTGAGGTATGTAAACAAATGCTCAGCATGTGGGAAAAGTTCAACTCATAACTTCACAACTGCTGCATTCAATTACTCTTCATGTGCGGTTGTTTGTTTGTGCGCATGTACATTTATTTCATGAATATAATTTTTAGTTGTGTTTTTAGGTCCATATAGCAAAAGATGTGATCGATCTTTCTTTTAATAGGAAAAGGGGCATCATATTAGTGACTTTTATAGCTTTTGGTGGCCCATTGATTATAACTTTTTAAAAACAGGCAAAATAAAGTTCACTGTTTTTGATAAGACATGAATAAAGCACCTGTCACCTGCCTAGACCTAAACATAAAGACAGAAATCTCATAGTTCGACCCATATCTCTAGAGAAACAGTTCATAAAGGACAGCCATCTTGGACACAACTGTCCAACAGAGGGCTGTAGAAAGTGATAACATTCAAATTCTCTCTGTGACTTATCAAAAATCATTATCTCTGAAGGTTTGGAAAGGTCAGTGGTGAAAGAAAGCAGGCGATGTGGATTCAGACTGAGATGAAAGATGAAAACAATCTTTTTCGTCTGTGGGAAGAATCTGAGATCTAGTTTATTAAGCTTTGGATGAGACGTCATTTGACTTACAGTGACATGAGTTTTGAGTCGGTAATAATCTTTATAAAAACCAATGATGCTAAAGCTATTATAAAACGGTCTGATTATTTTCTCGGTTGGCCTAATGTGGGTATCTGTAATCAAATTGTGCATAAGAATAAGGATCCCAGTTGAGTTCGGTGCCTACAACAATTTGCAAATCGGCTTTATTCAATGCTAGATCTTGTGCAAATTGAATCAAGCTTCATTTGATTGTGCAAAACGTATGTTAAACGTAATTGCAGCATTACAGCAAATCCGTTGTTGCGCTCCGAGTGACATTTACGCAATGTAAGCCATTTGTCAAGGCGTCACAACTCCAGCAAGTACATTAATGTGAATGTAATAGTAATTTAAGCAGTGGTACCCACAAGTCTTTCAAAGTGGGATTCACGCTAATGCAGATTTATGAAGGGCGCCGCGTCCGTTCTGTGATTAGGGATATAATGATTTCATACAGCCAAGCCAGGACGCCTGTCATGACGAGAAACCGGGTAGCAATTATTCATAATTAGATCCCTGTACTCACAGTGTACTATTGGAAATCATCGTGGCTTTCTGTAGTTGTTTTCTTTCAGCTGTCCTGATGTTGAGTGAAATGTGACCCTTAAAAGAAAATATATATATTTTTTATTTTATTTAACAGAGCAAGTTTGTTTTGCTCAAGTATACCGTCTCACACTTCAGAACAGAGAGAGAACATCACATACATTATTCTTTAAATGAAAGAAAATGTCACAGAGGAGGATTTGTATAGACTGTGCAGAGATATTTTTGGTGAAAACCGTCTTCCTCTGCAAATACTTCTGTTATGAATGTGTCTGCTGGACAGTGGGATTAAAAGACAGAATTAGATAAAAAGCCAAACGTCTTATGCTTTCCAGGGATAATAAAAATCAAACATGTGCCTAATGCTCAAGATAATTTGCTTTCTGGCCTTAGAAGGAGAGTATAGAGTGTGTATGTGTATATATGGAGAGAGAGAGAGAGAGAGAGAGAGTGTGTGTAACGGTGTCTGTCTGATTTTCAGTGGCCTTGGTTGCAGAAATATTTTGATTTTTTGAATTTTGAATATTTTTGTCATGAACCAAACCAACCGAGATGAAGCACAACATTACAAACTGATTTGAAGCAAAAAAGTATTTGAAAATCGGACAAAAAGGTACAAGACTGAGTACTTATCAGCTTAAATGGGGGAAAAAACTACAATCCCATGAAGCATTGTGAATGATGTAATCAAATGAAAAACAATTGATGAATATAAAACTATTCATTTAATGATGTAGTTTATGTATATAGAAACAATATAGTTTACATTTATTGCGAAATATGCATAAAATATGCAAATATTTAAATACTTTGAGAGTGTAGAGAGACTCGATTAGAGCTGGGCAATATGGACAAAAAAATCATATCTCTGTATTTTTTGGCTGATATACGGTATATATCTCTGTATCTAGAAATAAAAATAATGCTTTTTAAAGCAGAAGTTAAATTCACTAAACTAAAAATGAAAATAAATAAAAAAAACAAAAGCACAGACTAATTTTTAGACTATTAGGCCATTTTGATTTCCCCATTACAATAGTCACTTTACAGTTACTGCTATCACAAAAATACTCTTACTACTTTTAGGTTTAAAATTCTACATATGGCACATTTATTGTTTAACAACAAATATTTTAGCAAAATGTATATTTTAGTCAGAATTATGGCGCTCCTATTTTATTGCACGCCGTCTGTTTGACGCGCATGCACGCGGCGGCGCTCGTTCACCGAAGTGTGAAGTTTAGCGGAAATTAGCTCGCTTACATAAGGCTCATCCACTCCTGACAGCGAAATGGAAATATGTGCATGACTTTCTAACATTTACAGATGGAGAATATACCTGTGAAATGTAAGTTACTCACTGAGGAAAACACCACAACCGCATTAGCATTAGTAATGAGTGCAAGTATCTGTCAGCGCATGTATCTGTCAGAGCATCTGATGGCGTAAGCCACTTTTAACTATGTGTTAACTATATCTTACGAGTTATTTTAAAGCCCTTAATATTAAGCACGTGTCATGTTTAGGACAAATTGTATTATGCATTTTATCCGCAGCAGCACTCTGCATCCTCCGCTATTTTTCAGATGCGCTCGTATTAAACTACTGTATATCGATAAAACAGTACTGCCTCATTCTATATCGTATATAAAAAAATATATCGATATATCGTACAAACTCGATATACCGCCCAGCCCTAGACTCAATTATGTAATTTGCAGTGCTTCATGGGAGTGGGCGTGCACTAAAGAATTATTTTGGAGCAATAGAGTACCTCAGAGATGATGTGTTTTTGTATGCAGAATCCGGAAGCGAGTTAGCATTTTAGGACTTACGGTTCCATCGCCCTAAAGTCTATGGGTTTTTTGAATGGGTTTTTGCTAAATCGCCTGAAATAAGGTCTGTGGTTAACAAAGCCTCTCAATATTTTCACGTTTTGATCTATGACATAAAACACACCAGTTATAACCCGCTTGTGATTTTTTAAACCTTTATTGTGTCTTAAAAACGGCGGTTGCTAACAAGTTGCTAAAAGGGACTACTTCCTTTGGCAGGGACTTTAGACGTCATCATGACAAACAGGACATTTGGACAGCATTTCTCATAAAAAAAAGTGGATAAGTATTCCTACACAGCGCAGATCATAATCAGCGAGCATGTTTTTAAATAAAGTTTGAGGAAGCTTGGTGGTGGTGACGTTGATCCGCGACCATGGTATGCTGTGGTCTGTTTATAGCCTACTGTTAGCTTTTTATATCTGACGACTTTATTTAGGCTTCAAAATGTATAAATGTTGTGTTAACTTGTAAAGATTATCTTTGATAGACAAAACGTGTAAGTGTCATAAGCCTTTGTTAAACAGAGCTTATTTTTTGCGATTTTCCAAAAGTCTATGGGAAAAATGCATAGGCTTTCGATCGAGGGAACCCGTGCACCGCTAACTTCAGGGTTGGCCTACAAAAACACATCATCTCTGAGGTACTCTATTTGCTTGTCGTGATTCTCTAATTGGTGGAGATCCTGTGCAGAATCATGGGTAATGTAGTTTTTCATGCTGAATTCTGGTGTTAAACATCAAGAGAGCAGTGTAATAAATATAATCAACTAAATATAAGAACGAAAGTAATTTGGGTTTGGAATGACATGATGGTGAGTAAATGTCCCTGAATGTACAGTATTATGCCATGACCGTTAAATTAGCTCTAGTTAGGTGGAGGAGGAGACTTTTCCCCCCACTTTTTCATGTTTCCACATGTGAAGAGATGGTTAGAACAAATCCCATTCTTCTGGTTCAGTTGATTTGCTCCTCTAATGGTGTCTGTGCCGGGTCAAGGGGTTGGTGCCAGGTTGACACATCACCCACAGAGTGTGTGTGTGTGTGTGTGTGTGTGTGTGTGTGTGTGTGTGAGTAAGTTAGCCTCCTCACCTGTCTCTAAGTGCGGGCTCATTTCGCAGCTTGATGTTTGAGAGTTATCTATTCCAAGCCAATCAATCCGACCAGAGAATGGAAGGTGGATGTCAGGGGGTCCATAGTTTAGTGTCGAAGAGGCAGACACTTTGTGATTCCTTAGGCTATACTGTCACAGTTTGAAAAGATAATGACTTTCGCTGTGCTAACATCCACTGGGAAATTACTGGCCAGGCCAAAAAAGGAGGAGGAGAAAAGAACGGAAGATGGGAAGAAAAAGATCCAGGTCATGGGGATTTCTTGTTTACCACCTTTTCGGAGCCCTGGGGCAGGACAGTTCCACTGTAAGATACTCATTTCCTTGATAACCCACAATAATAATGCGAGAAAGGAAATTGCAGCTCTATTAGCATGCCTGTCTTTGTGGAAAAAGCTGTCTGAAGTGACCTAAAACCTTTCCTCCACCTACATCCTTTTGACTGACGTTTCTAATTTAATTCCAAGCCTCTCTGTTATTGCAGCTGGGCAGATGCAGATTCTTAACTGGAAGGCGCTTTAATTGTTTCCATGGCAATTAAGTGTACACAGCTGTGATGAATATTCTGAAGCACAATAGAGGGATGAGCAAATTGACCCTGAGTAAACAAATCAGGCTCCTTCTCACAACCAATAGAAAAGGAGCGGAGGAAGTGCAGCATAAGCAACTTGGAAAGGATGTGGAGGGCCTTTATGTTAGATGAATGAAAGGGCAACAAATATTCACTCTCCAACTAAAATGTTGGTGGTTGCATTTAAAATGTCTAGTAAAAAGGTTCAGTAAATTAATACTATTATGTGAGGTCAAATAGAAACATATTTGCGTTTTTGCAACAGATTTTGGATGTGGAACTGCAGTATAATGGTTACATTTATGTATTAGGCAGATGGTTTTATTCAAAGTAACTCAAAAGGACGCAAAAACAACATAAAGTATCATATATTCCAAGTCTTATGAACATACTGGAATAGACGTTTTAATTGATTCTTTCATTGAATTGTTAGTTCATAAAACGGAATGATTCATTTATGAATCTGACTGACCCGGTTCTTGAGTTCAATTCATTATTTCAATTAATTGCTTGCAAATATAAGTTTATAAGTGAAAACATTCTGTCTTTTCTTCACAAAGCAAAGATATGGCTTTAGAAAGTATGGAAAATCACACACAAGTCGTATTTATTATACTTTTATGGTGCTTTCCATTGTTTTTGAGGCTCCTCAAGTCCTCATTTACTTCTTATAATATTGAAGAGTGCAGGATATTTATCAAAAATAAACTTTTGATAACATCTATATGCACGTTTCATACGGATTACATAACCTGAGAATATTTGTTTTCCATTTGAATTGGTTCATTTAAAACTATAATAGGCTATGTTTTTCATGTCTGTGAGGCAAGTTTCGGTTAAAAAGTAGACTCTTCACAGATTCAAAAGATGTATTACTCTTATCTGTATGACCAAAAATGACGGCGTATTTTAAGTGCAAGTGATCGCATCAGCGCCTCCATAGCTGTCACTCCGCACAAACACTTGAAAGCCCACATTTTTTAACGTTAAAGTGAGCGGCTATGTATAGTTGCTACTACTTAAGGCTGGAATACACTACACGACTTTTGCCCTGATTTTCCCCCCGATTTACAGTCTGAACAAGTTGACACTAGTTGCCAAAAGTCAGAGCCAGTCTGCAGATTTGAGCTGACAGATTTCATGGAAAATCGCATAGTATATGATGGTCACAGACTCCGATTTTTTAGCTTCAGACTTTGATTCCATCCAGTCGGAGGATTTAAAACTATGTTTGATATTTTGAGCCGATTTTAGAACACATATCAGTGTATGATATGCGTTGCTAATAAATACAGTACACGGTACAGTCATACGGTGACCAGACAATGGAAATCAAGGGTGCGAAGTCACAAAGATCGAGAAAAAAATGGAGACGACTGTACAAGATCAGGTAAAAAGGAAAAACTTACCATCATCCAGCTCACGGATCTCAAGCTTGGCGCTTGACGAGTGATCATGTTGAGACACAATAATATACCGCTTACAGCCGCTACATGGTGCCGTGAGCTCGCGCATGACATGCATGAAATAAATGAATGAGAAAACGCAGAATCTGCCGTTTGCAGTTTTGCCAAGTCTGCGGTTTTCCCACGGAACTGGGCTACTTTTACACTGTTGCCGCGGGTTGTTTTTCACGTCCGCGGGTTGAATCGATTGAATCAGATTTTACCCCCCAGAACGCGATTTTTACCGTGGGACCCCTGCGACTAAGGGGTCGTTTACACGACACCGTTTTCAACTAAAAATGTAAAACTTTGAATGCGTTTTGGCTGTTCATTTACACGACAACGGCGTTTTGGGTGCCTGAAAACCCAAGCTTTTGAAAACGTGTTTCAAAGTGCAAGTTTTTGAAAACAGTCTCCATATAAACAACAAAAATGCAAATCTGTGGAAATGATGACATCATGAACATGCGTATTACACGTTCAGTCTATGGTGTTTTATCGCCATCTAATGGCCTGGCAGCAGAATACAGCATTTTTAGTCGTTTTCGCGGATTTGTATGAATGGGGATCGTTTTGACAATGTTGTTGTGTAAACGTACACTAAGGGACTAATACAATTTTGGTCGACTGCTCTTCTGGTCGACTAACGGTTAGTCGATTATTAGGGGGCAGCCCTAATTAATTCTCAACATTCAAAGCTTAGCTTTGCCAAAGAATGAATCGGTATTGTTTGTGACGATTCTTTTTTTTCTTAAACAATGCACATACTCATAAGACTAAATATGTCCACAGTTTTTGTGCTGTATTTTCTGTACTTTGCAACAAAATAAATAAATAAATGAACAAATCGATGAATAAAAATGCTATTTTGGAACATCTGTTGTCATCATTTATATTTTGTTATTTACAGTGCAGATAGATTTGGAGAAAATTTTATTTCTGCAATATAAAAATCCACTAGAAATCAAATCCTCAGCTCAAAACTTCTTTTCATAAACTTTAAAATGAGTACAGCTACAAAAAATAAGCTGCAAACTTTAATAATAAAAGCATTGCTGTTATATCAAAACACATGGCAAGCTTCATGTGCTATTGGCCCCAAGTGTGCACTTTTGTCCGAGTGCCAGTGTGTACTATGGGAAATGGGAGTTCATTATCTAGATCTGTTCTGTCCCGACACTAGAAACTAAATTTCCACAATTGCCAGTGTGCCACATGTGTATACCAGCCTATGAAGCCTTTGATTGTTTAGTGGTTCATGCTGCATCTGTGACGGTGCAATCCACAACGGCCACAGAAGCAATGACTGTTATTCCAGTAATTGAACTCCGAGATGACAAAATGTGTTTAGACACAACATATGCTCACGGTCAACCCAGAGACTTCTGAGTCGTGAAGGTGTAACACGCTCATTCCAACAGAACTGCCAGCTAGTCATGAGACTTGCGATTTAAATTTCTCACCGTGAAACATAAACAGCTTGAGCAGAACACAGCGCTCTGCCATTAAATCATCAGCAAACCTTTATTTAACCTCACACAATGCTGTAGAACAGACTGTGCCTCCTTGTCACCTGATTGTATTTGCTGCAAGAACTCTATTATGTGTCTAATACATTGTCACCTTCTCCCAGTTTGGTCCGTGCATCCCTCGGCAGTGTTTGTAAAGGGCTAAATAGAGAGGCGTTTTGTCACTGGGATCTTCAAATGCTAAACATTAGCTATTGTGCTGTCGTCCTACCTTTCGTGCCTGAGAGAGCCATGGGAACAGATTCTCACATTCACATGCAAATACTCAGAAAAGCATGCATCTCTGTTTGCTGTGTGGATAAACTGGATGCTCGTCCCCTCTCTCGCTCTCCCTCTCTCTCTCTCTCTCCATGCACCTTTCATCTTTTCTATCAGAAGGAGCTGTTTTCTTCAAAGATGAAACCATTTCCACAGGCCTCTCAGAACCACAGATTTTAAGACCTCTTTTGGATGCTGGAAAAGGTTGCGCTGATAAGAGGAAGTGGAGGACAATACCCTTCGCTTTTTGATTATTTGAATGAAGGAACGACAATGAATGTTCAAAGGGGAATGTGGAGCTTAGAGATTTCGCGAATGATGAGGAAAATCACAATGATGTTTACTGACAGACTGTCAGACAGCCAGGTGTAGCTAAAGCAGTGGTTTCTAGAAATAGGAGTCTAGGTATTCGTTATCTGAACAAAAAGAAACAAACGACTCTGCTGTGGGACAGCTTTTGGAAACTGATGATTATTAATTTTTTTGGTTTATGAAGTATCAATAAGTACAGCAATAATAAATAAATATAAGCACGGCCGCAAAATCTAATTCCACACCAACCACAGTTAATCACAGTGTTTAAATTATGAGACAGAGCATATAAACAATATTTGTTAAAATTCATTTTTTTATTTGCATTTTTATGACAGCAATATATATATATATATATACGTATAAGTTGCGAGGTGGGGCCTCCATGGATCGGACTTGTTTGTTCAGCACATCCCACAGATGCTCGATTGGATTGAGATCTGGGGAATTTGGAGGCCAAGTCAACACCTCAAACTCGATGTTGTGCTCCTCAAACCATTCCTGAACCATTTTTGCTTTGTGGCAGGGCGCATTATCCTGCTGAAAGAGCCAGGGATCTCCAGGGAACAATGCTTAGGTAGGTGGTACGTGTCAAAGTAATATCCACATGGATGGCAGGACCCAAGGTTTCCCAGCAGAACATTGCCCAAAGCATCACAGTGCCTCCGCCGGCTTGCCTTCCTCCCATAGTACATCCTGGTGCCATGTGTTCCCCAGGTAAGTGACACATGCACCCGGCCATCCACATGATGTAAAAGAAAATGTGATTCATCAGACCAGGCCACCTTCTTCCATTGCTCCGTGGTCCAGTTCTGATGCTCACTGTTGTCTCTTGTGCCTCCCTTGAGCTCATAGAGAATGAACAGAGCCCCTAAAGCGTGCGGTGGGTTTTGTGGGGGGTAATAGAGAATGAATGGGGGAAAATCACGTGAGAGGAGGCAATGCCTCCATTGCGCTATGATTGGATATGATCGGTTATGATTTGATATGATTGGTTTGTGCAATAAATCCCGCCTCTTGTTTACGTGCACGTTCCGCGCATCAGTCTGAATGAATAAAGTGATGCCGTCAATAGGAAGACTAGTTAAAAAGTAAGTAAACAGCTCACCCACTTAGATATCACCGCTTTATGTCACGTCAAAATCAAGCGTGAAAAATCTGAAAACATGATGACTGCAGGCGTTTTAGTGAGCAATCAGCTTGGTGAAATTTAAAGATACATCTTCGTGTCTATGACAGAGTGTTTACAGAGCATGACTGATGATCCGAAATAAGTTGACTATTAAAAAGAACAGTTGAAAATCAATACACAAATAAAATATATTGTTTAACCCTCTATGGCATAGTGTTGCCTCCATGCAACATAGTCTATTTTAGTTAGTTTTTAATAAAATGACTTTCAAATGAACTAATGAATTTCAAATGAATTAAAAATTAATGAAAATGTTTATTGATATTGTTATAGTGTCCAAGCAGGAAAAAACACCACAAATAATTTTTTCCTCATTGATATCATATTGCGTACCATAGAGGGTTAAATTGTTACTGCCTTTAGTTATTATTTTGGAATATGTAAAAATGCTTAAAACACTAATTTGATGAGATTGACTTTTTTGAGTTTTAATAAATAGAACATTAATTACATTGTTAATGTAAAAATACAAAATAGAATTGTATTTGGTTTCTTTTTTTCTTTTTTGATGTAAAGTAATGTTCATTTAACTAGGAAAATGTGACAACGTTAAAAGTAACGGACATGAATTTACATTTGGTTTATTAAAAAAAATTTAAAAATAAATAAAAAACTGAGGTCATTGTTTGCCTCCTCATTTCAGAACACCACTGCACGCCACTGATATCCCACCCACTAACAGGTGTCGTGATGAAGAGATAATCAGTGTTATTCACTTCACCTGTCAGTGGTCATAATGTTATGCCTGTGATCAGTGTATATATACTGTATGTATTTGAAGCTATACTGACCACAATTTTTCTCCTTCATTGCCTCAGCATTAGTCGAGAGCTGCTGTCAGCTTCATTGATGCCAGCCTTGTAGAAAGACTCAAGATTCCTACGCTACTCTGTCAACCCCCCATCCGTATCACTGCTATTGATGACAAACCCATTGGAAACAACCTATTTCACTGCTTCCATTCAACTTCAAGTGGGACTACTGCACAAAGAATAGTTACAGTTTAATGTTGTTCAGTCCCCTTGAAACCCATTGTTCTTGGCTATCCTTGGTTAGACCTCCACAGTCGTGACATCTCTTGGTCTAAAGGAGAACTCAATAGTCAAGAATGCCAGTGGTCAAGAACCTAGAACCACAAGAACCTAGAATACATCTGGTCCGCCAAACATTTAAATCCTCATCAAGATGGTCACTGTTCTTCACAAGATTCAACTTTACTGTCACATATCAACCCGGAAGCAAGAATGGCAAGGCTGATACCTAATCATGTATCTATGAAAAAGTTCAAATGAAACTTTCTAACTTTCACATTCTAGACCCTTCTATAATTGTTGCATCAGTTAGGTGGGATATTATGACGGACACCGAGAATGCCCAACAACCTCCCATGGTTCCCACTGACTGCCCTGCAGGTAAACTCTTTGTGCCTCTGTGATTTACCTTATTGCTTCTATTAATTCTCTTCCAATGGATCCCTCTGCTTTCCCAGAGTCTGATATGTTACACTATTACTGTATATTAATTATATTAATGATGTATATTAATGATAAGCCTTAAATTTAAAGATTAAACCTTTCAATACATTTATTTATTCATTACAGCTTCATATAACACTCTTTCTATTGTGCTACACACTTATGGCTTGATATTTGAAGCTATACCAACCACACTGATGAGAAACATTATTTCTTTATTGATTTATGAAGCCTGGTCTAAACTCAATATGGCAACATTTGAACATTTTTCAGTATGCTTTCACAAATAAAAGACTTTTATTTTGGGCCAGAATTTATTGAATAAAACTTTAGAAAACATTGTCCATTTTCTAAGCTATTTACCACCTGTTGTAGATTAAATACATTGTAGTATATTAAAACATGCTGTAGTGTGTCCTCGGAGGTTGTAAGAATGTGATTGGAAAAAGATGCTTTTGTGGATGCTACAATAAGATGTTTTTCATATGGTTTATTGCTCTATATTGCCTAAAACATTACATTGAATATATCCTGAACATCATTCAAATGCAAACATGAGATCTTAAGGATAAAATGGCATCCAGAGGTGTAACATACTGGTACATATTTAGACCAAAATAACGGGGGGGGGGCTGCTATAATATAAGTTTGAAAGTTGGTTTCACAATCACTTTTTGACAGATTAACCATTCTTATTTAACCGCTCAGCTTTGCTGTTGAGACAAGAGAGAGATAATTTTCACTTTTTATGAGTAATTTTCTTTGATCTCGAAGGATAAGCTAATATATAAGTTCTATGCTCACACAAGTTCAAACAATCCAACGCTGTACACATTTGTTCTGGTGATGAAAGACAGAAAGAGACAACAGTGCTGTGTTCAAAGGAAATGACATAAGTTGGCAGTAATTACAAAAAGTAACTTAACTGAGCTTATAAATCAAAGGTTCGAACTTGATGTCATTATAAAAGATGTTAGATATTATGCTGTGTAA
The DNA here is from genome assembly GCA_039654765.1 of Mylopharyngodon piceus. Classification (NCBI taxonomy): domain Eukaryota; kingdom Metazoa; phylum Chordata; class Actinopteri; order Cypriniformes; family Xenocyprididae; genus Mylopharyngodon; species Mylopharyngodon piceus. Next base: position 10,682,692 of record CM077459.1, on the reverse strand, counting down.
CAGTCGGTAACTTAAAGGACTAATCACCCAACTATTTAAATACTGTCATGATTTGACAAAGAATGAATCATACTGATCTAGCTCTTAAATTCAATTCACTGACTAAATAATCTAGGTGATGAGTAAATAACAACTTAGGTTTTAATCGGTTTCTACTTTGAAGGTAGCGTGCCTGCTTTTATGATGCTTTTACTTCCTTTTGAAAGTTTGAAGGAAAGTAATGTGAGTCATATTGGAACAAAATATAGGTTTCATTATAGAATTACCCTTAAAGAACAAAACGTCCGGCACAATCATTTATCATATTTTACTTTGCGCATTTGGTTATGGCATTAAAGAAAATTATTGGCTGCAACATTCCATTCCATAATTTGAATCAATACAATTGTGCTTCCCTGAATTTTTTTTTCCATAACAGATAGTATGCACAAGAGTGCTGGGCACAGAGTCAGGAAAATCTGTCTTTCTCATTGTGTCATTGCTCGATGATAAAGCACCTATACCTCAAATTGATTTAAAACTAAGGTGAGCAGCACAACGTCATGTCATAATTTAATGAAACTCACAAAGCATCATTGTACAGTTGATTTCAAGGATTTATGGGTGCTTCTTCAACTATGGGCACTTTTTGAAAATAAAATCTCTTAATACTAGTTTAATTTGTCCACTAGCAATATCCAACATGTTTTACGGCAAAAATTGTTGTTGAAATACCATCACCTCTCCAATTGACCTTTTGCCGGGAGTTTGATTGACAGGTGATCTAACCAATCATAACGCCGAATCCGCCATTATGTCCGACAAAGCAGTCAGGGGAGTTAGTAGATTAACGCTGTGGACTTGAACTTGAAAAATTGTCTGTACTTACGTCTTTCCGCAGTTAAAACAACGTTCTATCTGATGTTCATTAATGTCTATTTGATGCTATAAATAAAGTCGGAAGAGGTGATCTGTTAAGGTGCTGCTTGAACTGAGGCACTACGGCGATCTGTCACGACACACTAAAGAGCCACAAAACAGTATTTATTGTTTAAATTTCTTTAAAAGTTACAAAATTTTAAATTTGAGACTGTTTCATATCAAAAGTAACCTGCTCTGCCTTATCTGTCAAGGCATTGTCAGCTTCCTCTTTGCTCCGCGTTGCATTTTTCACTGCATGAGAACGTGTGGCGTGAGAGCGGCATGGCTTGTCGGACATAGCAACAGTAACTAAAGGGGGCGGGTCTTCACAAACGGTCAATTACGTGTTGTGTTTAATAGCACTCTGTGACTTGGTGAAAATGACGTTTTGGTCAACTTGTGTAAAAATGTACATAAATGAATAGTTCAGCCATGAAACACTATTCACATTCTGATTGGTTGTTTTAATGTAACTTCCACAGCCAATCGATTTCATGTATCCAGTACTACTTCCCTTTATAACCACGACGCATCCAAACTAATACACTAAATGCGAATTCTTATTCTAACCCTCCACCTCCCCAGCACCACCTGCCTAGACCTGCTATGGTGGATCTCCCTCTCTCTGTCATGACTAGTGATGGGGAGTCGACTCCAAAAGAGTCGATTCCTCGACTCTGAATAGCCCCAGTGTCGGGGTCGACTCCAGCACAGGAATCGACTCTCGGTGTCAACTCTCTTGCTGTGTCCGAAATCGCTCACTTGTTTACTGATTTTCGAATCCAGCCTATATAGTATGGCAGTTGAGTGCACTAGAAGCAAGGAGTGAACAAAATGAAGCGAGGAATTCGGACACTGACGAATCTCGTCAGAGATCTGTCGCAGAAACTTTGTCACATACATTTATCCTACATGCAGCTTACTTTAGAAATAGATAATGGTCATAGTGACTTTAGATTGTAATTATACATGCCTCTGGTGCCAGCTTTAATATTGATGGAAGCTTATAGTAATGCGATAAATATAGATTTGATTTTCCATGGTTAACGCGTGTTCATATTCATAATCATTAAACTAACCATCAATAACAATAAAAGCTCACATCCACAATAAACACTTTGATAGCCTAAGTGTACATTATTTTATGCATTTTTGTATGTATTGTATTAATTTTAGTGTATTTAACTCTCCTGTCCAAGCACTTTTAAGACAATGATCATGTGTGTTTAGCGCCATCACCCGACCATTATAATGAGATTAATTCTGACATAATATTCGACCACAGATGTTTTTCGTGACTTTTCTCTCTGTAAAATTAGGTATCGGCAATTAGCTAGGTAGCAACATTGATAGGCTACTCATCAAGTCATAGCTAAATTGGACTAATTCGGACAGTCACACTAAACGTGTGTTGTTTTAATGAGCGGATTTTAAGGCTTCGTGTCGGGGAAAAATTAATGTAAAGTGTGTAAAATTAAAGTGTGTAAGGACTGCCATCTTGCCTTATTTATGACCCTGTTTTGATGTAAAGTAAGTGGAGTCGAGGAGTCGATTCCATCGACTCCTACAGTGGGAGTCGGGAGTCGGAGTCGACTCCAAAAAACCTGGAATCGAACACCCCTAGTCATGACTGAAATCCTTTCTTTTTTTTCTTTTCTTTTTTCATTATTAGTTTTTACAATGTTTTATTAATATTTTATGGTAGATTTTTTTATTTTTAGAGAGTTTGTTTTAGAAAACAAAATAGATACGTTATTTGAAAAGTAAAAAATAATAATAATAATAAAGACTAAAAACTGAAAAGTTTTCAAGACTTGCGTCTTATAATGCAAAAACAAATGTTGAAATCTGCTAATTGTAATAAAAATCAACTGCTAGAACATAAAAATTGCCATAAAACTGAAGCTTAAGAAACACCCATAAATGTTTCCTTACTGAGCCATAACATTGTGGCAAGCTTATGAATAATAGACTACATAACAAAATGTTTTTATTTCTAAAACAATTTAGGGAGTATTAGTGAGAATCAAAAAGAAAAAAGCTAGCATAAATCTCAAACGAACACCATTTCCATTTGCTGTTAAAAATAGAAAAAGAGTTCTCATGCAATTGGAAAATTGCTTCACTTTTGTGCTTTAGTGGCTTCCATTGCGGTTTGTTTATTGTTCCTTGGCTGCATTAGGCCAAATTCAATAGATTATGAAGGGAAACATTTAATCATTTATGGTGGGAGAAATTGCTTTTATTGCTGCACACAGTTAAATGAAAACAAAGGATACAGCACACAGACACAATTGGGCCTGCACAAATACGTCTTACTTAAGAGGCCAGATATATAATCGTACATTCATAAGACATCCAAACAAGAAAGAAGAACTATCAAGGCGATTAGTAAAGAACTGAATGATATATAAACCTTTTTTTTCCTCTCAAATATGAATATAAGCCAAAAGTCTGCAAGCAGTGTTTTGCCTGAACCTCCCTAGTCCTTTTAAGGCAGGTGGAGTTATCTGAAGCAAATGAGTAATGATAGTTGGCTCCCATCACAAACCTACTGCAGACGTGTTTGTTTAGCAGGAGTCACCCTGTAGAAGTGAGTGCAGTGTAGCAAATCACGTATGAGATTTTAACTTATCTATGAAAAGCATCATAGTCTAAACCTCAGCATGTGATGGCAACAGAATTTGTAACGGCCACTTTTCTTTTTTGTTCAGATATGGGATGTTTAGAGAAGCTTAAAGGATTAGTTCACTTTTAAATGAAAATCACCCCAAGCTTTACTCACCCTTAAGCCATCCTAGGTGTATATGACTTTCTTCTTTCTGATGAACACAATCGGAGATATTTTAATAAATATCCTGACGCATCTGAGCTTTATAATGGCAGTGAATGGGACCAACAATTATGAGCTGAAGGATGTGCTTCCATCCACATCTATCCATCATAAACGTACTTCACACGGCTCCGGGGGGTTAATAAAGGCCTTCTGAAGTGAAGCAATGCGTTTGTGTAAAAAAAAATATCCATATTTAACAAGTAATGAAGTAAAATATCTAGTGTACGCCAGACCGCCTTCCATATTCAACTTAGGAAGAGAGCACAACGCCTCTCGCAGTTCAAAAAGCTTACGCTACGTCCTACGCCTTCCCTAATCAACTTACGGGAAAAGCTTAACTGACGCCACGCCAGTTTACACTTTCTTCGTAACTTGAATAGGGAAGGCGGTATGAATTGTTAGATACAGTTTATGAAGGTCAAAATCTCTGAGGTGGAACAGGCCAAATTCACCAATTGATGTGTTTCCTGTAAAGCTAGCTACTTTTCATGCTAGGCTAATTTTAAGTTCGATTAAAAAAAAAAAAAGACACCAATGTTTACCTTATTTGTGGAAAGTGACTGTTGTCTTGCTGGTGGCCAGGAAACAGACATTTCTCACTTAAAAATAAAAGGCCAAGTGTCAATTTGGCATTCATTAGCTGTGAAGCGCAAGACATATTTTGTTTCATTCAATCAAATTAATATCCACTCAAACACCATGGAATTTGCATACATATTGGATGAGCCTGCAAAACTGTCCAATTATGACAAAGTATTTTTTAGCATCATTATTTGGTCGATTTATGCACAAAAGCTTAATCAGGATACTGTCTCCTGTTGCCATGGAAAATTTTTGGCAAACGAGGACCGTTGGCATTCTTGAAAAAGATTCAGTGACATATTATCATATAACATTCCGACGCTGAGCCAACCCAATACTGATGCGAATTAATAGCATAATAAATTTGAATTAATTATTTTTTGTCTTTAGGGACAAGACGGTGCCTCTGGGAATCTGCCCAGCGCCCACAATCCACATTTAATTAAAAGTCTATTCTCCATCTGATATCCAATACACATTTAACCATGTCGTTTTGGTTTGCAGGTTTGATTGGTCTTCTATCCAGTTTGTTTCTGCATGATTCCATGCTTCATTGAGATGGATTATTCTGCTGTTCCTTCAGGTTCCGGTACTTTGTTTTTGTCTCTTACAGAATTTAGATTAAAATGATGAATGTATGCATGTTTTACTTTTGCTTTTTGAGTATAACAATGTTAAAACACTAAAACACTGACATGCTCAAAGCTCATTTAAAAATTTGTTTTAGAAAGGGTATATTTCATGTTGACTTTTTAAAAATTTAGTTGATTCATCAAATTTGGAAAGGCAATTTAAGAGCACTAAGTACTATTTAGTACTGTAAGAGTACTAAATAAAAAAAAAAAATTCTTTTCCATAGGGCGCTGCTAAGTAGGTCTACTGCAAATCAAGGGAACTTGAAGTGAAAATTCATCAAATTTACTAATGGAGGTGATGTGCTCTTCAAAGTATGTGCGCTTTCTGCTGTCAGTGGATTTTCCTTGCACTTATCTGCTCAACACAACTTGTGCCATTTGTACGTGCCATACATCGCTTGCATTACTGCCTTGACGCTTCATTTCTCTGAAGAATCTTTCCATCTCACCCTGAACTGCCATTAGATGGCAGACCATTTAGAAAAATGATGCATGAGCCAAAATATTATGCAAACCGACTCTGACAGTACATATCACACGAAGTGCAACGTGTATATTAGATAAGTGTCCTTGTGTACTATATATATATATATATACACACACACACACACACACACATACATATACATATAGTACATAATATATATCTTGCTCTTTTTTTAAAGGGCGAAAATTGAGTAAACCCGATCTGCCAACCCGATCCGGCTGGTACTCCATGTTTCTGTTGTGGTGTCAATATCCACTCTGATGTCTGATGAACACTTAAGCTTTTACTCTTGCATGTTAGAAGTATGTCTTGCATCAAGGCCGCACCAAAGTGTACTTCACGAGCTGAGTGATCATTCATTTCCTTTTCCCTTGACGTTTGCAGTTGGACCCAAGCCACACTTTTGAGTTAAGTGTCATCCTTTCGCTGTGTTCTACTGACCCTCGAGTCCTCTGGAGTCTAGGCTATGACAGGAAAAGGTCTCAGTAGAACTACTGTGTACATAGGAGCTGAAAAACTGTTTTTTGAAAGCTATTTATTTTGTAACCATTCAAAATGTTATATCCAAGCAAACATGAGTGGTTTGACCTTGGAACTATAATTCTGCATTACTATCCTCCTTATATATATCATTTAAGCAGTATCAAATGTGTATTTAAATGGCCTTTTTCCCCATTGAGCTGTTAAAATGTACATTTTCCAACCTGATCTCATGGCAATTCGTACGCATATTACGAGGTGGCTAATTCATACGAATTTGTACGAACTCACTCGTAGGAATTCGTATGTTTTTTGCTAAATTGTACGTAATTTACGAATTCATATGAATTCGTACAAATGACCTACCCCTAACCCCGGCCCTAAACCTATCCATCAGTAGGGTTTAGACAAATCGTATGAATTCATACAAGTGAGGTCGTACGAATATAGCTTACAGTATTATTACCAGTGTTGGGGAAAGTTACCATAATTAGTATGGTTGAATTAGATCATTGAAGGTCAGCAGAAAAGACATTGGTTAATAAAGTAAGATTAAATACATAAAGTATATTTGTGTAATTTAACATAGTTAATAATTACAGGTTTGTATACAATTCTGAGATTGCATTTCACTGTTTTTATTCATTTTGAGGAATACTGAATGTTTTCGTGCAAGTGGGATGAGTAAATGCATGTTCACATTTAGTCTAGAATTACAATAAGCATCATGTTCACACAGCGCACACAACACCTCTGAACTTACCCTATTTCTCTCAACATGGGGACAGGAGAGCTGTCAGTCAATAAATGTGAAAAATTAACTTGCGTTACTTATTTGAAAAAGTAACTTAGATATTTTGCTGTAAATTGAAATGCATTACTTTACTAGTTACTTGAAAAAGTAATCTGATTAGTAACTCAAGTTACTTGTAATGCATTACCCCCAACACTTATTTTTACTAAGCAAAAGTATCACTAATAGTCAGTAAAACTAACCACTCTTAATATATCTGGTAAAAGTTCAAAAAGCAAGAGTTTTTTTCGGTTCTTGCCTTATCTGCACAGGCTTATGCAGTTAGTTAGAATTAATACAATTTAATTTGAGTCATATTTCCTCTCCAGAGCACATTTAAATTCAAGAGATACGATTTGCTGTTCCAGTCATAATGGACTTTGATTGTATTCTGCTGCTTGGAGTCACAAACACAAACCGAAGCGAACGAGGGCAGCACGTCTAGTTTCATTCAGAATATTAAATCTTTCTGAACACAATACCAAAAGCAGTGTCTGCAGACCCCGTTTTTTTGTAACGTGACATACAAAGTGGCTGTTTTAGCAGAAGGAAATGGCCTAAGCCCTCTCTTTTCAGATAAGAGAGGTAATTACAGTGGTTTGGACAAGGCCGGCGCTGTCGGGCGAATTCAGAGCACAAAACGGGCAGATTAGAATACGCACAAAAGCACCACTGGGATTTCAGATTACAGGTGGTCTTGGACATAACCACATTATTTGATGATGCATTGTTTCATGAAGTATTCTGACAGTGGAAAGAGCATGCTTGCATCCCATTCTTCTCTTCTGACATGTCCAAGATCTTTTATCATCAATTTTGGGTGGACTTTGGGTTTCAAAACCCCTGTTTTGGTTCTTTTAAATGCTTGGTAGCTGCTGCATCCTTTCTTAAAATCAGCTTTCTGGAGGCAACAATGTTTATTAGCTTTTAAAGCACTAGTATGATGGTTAAATTACATCCAGAGCTCATTATTCTGACACATGGTGCATCAAGAGGGAATTTCTGAAGCTGTTTCCTCAGTGATAGCATGAGTACATTAAGTCCCAATAAAAACAGGAAGGCGAAATCTAGCGCTGTTCGCTATGACATCATTTGGACTCGAGTTGCTCTGTACATCAGAAATCAACAAAAGAGGCTTGAATTTACAGCCCATTTTAAAACAATTAAACTGGATTTATGGGGCCTTCAAATTGCTTGCAGCTTTTTAAAGATGTTTTAGCAGCACCATAAAAAGTACTCTCTCAAATAACAAAAAATAACTTTGGCAGGAAAATGCGGTATTAAACTTTTTATTGGCTTGTTACGGTAGTTTCCTCGCACCCTTTTGTTGTTTCGTATTAAAAGAATAGTTTGCTTTCATGTCGTTCCAAGGCCGTTTGATTTTATTTCTTCCGTGGAATATTCTGGCCACTCTATAGCATGTAATGAAAGTGAATGAATCAAGTCAAGTCAAATTTATTTATATAGCGCTTTAATACAATACAGATTGTTTCAGAGCAGCACAGTAATAAACAAGAAAATAACAGTATATGCTGCAAGTTCTTCAATTATGAAACAAATACAATTTCAGCTGTAAAGCAGCTCTAAAAGACAATAGTGTCATCATTCAGCTCACTTTAGATCAATGTTGATTCAATTCAATCACCATAAAAGTGATTAATACATTATGACTCACCCACTATACTACAAGTCTTCTGAATACAATAGTGAGGAAAACACTGAAATTTGATTTATTACCGAATTTCATGAGAGAAGTAGCCATGTTTGATTCATGAATTATTCTTTTTAGTCAGAGCTTTTAAAGGTGCAAAGTGTAAAAGTTGGGAGGATCTATTGACAGAAATGCAATATAATATGCATAACTATGTTTTCAGTGGTGTATAAAGACCTTACATAATGAACCATTATGTTTTTATTACCTTAGAATGAGCCATTTCTATCTACATACACCACGGGTCCCCCTCGCATGTCAAGTCGTCATTTCGCGCCGGCATGTTTCTACAGCAGCTCTAAATGGACAAACTGCTCTACAGATCGCGTTTAGTCACTATGTTGTTGTTCTTCTAAATCGTTCGTGTTTTTAGAGGCAGCTTGCATCGTTACTATGTTGAATATGCACAAAGTAGTAGTAGTAGTTAGTAGTCGTCTGGTTTATTTGAAGCAGAGACCGTTCTTTGTTAGAAGTAAGAAGAAACCTCATTGCTTAACTGGTAATGTACTCTCTGCTGTCTCAGACGACGACAGCTTTGCATCGACCAGACGGCCACCATAGCTTCTCTGAAAGGGAAGGGTGAGCTCCGTTGGTTGCAGTTCGCAACCTCACCGCTAGATGCCACAAAAATTTACACATTGCACCTTTAAATGAATTGGTGATTCAGTTCATAAAAGTTCATAGTTCACAAATTATTATTTTACAAACTCACTGAATCAAAGATCCAGTTGCAGTGGCTAACAGCTCATTGGAGGGGAAGTTTTGCAGAGAATAAGTTAAATTTCAGTCTGTTTCTCACACAAAGCTATTGTATGACTTGGAATATAATAAATAGATCACACAACCACTTTAATGATACTTTTATGGTGCTTTTTTTGTCTTTTAAGATCTTGACAGTCTCAGAAATTCACTTGAATTAAGAAAAAAAAAGTTTTGGGGTGATCAATCCTTTAACATTCTTTTTGGTCTGGGTCAGAATTACTTCAGAACTGTTTGTTTGGATAGAAACTTTGCTTGGAGTTAAAAGCTGCTTATAGTTTAAAAACTACATTAATTTCTTATGACATTTTTCATGCAGACAGTGTACTGAAGTGACTTTTCAGACAAACTTTGATTAGAAATTTATTTTAAAGACAGTTTAGAGAAGGCTCAATCCATTCATGAAAAATCAAAAGAATTACTCTCTTTCTAAAATAGATGAATTTATCATTGTCAAAGCACATTAGTTTTGTCATGCTTTGACCTCGGTACATGTTGTTGACAGTCTGAAATGATGATTTGGATGAGAAACAGCAGACATTGACCCTATCTGTCACTGCACATTCATGCCATGCATGGTTGCATGCTTGTACTGCAGTTTTACAAGGCCATCTGATGCACTGGAAGAGGAAATTATGTTTCTATTTTTTTGAAACTCAAGTCTAATGTTGTTTGTCAGGCCAAATACCACCATCTGTGACACAAATTGCACTAACCTTTTCCCAAATGCTATTCTCATACATTCATGATTCACAGTTAACAAAATCTATGAATATCATGTTATATCTCGCAAAATAACTGCAGGAAAGTTTTCGACCAATAAAAAGTAGCATGCGTGGATATTTTTGTACAGAAACCCTGAACCAAGGTAACTACCTTCCTTTTATATAGTTCACATTTTTGACCAGACAATTGGGCACAAAATATCTCAGTATTTTTTTCCTCTACTGTAAAAATGTTTTTTCAAAGTTGTAAATAAAACAAAGATTATTGGAATACTTTTTACAAGAACATTTCACATTTAATTAGGTGTTACCTGGACAGTTACTCAGAATTTCAGAGTGAAAACTGATTTAAAAGTAAACATTATTGGCGTTTTGTTTTTCAAAGAAATTACAAAACATTCTGCAAAAAGTGTATGTGTGTATAAATATAAATATGTATAAATATGTATAAATGTGTATGTATAAATATCGCACGGCTCTCAGCCAATCAGATTCGAGAACCAGAACAAACTGTGTGTGTGTGTGTGTGTGTGTGTGTGTCTGTATATATATATACACACACACACACACACACACACACAGTTTGTTCTGGTTCTCGAATCTGATTGGCTGAGAGCCGTGCAATATTTTAGTGATAACAGCACTTCTACCTTTTCACCGTTTGTATCACTCCGCTTGAAGTGACTTTCATGGCGGCCGAGCAAATCCACCATATTTTTTACAAATACTACACTTGTTGTACCTCGAACTGTAGTTTTAAGAGTTTTTATGTAAGAATGTAGTTGTTTAGACCTGAAATATGTGACTCATATTTAATCATAGTGTCTATTTTACAATGTTTAGACGTTTTCAGAGATGCGAGCTCCAGGCCGTCAACGGCTGTTCAGAGCTTGTGTACCCGCCGAGAACAGCTTCATCTCGGCCAGTGCTTCGGGGATTTGCCGCTGGCTCTTATAGTGGTTAAACATGAGATATAATTCATTTTGGGTATATACAATCTTTGGTCTCATTAATCAATTGTTCCTGAGCAAATCGAATTGGGCTATGTTAAATTTAATCATTTAATGTTACGGCTATATTTAACTTACATCCTGTAGAGCACTGCTTTTGTAGCCTACGTTTGACTGAATTGTACAATTAGGTTTATTTCCTATTGTATAATGGCTATTGTTGTTAATATAAATATTGTTGTTCAATAAATATTATTTTATATAAATAATATGTTGTATTTGGTGTTGAGAAAGGGTCCATTAGTGCGTAAAATGGATTGAGTGAAAGTTACATTAATACGCCATTAGATGGCGGCAAACTTTACGAGTGAATGAGTCAGTCGCAAGAGACTTTTAAATTGAAAGCGACTTTTGTAAACAAAGGACGTTGTTTTAGCGCTGTTATGGAAAATTCCTTTAACTGTAAAAAGGACAAATACAAAGATCGCTTTCTTCAGTGGACATTCAAATTGGATTTTATAATGGATACAATATTATGGACATCGACCTGAAGAATGAATGTTATATCAGACACAGGTAATGCTCGCTCACGCAATCTCTCTCTCTCTCTCAATAATACTGTACAAAATACAATGAGTTTCAATGGAGGGACTCAACATTCCTTCATTACTAGTTCTAAAGTGACGTTTAAGAATTCGTAATGGAGGCTTGGTCAAACTGTCAACTTGAGATTTGAATCCGTGGCGGAAGGAAGTAGTTCTGCACAAAAGAGGGTTTTAAAGACACTCTGTTGTTATTTCTTATTTATTTACACACTCGTGCCGTCGAACTGTTGTATAAATGCAATATCACACTCATAGCCATGTATATCAGCACGCTGTGATTACCTACGGCTGATTCACAGCCGTGCTGATTTACAGCCATATCGCACAGCTACTCCTGTGATATTGCTCATATATATATATACACACACACACACACATGCATATATATTATATATTTACAAACTTTTATGTTAGATGTGATTAATCGCGATTAATCGATTTGTCGGCACTAGCAAAAAGCGAATTGGTTAAGAGTGACAGTGGCATGTACAAATTATACTACAAAAAAATATACATCACAACAGCAAAAAAAGAAATGAAATAGACTGTAAGGCACTTAAAAATAGCATTATTTTAGACAAAACTTTTATATAATTAGTACATGAATGTATTACACTTTGCAATTCTTATTTTTAATACAGTAGGCGGTGTATCCTGACAAAAGGAAATGTTACTTATTGCTCTGAGACTGCTTAGAAACAAGCTGTTTCATTGTTTCCCTTTGAAAGGTCAAGGAGAATAAGTCATTACAATAGGAGACGAGAGTCTTCTGTTCATTTTATTTAACTGAAATCTTGTCTCCAGGTTCTGAAAACTGCTTCAGTAATCTGTGTTCAAATGTGTTCCAGTTGTCCGAGCTACATCTGTGCCATTTCCCAGATGGAGGCTTTATCAAAGGAGTAGACTTAGGCTTTAAATTTCAAGACAGAAAGTACAAAACACTTTGTAAATCAGCTACAATGAAAGTCTGAAACCATCACCTATATGATATGCCAACTGAGGTAAGAGAAAACGCAGACCTCATGGTCGTTCTTTACAGCTACACCTACTAATTATCAAGGGAGGGTTCGAGGATGGAGGGTGTTTCAGGGGAAATGGGCATATGGACTTTCTTTGCATCACTTGCCTCTAAGTCAATTAGAATGCTACTAAGAGAAAAAGTCCCCAGCACAGTACATTAGCCACCAGTGATTTGAACATTTATCACTTTAGGACAAGAGGCCATTGCGCTTGCCTGCATAATGGTCCTTACCACTTTGGGGGCCAAGCACAGTGTTGTATGTAGACATAACCACCCCTATGCTCATCTTGTGCAGGCAGTGAAAATTTAAAGCCAATAAAAGCCTGCTTATGTTCCTTTCTTGCAGAGTAACATTAAGTAGTATCATTAAAGACGATGTGAGCTGGTTAGATCTGTTTACATTTATGTCTTATCTCGCATGTTTCTGCTTCAGAATAAAAAAACAACTATATCTCACATTTGCGACTGTTTCTAAAAATTGTGTCTGTTTCTCACAATTACGACTATATCTTACATTTGTGACTGTTTCTCACAATTACGACTATATCTCATTTGCGACTATTTCTAAAAATTGTAACTATCTTACATTTGCGACTATTTCTTCCAATTACGACTACAGTATGTCTCATTTGCGACTATATCTCACAATTGCAAATTTATATCTGACATTTGCAACTATTTCTACAAATTGCGAGTTTATATCTTATATTTGTGACTAATTTTCACAATTGTGACTATCTGACATTTGCAACTATTTCTACAAATTGCGAGTTTATATCTTATATTTGTGACTATTCCTACGGATTGCAAATTTATATCTCACTTTGACTATATTACATTTATATCTTATGACTGTTTCTCACAATTACGACTATATCTCTCATTTGTGACTATTTCTCACAATTGCGACTATATCTCACATTTGCGACTGTTTCTCATAATTACGACTATATATCTCACATTTGTGACTATTTCTAAAGATTGTGACTATATCTCACATTTGCGGCTATTTCTACCAATTACGACTATATCTCACATTTGCGACTATTTCTACCAATTACGATTATGTCTCACATTTGCGACTATTCCTAAATTGTGACTGTATCTTACATTTGCGACTGTTTCTCACAATTACAACTATATCTCACATTTGCGACTATTTCTACCACTTTTGAATTTATATTTCACATTTGCGACTATTTCTAAAAATTGTGACTGTCTTAAATTTGCGACTATTTCTCACAATTACGACTACAGTATGTCTCATTTGCGACTATATCTCACATTTGCAAATTTATATCTCACATTTGCGACTATTTCTACAAATTGCGAGTTTATATCTTATATTTGCGACTACTTTTCACAGTTGTGACTGTATCTCATATTTGCATCTATTTCTCACAATTGCGAATTTCTATATTATATTTGCGACTATTTCTACCGATTGCGAATTTATATCTCATGTTGACTATATTACATTGATATCTTACGACTATTTCTCACAATTTCGACTATATATATTTCATTTGTGACTATTTCTCACAATTATGACTATATCTCTCATTTGTGACTATTTCTCATATTTGCGACTGTTTCTCACAATTACGACTATATCTCACATTTGCGACTATTTCTATCAATTTTAAAGTTATATTTCACATTTGTGACTATTTCTAAAGATTGTGACTGTATCTTACATTTGACTATTTCTCACAATTATGACTATATCTCACATTTGCGACTATTTATACCAATTTTGAATTTAGATTTCACATTTGTGACTATTTCTAAAAATTGTGACTATCTTATATTTGCGACTGTTTCTCACAATTACGACTGTCTCAAATTTGCGACTATTTCTACCAATTTTGAATTTATATTTCACATTTGCGACTATTTCTTACAATTATACGACTATCTCACATTTGCGACTGTATCTCACATTTGTGACTGTATCTCAAATTTGTGACTATATCTCACATTTATGACTATTTCTCACAATTGTGACTTTATTTCTTATAATTGTGACTATATTTCACATTGTGAATTTTTATCTCACAATTGTGGCTATTTCTCACAATTTCTCCCAACTGTGGCTCTATATCTCACATTTGCAACTCTACTGTAATTGAGACTTTTCTTCTTATTTTAAACTAATTATGAGGCACTTAGTGTTCTTTTGCATAAACATAAAAATAAGCAACAAAATGCACAGCTAAAAGCTTTGAAGCACTTTTCAGACAGCTGTCAGTCATAGGCAAAAACTTCTGGGTCTGCATCTTTTGGGATTACAGTAGTGCTTCAACATGAAAACAAGCACCACAGCCTTATAATATGCTATTCATAATGCTGACTAGAACTGACTAAAACACTTTGACTTGACAAGCACTGTGTGGCTTTTAGCTCTGCAGGTCCACTCCTGCCCTGGTCTCCAGCTGTCTTAAAGTCTGCTGACGCAGCATGTGATTAACATATACATGAGAGGTGTTTCACACCTGAGCTTTTAAACAGCATTTCTCTGTGCCGCATGTGGCCAAAACAAATTTAGTGTTGCAGCTTTACAATTCACTGTGATGTCTTGGGATAAACAGAAACATTATATGATGTGTGCTGATGAACTCAATGACCTCGTTGGATATCAGGACTGTCATGGAACTTTTTCAGCACTTAAAAGAGAGCTTCCTGGCGACCTCAAACATTTCCTTAAGTAGTAAAAGCTGTCTCAGTGAGACATTAAATTGCCATCTGGCTTAATCACCAATAGGTTTAACTCAAGTCAGTGTTACCAAAATGACATCTGGACGCTAAGCAGTTTCATACTGCAATAGTTACTTAAAGGGATAGTTCACCCAAAAATTTATATTTTCACCCTCATGTCTTTCTGAACCTGTATGCTTTTATTTTTGTTTGTGGAACACAAAAGGAGATATTTTAAAGCAATATACAGTGTGTGTATATATATTGTACCACAAACTGTAGTTTTAAGAATTTTTTAGACCCTAATGTACTTGTTTAGACAGTTGAGAGATTTGTTTAGATGTTTTCGGAGATGCGAGCTCCAGGCCGTCAGCGGCCGTTCAGAGCTTGTGTACCCGCCGAGAACAGCTTCGTCTCACCCAGTACTTCAGGGATTTGCCGCTGGCTCTTATAGTGGTTAAACATGAGATATAATTCATTTTTGGTACATAAAACAGGCAATCTTTGGTCTTGTTAATCTATCACTTGTTCTTGAGCAAATTGAATTGGGCTAATTTAATATTAAGGCTATATTTAACTTGCACCCTGTAGAGCACTGCTTTTGTATGTTTGACTTATTGTACAATTGTGTTTATTTCCTATTGTCATTTATAATGGCTATTGTTGTTAATTTAAATATTGTTGTTCAATAAATATTATTTTATATAAATAATGTTGTATTTCGTATTGAGAAAGGGTCCATTAAGGGTCCTACGGCACTCGTGTCACGGCCAAATCACAGCCGTGCTGATATACAGCCATAACGCACGGCTACTCGTGTGATATCGCTCATATATTACACACACATATGGAAAAGAGCAGCGTAACAAGTCTTCAAAATATCCCAGGTGGCTTGAAATATAGTGCAGTCGTATTAACTGCTTTTATAAAAAACAATAAATGGTGCTTTTAAGCTACACATTTTCAAATATTTTGGAACGACATGAGATTGACCAAGTAATACAAAAATTTACTTTTTTAGTGAACTATCCCTTTAAGATGACTACCATATTTAAATGGCCAGCAATCAGTCACACCACAGACAAAGTCTATGATTTGTGTGGTTGAGCTGAAGTGTTTCACTTCTTTCTCTATATTTAACTAATTCTGAACTTTGTGCTTGGATTCTGTGGGCGAAAAACTGGAAGAAACAGAAAAAAAGAAAAGAAATGTCAGTCCGCTTGCCATTCCCCATCCGTATACCCCCTCTAAACTTCTTTTCTCATCTCTCTCCAGAGTTGCACAGCCTGTGCCAAAGATGAACTGAAGCATTAACAAGCTCGAATGCTGCTGGTGTGTTTCTCTCACACAAGCACTGAGCTTACTAGGGCAATACAGTCAAACAAACCTTCTGGCATATTTCACAGCCCCTTGAGTTGTCGCAACCCCAGGCAGATCAATAGGTCAGGTGACAAGATCACACACAGGTTAGTGAATGTGTGAGGTGTCAAACTAACAACTCAGCCTGGAAGGTTGTCTTCTATAGACATTTATGAGCAGATTTGGTCTTTGTATTGCTAGAAAGTGACTACTTTGGTTTGCCCTTTTGGTGAAGCATGCTGTTTTGTCCTTCAGTGAGAGAGATTCAAAGGTGGTTTTTGGTAGGGAAAATTTACAATAAAAACGGTACAAGGCACACTCATTATTTAAGTGGATATTTCATAATAGATTTTTTTTTTTTTTTTTGTATTATTTGTACTCCTTTTCTTTTCTATATATTTTTTTCTATTGTCTATTATGAAATCTCCAGTTAAGTAAAGGCTTTTTAATGAACCTAAAAAAATTATTAGGATATAAGAAATGATCGATGCAAAGATGGTGTATTTTAAGCTGACTTCTTTCTATAGATTAAAATAACCACATTTGTAAGTTAATTGAATGGTCTGTGGACGTATGGGAAATCATTTTCATTAATTGTTATGGCATATTTCCAGTGCAGTAAGTCAGGATGTGTTAATGACATCTGCTGGTGTGTTTCTCTAACTTCTCCTCTGAACAGACAGATATATAGCGTATGCAGATGTTCAAAAGTTATTCTTGTAGATTAGTGATTTTTAACCAGGGGGTCAGGGCCCGCTAGGGGCCCTCAACAAATTTTCATGGAGGCCACAAAATGATTTGAAATGAAAAACTGCCTTGGCGTTGTATAAAAATAATATGCTGAGACCAAACTGGTGCAAACTCAAAAATGATGTTGATAAAATACGTTTACAAGTTGCTAATGATATCTGAGTCCACAGCGATTTCAAGGTTCAACACTAATGTAAGTTTCCTGTCAAGAATTATTTGTTAAGTTTATATACATGCTTAGAAATGTACTATTACAATATTCAGTATTACAACACTGTAAAATATTGCAAGGATTTTACAAAATGTAACTTTAATTTCTAACACTAAAAATAATGGGTAACACTTCACAATAAGATTTCATTTGTTAACATTTTTATTCTGAATTTTACTGTGAAATCTACAGAGCCCCTAAAGGGACATGGTGAAGGAAAAAAAATATGAGATGGAAGGGAAAATTATGTTAAAGGATTAGTTCACTTCAGAATTAAATGTTTATGTCTTTCTTTCTTCAGTCGAAAAGAAATTAAGGTTTTTGAGGAAAACATTCCAAGATTTTTCTCCATATAGTGGACTTCAACAGTTACCAACAGGTTGAAGGTCCGGATTGCCGTTTCAGTGCAGCTTCAAAGGGCTCTACATGATCCCAGCCGAGGAATAAGGGTCTTATTTAGCGAAACAACCGGTAATTTTCTAAAAAAAAAAATAAATAATTGTTTTTTTATATTTTTAACCACAAATGCTCATCTTGCACTAGCTCTGCAATGTGCCACGCTTTATGTAATCATGTTGGAAAGGTCAAGCGTGACGTAGGCAGAAGTACCAAGCAAGTGTTTACAAAGCAATTGTGCAAAGACTAAGTCAAACGCCCTTTACAAAAAAAGGTAAAACAACGATGTCGGATGATTTTGAAGTTGGAGGAGAAAATGAGAGGAGAGTTTTTCGCCCTACTGCGGTACTTCTGCCTACGCCACGCGTGACCTTTCCAACATGATTACGTAATGCTTGGTGCATCGCAGAGCTAGTGCAAGATGAGCATTTGTGGTTAAAAAGTATATAGATTTTATTTTTTTTAGAAAATGACCGATCGTTTCACTAGGTAAGACCCTCGGCTGGGATCGTGTAGAGCTCTTTGAAGCTGCACTGAAACTGCAATTTGGACCTTCAACTCGTTGGTAACTGTTGAAGTCCACCATATGGAGAAAAATCCTGGAATGTTTTCCTCAAAAACCTTATTTCTTTTCAAATGAAAAAAGAAAGACATAAACATCTTGGATGACATGGGGGTGAGTAAATTATCAGGAAATTTTAATTCTGAAGTGAACTAATCCTTTAATGCTTTTGCATTCTCTCGCGTATGCTTTGTGTTCCCCCGAGAAACTTTGCATTCACTTGCAAAATGTTTTGCATTCGTTGTGTTCACTCGTAAAGAACATTTGCCAGCAAAGTTTCTTGCGGGAACACAAACATTTTGAGAGCGAACGCAAAGTTTCTCGGGGGAACGCAAAACTTTTGCAAGGGAACGCAAAAGCATTGAAATATAGCCTATTTTTTCCTGCCATCTCTTGTTTTTTTCCATCACCATGTCCCTTTAGGGGCTCCATAGAAATCAATGCAGGCTAGGTCATTTCTTTTCATAACCCAAACAGTTACTCAAAAATATGCATATATTAATTTTCATAATTTCAAAATGAGTTCACTGACTTTTAGAAGTCGAAGCTTCAGTGTTTGTTTTCTCGCCCCAGGATCGTTCGGAGCGGGTTTCTCTCACTATTGCGATAGGGAAAACCCGAAATGGAGCTGGAGCGTGATTACAGAGTGTTTTGAGCAGGGAGAGGAAATCACTCCGTTCCACTCATATATGTACATCCAGTCCGGTTTACAGTCTGTATGTTGCCAGTTTTTGTCTGAAAAATATGTAACCCTATAAAAATTACTTTAATAGAACTATTGTACATGTTGTTATGTTGTAGTGCTGTAGACAAGCACGGTTGTGACTACATAAAGATATTCAGTACATCAACACAGTGTGATACATCTCATGTAATTAAAAAAAAAAGTCTGTTGGACCGGAAATAAACATGAAGTTAATTCCTCGCATTAAAAATATGTGCCTCCAAATCATTCCCTTGCATAAACAAGCATAACAGACGGAGGAGTTCCCAAAATCATCCTCCATGTCTCCTCAGTGCGCAGCTCCCTGTGATTCTTTTCTCCTGCTGCTGCAGCTCGCGGCTGTTCAAACATTCGCGATCTCTCTCTCCTCAGAGCGTCTCACCAAGAATGTCAGCCGTCTATGTCTAGGTTTTGTTTAAAGTCTGAATCTATTCTCTTTAAGTCTGAGCTCGGTTATCAAGGAGACCAAATAGGTATTTCTCAGTTTGAATATCCTTTCAGTAAAGTCAACATCTGAGTCTTCTGTCTCTGCGCTCGCCTTCAATCAATCTCGCGCACCGTGGGCACGGGACTATCAACCGTCCGCAATCTCCTCAGTGGGAATGGATACGGTGTCTTTGCTCTCTTTTATTCGTGAATGGACCCCAAAATAGACAAGTTTGGTCGATTTATGCGTCTGTTTGTTTTGACCGTCTTTTCCAGTTCTGCGTTTTCTTGCTGGTACTAGACTGCAAACTTGTGTTTGGACAGGCAAAGAAGGGGAAATGATGGACAAAGACGGACTGGTTGTGCTGTTAGTTTTCTTGAATGTCTTTTTCATCCATACGGATGCGTTCAGAAGAGATACCGCAGAGAGACAGTCGAGATCCGAGGGTGGTTTCTGTCGGATTTTGCGGACGCAGACGCGGAGCGCTCGGAGAGAAGGACAGAACGAGTTTCGCCTCAGAGTTGAAGGAGACCCAGAAACTTACCAACCCGAGAGCACTTACAGAGGTTAGAGGTCACAAAATGTTCTTTTACGGCCAATTTAAAAGGCTTTTAATGCACGCCTGTGCAAAAACAACGTGTGTGGAGTATTGTAAATATTGGTGCGTAAAGCGTCGTCTTTAGTGCATCTTCTGCAGGTAAACCAAGTTGGCTGACACTAAAATGCTGAACAGCGTTTTATGTGAGGAATATGTGTGATTATTGGAAAAAGAGTTTAGAAAACCTGCTTTTTGCAGCACTAAAACCTAGAATGTTTACCAAAGAGGATATTTGGATAGGGGAGAGTGGGATTTTAGTAGCACGTTTTGTTCAAACGTCTCTAAGCTTCGTTTGAGTTTGTGTTTTAGGTGTCTCAAATTGCGATATAATATTCACTACAATCTCAAAGTGTAAATTTGTGTCAAGTATAAAAAGTGCTGTAGTTACAACCTACGCTACCATACTGTAACACTAATAGAAAACATGGATATTAATTATTAGTATTAATTTTATGTGGCAGTCACATTTATGTGTTAAGACATCACTGCTGTTTTCTTTAAAACATTTTAATTCAAACTATATAGTTAATATTTTATTCAAAACAACAAAATTGTATAACAAATATAGAAATACAATAAACATATGCAAACAACTGTTGCAAATTAGTGTATACTTTTGTCCCATTTTGTGGTACCAGTAGTACAAAAGTGTGTTACAACCTCCCTGTTTGGTAAGTCATTATATTTCTTTTTTTATTAGAAATAATGAATTGTGTCATATGTCAAAACAAGACAACCTGCTGATTCAGATGATGCCAAGTCTGCCATTTAACAAATATTATTATGATTTCAAACCAAATGATAAGATTTCAGAATGTTTTTGTCCTTTAAATCCTTTGTTTTTACACACTTTACAACTTTTACTGTCACCTTAGGAGGCTTAGGAGGATGGTGGTCATTTATGGCCTCATTTCTAACTGGTTAAGCTGTTAAAATTCTACTCAGTCTCCCCTACAAGTGAGGATCTGTTAAAAAACATTGTGACTGATTTGAAAAAACTATTTGCTGTATAACCTTGTGTATATTTTAATGTTTCCACAATAATTTACCTGTCAGGATAAGTTCAATATTGGTTTTAACATCTAAACGCTCCATAACCTGATATTTACTGACATTTGGATTCATGTAAGTGGCCTTCATTAAGCAGCAGATGCCTTTTTATGAGGGTTTTATGCCCGGCGTGTTTGTACATGCATATGTATTCACTGCTTCGTGTGAAAAGCACTCGCACAACCCACACGCTTACACGCAAATGTATGTGCCAAATGCGAGAGCAGTTTGCGACTTGCCCTGGCACACTGTTGAGATCTGACCTACTGTTAAGCTCATTTCTGGTACCTCTGACTTATATTTTGTTCTCTCTTTCTCTTTCTCTTTCTCTCTCTCTCTCTCTCTCTCTTTAGTGAGTTTGTATGCCTCCAGCCCATCTTACTTTCGTGGCTTTACCCTCATTGCTCTGAAGGAAGGACGGGAGGGCGTCACTCCTGACGATTACGCCGGCACTTTCAAGGTGAGGGATTGCAGTGACCCTGTATAACTGCCTTGAACTGTGGCAATCAAAGATGACAGTATAATTGCAGTCTCTGCAAAATGATTTGCAGTTTATGTTGGGTTGCGTCTGCATGTCTGTATTTAGACGTGGTACATTTTAGGAAGAAAACGATCATTAACCCTTTGGTGCATGAAATATTAAATCATAAAAAAACACGTTTGATTTCAAAAGAAGAATGTAATCATCTTCTTTTCCGAAAAAAATATATTTTAAAATAAATACAGCGATATAGAAGATTTAATTTTTGTTGTCATGAATAAAAAACATTAACATAAAGAGGAAAGTCATATGGAATTATCGGTAGAGGACCCCTTAGTTAAAGTCAGCATGAAACGAAAGTTGCGATAGTCTTTTCTTCCCTATTGTGACGTGTATATATAAGTGAAACATGTCATGTGAGTGACAGATTGCTCCGCCCTCACGCCAGTGAACACATCATCAGAGAAGAGAAGAGATGTCGCTGCAAAAGGGAGAAGTTATTTTGATTAAAGATTACGAGAACACATACGTTTAAAAAAATGATGTACACAGAAATCATTAATAATAAATACTGCATTATTCCATAAAAAACAAGAATTGTCAATTTTGATTTCATAGTGAATTTAAAAATGGCTGTAGTGAATGTCATATTTCAGAGGGTTAAAGGTGCGGTCACATTTCACATTTCAATTTTTATAAGCAAAAAGGTACTTTATCTATTGTCTATTGTGTAGTGATGTATGAAGCACCACTTCATACAGAAGTCACTTTCTGTTGGTCAGCGCAGTGAATCCTGGCGAACCTGTTGTGAAATATTTGTCGGGAAATCATTCGCCCTTACACAAAATTTCCAATCGTGTGGATTCCTGTTGAAATAACTGGATTTCACCCGAAAAAAATTTGCTGAACGACAGTAAATGTGACCACACCTATAGTGTTTTAAAGGGTTAGTTCACCCAAAAATGAAATTTCTGTCATTAATTACTCACTCTAATGTTGCTCCAAACTCATAAGACCTTCGTTTATCTTCGGAACACAAATTAAAATATTTTTGATGAAATCCAAGAGCTTTTTGACCCCCTTATAGACAGCAACGTCATAACCACTTTCAAGGCCCAGAAAGGTAATAAAGACATTGTTAAAATAGTCCATGTGACTACAGTGGTTCAACCTTATTGTTATGAAGCGACAAGAATACTTTTTGTGCACAAAAACAAAACAAAAATAACGACTTTATTCAACAATTTACTCTCTTCCATGTCATTCTCCTACCCTGTTTATGTAGTAAACACAGTTCAGCACTTTCAGGTTCTACGTCAGAACGACGACTCAGTATTGGCCAGCTCCTGCGTCAGCATCACACGCATGCGTCGTGTTGCTTACGTGAACAGCGTTGACCAATACTGAGTAGGCGTTCGGACGTAAACACGGAAGTGCTGCACTGTGTTTACTACGTAAACAGCATAGGAGAATGACATGGAAGAGAGTAAATTGTTGAATAAAGTCGTTATTTTTGTAAAAAAAAGTATTCTCGTCGTTTCATAACATTAAGGTTAAACCACTGCAGTCACATGGACTATTTTAACGATGTCTTTACTACCTTTCTGGGCCTTGAAAGTTGCAATGACATTGCTGCCAATGGGTGGTTCAGAAACCTCTCAGAATTCATCAAAATTATCTTAATTTGTGTTCCGAAGATGAACGAAGAAGGTCTTGCGGGTGTGGAATGACATGAGGGTGAGTAATTAATGACAGAATTTAAATTTTTGGGTG
This sequence comes from Mylopharyngodon piceus, assembly GCA_039654765.1. Lineage (NCBI taxonomy): Eukaryota > Metazoa > Chordata > Actinopteri > Cypriniformes > Xenocyprididae > Mylopharyngodon > Mylopharyngodon piceus. Next base: position 10,659,180 of record CM077459.1, on the reverse strand, counting down.
AACTATCCCTTTAAGGATTTCAAATCCATCTTTTGCCAGAGAGCAAAGCTGAAGTTGTCTCAGACATGCTGCTCCTCATTGGTAACGCACTGACCGTCTCAGAGCCATGTCCTCTCTGAAAGACAGGACCCCTATCATTTAGTGCTCTCCACATCAAGCCGCAGTGCTTCCCAAACTAAAGCAGGAAGGCTGTTAGCGCGGCATCTCTCCCCCCAGATCTCATTAACTGTGGTTGCCGCTCTGCACTTCTTACCGCTGTGTTTTTCAGTGCTAAGATTGCCTGGCGGATGTTAGCAGACGTCCTCTGTTGAGGTCTTTAACTGGGGATTCTTTCGTCTTGACAGACTAAATTGAACGAACGAAAAAACACAATAAAAGCAACTACAAATAGACAAGGCAAAATGAGAAAAAGCTGTGGTTTGGGCCTAAACATTTATGAAGCAATGACGAATAATGATGTTGGAGATGTTGAATAGGAGAAATCTAGTTCAACGTTTTTAGAAATGTGATCTTTGTATTCTTTTTGGCTTTATAAATTTTTGAGATTTGATTTTATACTATTGACTCTAAAAAGTAGCTTTCAAGCACATTGTTCTTGGTATTTTTTGCTATTTTTTAATTTAATTTTGGCTTTTTTCAAAATAAGACTAACACTTATACATATATATATATATATATATATATATATATATATATTATTTACACACACAGGGCTTGACATTAACGCATTTGACAGGTTCAAATATATATTTAATTAAAAAAATATATGCGCTGTGAGTTTCAGAGTGAACCACGACGCTTTAATTATTTACATGCGTGCAGGTTACGTGTTTCTTCCAGCGTCTCAGCAGCTCCGTTCACAGTAAATGCTGTTCCACACAAACTCAGTGTCTGCGTGTGCTGTTTGTTTGGGTTTCCAATTACGAGCATTTGGGAAGGTTTATAAAGTCTGACACACTTATAAAGTCTGTTGCACTGTTATCATTTACATGCGTGAAGTGTGTCTCAGCAGCTCGGTTAACAAACTCCATCTCTGAATATGCTGTGAGTTTGGGTTGTTTATAACGTTCATATGGGAACGCAACGTGTGCCATTTCACCAGATTTGTAACATAAATCATTTATAAACCTACGCCAACACAGGAGAATACATCAGTATGTTTCTAAATATACAAATTGTTGTTGAGCGATTTCAAAATGAAAGTTTAAACCCTTGCTGTGAGTATGCATGTTTTGATGTCCACATGTTCTTGTTCAAGAAATTACAGTGGCTGTAGCATTTCTATCATAAAGAAGTGGCCAATTATTAAAGATTATGTGGACATTTGAATTAAATGTTGTTTGGCCAATATTAAACAAGGATTTGATCATGCTGTAAAGTGTAACAACAACAATCACCCGGCCGTTGGCGCCCTCTGCAGGCATTTGTTATAATACATAATGCATTTTAACAGTGTTGTTCAATAAAACCAAATTATTACTTGCTTTTTATTTATTTTTTAAACCAATTATTATTGCCTCATTGTTATTATATATGTATTTTAGGTCATTTTAATCGTTTTACTCGATTAATCGCCAAAAATAATCGTCTGATTACTCAATTACCAAAATAATTGTTAGTAACAGCCCTAGATAAAACATTTCAAAATCCACTTGCATTGTTTTGCATTTTGCATCGTTTTGCACTTTCATTCAGATAAAAGACTATTTTTCCAGTCATATATTTTGTTATTGAAGCTTTCTTAAAAATAGTGTTAAAATATCGTCTCGTTCTTGTGAACCCAGTATCGTCTATCGTCTCGTCTCATGAGCTACTTCTTCATACCCTGAATAAATCGTAATTTCACAATAACAAAATTGCTGCCAGTGTAAATGCTGAGTAGCTAATAACTTTGGAAAACCACTAGCCACAGTGGCTGGTGAGCAAAAAAGTTAATGTCAAGCCCTGTATATGTATATATATAGAGAGAGAGAGAGAGAAATGAATTTACATTTTTAAGGAACATATTTTTCTTCAAAATGAGTTTGAATTCAGAAATTTAAAATGTTCATCGTTCAAGTTGTGTATTCCAGTCATAGCCTGTTTATATTGCAGTTTTAAATTGTTTTTGAACTAATAGATCAAAAAACGAGTCTTATCTCAATGACCCTTATCCGTTTTCTAATATTTATGTATACAATATAATACATTACATTGTGTGATATAATGTCTGAGAGAAACATTAACGTGTCCTCTGTAGTATAATGACACCATTTATAACATGGGAATCTATTTTTATGAGCCCAAGTTTAGCAGGGAGCTTGACCCATTTATTAGGGTGCTCTTGTGTAATGTAATTTTTGCCCATTGAAAATGATTGCAAACACATTTACTGGGTGAAATGTAAGTTCATTCTACTTTAGTTTAGTAATTTGATCAATGACCCTGACCATGACCTGCATTATCTGCAGAATAAAACGTTTCTGTATGTTTGCTGTATTACGGTTTGTAACATTTAGGTGTTTTAGAAATGTTTTCAGTTGCAGACGTAACCTCATTCCAAGATGTTTGCTACCCGTGTTTGTTAACCGTGCCTTTCAAAATATTAATATTCATCAGTCATCATGACAGTTCATAATATACAATGCTGTTGCACTTCTTATGCTAGCACAAATTGACAAACAACTCTCGGGCCAAACCAGCGCGGTTGAAATAAACATCGCGACATCTCGCCATTCGTTTCACTTAATCTCTCCAAGGGAACTCCCTGGAAGATAAAACATCCTCAATTCCTTCAGGAGACGCGGTTATTCACTCAGGCCACAGAGTTTTGTGCATGCGAGAGAGACAAACTGAATGAGGCAGAGTTTAAAAGGGCAAACAGAAAACGGCTTTCACTGTCCCTCAGGAGCAGGGCCACACAGCCTCGCCAGGAGCCACAATTAAAACAAATGCCTCTCCTCTGTTTCCTACAACTTTCCCCCAGCTGGTTTGCAGCATTTCTGAGACAGCCACTTACAGCCCCTTTTTACCCAGGAAACAATGCACCCGGCTGCTTGGCCCGCATGGCCTCTTTTAAAATAAACACTTGGAGAGCGACTGTTGCACAGTCCTACAGCTCAAGCATATCTGTACAAAGTTTAGCCTAGTTTCCCTATCAATTCAGAAGTTTCCGGTTCACTGTTTTTTTTCGGTCTGAACATGGTTGTGACAAGGTTGCTTGAGATGCCAAAACTGCAGCTTTTTTTTACAGAAATGAAGGACAGAACCAGAGGATACTGTGTGCAGCTTTGGGTTAGCATGAGAGTGTGTGTGAAAGAGTGGGAAGTGGAAATGGAGAGAACGAGAGAGAGAGTGAGAAAGAGGGAGGAAGAACTTAATGCACCACGAGGATGGATTTTACTCTTCGATGGACATTTGGCAGCGATTTCATTTTGAAACATGCAAACAAAATGTACTTTTCCATCCCCAGTGGAATTTTCCATCACTTGGACAACGTGATTTTACAAACAGTAGGAGCAATATATAAGTCTTTTCATGTACTTTTGTGTATTTTTTACTTATAGATATAAAAATGTGCAAAAGTACAGGTGACAGGTATTGAAGAGGGGAGAAAGAAGTCTTCATTATTTTTTTAATATTTATTTATTTATATATGGTATTTCAGCGCAAAAACCTATGGAAGCTTGTTTTCGCCATGATAATTGTGACTTTTTATCTCACAATTTTGACTTTTTTTCTCAGAATTGCGAGTTATAAAGTTAGAATCGTGAGATATAAAGTCAGAATTGCGAGATATAAAATCAGAATCGCGAGATAGTAAGTCAGAATTGCGAGATATAAAGTCAGAATTGCAAGATATAAAGTCAGAATTGTGTGTTATAAAGTCTGAATTGCAAGTTATAAAGTCTGAATTGCAAGTTATAAAGTCAGAATCGCAAGATATATAGTCAGAATCGCGAGTTATAAAGTCAGAATTGCAAGATATAAAGTCAGAATCACGAGTTATAAAGTCAGAATTGCGAGATATAAAGTCAGAATTGCGTGATATAAAATAAAAATTGCGTGATATAAAGTCAGAATTGCGAGATATAAAGTCAGAATCGCAAGTTATAAAGTCAGAATCGCGAGATATAAAGTCAGAATCCCGAGTTATAAAGTCAGAATTGTGAGATATAAAGTCAGAATTGCGTGATATTAAGTCAGAATCGCGAGTTATAAAGTCAGAATTGCGAGTTATAAAGTCAGAATTGCGTGATATAAAGTAAAAATTGCGAGATATTAAGTCAGAATTGTGAGTTATAAAGTCAGAATTGTGAGATATAAAGTCAGAATTGCGTGATATTAAGTCAGAATCGCGAGTTATAAAGTCAGAATTGCGAGTTATAAAGTCAGAATTGCGTGATATAAAGTAAAAATTGCGAGATATTAAGTCAGAATTGTGAGTTACAAAGTCAGAATTGCGTGATATAAAGTCAGAATCCTGAGTTATAAAGTCAGAATTGTGTGATATAAAATCAAAATTGCGTGATATAAAGTCAAAATTGCGAGATATTAAGTCAGAATTGCGAGTTATAAAGTCAGAATTGCGTGATATAAAGTCAGAATCGCGAGTTATAAAGTCAGAATTGCGTGATATAAAGTCAGAATTGCGTGATATAAAGTCAGAATTGTGAGTTATAAAGTCAGAATCGCGAGTTATAAAGTCAGAATCGCGAGTTATAAAGTCAGAATTGCGAGTCATAAAGTCAGAATTGCAAGTTATAAAGTCAGAATTGCGTGATATAAAGTCAGAATTGTGAGTTATAAAGTCAGAATTGTGAGTTGTAAAGTCAGAATTGCGTGATATAAAGTCAGAATTGCGAGTTTATATCTCGCAATTCTGAGAAAAAAAGTCAGAATTGTGAAATATAAAGTCAGAATTGCGAGTTATAAAGTCAGAATTGCGAGTTATAAAGTCAGAATTGTGAATTATAAAGTCAGAATTGCGAGTCAAAGTCAGAATTATGATTTATAAAGTCAGAATTGCGTGATATAAAGTCAGAATTGCGAGTTTATATCTCGCAATTCTGAGAAAAAAAGTCAGAATTGTGAAATATAAAGTCAGAATTGCATGAAAACTCACAATTGCACAAGAAAAAAGTCAGAATCGCAATTCTGACATTAGAACTCGCAATTGTGAGTTTAAATCTCACAATTCTGAAGTCAATTCAAGCTTCCATAAAAACCTGCATCCTATTTACTAACCTTTCGAAATCTAATTTTAACCAGACATTGTGAGTATTTAAATTCGCTGTCATTCTTTTTAGCATAAAATCACCATTTACTTTTTAAATTAGGCTAATTATATCACTTCTTTTCACAAAACTCAGTACTATTTGCTTGACGCAATTAACTTTGCGCTATTACTGCCTGCGGGGAAAGCAAATAATTAAACAATTATATTAAAAATGGATGTTTAAATTACTTTTTTAGTTATCATGAAAAAGTAATTCATCAAATGATGACCAAATGACATAGAAGAGCATTATAATCAGGCACACATTCAACATTTTAAAAAGCCAGTTCATGTGTATGGATTGCAGTGGTGCATTTTTCTCAATTATTGATGTTTTTTTCCCAAATGTTGGTTATCTTAGATGTTAAGCATGTCAAAATGTTGCCTCATGGGTTAACATGAACTCCAGGTTTAAGAAGCACAGAACCATCAGTTACAAATATTTGTCTTCTGCACTCGAAGATGTTGAAAAGACTGTCATGTACAGTTAGTCATCTTGGTACACAGATGAAATTTGATCCTATAGTCATCCCTGAGCTCATTAACAGTACTAGTTTGCTGTCTAGTTCGAAACTGTTGCGTCATTAGTCTAAAAAACTCCCGAGATCAATCAGACTCTTGCTGTTTTTGTTAGCTGATAAAGGACTAGCTCCCCCCTCCCTGATGTGTGGTTTCATTGTTCAATGTTCCACAGATCATCGATGAAACTGACACGCAGTTCATGACTAACTGTCCTCCGGCCGTCACAGAGAGCATTCCCAGAAGACGCACAAGGATACAAGTGTTCTGGACAGCGCCACCTTCTGGCAGTGGCTGTGTCACTCTCAAGTGAGTTATTTTGCATTGTTTGTCTTTTATTTTTACCATTATCCTTGGCTTGGATAGCAAAAAATAAATGAAAATTCCTTAATTTGGGCTGATAGATGAACGTTTGTAGTACTGAATTGATATATTGTTGAATAAATGGAAAGGAAAACAGAGAAAACAGGGTACAGTCTCGGCCTCTATGCCGAGTTTAGTGTCTAGAATACAATACTGAGTCTAAGCACTTGTCTCATTTAGTCAGTGTTTTATCAGTCACCTTCTTGGAAAGTATTGAAAAAGGAAAACAAAGTCTTTTTCGATCATATTTGAAGCTGAGTAAACAGAAATGAATTTAGAACCATCGATAGAAGATGTGATTATGATTGATTGATGTTGGGCGGTTATTGTATATTAATCTTGAGCCATTGAAATCGCCCTTGAGAGTTCCCATCATCTATTGTAGGCTGCGGATCAAAGACGATTTTGAAAATTAAGAACCTTTAAAAGTTTTTACATATTCTGAGCATTCAAACAACATCCTCCCATTTGAGTTTCCTTTGCATACAGTAAGCGCACAAGCACGCTACAGTGGTCTTCAACCAAACAAAATATGAATGATCTGTCAGTGTTGTGGTGTCAGTGTTTCCACTCCACCCCCTCATGCTTTCATGCTGTCTTTGTATCTTTATCTCTCTTTCTCCCACTTCTTTTGAGGACATAAACAACTTTAAGTGTGTTTGATGCATTAAAGACATCTGAAAATCTCTCTCTCTCGCTCTAGCTGTACATGATGCAGCGCATTTATGCATTTTTCCACGTTATGGGTGCCTATCCTCAAAAAGCTTTCCAACGACTGACTTTCTGGAAGTCTGTCTTTGCCACTCTGGCCTGTTTACACCTGGTCTGAACCAGTGAGGTCTGTAATACCTGGAGAAAGCTATCCATTAGCATTCTAGTTCATTTTAATGGGAAGTATGCATTTGAAATCTGCCACTTTTGCTCATGGACACTCAATCAAACATTTGTTTTTGAACCAATCACCTGAGCCCTTACCCTTATATGGCTTCAAATATGGTAAATGGAAACTCAAAGAGTTTTGTTCTTGCATGTCATGCAAGCAGGTTTGAGGTTTTGCAAGAACCAATGAATTTTGTTCTCGCATGCCATTCAAGCACGTTTGACGTTTCACAAGAACCAGTGAGGTTTGTTCTTGCACGTCAAGCAAGTACAGTCGTGTGATTGTGTTTCTTCAGAGGACTTCGTTCGATTCATATGGATTGCTTTTACAATGTCTTTATGAACTTTTTGAACAGTTGTCAAGGAATGGACTTTCAATGGAGGGACTGAAATCTTTCAGGTTTCATTAAAAATATCTTCATTTGTGTTTCGAAAATGAATGAAAGTCTTATGGGTTTGGAATAACGTGAGGGTCAGTAATTGATAACTTTAAATTTTTGGGTGAACTTCTAACACAATCTCATGGCAATTTGTAACTAATTGGTAGTTAATTCATATGAAGTTGTACGATCTCATTTGTAGGTTTTCATACAATCAGTGTTTCCATCCAAAGTTGCGAATTTAACTTATGCGCAAAATTGGAATATCGCATAAAACATTTGCGAATAAAGCGTTTCCATCCAGTGAGTCGAAGAGAATATCGTCACTTCCTGATAAACTGGTGCTAAATATCAAGAAAAGTAGGAGAAGCCACTGTATATAATAATTTTCGTATATAATAAATTACTTGCACCTCAGAGCGCACAGACGAAAGGCAATAAAGTTATCTTGCTTTCGGAGGCGGATGCCTGCTGTCTGGGAAAGCAGTCCTGTAAGACAGTTCTGGAAGGTAATTATATCAAATCACTTTGAAGACAGACTTTTCTCAGGCATTTCAGAACAACCAAAACAGCATTTCAGATTCTGCGCAACGAGATCGGTCTGCTGGTTGGCCATCCCATTGCGCAGTCACATGATTTTTTGATGCACATCAATTTATTCGGTAAATGTGTTTCCATCGTAGTTTATGCGCATGTTTTCTTGTCAGATAAAAAAGTGAAGTTTTGCGATATCCCAAAATGCGCATAAAAATAGGTGGATGGAAACATAGCTAGTGACTGTTATGTTTAGGGTGGATCATGCTTACTTTTTCTAAACATTGTACGTTTCTGTCACATTGTACGAATTCATACAAAATCGCCACCTCATAAAATAGTTACATTTTGCCGTGAGATTGGGTTGGAACTATCCCTTTAAACCCTTTGTTTTAGCACAGTTGAGTAGCAGTCCTTATTTTGAATACTCTCACACTATTTCATCTGGTTTGCAGGTGCTTTGTAAATAAAAACATTTTTTTCTATTTAAAATGATGCATCCTAAAGTGATACAACTGCTTAAATGAGCCCCCAAATGTGTTTTTACTTGAGTAAAGCAAACTCTACTTGTGTAGCAATTGCGAAATTAAATTGATGTAGAGACAATTAAAACCTTCACAGTGGGAGTATTTATGAGCTCGTCCTCCTGGCAGTTATCTCATTCTCTCCTCTTTCTGTCACTTACACATTCATCCGTTTTGTCCTGTCTCTCTCCCCCTGTCCTTCCTCCTGTCCTTTTTCTTAAAAATGATAGTAATCTCTCCTCCACCTCACCCACAATCCATATCACCTACCCATGTCTCATCCCTGCCCTTTTACTAACTCAAGGAAATATTGTTGTAGATTTTAATTTATTTATCTATATTATAAGGGCAGGGATGTCTGTTTTTCTAATAAACATTTGCTGGGAAGCATCTGCTGTGCCAATGTGGTGGATCTGCTGTCACTTCGCCTTGGCATGTCAGAACCGTGGAGACATTGCACCTTGTAGCACCGGGCCGAATGCCAGAGCTCAGGCTCGAAGCACAACTGGCAACGGCATCCAATGAACATCAAATAAAAGTGCAATTACTTCTGGAATCCCTCCAGCACTTTTCTAGGGAAATGTCAAACAGACCAGGGATTGGAAGGAAGTTTTGATCTGGATTTTGTTTCCTTTGATTCTTTGGTGCCATCAAGCTGTGGAAGGCAGATAAGATGCTGCAAACATAATGGTTTTGTTGGGCTTTGGGACTCTGGAGATAAATGACTTTCAGGTGTTCAAATGAGATGATCAAGACCAAATAACAACAGAGGAGACGTCTTAAGAAGTTTTGAGAAGAATGGATCAAGTCTTAAGCAGTCACACTTTGTTGCCCACTGTTTAGACATTTTCACGCCAAACATGAATATTCGTATTTGGTGGCGCAAGTGCACTGAAACTTTCACTGCCCACAATAGAGTAGAATCCTGAAAATGCCTCTAAATTAAATGTTTGAAGTTTATGAACCCATTTGAATACAGACATAACCTGTGATTAGCGAATTGTCACATAAATATTCTACAAACACCCATACTTTTTCTCTGTAAGAGACCATTTATCATAATTTATCACCACTTCAGTAGCGCAAAAACACGTTATGATTCAATTCCATTTACTTTATTTATTTTTGCTATTAACCTAACAATGAAATTTGTTTGAAATTAATTTTATTTATCGCATTTGCTGTGAAAGGGCCTTGAAGCGGAACAGCATTCTATGTCAAATAGGATGTTACTCGGTTTCTCAAAAAGCACTTTGCAAAGCCCAAATGAGCCCAGAATCCATCATATTGCAAACACCTTCACATTTTCATAAGGCCAGCACCAGATTCTCTTGTAAGCCACCCACGTAAAACATGTGGGTTTATTCTCAGAAGGGCATAGCATTATAGACAGATCTACCACATGTCATATCCTTGACTGACAGAAAACGGCAATAGGCTCTAGTGGGACAGTACCAGGACTCAACATTGATATTCCACATGGGTCGATCTAAGCCGAGTGTGGTTAGGTCTCTGGGGTACTCCATCAGGAGCAGGTTTAAAGGAGATTCAAACCTCCACCGACCCTCTGAACATGGACTGTACTCTTGAATACATGTGCTTTTTCTCTGACTCTTGTTATTGACATCAGTAGATGTCTCTATATGTCTTCATTTTAAAAGCTGAACTGTTTAAAGCATTCAGTATGCTGACTGAGATCATTGAAATATACTCTCAGATAGTAGCATTATGCAATTGTAGCATTATGCGCTGAAGCCTTTGTTAAAAGATGTATCGTCTGTTCCCACTACAAAACAATTTTGAATGCGATAATGGTGGTACAGTAAATGTAAAACACACAGAACTATATCTAAAAGACAGATAAAAGGCACAGAAAGTTGGGTGAACATTTTAATGTCTTCATTACAGGGCCAGTGTTGTGCAGCGAAGAATCATTTTCTTCCAAGATGAGGGCTCACTTACCAAAAGACTGTGCGAGAAAGGTAATTTTAAAGCTGGGTTTCTCATGCACATCCCTATGATAACATTTTTACATCTACAAAATCTGTTTTTTCCCCCTCTTGGCTTGGTAAGTAAACAGACCTTTTTTTCCTTTCATCTATTTTTGATGTTTCTATATAAAATGTGCGTTGTAAATGGTTGTGTTTATGCATGCCGTGTCAGTTTGTGTTTGTTTAATGTTAGCATAGAGTGTGCACAAGTTAAATGCACATGTGCAATGATTTGTGACATGAAAGTTAAATAACTATCTTCTTCTGAACGGCTTTGCAGATCCAGTTGCGACTACTGAAAAACCCATTCAAGAATGCTGTGCTTGTGGGACAGCCAAGTATAGAGTCACTTTCTATGGAAACTGGTCTGAGAAGGTGCATCCCAAAGACTACCCAAGTAAGAACAAGCCATTTGTGACACATTATATTGCCATAAAACATTATTGTGAGGTACATAGTGCCAGGGTACTTACTTTAATACACATTTATTGCTGTACAATATCATCATTTTGCAAATTTCGGTACCTTACCCTGTATTGCAGTGGTTCCCAACCTTTTTTCCAGGAAACTCCTATTTTAACGATTTTTAACGATCCTTAACCATTTTTAAGAAACGGGATGAGTCAAAATGATTATTTTATCAGCTCAATGAATAATTCTAGATACCTTATTATCTGAATTGTTTAGATTTTTAGAATGCACATTAGCTTATTTTCCATGAACTTAAAAAAAAATGTGGTCTGAGTTTCACAAACAAAAAATGCAGTCAGGCTGAATGAAAATGTAAATCCACTTTCTGTCAGTAGGTGGCGCTTATGGAACAGCAGAAATAGAGCTGTTTCCCCGGTAACCTCTGTAAACAAAGAAGCGCTGTGCTTATAAACACTATGCGTTACACAGAGGGAAGAAGATGAAAAGAAAATGCCATCAAAACTTTTCTTAAAGGGTTAGTTCACCCAAAAATGAAAATTACCTCATGATTTACTCACCCTCAAACCATCCGAGGTGTATATGACTATCTTCTTTCAGATGAACACAATCTGAGATATATTTAAAAATATTCTGCCGCTTCCAAGCTTTATAATGATAATGAACTGGGGGGGCGCAATTTTGAAGCCCACAAAAAATGCATACATCCATCATAAAAATAATCTTTCTGAAGCGAAGCGATGGGTTTTTGTAAGAAAAATAACCATATTTAAAATATAAACTAAAATAACTAGCTTCCGGCACACGGCCTATGCAAGTCGACTTGCGCCAAAAGAGTGACGATATCTTTTCTGTGTGTTTTTTATGCAGCTCATGGTATTTTTATAACAATAAAGGATGTTTATGACAAATGATAAGCAGATTTAGCGTTCAGTCCTTTATAAAATTGCAAAGAATGCATGTCTGCCCATTATCAAATCAAAACCCACTTTAGGTTATAACAGAAGTTATTACAATAACTCGATGATGGTTTCAAGTGTGTTTTTTGAGGAAAGATTAATAATAATGTAAATTTTGAAATGTAGCTTGATGCTAATTGTACCTCTAATTATATTTTATGATGTTTTCTTGTAAGCATTTTAGATAGTTTGTGTTTCTAATGTAGTACCAAACTTTATTAATCTTAATTTAACGCTGTATATTATGAAGCGGACGATGTTAAAGCCATATACGAGACACATACTTGAGGACAAATGCATTGTTGATTGGCGCCACCTAGCGTGCAGGCGAGAAGATGATCAGTCGTTTCGCGTTCGGTGTGACAGGTCCGTTCTTCCGCGATTTGCCTCGCTTTTTCGCGTCGCGTTCACTGTGAAAGGGCCTTAAATCATGGGATAATTTTCATTTTTGGGTGAACTATCCTTTTAAAACCCATTTATTGCTGTACAATATCATAATTTTGCAAATTTCAGTACCTTACCCCTGTACTGCATTTACAGATTTTGACAATATTACTGTTTAATTTTGTAATTTGTCTATAATAAAACATTTTTATTTACTAATTTTGATGCCACATCTCAAACTTAAAGATTTGAGCAAAGTGCATTGCAGAAAGAGTGGGCAGAGGTGGGCAGCAATATCTCTTTCCTACAGCTTTAGCTCTCAGGGCTGGTTTGCTAATATAGCAGTCAGCAGGAGAGCTGGTTCATTACCTATGTGTGTGGCAGCAATGATCCAATCTGTTATTTACTGTCTGGCAAACAGGCAAGACGACTGCCTGGGCCACGATACTTTGTGAGATAAGAGATGCTTGGGCGGATGTTGTCACAGAGCGCACTGCTGCTAGTTAATAGGTCTGTGGTAACGGACATTGATGTATGCGGTAGGCTCTTTAAAGAGAGACAAGTGTAGAAGCTTAGATGTGTGAAGATACACGCTAGAGAACAAGTTACTTCAGAAGAGCAATTAACTGGTAGGTGATGTTGGATTTAGCATTGAATAAAGCTGCAGCTCGAAAGATCAGTTATTTGTTCACCACTGTTATTTCTGCCCCAAAGGACGTGCTAATCATTGGTCGGCTCTCATTGGTGCTTCTCACTCAAGAAGCTACGTGTTATGGGAGTACGGAGGTTTCGCCAGTGAAGGAGTCAAGCAGGTGGCAGAATATGGATCACCCGTCAAAATGGAGGAGGAGATTCGACAAAAGGTAAGTGCAACGAGCTGAGATATCAGGATCAGACTGATTAACTTTAACTTAAAAGCTAATGTTGAAGTAATTGCTCGACTTTCAGACCAAGATTTGTCTTTTTCTTGGGATTATCAGCTATTTACCCAGCAGAGATTGTTTTATAAAAGTTCTTTGTTGGCCAGGATTAGACTCATTACATTTTCTGATGCATTTCTCAAGATGCTGTTTGTTTATAATTATTTTAAACCTTGACAAACTAGTCAAAAGGGACGAATCTGAATGAATCTTTTATGTTCAAACAAATCAGTGTTTTTGAACGAATCTTTTGAATCGTTCTCTTTCTCTTACACTAATACTGAAATTTTTTGTTCACTGAAGTCTCTCCCATGTATAAGTGCTTTGGTTGCTTCATAGAAGTCGACCCTAGTCGATAAAATGGAGGAAAAACTAATCAATCAATTGTATTGTCTTTTGTGGAGAAAGAGCTTATTGGGCTTAAAAGCTATTTCTTTGTCATTTATCAGATTTGAAGACATGCAAAGTTTATTAAGGCATAATAAGACTTGTTTTGGCCATGAATGACTCAGTGATTGATTCAGAGACTCATAATAGACAAAAAGTCATTTGTCCCAGACTAATGTTGTAATTCACAGAAGGAATGAATCTTATTGATGAAGGGAATCAAAAGATTTGAGTCACTGGGATGAATCAAATTCCCCAGCACTAGAAGCAATGCCCTTGCTGAAGTTTTTCATCTCTAATAATTGATCTGAAATTTTGTCAGCACCCACAAAATCAAATTCCATTAGCTGACTTATTGCTTTCACTTTATCAAAAGTTGCTTGGCACTCATTTTACGTTTCTGAAGTTTCGCACGCACTCACGGTGTCGGAAATAACATGTCAAAGGTTGATCAGTTAACGGAGGGTTCTGTCGAGCATCTTAATTAAACACATTAGTCAGTATCAGCTAATCTTCACATTGCTGTAATTTAATGTTCATTTCCGCCTTTTGAAAGACACGTTAACAATTGCATGTCTAAGACTGAAGGTCATTTAGCAGCTTTGTTAGGAAGGTGTGTGCAGTATAATTCAGTGCTAACACGACGGTCTCTCTCCATGAGGATTTTAAAGGTCGCCTGGGAAAGGTTCATACCCTACATGTTCCCATTTGTCTTTTACACAATGCACCCTAGGTGGATTTGAAGTGCACATCTTGACATATCTCAAATTGATGAACACAGAATCTCTTCTATTTCACCAACATGCAAATAGGGCAGACATTTTGTTTTGGACAAATTAATTTCTAATTAAGTGTTGGGTGTGTTAGCCTAGTGGTATAACTTGCCATTCCTTGACCATATATTTGTGTGTGTGTGTGTGTGTGTTTGTATATATATATATATATACAACCTGAATTCCTGGAAATGTTGGGACGTTAAATTTGAATAAAATGAAAACTAAAAGACTTTCAAATCACATGAGCCAATATTTTATTCACAATAGAACATAGATAACATAACAAATGTTTAAACTGATAAATTTTACACTTTTATCCACTAAATGAGCTCATTTCAAATTTGATGCCTGCTACAGGTCTCAAAAAAGTTGGCAACAAATGGCTGAAAAAGCAAGAAATTTTGAAAAGATTCAGCTGGGAGAACATCTAGCAACTAATTAAGTTAATTGATATCAGGTCTGTAACATGATTAGCTATAAAAGGGATGTCTTAGAGAGGCAGAGTCTCTCAGAAGTAAAGATGGGCAGAGCTGTGAAAGAGTGTGTAAAAAAATTGTGGAATACTTTAAAAACAATGTTCCTCAACATCAAATTGCAAATCTCATCATCTACAGTGCATAACATTATCAAAAGATTCAGAGAAACTGGAGAAATCTCTGTGCGTAAGGGACAAGGCCGAAGACCTTTATTGGATGCCCGTGGTCTTCGGGCCCTCAGACGACACTGCATCACTCATCGTTAGGGCTGGACGATTATGACCTAAAATCAAAACCTCGATTAATTGAACATTTTACCTCGATTATGAATAATGAACGATTATTTCGTTCCTGTTCATAGTTCACTTACAAGTTTTGTACTGTAAATTTGCTTGACTATTAAAGGTGGGATATTTTTTCCTTTTGAAAGAGTGATCTGACATAACAGCTCACTTTCAGCAGTTATTTTATCTATGGTTCGTAACATTTCTTACAGATTTCTGCTCGTTGTAAATCAGATAAAGAAAAATTATCACAGTACCAGTAAGTAATGAGAGCGATTGAGTGTGTGAATTAGTCATACCCTCTCTCTATTAATTGTGAAGCTGTGGGTTGTAAGTAGCTACTTCAAAAGTAGAAAAAGCTATAATAACTTTTGAGTTTCTAAGCTACTTTAGTGATAAATCACAGGACAGCGCTGACAACTAGTTTCTGCTCCTCAGTGTGCGCGATCTTCACGTTTTGTGCAGCTACTGTTTGTATGAGTTTTCGTGCCACAATGCAGCTGCGCGAACACAGTAGCTCGATATAATAATACACATCCGATCGTCTAAATCACTGGAATGTCTAAACTGGCAAACCTTAAAACACATACAACTGACAAAGTTTAGTGAAGACGCAAGGCTCACCGCTCGCGCGCCATCTCTGTGTTGACTCTGCGTTCACCTGCATGTTGACTGGACAGGGCGGAGTCACGTGGCTACACACGCGGTAGTATGTTTTTAAGTGGAAAGTATTAACAGGATTAAAAAACCGAAATTAACCGACATGGGAAAATTACGTCGGTTAGAGGTTCTGAATTTCGGTTACGATTACTTTTCAATTAATCGTCCAGCCCTACTCATCGGCATGATTGTGTCAATGACATTACTAAATGGGCCAAAGAATACTTCCAGAAACCACTGTCGGTAAACACAATCCGCCGTACCATCTGCAGATGCCAACTAAAGCTCTATCATGCAAAAAGGAAGCCATATGTGAACATGGTCCAGAAGCGCCGTCGTGTCCTGTGGGCCAAGGCTCATTTAAAATGGACTGTTTCAAAGTGGAAAAGTGTTCTATGGTCAGACGAGTCCAAATTTGACATTCTTGTTGGAAATCACGGACGCCGTGTCCTCCGGGCTAAAGAGGAGGGAGACCTTCCAGCGTGTTATCAGCGTTCAGTTCAAAAGCCAGCATCTCTGATGGTATGGGCAGCTTGCATGTTTTGGAAGGCACTATGAATGCTGAAAGGTATATAAAGGTTTTAGAGCAACATATGCTCCCCTCCAGATGACGTCTATTTCAGGGAAGGCCTTGTGTATTTCAGCAGGACAATGCAAAACCACATACTGCAGCTATTACAACAGCATGGCTTCGTCATAGAAGAGTCCGGATGCTGAATTGGCCTGCCTACAGTCCAGATCTTTCACCTATAGAGAAAAATATGTCAAAGACGACCACAAACTCTTCAGCAGCTGGAAACCTATATCAGGCAAGAATGGGACCAAATTCCAACACCAAAACTCCAGAAACTCATTACCTCGATGCCCAGATGTCTTCAAACTGTTTTGAAAAGAAGAGGAGATGCTACACCATGGTAAACATGCCCCCGTCCCAACTATTTTGAGACCTGTAGCAGGCATCAAATTTGAAATGAGCTCATTTTGTGCATAAAATTGTAAAATTTCTCAGTTTAAACATTTGTTATGTTATCTATGTTCTATTGTGAATAAAATATTGGCTCATGTGATTTGAAAGTCTTTTAGTTTCCATTTTATTCAAATTTTAAAAACGTCCCAACATTTCCGGAATTCGGGTTGTAATATATATATATATATATATATATATATATACACACACACACACACACATAATATTACTTAATGTTATATTTAATATTATATATAACTTAACTTAAATATATAATGATAACAAACTAAATGACGTACAGGTGTATTTGATTACATGAGTGTCCATGGTAACTAAAGACTGGTGGGATACTACAACAAAGGAAACAGGTAACTGAAGAGAAACAAAGTCCATGAAAATGAAACTAAACATAGACAGAACGTGACATTTACAAAATAAAATTGAATTATTCTTTATTTATACAAAGATTTGTATATAAATAAATATTATATACAACCATATTTTGGAGACAAATTTGTACCCAGAAGTGAGCTAAACCTGACAAAAACCTGACATCCTCATTTGTAGAAATGGCATAAAAATAAAGTAAATACAGTTTGTTTGTTTGTTTGTTTGTTTTATTTGTAAAAAATGCAGAAAGTTTAATCTCCGTATTTAGATAGCTAAGTAAACGTGTGTGTATAAACGATATATATGATATTTTACTAAATCAAGTACACTTCTGCATCATAGCAATATCAAAATGAGAAATATGATTCACTTCTCAATACTTAGATCATAAGATGCCTTGTTATCAGTTATCATTTTTCACATGTACCTGGAAGGTCTTTGTTTTTTGTTGATCGTCTTGGAACATGGTTGACGAATTTACCCACGAATATTGATTCATGCTACAGGCACTTTTGTGCTTTCAACATTTGCTTCGTTTGGCATTGCAAACAATTACATTACAATTACAAGTCCTGTCTACACATTTCTCAAACCAAAAAAAAAAATTCACAAGTACTTTAAACAAGTTCAACAATGAAAAAAATCAGTATTACAAATACAAAGACACATAGTGCAAGACACAATACAAAAGTGCAGTACACGAAGCCACCTTCCAGTAGAGCTACTTTTTTTCTTGAAGCTGTCGAGTGTCTATCATATTCCAAAATTGATTTTGTTTTCTTCTATCTTATCCATTTATTTTACAGCTCTTTTTTGCTTTCAGGGCTTTTTCCACATGCTTGATCTCCGTTCTGATACTGTTGGTTGGTTTTACCTGACATGATCATTCATCTTTTGAGATGGTGCGGACGCTTTGTAACCCTAGTGAGGGTGAATCTGTCTACAGGGGCCCTTTGAACTGATACGCTTTGCAGCTCTGTTTTTTACTTAGTTTTTCAGCTTTTAGCAAATTGGAGAATCTCAAAAGATTTGATGTGCGCTATGCTGTTTGACTTTAAAGAGACAGTTCACTCAAAAAAAATTAAAATTCTGTTGTCATTCACACCCTCATATTGATCCAAACCTTTGAAGTGTGAAATTCAGATAATTAGCACAATGTTCATGCTGCTCTTTTTTCCATACAATGTAAGTGAATGGTGAGTAGAGCCTGTCAAGCTACAAAATCACCATAAAAGTGTCATAAAAATGGTCATTTATGGTACTTTTTGGTACTTCATGACAGCCACCATTTACTTTCATCGAAATGAAAAGAGCATTACGAACATTTTTTCATTTTTAGGTGCACTATTTCTTTAACATGTTTACATTTGTATTGCAGTATACTTCTGATAATTTTAAAGCTTTTAGCATAAAATGGTATTTCAGACTTTTTTAGCATATCATTTTCCCTGCTATACGCCAAGATGAAGCAGAAACATTGCAGCGCTACGAGCATCCTACTGTAAAATCAGTCATCAAAGCCTTTTCCAAAAACCATCACAGTCATTTACTGTCATTTTTGGCAGACATCATTTCACCATTAGGCACATTGCTTTCGGGAAGGCAATCGCAGAACATTCTCAGCAGAAAAGAGCAGTGCGGATAAATATTTCAGTTGTAGATCACGTAGAGTCTCTTCTGAATGCAAAAATGCGACAATAGACAGGAGCACTGTAATATATACGTATTCAACACCATTGCAGAGAAGCTCACTAGTTTTCTTTTGTAAGTATGGACTAGCACACTCTCCCTTTGTTTTTCATTGAAATCTCAAAGCTTGACCTTAAAATGAGAGGAAAATAATCCTATAATGAGCTAACGCTTATAATAGGCTAAAACAAAACAGCTTTGCATTAAGCCAGAAATATCACTCTAGTGATAAATTATACTATTATCTTGTTTACGACTGCTTGCACAATGGCTCTACCTTTAAAACTTCAGGTACTGGAGTACCACAAAGTCAAAAGGTCTTTTAAAAGCTGTAATTTTCTTTCCCATAGCTGGTGCATGGACAGAGATGTAATCTGTTTCTAGTCTTTTTTATATTGCCAGGCCACAGAATTCAAATCATCTTTTCCCCTCTTTTTTATGATGATTAAAATATGTAATTTTCGTTTCTCCCAGAGTCCCCTGGTGAGTTTTGACCTTGAGCTTACGGTCCACATTTCCACAGACACCTTTAACTTGGAATAAAAATTTGGAATAGCATTATAACATGCTTCAGTTAGTTAATGAGGTAGATGTCATGATTACCGAGGTGTCATAAAACTGACTCTATGAAGGTCAGACGGTTTTTATCCGAGGAAAGCCTTTGGAAGATCTCAGACATCAGCAAACACAATAAGTCAGGAGGTTCTGAGGCAATTTCTTAACATTTGTTGTTCCAACTTAGCTGTTATGTCATTATGAATCTTATTATCATCTCATCTCGGTGATGATATATTTATCCCGCAATCTATCAAAAGCACAGTGTGAGGCAAATGGGAAAGTGAATGAAATGTGCTTTGGAATGAAGCAGGACAGGATGTTTAGTGCTTTTGGAGCACTACGATGTACATAACTGTGAAATTTCCATTTATACTAACAGTATGGGTGCTCTCTATTTACATGCTAAATAAGCCACGAGAATCTGTATTGTGATGTTTAGGTGGGTGTTTGCTTGTGCCTCTTAGCAATCTCAGTTAATTAGTGTCTGTATGTGCTAATTAAACACTGCAGCATTGATATGAATTTGATGTTTAGTTTTTGCTGACCTACTGAACATGATGTGCCTCATTCCTTGCGTTAATTATCAGCTAAAGCTGGCAAGCATTTAGTCAGAACTGGTTTTCGGTCTATATCCCTATCAGTGTTGGGTGTAACTGTTGGGTGTTACTGTAATTAAATTACTTATCCACTGAAAAAGTAAAGTAAGGGATTACTGTTCATTTTTATGTAGTTTAATTACAGTTACTTATAATGTACTTGCGTTACATACTGTAAATTAGTTCAACAGTTCTGTTTAAATCAATATTGAATTTAAAATCTAAATTTGTCGTCTAAAGGTAAAAGTGAACGCTGCCTCTTTAAAATCATTAGCTGTAGTGCAGTTGCGCGTGAGTTCACAACTTCGCACCAGTTGGCTGCGTAGTCGCTGTCTGAAGATGTCGGCAGAAACGAGTGGCTTTTTTGACACAGGTACTGACAAGAACATTACGGTAATATGTAAGCTATGTCCTAGGGAGAAAAAACCGCGCGCTCTCTGAGAGATGGTCTTCAGTCAGTGCACTCCCAACCAAAGCGCACACACATAGCCGCCTCTCACGAGTGTCAAATTTTCGTGGTTTATTACACATAAACGTTCAAATACACACACAGTTATGTCAAAATGCCCGTCTTGGCATATATTCGCATTAGATATGTGAATGTGAACAGCATGTGTAACAGCATATTGTCTCCGTCCATTAGGTCTTAGTGACAGCAGCCTTTAAAACATGCTACTGTCTACTATTGGCTGTCTGTATTATAAATGATAATCAAACAACAAAAGAAAAGCTTTAATAAGGATTAATCTATATTTAATTTATACAGTTATGACTATGCAGAGTTATTTTATATTTGATTATTCAATTTCTGTGGTATTTTTACTTACTACTATTAGACCTACCTGGAAAAAAATATATAGCATTGTTTTATTTGTATTTTTATATATTTTTGTGCACTTTTGGTGGTATCGGTACCGACTACTAGATTTTTGGTATAGTGACATCCCTATTTGTTACTAGAAAAATTTAAGTATTATAAAGTAAATAAAAGTATTATAGTATATGTTTTAATAAAGTTAAAATGTTTTAAAAAAGCTATAAAAGGCTAAACTATTCCATGTTTGACTAAATTATTAAGAGTTTCCTTTCTATTGTCTATCCGGTCAAGGTTTATAGGGATTTTAAGAAGTAACTAGTAAGTTACTTATTGAGTAAATAAATTACTTTTCAGACAGAGTAATTAGAAAAGTATTTTAAATACAACATTGATGATGTAATTAGTAATTAGTAATTAATTACTTTTTTGAAGTAACTTACCCAACACTGATCCCTATGATACTGTATATAGTGCTGCTGCCAAAACACTGTATTTCATTTGTGAATCTATCATTGAGTAATTTTCGTCACTTCATAAAATGAAAGGGTTAGTTCACCCAAAAATGAAAATTATGTCATTTATTACTCATCCTCATGTCGTTCTACACCCGTAAGACCTTCGTTCATCTTCGGAACAAAAAAAAGATATTTTTGATGAAATCCGATGGCTCAGTGAGGCCTCTATTGCCACCAAGTTAATTTACACTTTCAGATGCCCAGAAAGGTACTAAAGACATATTTAAAACAGTTCATGTGAGTACAGTGGTTCTACCTTAATATTATAAAGCGACGAGAATACTTTTTGTGCGCCAAAAAAACAAAATAATGACTTTTCAACAATATCTAATGATGGCCGATTTCAAAACACTGCTTCAAATCTTTTGTTTCGAATCAGCGGTTCAGATCACGTGTCAAACTGCCAAACTGCGTGACTTTGGCGCTCCGAATCACTGATTCGAAACAAAAGATCTTACTGGTGTGGAACGACATGAGGGTGAGTAATAAATGACATTATTTTCATTTTTGGGTGAACTAACCCTTTAAGGTTGAACCACTGCAGTCACGTCAACCTTTTTAACAATGTCTTTAGTACCTTTCTGGACCTTGAAAGTGGTGGTTATATTGCTGTCTATGGACGAGTCATATACCTCCTGGATTTTATCAAAAATATCTTAATTTGTGTTCAGAAGATGAACGAAGGTCTCATGGGTTTGGAACGACATGAGGGTGAGTAATTAATGACCTAACCCTTTAATAAAAGTTTTGATTTCTTTTAAAACAAAACCTTACTGACCCCAAATGTATGTATGTAAATGTGTGTGCATGTCATTTTAATTGCATATATATTATATGTATCATCAATTTTAATTGCATATATATGTATCATAGTTGTTTGTCATATTAAGCTGGAATGGAGAAAGCATTTTAACATTGAAAAAATTACACCATTCAGCTTCAACTAATTAATTCATTTGATGCTAATTCTTAATAAAGAGACTATATTTTTCTCTTGAGTTCCACAAAAAAGAATTGCAACTAATTTGCATTCTTTTGAAAGTGTTAATGACAGCAATTTTGAATTTGAACGTATGCACATTGTGTTAGCCTGAGATAAATTTCTAGCACAGAAACCCTCAGAGTTCCTCATTAGCATTGCAAGTCATCAACAAAACAACAAATTTCTTCCATT
This sequence comes from Mylopharyngodon piceus, assembly GCA_039654765.1. NCBI lineage: Eukaryota > Metazoa > Chordata > Actinopteri > Cypriniformes > Xenocyprididae > Mylopharyngodon > Mylopharyngodon piceus. The sequence goes on along the minus strand of CM077459.1, from coordinate 10,636,752 downwards.
GCGGTGTTCAAACTAGCAATTAAAGAAGAAGTCAGTCCCCATGGAAACTATATTTAGAGTAGACAGACTCATTTTTGCTTATTTCTGTGATTTGACTTCTCATTTCTCTCTTGGATGTGTCCTGCCAGATCCAAAAGAAGACCACTTTCGAGTAAAAAGCGCCAAAGGGACCGTAAAGAGTCATCTTAGGCTCGCCGTTTTGTGCCTGTCTCCATCTCGAGCTGCGATGACAACATTCCTAATGCCTAATTCCCGCAGGGTGAGCTTGTGGGGCTTTGGATGGTATCCATCGGATTCTTCCACACGTCCCAAAACTTATGCTCGCTGGGCCCATTGTCCGTTCTAGCCCGACCTGGCCCTCGCACTGTTTAGAAAGATGTTTCAGTGCTTTAGCCGAGAACAATTGTCTTGTTTCAGCCGACTGGCAGGTTTCGGGTTGCCTGTCAGCTTTGCTTTGGATGCTGCACGGAGAGGTCGGCGTATGAAAAACAAAGCTAATGCTTCTTCTGGCGGTGGTTCCAATAGGCATTACCGATGTGAAAAAAAAGAACGAGGAGATCCTGCGAATTGTTTTAAGGCCTTTTGGGAGCAGATATGCTACTCAGTGTGCAGCGTAAAAGTCCTTTAATGTGTTTTTAGTGCCCGAGAAGATCTTAATAATCAACTAGAGGAGTAGCACTACAATTTGTTTCCAGCTGTCGTGTTGTTTTTTGCATCTAGCTGAGGAAGAAGAAATGGGTTTGTAGGAGCTAATGGGAATCTCACAGCTCAAGGGACACAGTTCTCACAGTATAGAAAAGCTGTGAAACAACAGTTTCCTTCAGTTTTTATAATGGAAGAAGAACGTTTATTTTTCCAAATCGTCCTTCCGATTTTGGCATGTTCGACGTCAAAGATTTATTTTCATAAAGCAGGCTATTAATACACACCAGTTGTTTTTATAAACCTAGAATTCTGAGGGTTTAGGAGCCTTAAGTTGGGACGTTGGCTGTGCAAGCACAAAATGAACCCTCTATTGTGCACACAACTTCTGTCATCTCCTCGTTGATGTGTGTGTGGCACCCTGCGTAAGCACTGCGGTCCAAAGGTGCCCAGGTCATGTGTTCCGGTAATCCTTAGGATCATGGCGGAATGTGAAACATCTGGGGTGGACTTTGCTGTGATAGCAGGGACTCAAAGCCTAAGATCTCCATACAAAGCTCTGTGTCGCGGCTTAGGGTTGGCACTGAGTCTTCCAAGCACCCCCAGGTGCTTCCAAAGCTCCTCTTCTAATCCTGAGGACCTCCAACGCTCGTTCTCAACAACTTCACTGAAAACACCTCTAAGTGTTGGGGAAAACAGAGTTTTTCCAAGCTATAAGCTTAAGCTATTTATATTTTAAAGTCGTTCAATTAAAGTGTAATACCATTTTTGCGTATGTGTGTGTATATGTGTGTGTGTGTATATATATATATGCAGTCCTCAAATTTGATGCACAAATGGAGTGTTGTTGGACACAGTTCAGCCAGTGTTTGTGCAATCTGTACATTAGTGGAGAGTGTTTTTTAGTGATTTTTCTGCTACGCTAGTAGCTGGTGATGAGTGACTGTCTTTATGAGTGAGTCATTGATTTATTAATTCAACCGATTTGTTCAAGTATTCTGATTCAATCAGAAACAAATCAAGTGCCTGTTTATGAGTGAGTCATTGAATCATTTATTCAACTGATTTGTTCAAAAACACTGATTACTTCAAAACTACGCCGCACTACTGTGCATTGCTTGGATAAGTGGAATCATTAATTCTGCTTTGGCTTTGAGTGTGTATTTCGTAGTAAAATTTATTTAAATATAAAATAAACATATAATGTATTCATGAAATAATTAAAATCTAAGGGCCAGATTTACTAAACAGGGCAAATTAGCATGAAAGTGCAATTCCACAAATGCGCCAATGGGAGTGGCAAGTTTTGCACATGATCTACTGCTGACGCGCAAATTAAAGAACACAGACGCAGTCAAATCATTTACATAATGACCAACGCAATCTACCGAGAGCAGTGCAAATTACCGTTGGGTCGCAAACAAGCAGAGCTGATGCTCATCAGGTGCGAGTCGACACAGGCGCAACTTGTTACATGTAATATACGGAAAACGTCTTTCTCTGGCATTCCAAAGAATTGATAAGAGTGGAAAAATTTTTTGCGCTCTCTGTTCTCTGCGGCGTCTCCTCCTAGCAGCAACAATTGCAGCCATGTCGCAAAATGGGTTAAGACATGCTTTTTTGGCGTGTTAAATAATGGCTCAAATACCAGTAAATTGATGAGCGCAAACATTAGTAAATCGCGTCACGTGATTCATTTAAATACTCTTCTCCCATAAATTTTGCGTCTGAAAGGGAAACTCCTACAAATGCACATGCAATAAGATCAGCTGCAAAAACTCAGTCCAGCGCTAATTTTGCATTGCGTGTCTTTAGTAAATCACAACAGTAGTTTTTTAATGCCAAAAGAGGGTTTGCGCTGGCGCAAGCTGTTAGTAAATCTGGTCCCATGCATTATAAAGTTTAATTTTAATGATTTAGTTATTTTTAATAATTTAATTATTTAATTAATATATGAATGGATCTGTGAATCATGTTTGAAAAAAAAAAAGATTTACAAAAGAATGAATCATCTGAACAAAATGATTCACTAAAATGAATCCGACGTCCTAGCACTAGATATAACCCATTAAAACATTTTAAGTTAGTAAACTGATTCATCCTGTATGTGACTTTGTATGAGGAGACTTTATGCTTTGCCAGAATATGAAAAAAATAATTCTTATTCTTTTATTTTTTTACAATTAGAGTCCATAGACAAGCATTTTGTGGCAATAGAGATGTTTCTGGATATGTAATTAACAGTGACACACTCTGGATGTAGTGGTCAATGGAGCAGTGCTGATTTGGTGTATTACATGGATATGGAGCTGTGCTTTCTTTGACAGTGATGTGATACCTTGCTGCGGCTCAGGAAAAGATTATCCCTTGAGCCGCTCCTGGTGGCTGCATGTATAGATGAAATTTGACTTTATTAATTTCCTGTGTAAATTAAAGAATGAACAAGAGTGAGGAAGAAAGATGATTGTGTGATATAGATAGAGATGCTGATTCCAGTTCATTATTAGCAGGTGATAATTAAGTCCAACCTTCACATAAAATGAGAAGCCGTAGCAAAAATGAGAGGAGATGGCAAGTGAACTAATGGAAAGGGTACAAAATAGTGCATGAAGGTTTCTAGAGCCTCTTTTAGCAGCAATAACTTGAAGTAATCATTTTCTGTATGAAAAATCTCTCATTGTTCTGGAGGAATTTTTGTTGCCTCAGTTCATTGAGGTTTGCGGCCATCTGTTTATGCACAGCTTTCTTAAGGACCCGCCACAGCATTTCAATCCAGTTGAGGTCTAGACTTTGACTGGGCCATTGCAACACCTTGATTCTTTTCTTTTTCAGCCATTCTGTTGTAGATTTGCTGGTGATCTTCAAATCATTGTCCTGTTGCATGACCCAATTTCAGCCAAGCTTTAGCCGTTGGACAGATGGCTTCACATTCAACTCTAGAATACTTTAGTATACAGAGGAGTTCATGGTTGACTCAAAGACTGCAAGATGCCCAGGTCCTTTGGATACAAAACAAGCCCAAATCATCACCCCTCCACCACCATGCTTGACAGTTGGTATGCTGTGTTTGGTTTTCGCCAAACGTGGCGCTGTGCATTATGGCCAAACATCTCCACTTTGGTCTCATCTGTCCAAAGGGCATTGTTCCAGAAGTCTTGTGGTTTGTTCAGATGCAACTTTGCAAACCTAAGCTGTGCTGCCATGTTCTTTTTAGAGAGAAGAAGCTTTCTCCTGGCAACCCTTCCAAACATGCCATACTTATCCAGTATTTTTCTAATTGTACTGTCATGAACTTTAACTTTTAACATGTTAACTGAGGCCTGTAGAGTCTGAGGTGTAGTTCGTGGGTTTTCGCGGCATTGCATGGTCTGACCTTGGGATGAATTTGCTGGGACATCCACTCATTGGAAGATTGGTGTCTGTTTTGAATGTCTTCCACTTGTGAATAATCTTCCTCACTGTAGAATGATGGACTTCAGATTGTTTGGAAATGGCCACAACTTCTCTAAGATCATTGTTGATGTCTTTCTTCCTTGGCATTGTGTTAACACACATCTGAAGGCTCCAGACCAGCAAACTGCCAAAACTTCTGCTTTTGTAGAGTTGGTCACACTTGCTGATGATCAATTAATCAAAGGAATTTGATTAGCAGTGCCTGACTGATACTTACTCTTTGCATTCCTATTGAAACAGTAAGGGTGTACTTAGTTAATCACCTATGGCTTCTCCATTTTGGCCTAGTTTTTGTTAAATAAACCATGACATGGTGTAATATGTCATGTTGTTGTTCATCTGAGGTTGTATTTACCCCATTTTAAGACCAAGACGGGTATGTTGACATTATTTTTGTGTGAATTTGTCCGTTCAAGGGCAAGAAGACTTGAAAGCGAACTCAATTTAGTGTTCACGCGCTTCATCTGAGACATTTACACCCTTCGGATGAGTTTGCACACAAAACTTCGCACACAATTTCTCTTTTGCGTCTTCTTCCGCTTGAATGTTTAAATTAGTAAAGCTTAAAGGGTTAGTTCACCCAAAAATGAAAATTCTGTCATTAATTACTCACCCTCATGTCGTTCCACACCCGTAAGCCCTTCCTTCATCTTCGGAATACAAATTACAAAGATATTTTTTGATAAAATCCGATGGCTCAGTGAGGCCTCCATTGACAGCAAGTTAATTTACACTTTCAAACACTTCGAAGCTTTACGAATCTTTTGTTTCGAATCAGTGGTTCGGAGCGTGTATCAAACTCCCAAGGTCACGTGAACCATTGAAATTTCGAAACACTTATGATGTAACGAAGCCTCGTTTACTGAAATCACGTGACTTTGGCAGTTTGATACGTGTTCCAAACCACTGATTCGAAACAAAAGATTCATAAAGCTTCGAAGCTTCATGAAGCAGTGTTTTGAAATCGCCCATCACTAGATATTGTTGAATAAAGTCGTTAATTTGTTTTTTTAATGCACAAAAAGTATTCTCGTCCCTTCATAACATTAAGGTTGAACCACTGTAGTCACATGAACTGTTTAAAATATGTCTTTAGTACCTTTCTGGGCATTTGAAAGTGTAAATTAACTTGTAAATGCAGGCCTCACTGAGCCATCGGATTTTATCAAAAATATCTTAATTTGTGTTCCGAAGATGAACGAAGGTCTTATGGGTGTGGAAGGACATGAGGGTGAGCAATTAATGACAGATTTTTCTTTTTTGGGTGAACTAACCCTTTAAAACGTATGCAATTGATAAACTTTTGTGACGATGCAGCACTGGCCCCGGGCCATTGGGCAGCTTTCATTCTTGTGCCCAGAGCTTTCATTATTGGTTTGTGCCTGTCCGAATTAGCACAGAGTGCCTGTTTAAACACAGAAGGCAATATGTGGTCTCACCTCCGCTCACCATCCAGGTGATGACAGCGTAAATGACTGGTCATATTAGAGCATACGGCATTCACATCGAACAACGTTTACAAAGAGTGACTGTTTTTTTTTTTTTTTTTTTGACCATCCCTGTTGTAATGTATTGGGAAGCCAGAATGTTCCCAGATAGGAGATTTATAGGAGATGATGCAGGCAGCAGCTCTATCAGTGGCTTGTCTCCTACACTTGCCATGCTGAACTGCGACACACCAACACGCAGGGAACTGTGATGTCAGCAATAGATTTACATATTAACAGATGATAGGACAGCTGCTCTCGTGTGAAACGCATGCAGAGCATATCCATCAACAGAAAGATACATTAGCGGTCTGTTTTATGCGTTGTTGTTTTTTTAACAAAATTTATCATAGCTGCTTTGTCAGGTTTGAGATTATTTGCGGTGCAAATGTGTGCCGAACCTTGGGTGGAGAACGGTACGGTTCGATTTTTTACAAAGAACCATTACGCCCCTAATATATCTCAACTAGTTGGTTGTTGGGTGATCCATTAAGAGACTGTCAGGCCTCTTCGCGTGAGATGAGGCAGGGCCGCCCACCACGTCCCCTTTCACTTTCGTCTGAACCCCACATCTCCTTTTTCAGAGGAAATTGCTGCGAACCACTCAGCCCCAAGTCTCCCAAGTCTGTCAAGTGAGAAAAGCAAACGCTAAGCACTCACATCTGACATGTTACAGGATGTGCTCTCATTTTTTTTCCATCTCTGAGGCAACAGACTTTAAAAGGAATCTTAGCTACCTCAAAGCCTACAGCCTCTCTTTGACTACTTGAATTGAAAATAGACATCTAAAACATGGCTCCAGCACTTACCATGCTGTAAAAAAAAATTAAGCAAATAATATTGGGAACATCGTTTCAGTTTTTTTTGGTTTACTTACTATTCCAAAGTTTTCAACTTTCTGGAATGCAAGAAATAGATTCTTTATTACTAAATAAGTAAAAGTGAGGTGAATTAATGCGTGTTTTTGGGTTCAAATAGTCCTCTACAAATAGTCCCATTCGCCCTGTTCCCAGCATGCACTAGGGCATTGATTAATATGGTTCCACTATTTCACTGTTTGCAAGTTTGTTTTATGCTGTAGTTGTTACTCAATGTAAAAGCATTGAGTAAGTTCTTGTCTTGTAGTATCAGGATGTCTTTGTTCTAGTCAAAATGAGTTAAATGATTGATGTCGGGATTCATGTCAAATCTTGAGGTCTGTATGTGACACTTTAAGGCATAACATGATTTTGCCTTGTCTCGACAGTATTCAAGTTGTGATTATTAATGCAATGTTGTCAATAGTTTAAGACAACAAGCACTTTTCTCTCCATGACATTGTTGAAAACATATAAAATGCATAATATTGAATATTTAAATGTATTATGTAAATGAAGGAAACAGTTTGCATAAAACTTCTTTTACAAAAAGGCATGGAAACTTCACATTTAAGGGTGAATTCAGAAAATAAATAAAAAAAATTAAAGAATTCTAATTTGATACAATTAAACATAAATGTTATAATAAATTAAACTAGATAAAAAAGTTTGTCGAGACTGACTTTGAAGTTGGCTTGAGAAAGCCGGACCAGAATGTTTGAAGAAGTGTCAAAAGCTTGAAGTTTAGTGTTTTCAGTTTGAAGTAGTTTAAAGTTCAAAGTAGTTTTAAAGCTTAACATTTGAAGGTTTTTAAGGCAATACAGACAATCAGAAAATAGATAGATAGATAGATAGATAGATAGATAGATAGATAGATAGATAGATAGATAGATAGATAGATAGAGAGACAGACAGACAGACAGACAGACAGACAGACTGATTGATTGATTGATTGATTGATTGATTGATTGATTGATTCAGTAGTTTAAATTTGAATTTTGACAGTTGGAGTTTGAACAGTCTTGGCTCATTTGCACATTTCGTCAATGAAAGTCTTTCTCAAGCCAACTTAATAAGAATTCTCAACTCAAAAAGCCATTCAAATGGTTGCCTTCAATATTTTTTATGTTGTATGCACACCTAATTATTATAGCGCAATCAATATAAAGAGTCAAACTAGAGCTGCGGTGAATTACCATAGTATAACCCCATTGTTCCAGCAGAAATTAGCATGCTGTGAGCCATAGCAGTGGAGTATAGATGTATATAAAAGCCTGACTGGCGATATTTCAGGATTCAGTGGACACACATGGTGTTTCACAATGTTCATTCCCTAGAGGAACAAGAGCTAGACTCTTCATTCCAGCATCCAAAGAATGTAAAAGAATGGCTAGCTTTCCCATATTGAGATTCAGAGGCTACGTCCAGGTCCCTCGACTCCCTCTATGTCGGTACAGTCTTCATAACCCGGCACTTGGACAAAACACAATAAAGCCACATTATGCGATGCACTTTCTTTAATTCATGAGGGATCCCTCATAAATCCGTTTTCAATAATGGCCCCTTTTCCCTGCCTTGTTTTCCCTATGTAAATGAGACCTCGGCAGCAAAGGGCCGACTGACAGTAATCTTCCGTAATTTGGTTTGCGCGGCTCTGTGGTAGCGCTCTGGGAGGCCTGAAAGAACACATATCATTCAGAGGGAGGTCAGACAGTGCACAAAACAAACTGACAAGGCCAAAGCTCACTCACAGTGCCTGACTGACAGCTGAGAAGCCTGCATACTCAAAAGGGCAGCGAAGACAGCAAACGATAAAAAAAAAAAAAAAAACCCTGTTACGATTCTAGCGTGTCTGAAGCGCTGATGCTCATTTGAATGGTCTGTCTTTTTGATTGATGGCACACCTGTTAATTTTGAGCAGATTTGAAACAATTTAGCTTCATGGTTGTATTGCTTCGAGTTCAATTTCACCTTTAAGAATTTGATATGTAAAGGTGCTTATCTTATATTATATTATTTATTGTTTTTATTAAAAGTAGAGTCATAATAAAATGAAGAGTATCCTTTTAACCCAGTCCCTTTTGGATGATTATTGGTGCACATTATAAAAAAAAGAAAGAAATGAAACAATATAGTATAAGTTATTGGCCGATATTAGATTTTTTTTTAATTTATTGGTATATTTTATCAGTCATTTGTTGATATTGTGTTTCAGTGTGTTTATATATCTTGGTCAATATTATTGGATATTTAATTGATCATGCTCATTTTTACTGTACAGTTTTATTAATATAAAAATGACTTAAATTCAAATAAATTACATCAGAAAAAAACTGCTTGATGAAGCTTCGAAGCTTTACGAATCTTTTGTTTCGAATCAGTGGTTCGGAGCGTGTATCAAACTGCTAAAGTCACATGAACCATTGAAATTTCGAAACGTTTCGAAACACTAATGATGTAACAGCCTCGTTTACTGAAATCACGTGACTTTGGCAGTTTGATACACGCTTTCTGGGCATTGAAAGTGTTAATTGTCTTACTGGCAATAGTGGCCTCACTGAGCCATCGGATTTTATCAAAAATATCTTAATTTGTGTTCCGAAGGTTTTACGGTTGTGGAACGACATGAGGGTGAGTAATTAATGACAGAATTTTCATTTTTTGGTGAACTAACCCTTTAATAGCATTATTATTTTTTTATTTAATTTATTTAGACAAAATTGTATAATATTTGTACAGCAATTGGTTATTGGCCATAATTTACATAAACAATAATAATCTATATTGGCTTAAATCTGAATTTTGTGCATTCTGGCTTGGTCATATTTTCATTAGCAATTTCTGCATTACATTGACATTATACCTTGATACTGATTATCATGTGTCATGGTATTTGTCCAAAAAACAAACAAACAAACAAATAAACAAAAAAACAGGGTATTTCTATAGTACCATTAAAAAAAAACATGGTACTTTTTGGATGTGTTGTTAGTCTAAGCTGTATCGAACATTACAGATCAGGCTTTCAGCAGTTTTTGCCTTCTAGCAGAAACTCACAGCCGTTCCCTTAATAGTCCCACTGCGGTCCTGTCAGACTGAGAGATGATTGGCTGTAGAGATTCAAGACGAATGAGGGGGAGAGTGACAGGAGGTGGAAGACAGACTTCAACTCCGTGAAAGGGGAAGATGTGGACAGAGGAGATTGTAAAGGTCTTTCATTTGCACAGTTTTGAAACATGCTTCACTAGATTCTTTACTGAGAGTAATGGAAGGAGAGGGACTAGACACTTCTGAGTAAAGCTACGACAGCTGATAAAAACTATAATATTACTCTTACAAATGGCTGGCTAGTGAAAATGTCCAAATCTGAAATTAAATAACTGGAGAAGACATATAGACATTTTAGTGAGTGAAAAGGTACATTAACACTAAATCAAGTGTGCCATTCTAAATTAAAAAAAAAATCAAAATGATTCCTTCAAATTAAGTCGATTACTTAAACTCAAATGTTCCCTGAGATGACTTGATCACTTGTTTGATCCAGTCTTAAAATATGGTTCAGGGCGGACTGGGCAGCTTGGTTTGTGCCGAGCCACATCTGTCAGGTCAGGAGGTCCATAGCAGCTCTTTTTTCAGCCTGTCTCGAAAAGCTTGAGGTACAAAACCTGCATGTCAAAGAAACAGACTTTCCCAGAGGTGTCACATGTCTTCAAGGTAGTGATGACACTTCAGTTGTGCTGTTCTGTCTTCTCATTTTGAGCCATGCCAGATGCTAGGATGGAAACTTCAGTGCAAAGAACAGAACATAACTAGGATCTCAACTAGTAGAAGGAAACCAGCTACTACTTTTTAGTAAGAATACTACTTTTAACCTGAATGTGTCCTGTGTGAACTGATTTTGCTCTGATTTGCACAGGTGTTAATGAAGCACCTAAGGCCACGACAGACTGGATTGTATTTGTTTGCATGCGTGTTGTCCTGGGGTTCTCTTTGTGGTCAGGAACAGACAGATATTGTCAGCATCCACTGGTGGGCCTGTTGGCAGATACTTTCTTCTGAGCTGTTGGATCCTAGATCGCTCTCTCTCAGCTCTGAACTCATTAGGGTGCTTTGTGAACAGACATCGGCTGATTTATGTGTGTCTGGTTTCTTTATTTATGTGTCATTCAAGCAGATAAGTAAATTCTAATTATTTCCAGTAGGTTGTCAATTTTAAAAATAAGAACAGTTGAATATATATATATATATATATATAGATGCACCAATACAAAATTTTTCCACCGATACCGATAGCCGATTATTCAGAGTGATATCTGCCGATACCGATAACTATACCGATAGTTTGGGGGTTCTGCCTTTTATACCTTCTTTCTATAATTTCATTATAATTAATAATTAATCATTATATTTTTAATTTTTATATTTTGAAAGAAATGCAAATAAAAACTTTATTCTCTCCATTTCATCAACTTGTTTCAGAGTAACTGGTATCAGTTATAAACAAACACTTTACTAAAATTAATATTAACACTAAACAAAATTTTCTGAATGTTATTAATTCATATAATTACTATTAATATTGAGCAATATTGTCTTAGCATTTTCTTTACACAAAGCACAAATTCAGTGCATTTTCCTGCCCTCTTTTGATTGACAGGATACATCGGCCCTGAATATCGGCTGTTTTTAAACTGTCTTATCGACCGATACCGATTATTGGCCGATATATCAGTACACTTTAATGTGGGTAAGTTTCATTAAAAAAGCTAAATTTTTGAGCAAAAAGCTGAGAAAATCATGTTTTTGTCAAAGACTACACCCAGATCAAATTCAGAACAATGATTAAAACATAGACCAAGTAGATTGAGTCCATCAACACCCCCAAAGCTTGTACAGTCATTACCTCTTCCTGGGTTCGACATTTCATTCGGTAACTTTAGGTATTGATTTATATGCTGTTGAATGGTTGATGATCACATTAGCTTACGTGTGCATAAGCGATGCTTCTATCGCTTGTTTCTGCTTCTTCTTCACTTGTTTTTGGATCTATTTCAGAAAATGTGTAATAGTGCCCCCTACCATATAACAGTGAAAACATAGATAGCTGGAAATTCCATCAATGGTGAGGAAAGAGTTAAAGGGACAGTTGACCCAAAAATGAAAATTGTCAGTATTTACTTGCCCTCATGTTGTTCCAAACCTGTATGACTTCCTTTCTTCTGTGGAACACAACATAATTTAGTGTTAACCAAAATTGGATGGTACTAACATTCAGGTTGAGTAAATGACAGAATTGTAATTTTTGGGTGAACTATCCCTTTAAATACAATGAAAATGAGTCTTTGGTGTGCATATTCAAATAGGTGTCAGAGATCAAGTTTTAAATCATTCATATTCATGAAATAAGTGCTTGAGCAATGATCCAGATGACATGAATCATTCGGAGATAATGACGGCGACAGTGAGGAAACTCCAATTGGCAGAGTTATGCAGGAGATACAACAATGGCTCGTGACTTTCCTTATTAATTTACTCAAGGAATAATCAAGGTATTTGAATAGCAATTTATGCTAATTGGCTTTTCTGAAAATTTTAGCTCAAGCATGTAGAGTGGTATGGAAGCACATTAGCTGGACATGAAAGGTGTTTTTTTTTTTTTTTTTTTTTTTTTTTGGCAAACAGTTTTCTTACCAAAGTGACTTTGAGAAAAGAAAGTTTGTATTACATAAGTGGCAATTACCAGAGCAGGTAGCTAAGGTTAAATGGCTTAATCCCACATACCAATGAGAAGGTAATGCAATGACAAACAAAGTGCTGATTCAGTCACAGTGCTAGATACAAGTCAAGTATTGCCTTTCTTGAGAAAAAAATGCAGTGCAAATGAAGTCTTTGTGTTAGTTTGTGAAGTAAGAGATGTTAGCTGTGCAAATAATCAGGGATAAAAGCTTGTGGGTCCCAAGCTAATACATTTAAATAGTTGTTTGCATAATCACAAACAAATAGTTCTATATAAATATAATATAAATATAATATAAATTCATCCAAAGCGGGAATGACAGCTTAATTTAGGCTACATTTGCAGCCTTATTATTTGTAACCCTGTAACCCAGTTGTTTTTCAGTTAAATAATTTTTTATTTTTTTTAATTTTATACATTTTATCTACTTAATGTTATTATTTATTTATTTATTTTATAACAAAATGCATAAACTTGATAGGACTTGTTAGGATTTTTTAAATATTTTTATTTTAAAAATGCAGACTTTTTTTTAAATCATATGATAATTTAAATTCCCCTGTAGTCAATAGTTTTATCCCTTAAAACTCATCTTTGATCACCAAAATGACATATTTAAATGTTTTTTTCCTGTGAAAAAAAAAATCCTTCATGCCTTAAAATAGATTGACTGTAACTATACCCTTGCCTCATTTAATATACGTGGATCAATGAATATGCAAATTAACTCCGCCTCCACTCGATCATGCCAGCCAGCTCAGAGATCCACTCGGTCAACTTACTGAGGTAAACGCTGCACAGTGGTATCGCTCTTTACAACGTCGGACACATAACAGTAATTAATATGATTAGCCTTTTGCTTGACCATGTTATCAAACCGCTAATAATGTATTGCTAATGTTACACAAACCATATTCCCGTTCGCCATCTCAGAGTCAGACAGCTGCCTTTTAACAATCAGTATCCTTATAAACGCTTTAACAATTCAGAACGTCAGTGGAGAAAGGCATATAGTTCATCATAACATTGTAATATACATCATACACCCACCATATTGCTAAATCGACACAAATTTTCATATCAACAGAAAAATATACTAGGATAATCTGGCTTCTTTCGAGAATCTCCTGCTAGTTGGCTGTTAATGATATGCTAAAGTCCGCCAGCACGTTGACGTGATTGGTTACAAGGTAGTTTGTGACGTCAGACACCAGTGATTTCAAACAACGGGTTTGAGACTGTCCTTTTTCACTGCAGTTTTAAAGAGAAAATACTCAGCAATGGTATTGACAAATGAATTTGTACATGGTTTGTCTTAAAGCATGTTAAAAACACCACATAGACATATAAACAACATTAAAAACTTGATTTAAATTAAATTAACTTTAAATGATAATGTAAACATTATAGAATTGATTGCTTTTAAATTAGATTTTTATTTTATTCCCTATTTAGAACCCTGTTTGTGGTAATGGCCTAAATGCATCTCTACTTACTTTACTGATGACTTACACATTCAAATACTGAACATTATAGACCTTATGTAGCCCCGCCCCTTTTCAGCGCTGCGCTTGTTGTATCTGGTTTGTATTTCACAGCATGAAGGTAAGATCTTACGGATTTATGAATGAACCGCTAGGTTTTAAATCTTCCCAGTCTACTGACATATACTGACATTGTTTTGGCAACCACTTAAAACATTACAATGCTCATGATAACTTTCGTTAACTCTACAATAAGTAAATCCACTTCATCAGCGAATTACTCCTCGACATGCTATAGAAATATACAGCGCTACCGCAAAAACGGAAGTTCAAACACAAAATTCTAAAGATGGCTGTGCGCTCGTTTCTCTGGTGTATAAGGCCTATAAAAGAAAAAAATCTGCATGCCTTTCTTTTATCACTGACCATGTCACCTTTTTGTGTCCTGCATTCATATTTTCTTTAGCAAAACTGGACATCATACTTCTTAGCCTGCAGCTAATCTGTGGGATATTCGCTGGCCTGACAATGAAGAATTGCCTCAGAGGAGCTGGCGATAAGCCGCACGATTAGATATCTGATCTGCATGCTCATTACATGGCGAAGGATCACTTCCTTAACAAGATAAAACAATGAATATGCATCACACAGCCCTGAGGGCGATTCATAAAAATGCATTCCAGTGTTAAACGTTTATTTTAATAACCTTTACCTCAACCCCCAAATGACAACAACACACCAAAACCCAACACCACACACCTGTTGTTTGTTAAATGTGACAAAATTCCAAATGAATTGCCCTCTGGTCCAACACGTATGCAATCAATATCACGCCAGCCATATGAATTAGCAATTACGTCTGAACTTTTCGCTTGGGGGCTCTGTGGCATGGCATTTGAAAAACAAAATGATTAAACATCGCTTTTTTTTTCCCAGTATAGCCTTTCTTTTCATTTTTGTTTAATCATTTTATTGAACGTACGCTTTTAAAGTGGGAGGTCTCAGACTGCTCTCATACAAGAGAAACTAATTACAAACAAGATACAAAAACACCCATAGAAAATGAAAGTCTGGGGGCTTTAGGACATGAAATCTGATGATTATTTACCTGTTCGGTCAAATGTGCATGCTTTGTGCATAGTAGTTGATTTGTTTTCCACATTCTTGATTGTAATCTTTGGATTAATGTCCTCAAAAGAGAATGTATTCCCATCTGGGTTAATCTAGCCTGAGGTAAATGTACGTTATCATGACTGCTTTTATAAGCATGATGGAGACAGTTATGGCTTCTTCACGTCAAAGCAGATTCACTGGTAGTCACTGTAGCACATATAGAAAGTGATATCTTATCGGTCTTATCCTCCATGCGCGGCATAACTGACTTTTTTATAATGTCTTGTCTCTGTTCAGCATACCTGCTCTTTATCTTTGGATTTATACATTGCTGTGAAGTAACTAAATACATAAAAAATAGTTGTAACTTGCCAGTAAGAAAGCTACTTTATCGAACGAGTAGCTGTGTAGCATGACAAAACACTACATTGCTGTATTTTTCATCATATTTTATCACGAGGTGATCATCAAATGCATTCGATTTTAGCATGTTCTGAATTCATCTGTTTGAACAGTTCATTCAAATGAGCAGTTTACTGATCAAATAAATGATTTACTTATTCATTTTAACCCTGGATCTTTTTTGCTTCTGTTATGTAAATTAGTTTGCTTTTCTACCGTACTTGCGTTAGTTTTAATTATTGCAAAATTAAGTTAATTTTGCCAGATAAATTATCTAAATGAATAATTTTATAATGTATTTTTATGTGATTTTTTTTAAATGTATTTATAAAGATATTTCCCCCTTAAAGGCACAATATGTAAGATTTTTGGTTTAAAATATCCAAAAACCACTAGAACAATGTTATTGTGTTATATGTTATATTATATTGACTTGTGTACTTACATTATCCCAAATGTTTCCAAGAATGTTTAAATCCAGAGATATAAGCAGTTTTAACGAGGACACGGACTGTGTCCGTGAGTCGCCTATCAATGACATCATACCTGCATTACCCTCGATTTCCGGTTTTATTTTGTAGAATCCATGGTAACACCAAAGACGCTTTAATATATTATGTGTTTTATTAGACAAGGGAACAACTGTTTGGATACGTTTATAGACAGAAAACGAATCACTGGAATATAGCTCAACGCAGTAAGTCTTATTGTTTAAATCTCGTTTTCTTGATTTACCATGAGTACCATGTTTTACCATGCCTAATATCGATCTAGCATCCATGAATATGATTTCTTCTTTCTGTCGGATTCTTTTCCACCAGCTGTAGACGTGAAGACAACATTTCCCATGATTCCACGAAATCAAGGCGTCATCAAGCTACGACTTTGTTTTGAATAAGCGACCTCTAGTGGCGAAAAATTACATATTGTGCCTTTAAATAGCTTTAATATAGGTAGCAACATTTTTGAAGTGGTAACTTGAATGTACTGCTGCAGAAATTCGCAAAATAAGGTCTCATAGACTCTGGTATGTCCTGTGACAGAATTGTTTGGCTCAACTATGCTCAGATTCTGAGAAAATTAATATCAAAACCATCCAACTTTAAAGCCATTTTTCTCGCTTTCAGTGTTTGCTGTTTGAAAACAAATGAATAATGTGGTTTGAAATTGGACCCATTAGTTTTGTTTTCTGTCATTGTTTTGTTTACCTGATGCTTTCAAAAAGTGGAATGTCCCACCATTGGGGTTTCATTGTCCTCAGCTTCTGAATGACATTTTTTGGGGGGCATAAGGGTTCACTGGGGTTTTCATTAATCCTCCATTTTAATTGCTTGACTCGGTTACCTCACGTGTCACTTCCTATTAACGGCATTTGGATGTGTAATGTGCGGAAGACAAGATAATTACGGTGAGATGGCTTGGGTAGTGCACAACATAGAGGAAAGGTTATTTGCATCTGTATGGAGCCTGGCTGCCATAGAGCTACAAAGTGTCACGTCTGAATGTACTGCTAATGCGTTTAGCTTGAGTTAGACATGCAAGCTGTACTTTCCTTGCTAAACTCCCAAGTGGATACTGCATGAATTCAAATAAGAAGTAAAAAAAGATTAAATGCAGAGTAATTGCACTGGAAAGGTATGAGGGCATATATCTAATCTATATATGTGTGTGTGTGTGTGTGTGTGTGTGCATTCATATACGCACACTAAATATTAAATATGAAATAATAAAGTTACGTTTATTTATTTAATATTATATATAAAATAATAAATATATTTAGACAAGCTTTGAACAATGTTATTAGAGAGGCTCATTGGCGCCGATAGCCTCGTGGGCAGCGCCGTCATATAGCGCCGTTGCGCTTCAGGCGACCCGAGTTCAGGTCCCAGCTCGTGGACCATTTCCGATCCCATCCCCCTCTCTCTCTCACACCTCGCTTCTTGTCCACTTTATAATATCCTATCATAATAAAGGCAAAAATCGCTTTTAAATGTTATTAGAGAGGCTAACGTACATTTTAGTGATCCATTAAATTTAAAGATCATTTTGGTGCTCAGAACAGGATATCAAATTTATCTTTCTGTGTCACAAAATTTATTTTGGAAGCTCATGAATAAACAATCTTTTTGGCACAGCAGCATTTTCTGAAGAGTTTATTGGAAGTGCATTTGTTATTATTCATCGCTTTGACTGGGTCTCGCCTCCACCCATGTCCAAATCAAGATAACATGAACTCCAGTGTGTTCTCATATTGCAGATGTGCTACAAGTCTTTCAGAATAACTTTGTCGTAAGTCTTCAAGCTTGCTGAGGTCAGCAGGTCTATTTCCCTGCCAAGTAGGTCTATTCCCTGGGCTGGCGGGAGGTCGGAAACTAATTACAGAGCACAGGGCAAGGAAAAGTCAACTCATTTTCTTCCACCTCCTTATTGGTAGTTGCACTTCAGCATGTTGGTATAGCAACGGACATTGACGGATACACTTTTGCCATAATGGATTTGTCAAATAAAGCCTGTTGCACTTTATACAATACCTCTTTCTGTCAACACACACTCTCAAAATACACACTTCTATGTGGTTGTAACCCACAATATGATAACATAAGCTTGGAATATGTCTCCTAAAGCCTAACAGACGAATTATGCTATGTAACACAGTGACCTGTGTATAAATGTGCCAACCAAGATGCAGAAGTTGGTGACTTTTAAAGGTTTATAGATTTTAAAGTGGCAGCTGTCCAATTAGTAACTGATCATCCTCTGAATTTCTGCCATCTGGACTTGTCATTACGATGCACAAATGAGAACCAAGGCTCATGTTGCTAAGCTACATGGCAACATCTGCAGTTATTCCAATTTTTTGTTTGTCTAATTGGATTGAGTTTAAGTCCAAGAGCTAATGAGTGTAGGAACAATGGCTGGAAATCAAGTGATACATGCCGGCGTGTCGTCTTCGAATAATAAGGTGTAATTGAAAGGACAGATGATAATGGATCTGGCTTTTTAAAGCCAATTAAGCTTTATTCAACCTCTAAACATATTAGCATCTGTGTTTTGTTTAATTACACATCTGTTAAAATTAATTTCAACCACAACAAGAGTAAACTAACATGATTGTCTCTCAATTAAATTCAAGTGGCCTGAAAAAATTGAAGAAGATTGTTTTCTGTTTTCGCAATTTGAATACAAATGGAATCCGAAATGAATTTGCATTTATTGTTCGTTCTATAAAACAAGTGCCGTTTGTGTCCCTCATGTACACTTTCAAAAATTATTTTTTTAAAACCATTTTTTTTAAAATAAATGTTTTCACATTTTTACGCAAAAATCTAAAATTTCAGAAGAACAGATTTCAATTATAATTTATTTTTCAGTAGGGAAAATAAGCTAGGATTTTATCTTTGATCTCATATTTATTATTGTAAAATTATTGCAATTGTGTACTAGAGCTGTGCATCAACCCTCTTCCTTTTTGATTTATTTATTTTTTTTTTTTTCACAATTTTTTAACCTAATGAATGCTTCCATAAATTAAAAAGATGTTGTCATAATGACAACATATTTTTTTAAGGACAAGCTAATTTCTACTTTTTTTAAAAAAAACACGGTCTATTGAATTAATATATATTTGAATTAATTATGTATATTGAATTAATCTATTAAAGCACCTAAAGGCATAGAATGACCCTTATGCTTTAATGATCTCATTCATCCAGAGACTCTTTTGACAGGCAATGCTTCCAAAGCAAACAGAGAGAAAATTAGTTTTACCTCTAAGTGTTTTATTTTTCATGTATTTCTAGTCAATATATTATACCAGCATATGAAATTCAAGGCTGGTTGACTTAATCAATCAACAGTTCATGGCTGATTGTCCACTCCACAAAAAGTTAGACTTGGTGATTAGGAATTTGACAAACTTTGACACACTGTGGTTAAACTAGTTGTTGGATTATGCTAATGTTTTAGACTTTAATGTTTTTAGACTTTATGAAAAGTTTCTTTGGGTGTTTACACGACAACGATGTACTTAAAAATGGAAAACTTCTTCCTTTATATTTTCAAAAAGTTTTGCGTACAGACGACAACGTTGTCAAAACAGTCCCTTTTCACACGGATCCACGAAAACGAGTAAAAATGCTGTATTATGCATGCCAGTAATTGTTGAGTTCAGAATTAGAATTTGTTGGCAATGTTAGAATTTGGCGTATGTAAATAATGCGTCTCCGCTGGTCGTAGTAGTGGTGGAGTTATTCTTTGCTGGAGAAGCGTTATTAAACTCAACACAGTCCTGTAGTCCGCCATTGTTGTTTTAAGCCCTGAACACACCAAGCCGACGGTCGGCCGTCGGGCAGTTTTGTTCGTCGGCCGACTAAGTTTTCTCAGTGTGTTCCGCACCGTCAGCTGAAATTGGTCCTCGTCGGCTTTTTTTCAGCTGATTCAACATGTTGAATCGGCGTCGGAGCTCGTCAGTCAGTCGGGCCATCGGATCATTCTGATTGACTGTTCAGCTACTGCCACCTGCTGGTACGGAAAGGCGCAGAACGGACGTGCTACTTGGCCGTCGGGTGTTGAGCGTCGGTTTGGTGTGTCAGGGCAACTTTGCTTTTGTCGCCACTAGTTCGTCGGCGTCGGCTTGGTGTGTTCCGGGCTTTAGTTGTCAAGTACTCGCGCACGCCTATAGACTGAACACGTAATAGGCATGTGCATGATGTCGCCTTTTTCACAAATTTGCTTTTTGTAGTTTACACAGGGGCGATAATAGTATAGTTTTCAAAAACTTGCACTTCAAAACCCATTTTCTAACGTTTGTCTTTTCAGGCCCCCAAAACGTCGTTGTCGTGTAAATGAATGGCCAAAACTCATAAAAAGTTTTTCGTTTTTAGTTGAAAACAGTGTCATGTAGACGGCACCTTTAATTCTGAACATTTATTTTCCCTTTCCCTGCAGGGGTGAGAGAGAATTTGAGTGTGGACAGTCATATCTCTGCACACTTATGGCCAAAACCATTGATTAATGAAGCTTAGCAAAGCGCTTTCTGGCACAAATTATCTGGTAGAGTGGTATAGCTTTCAGCGAATGCTCAGAAGATGATTATAGAGCTATAAAATGATTGTGGTTAGCATAGCTAAGATGATTTTATCTTGGAAGAGTCTGATTAAAAATTTGTTGTGTTTAGCTGAAGGTAAATCTCTCTTTTATTCTGAGTTATTGCTTATACAATCTTAAAAATGGCAAAGAGCAAAAGTTTTAGCCTGAAACCATATGAACCTCCATTTAAGACTGCTTTATTCTCTAATTCTGTGGAAAACATTCATACTGGTACTTTAAATAACACATGAACCAATACACAGATGAAACCTATAAAAACTTTTATAAAGCCCAAGTTGCTGAATCTATTTTTAAGAGACTGTTTGAAACTTGTACATTAAAAGTTAAAGAAAAGTTCAAGAAGTTTCTGTGTGGGATAGCTCAGATATTATAAATGCCAGTGAGTTGTGACATTTTCCCGATGCCTGCTGGCTGTTGGCCTCACCTCTCCTTCATCACTGACAGAATGAACGACTGAGAATTTTATATGGAGACTTTCGACTGAAACAACGCTTTGGCCCTGATTGAAAGATTGTTATAGCCAAAATTGCTAAAAAAGAGAGAATTTGAAAATACATTTGTTATATAAATGTCTTGTTTTCTTATTTTAGAAGTACTGTAGGATTGACAAAAATCCATAAGGCAGCCCTATACAGAGGGAGAAAGCAAGAGCGAGAGGCTGAATGTTATCTCATTTTCTCCTGTCTTGCATTTTCTGGGATTACATTAAAGCCTGGATGAGGATCCAGTAAGAGTTGGTTATTATTAGCTCAGTTCCCTCTTGCATTTTAGCAGTATTACCATAAACACAGTCAACTCTTCTCTCACTGTAAACGCAGCAACAAAGGGCTCCCAACCCTGGATGAAATTATGAGCTCTTTTGATGTAGCAATCTTGAGCCTGATAAAAAAGGACTATCAAGCTTTGTTTTTGTTCGTTTGATCTGAATCGTTGGTGTGTTGCTTGGCATCCCTTTCATGTCAGAATTATTAATTGTCTTCACCTGTATATTGTTTTTCCCTGCTATTGTTATGATTTTATTTAGAACTTAATGTCACAGTCACTTGGCTGTGGGCTCACAGGAGAACTGGGGTAATTGTCACACAGGGAAGTTATATATTTCACAAGGTCTATATTTCAGTAACTATAAGGTTTTTAGACAAAAGTTAAATTATAGAAATGCTTGCTGACTCTAGCAGTGGTTTTGTATGTTTTTTTTTATTTAAATATTTAGTTTAAAACCTCCTTATATAAGAATAATGCTGTGAGCATGTAAGATATGCTGCTGCTGCATAAATAGACATACATAAATCCTGTAGCAGATCTAGGCAGGTGGAGCTGGGGGAGGTGGAGGGGTTCAGACGAACTCTGATAGCAAACATGATGAGCAAGTAATATCATTGGCTGCAGGATCAGCAGAGGCCAATCAGCTTGTGACTTGTGGTAATGATCTGATTGCTTGCAGATTGGAGCCTGCGCCCTCTAGAGTTTCGTGTCTGAACTATATTTTAGGGGCGGGTGAAAAAATAATGATTTCTTGATTTTAATCAATTCTCATTTTGATGAACCAATATTGATTCTTAAATCCCAAGAATCAGTCTTTTAGTCTATGCTGTTTTCAGTTGATGAATGAACAAAATCAAAGTCTCAGATTCTCAAATTCTGTCAATTTTATTATGAAATTCAAACAATAAATTCCATTTGGGCACTTGGATGTGTGGCATGACAGATCACTGTAGCTTCTTCAGTTCAAGCGAAGCAGCAGCGCAGAGGGCATGTGAAATGATAATCTCTTCTGCTTTACTACTATAGTTACAGCATGAAATAAACATGTATGAACATCAGAAGGTATGTTTAAAGATACAGTACAACTTACCGAAATCTGTATCATGTTTCATGTAATCGCTCAATCAGTGTTTCAACCATGGAAAGACGTCAATACAACAGCTTGTACGCTGTCAACAATGTCACGTAATGTTACATTTACCTCAGAAAAGACATTCAATGTCCATATCTCGTTAGTCAGCTATAAAAATGATCTCTAGTGGAGCATTTTGATAAATATTTGCACTATGTTGCATATTCATTGTATTTTTTACTTAACCTGTTTGTCAGTATTTAATGTATGTTTGAATAAATCCGTCATGTTTTTATGACAGCCACCACCAAGTAGACACATAATAATTATGCCATTAAAAAGTTATTTCTTGAAAAAGTTGTTTCCTGTATATAGTTTACAGCATTAGTTGAGATATTTTTTTCCTTGAGGAAATTTGCAATGTATCGTATCTGATACATACCCCAATTAATCGATACTGAATCGCAAGCTTGTGAATCAAAAGCTAATAGAATTGTGAAATGTGTCAATACTGTGTATATATATATATATATATATATATATATATGTATAAATACACCGATCAGACATAACATTATGACCACTGACAGGTGAAGTGAATAATACGGATTATCTCTTCATCACGGCACCTGTTAGTGGGTGGGATATGTTAGGCAGAAAGTGAACATTTTGTTCTCAAAGATGATGTGTTTGAAGCAGGAAAAATGGGCAAGCGTAAGGATTTGAGCGCGTTTGAGAAGGGCCAAATTGTGATGGCTAGACGACTGGGTCAGAGCATCTCCAAAACTGCAGCTCTTGTGGGGTGTTCCCGGTCTGCAGTGGTCAGTATCTATCAAAAGTGGTCCAAGGAAGGAACAGCAGTGAACCGGCGACAGGGTCATGAGCGGCCAAGGCTCACTGATGCACATGGGGAGCGAAGGCTGGCCCGTGTGGTCCGATCCAACAGACGAGCGACTGTAGCTCATATTGCTCAAGAAGTTAATGCTGGTTCTGATAGAAAGGTGTCAGAACACAGTGCATCGCAGTTTGTTGCGTATGGAGCTGCATAACCGCAGACCAGTCAGCCCATGCTGACCCCTGTCCACCGCCGAAAGTGCCAACAGTGGGCACGTGAGCATCAGAACTGGACCACGGAGCAATGGAAGAAGGTGGCCTGGTCTGATGAATCACGTTTTCTTTTACATAACGTGGATGGCCGGCTGCGTGTGCGTCGCTTACCTGGGGAACACATGGCACCAGGATGCACTATGGGAAGAAGGCAAGCCGACAGAGGCAGTGTGATGCTTTGGGCAATGTTCTGCTGGGAAACCTTGGGTCCTGCCATCCGTGTGGATGTTACTTTGACACGTACCACCTACCTAAGCATTGTTGCAGACCATGGACACCCTTTCATGGAAACGGTATTCCCTGGTGGCTTCTTTCAGCAGGATAATGCGCCCTGCCACAAAGCAAAAACGGTTCAGGAATGGTTTGAGGAGCACAACAACAAGTTTGAGGTGTTGACTTGGCCTCCAAATTCCCCAGATCTCAATCCAATCGAGCATCTGTGGGATGTGCTGAACAAACAAGTCTGATCTATGGAAGCTCCACCTCTGCTGCTAACATCTTGGTGCCAGATACCACAGCACACTTTCAGGGGTCTAGTGGAGTCCATGCCTCGATGGGTCAAGGCTGTTTTGGCAGCAAAAGGGGGACCAACACAAGGTGGTCATAATGTTATGCCTGAACGGTGTATGTATATCTTCAGTGTAGTTTGAACTTGCTGGACTGCCTGCAACAGTGCCCAGTTCATCATGACTCTGTGTCACATCTTTACTTTTAGTGTTTCTTACAATGCAGTTGGCTGCTATCGATTTAGCCTTTTCTCGATTTTGAAAGTCGCATAAGTCATTAACCAGCAAAGTTACAGAGAATAGCATTCTCATTAAACTTTTCTCTTTTTTAACAATTCCAGATCTGTTGCTGATTAAGTGAGCCTTTGTGTAATGGACTTGAAAGAACAGTGGACTTTTTGTGCTAGTGTGAAATTGCGCACCTTTCAGCAGATCCATACAGAAGATTGTGAATTAGTGAACAATAGCCTATTGGGAATTACAGGGACTTCTTATTGAGTAGGGCCAATTAAAAATAATGTGTGCCAAAAAGACAGCCAAAAATGTTTCATACATTTTAACAATGCCAAACTATAGGAAAATAAGTGTTATATATATATAATCTTGTAACCCAAAGACAGCCTCCAGTTAAATAAAAGCCTTTGTCTTTAGTTTCTACAAGAGGACTTCTGTATGCCAGTGTGTTGCTAATGCTATTCATTTAAAACTTTTGCCACTGGAGTAAAAAAACAACAACGGCTAGAACTCGAACATTCCTGAAATACAGAGCATCTACAAAATAATGTTTATTGTTAAAATGATCACGTTAGCTTTTGAGCATGATTGGACATTTATTTTCTATTAATTTACATCACATGTGTTTTAAAGAACCTCTATGCTAAGAACTCTTTAAGGCTGAAATCTTTTAGATGTGAAAATAAAAAGTGCAGAAGCCTTGCAAGTGTGAGACTGAGTTGTTAGCTCTGACTGACACCTCTCTGAGCACAACTCAATTACTGCCACCACGCCGCACTTGTTTCGGCAGCAGCTGATGGATACGTCCTGCGGGGATTGCGGTCACGGGCGGCACAGGGCACAATGGTCTGATCAAGGTCAAGATTACCGATGATTCAGAACTAAAAGGCAACACAAAAGTGCCAGTAATGTACTAGGACTGTTGAAGGATTATTCTGAATGGAGGTTATTGGGTGATAAGTAGCAGTGACTCTGAAAGAAGAGGTGAAGATTGGAAAAAGTGATTCAGAGGAGAACTTCAGTACACTCTTGTCAAGCTCTGGGCGACTGGTAATTGCTGTTTGCCAAATGAGTGGCACTTCCAGAAAACTCAATATTTTTCGTTGTCACTCTCTATCTACTCTCATTTCTCTATGTGTAGCATGGTCCGGTTAGCTGGTAGATCAATGACATGACATGATTTTGTTTTCAAAAATACATTAAAAATGCAATTTGTGAATAATATGACTTGAATACACATCTTCTATGATGATTTTAATTTCTGAATTAAAATTAATTCTTATATTTTTGGGGAACATAAAGTCACTATTTTAGTGTGACACAACAAAAAAAAATGCCATTTATACATAAAATAACTTAAAAACACATCTTCTATGATGAACATGATTTTAATTTCTGAATTAAAATTAATTTTGATATTTTATTTTTGATCATTCAAGGGTGATACACAACTGTTATGATATTATAATGATGAAAAAGCCTCATTAGAGAATAAATATTTTTTAAAGGAAACCCTTAACTAATTATATTATTATTTCAAATTTAAACAAAAATAAATAATATATATGGGACAATGACGTGACGGGTCATTTTTTTTTGTCCAAAGGCCTTAATAATAATAAAAAACAAAGATATGACATCCAAAGTATGTAAGGTAGTACAACTAGATCTCTTTTATTGAATCTAAAAGGTTTTAATTATATTTTGCTACATATAAAGGTATTTTAAAGATTTTGAAGTGTCAAAAGGTCATTCGGTTTAACCGTCCAAAGACCAATACAGCCATTTCATTTGTGATTAAAATATCTTTAAATGTAATAAATGTGTATATTTTTTTTATTCTGGCAGATTTTATAACATCATATATCAACATAGTGCAAAATGGTATTAAAATTATGTGTAGAAGTCGTTGCTTTGTTATGAGAAAGAATGTTCGGAAAAATGAATTTCATTGATGTCATTCGGAGTAACCAATATAAAGAGACCATTTTGGATCAAGTCATGCGGTCAGTATCATGTGACAGGATGTGACATCATTCAGACATCTGCAAAGGACCACATGGTCGTCAAGCAAAGTAACTAACTCTTTTAACTATTTGAAAAATTCATGTTTTCACTTGCTCATACGCATGTCCTGAAACATCAGGTCATTCAGTACAACCGCTATAAAACATGGAAAATGTGGGAATATTTTAAAAACTTGTACTAAATATAAAATGTTTGATTGTCCTTTTGCTAGCTAGCTAGCTAGCTAACTAACTAACTAGCTAGATATCAGCCTGTTAGCATTGTTTGAAAATATCGTCATTCGGTATAACCAAAAGTGTTATTCGGTAAAACCGAAATTTTGGTTAAACCGAATGACTTTTTTGTTGACAAATTTTGTCAATCTTGTAAAAAATGACAAAAGCAATGTTAATTGATTGATTATTTATTTATTTATTTATTTATTTGAAAAAAGATTTTACTGAATGGTTACACCATGACATTAAATATAAGTCATTAAATATAAACTTTTGTTGAAAATTGTAGTTTTTCTCTACAAATGAAACCAACATGAACGCAAAGAGTACATTTCTAAGAACTTGGCACTAGGGTTGGGCCAATAGACGATGTCATCGTCCATCGCCGATGCTGACAGACGTCACAATGTTGAGCCGGCATTGTGATTCCAGGTGATTCGAACTAAACCACTGATATTCAAATGACAGACAGCGGTCTGGAACAAAATTCATTCATGTAATCCCAACACAAATGGATTAAGTAAACTTCAATACTAGATATATTTAAGTGGATTGAACACAATGAAATTTGTTAGGACAAAATGTGTAGGAATTGTGTTGCTTTAGCTCATTTTAATTAAGTAATTTGAACAAGCAGCAAAAAATCATTTTTTTCAGTGAATGAATTAAATCCCCCCACCCTGATGTCATCGTCCATCGCGATGTTTCATTGTAGACGTTGTCTGATGCCAATTTGGTAGACATCGCCCAACCCTACTTGGTACATCATTTTAAACTAATTTTTTTTTTTATCATTTTATTTATCTTTGACTCAGATGCCATAACTACACCATTATGGGGCAAAAGGCATCTTTCTCCATTGACGGCCATTCAGCAGCAGCTGTTGGTAGTATGTGAGCTGCATGCCTTGTCAGTGGGTTGTGCCGTGTGCTTATATGAGACTCTTTTGAAGCCTGGAGAAATGGAAAGGTGTATATGACCTTCCCCGAGGCATTTCTCCAAGAACCCTCTGAGACCCTTTGGCTTCTCAGCAGTCACACTCTTCTACCTCTCATCTTTTGTTCCTCTCCTCTTCTGTCTTGCTCCATCCCCCCGGCAATTTGGTCGAGGTCAGTTTGGGGCGACAGTCTGTGAAGTGTAAAACCCGTTTTCAGAAACACCAGCCAGGGACCCAGAGTGACACAGTTCTCATTTGCTGCACAGCAAGGATGGCCCACAAGCAAATTCACTATGTGCAAGTGAAAGTCAACAGTTGTCCTTCTTATCTGACGTCCTGGAAAATTTAAGGCAAGACACTACAGGTGAACAATTTTTAATGAATAGATACCACCATACTTTCTTCAGTTGATTAATCACAATACATTGTGACACTTGTTTTGCATTATAGGATTTTTTAAAAATGTTTTGTTTAAATATGCAAATTAGGCATTATGTAAATCAATTTGAACATTTTATAAAGCTAGGTTCAAAATTCATTTTGTTGACATATTAATTAAAGGTTTTTACAGATGGGATTTTTTTGGATATCTCTTTTTATCACTCCATAAATCTGAAAATACTGTCATAAAAATTCACCATATATTTAGGAATAACATGTTATATAAATCAGGCGAATGTTATATGAACAAACCCGTTTGTAAAAAACCTTTAGAGATAGGAATAAAACCGAAAAGTTTGGTCTATAGTTTTGGTTTGCTACTGAAGTTGAGATTTCTGACTCAGTGCGTGAGAAAAAAAACTCATTTCGAGAAAACAGCCTTTATATATTTATTGAAATTGAAATCTGCAGTTGCAAATAGATAAAGTGTAATAAAATAAACACTTAGATGTGCATTTTGGATGTTTTCTTGGATGTTATTGAAAGAAAATAGCCCAAAATCTCACAAATGACCAGTGCCTGAAGAACACTGGTTTTGACTGTAACGTCTTGCTTTAATGTAATAATTTACCTAAAAATTACAATTCTCACATTGTTTACATTGTCATTGCTTACTCACCCTCATGTTGTTACAAACCTGTATGACTTTCTTCTGTGGAACATAAAAGAAGATATTTTGAAATGGCTCCAGTGTTGCTTTTGAACCCACTGGCTTTCATTGTAAATACAAAAAACGTTTTTCAAAATATCTACTTTTGTGTTTCATAGAAGAAAAATCATAGAAGTTTGGAACGACATTAGGGTGAGTAAATGGCGACCGAATTTTGGGCGAATTGTCCCTTTAAACACTGTAAATGAATACTGTCATTAGCATTCATACAGCGATACACAGGATATCTGCATCCGCAAAACAAACACCAAGCCAATGCGTGTGACCTGTATGTGAATGCAAGCGAGCGACCCGAAGAATTGAGAATAAGTTTGTGACCAAAACACCAAAGCAAAACTAAAAGTGCACTTGCCTCAAGGTGATAAAAGTTGAATTGGAGACAGACGTTTTCTTTACAGGAGCCTTTAGGGAGCTGTAGACTCTCTCAAAGGTTGAAAAATCGCCAGTCAGCCTTGAACAAAATGTCTTTCTGTTTTCTTGAAGCTTCTCTGGTACATCCCTCCTTAAAACCCTCAAGGAGGTCAAAAAGCTTCAGAAGAACTTAGTTTCTGGCCCACGGTTTGGCACTGATGTATTATTATTATTTTGCACCACAATCGATGTTCATGTTCGGAGCACTGGACCGGTTTGTTTCTTGGTTCAGCGGTTTGGCGATTTACTTTGAGATTTTGCTCACAGGTTGTCAACCTAAGTACACTTGATAAATCCTCAGAATAAGCAGAAGTGAAGTCCATTTGGCCCATTTCAGCCGCTATATTTCTTTTTGGTTCAAATGCGAAAAACTTCCAGAGTGGTGGACAGTAAATTAATATCCTCAAGCATGTGCGGCACCATCTGCCTCTTTGAAATATATTCATCAATTTGGCCAATTAGCAGATTAATTGCTTAATTACTTCAAGGCAGCTGTGTATTTCTCACAAAAATGCCAACAATGCCAGAACGAAGTCTTGGAGGATGCTTCACAATCTTACTTCTTCCAGGAGTCTTTGTTTGGTAGCAGCTGTTATTGAATTTCTGTTGCAAAGTGGGTCTATTGTTGAACCAGTTAGTGCGTCGATAAATATAGAAGTCGAAGGCACAACAATATGTCTTTGTTGACCCGTGTGGCCTGTGTGTGCTATTTCTGAGGATAAATGCAGTAACAGCAAATTTACTTTTAGTGCACTTGACCTAAACTGATGGCTGTTTTTAAACTCCCAAACTAAATCTGCATGAAACGATTCAATAAGCATTGAGTAAGCAAGTGAATATTGATTTTTATGGTGCTTTGTATCGGCTGTCTTTGCGTTAATGTAATTCACGCAGGCCATTAGGAATGTACAAACTCACTTTGTACGTCTGTTTGATGTTGGGCGGCAAACTGTGAGTGTGGATACTTTCCTCACTCAGCTCTGCATCAAAAGAGCGTTTGCCACCAGCATGTTAATTTTTCAGTAGTCTCACTTTCACTGATCTGACGGAAGAGTTTTTGCGAGGACATCTGTAATGACGGGTCGCTTGGTGCCTATAGATTGAATTTAAGTCAGGGGTCTCAAAGAAACTTCATAGGCCATAGTCAGTGCCTTTTGACACTCCTGACCAAACCTGAATCTATATGCTGAAAGGTATTTGGTGCAAAGTGGCCCATCATTACAAATGTCCTCACAAAAGCTCTTAAATCTGATTGTAAATGGAAGTGGAGAATAATTTGAAAGGAGAAAGAAACACAGTAAAGTATTTGTAATGAAAGCATTTGCGTTCTATTATCAATATGATATATTCATAATATGCTAAAGATTATAATATTATTTAATCACATTTATATAGCGCTTTATAAAATAGATTGTTTACAGTATTTACAGTGTCTCTTTTAATTACAATTATAACTTCAGTTTCTGAAACAAAGCACTCCAGTGTGTTCATGTTTTTACTCATGAACATCAGACCATGACGGACTGAACAGAAGAAATGAACCAGAGTCAAAGTAGCCAGAGCCCAGAGCACACCTTCCTATTACGCAATCGCCACGGACCAATGGTAGTTCGAATGTGTTTACCAGCCGGAGTGAACTTTTCTGAGAAGTTCACTTTGGCAAGCTGCTTGCACTCATGAAATGAACACGTTTTGGCCTGATTTTGTTCGAAATGACGTCACACCAATTATATGATGCCTTATAGCAGGGCTCGTCAACTGGCGGCCCCCGGGCCAAATCCGGCCCGCCAATCATCTTCATCCGGCCCGAGGGAACCCCAACCTCCCTCCTCCTTTTTTCCTAGCGGTGCAGCTAAATTTGGTTAGATACGTGGCCGCAGTGGCGCCTGCAGCTGTACGGTTATATACGCACTGTTCGTAACATGTACGCTCCTCCGACTGACCTGAGAAACGTTTTCTGTGCAAATATTTCAGCAGTTATTATGTGTGTCCCGTATTTCTGTTGACTGAACCAGCAATACCTATCATTCGTGAATTAATCATTCTTTTGTCTGGATTCTTTCTTTTCTGTGAATTGGCCAAACGCACTTGCATAACGATCTGAAACGATTTGGATTCATTCGGACCACTCTGTCACTGAATCATTGTAATGGACTATACTGAATATAGGTAGGTGAATGCTCATCCACTACGGGGCTCCGGTAAGAAGCGTGACAGGAGACAGGGAACTGTTCTACTCTTTATATTGTTCACATGCTTGGCATCATTCAGTTGTACAGATTTTCTAATATATGCACAAGGTATTGAATGTGGTCTTTCTGAAATAAACAGAATAAAAATACACATCAGTGTATGTCTAATAACTTTAAGTTACATAAACATAAAGAGCAACTCACTACTGACACTTTATACATGTACCAGTGCACAGAGAGGGGATTAACAGCAGTGAACATATGCACGTGAATTATCGTATATAGCTCTCATATTATAACATCGTGCAGTATGTAAAGTTCGGTTGCACAAGCTGAATATTTAAACACAACAACATAATAAACATGCGTCAATTATAATTTGTATAATTAAATAAACTTACATTTAATCACGCACATTAACACCTGAAGAAATGGTGGAGGAAACGGCTGGTGAAAGTGAAAGTAAAACACAATAGAGACAGAGCGCATTTAGGCCACGCCCACACCGGCGGGGAAAACAATCCAACCGTCTCCATTGACTTTGTATTGCGTGAGGCTGCCTCCTTGTCATTTCTGACTTATAACAAAAAACAGAACAATGCCTTAAAGCTGCTGTGTGACAAGGTGTACAGAAAACAAGCTAAAAAACCCAGAACTAAGTTTTTATAAGCTACTGAACCGTAAAAGCCAGCCTTTAAGGAGACATACTATCCATCTATAGTAGGCTATGTGACATTAGTAATATTTAATACTATTTAGGGTGGATAGTATGTACATTGGGGTGTAGGGAGTGTTTTCCGCAACGTGCTGGGGAAATGATTGGCTGCAGACCTGATCCTCTGATTCATAATGAGAAGAAATGCGGGATATAAAGTCGTGAGAGATACATAATATTGTCATGAGTTTAATACGTTAAAAATATATAGTATGTATTAATCTCATGGCATTACATCCCACATTCAAGTATATGTTATAACTAATCCTGACCGATTAAAATGATTAAACTAATTTCCAAGACCACACTGTACACAAATATCAGTCTTTGCATTAATGTTGCAACAGCAACAATACTATGGGTTTGTAATACTGTGCATATTACTGACTTTAAGATGATGACGACAGGAAAATATGAATGAATAAGACGAAATATCATTGAGAGATGACAGAAGTGTTTATATCCAGAAACATCAAGGGTGCGAGCGGTCCTTATTGGGAGTTTAGTTAAATTTTTTTTTTTTTATGAATAAATTATATAAATAATGTTCGTCATACGGTGATACGAGCAGGGGAATTGCTGAATGAGTAGCTGCGTAGCCTATACTGTATGACAGCTGGTGAACTAAAACTGCCCGCCGGTAAATTCGAGCAACAGTCTGAGTGGCCGCATAAGCTACAAACAAGTAGAAATTAATTTCTTTGTAGATTATACAACAGCAACTTGGAAAACAGACAAAACAGAAATGGTAAGAAGCGATATTTGAGAAAAGAACATATTAATCTAATAGGCCCTGTCCCAAATGGCACACTACATGTGCACTTTCGGTCTTGTGGACTTACAATGGCCGCTGCGTGCGCGTGTCCGTTAAGTCCACAAGACCGTAGGGTGTCCCATTCGTCATTTAAGATTAAAGAAGGGTGCTCGTGAGCGCCCCCTTTGCGGCTGCTATGCGCCCTCGATGTGCACTTCTGCTGAGCCCGCAAGACTCGCCGCAGACCCATAGCGGAACTAACTTTACCCTGCGTCACGTGATTCACGATTCTTGTGAAAAAGGCCTATGGAGACGGTTGGATTGTTTTCCCCCCCGGTGGGCGTGGTTTTCAGATTATGACGCGTCGCTCTGTCTCTATGGCGGAATAGTGGAAACTAACGTCACCCAGCGGAATACACAACAAGACGTTTCATAATAAAAGTCCATCCCGTATACTCATATAGGGAATTTAGAACAATCATCTGAAGTTGTTTCTCGGTCAGTAACAACAAATACAGAACAAATAGCGCTGTTTTCAGGTGTTTCACTAGTTTACTTTGAACTACGCAGCACGGCCCAGTGGATAACGGAACGAAAGCTTAAAGGAGCTGCGTTTATTCCCGGTCACCATTATTAAACAGCGTTGCGACATCTAGTGAGAAGCATTTTAATTCAACACACACCTCTCGGTTACAAACTACAAATCACTCGATAAATAAAATAGTTTTAAATCGGATGAAACAGCCTCAACATTCCCAACAAGACTGATGAGGAAAACAGGAGAAACATTGTGCCATGAATGAAGATAAGACTTTTAAATCCCAAAATCACCACCCTTACAAAATTTACCATGAATGAACTGTAATAATTTACCATGGTTTGTGGAAATGTGGAATATTTATATTGAAAACTATGTTATAGCCATTTATATTGCAATATATTTATTAGGTGGGTAGGGGAATATATAATTCATGTCTTTGTGAAGGTGTAGTTTTTACCTTACGTTTTTTATAGGCCTATATAACATATCATATATATGTATATTATACTTGAGTATTGCACCTGAAACTGTCAGCGGTAACTTGTACCTTCAGGATCCTGTCTGAATGTTGGAACACACTTCTTTCAGCCCCTTGCATCCCCTGATGAATACGTACAGAGCCTGCTTTTCTTACTCTTTCTGTGCCTGTCGATCTCTGTCTGTTGCTTTTGTCTCAATCACGCTCTTTCTTTCTTTATACGTGTCTTTGACTGTT
Organism: Mylopharyngodon piceus; assembly: GCA_039654765.1. Lineage (NCBI taxonomy): Eukaryota > Metazoa > Chordata > Actinopteri > Cypriniformes > Xenocyprididae > Mylopharyngodon > Mylopharyngodon piceus. The sequence goes on along the minus strand of CM077459.1, from coordinate 10,603,165 downwards.
CTTTACTAATGTGGTTTTATTATAGCTGTTTCTTTTGGTTCTCAATAAAAGTATTGTTAAAGCATGGTGTCTTTTTCCCTTGGGTCCAGGTATCACATAACAACAACAACAAATGGATCAATGCTCCAAACAATAGCATAAATCTTAAACACACAACCAGAAGTGAAGTATTGCCATGAATATAATATTTTCAGATGTTTAGGGAGAGAAATAAAGCATGGAAAAGAAACTTTTATTTTTGTAGGTGGAAAGATAGACAAATTGAAGAAAGTAGAACACAAAATCCTTGCTGTTTTGTCTCAGCGCACTTGTCGTTCTATATATAGGATGCAATAAAAATTCAAATTCTCTTTTTCTGTCTGTTTCTCTCCGTCTGTCTCTCGCAGGGTGATGATGTTATGACAGTTATCAAAACCAAAGCCCAGTGGCCCGCCTGGCAGCCTCTTAATGTGTAAGTTTCCATCTCTTTTGTACTTTTACATTTATACTGAGGCCTCAGAAAGTATTTTGACACTTTAGCCACACTTAAAAATGTAGGAATGTCATTGCATTAGACCATAAAACCAAGTGTGACTTAAAGTGTCCAAATCTAATGGGGCTAACTGAATATATTAAATATGTAATTGAAGAACCAAAGAATCTCCATATCCAAAAGGTCTTGTGTCTTGTACATGAAACATGAGACTTGTACATGAGATTTTGAAAACCCCATAAAATATCCAGTGAATTTTATCTGAACTACAATTCAAAAGTTTGGGGACAGTAAGAAATGAACACAGTAATTTTATTCAGCAAGGATGCATTAAATTGATCAAAAGTGACAGTAATACATAATACAAAATTATCTTTATCACAGTTTCCAAAAAATATAAAGCAGTACAACCATCTTCAACAATGATAATAATAAAAATTATTTATTGACTACCAAATCTGCATATTAGAATGATTTCTGAAGAATCATGTGACACTGAAGACTGAAAATTCAGCTTTCCCATCACAGGAATAAATTACATTTTAATCAGTTTTAGTCAGTTTTTGGACAAATAAATGCAGTCTAGGTAAGCATAAGAGACTTCTTTCAAAAACATTTTAAAAATCTTACTGACCCTAAACTTTTGTACGGAACCCCAAATATGACATGCAGGAGAAAAATAAAAAATATTGTTGCCACGAATTGAGAATTTGTTCCCTTGACTTATTAATTAGTTAAATAATGACTATGTTGTACTACTTCGTTCCCTCAATTTTCCCGTACTTTTAAACGGTAGTGTAAGTTTCCAAATCTTTCCATTGTCTTCTTTCTCCTGGGTGAGTATTTTTTAGTGGAAAACAACAAGGTCTGGTTCATGAAAAAAAAAAAAAAAAAAACCTCTCTTTAGCACCTGCTGGGTATGTAGATGTTTCTTTCCCGCTCACTAACGAGGCGGTTAATATTTTATGTGCGGTTTTGTTTAGCGAAGGCTTCCGTTTTTTGATGAGAGTAGCATTTCCCCCGCGGTGCTTTTGCGATTGAGGTTAATGGCCTCCCTCCAGCTCCAATACATCAGGACATTCTCTTGACCTATTTTAACATCAGACTGTCAATTACCACAACCAATTTACCCCATGAAGAGGGAATGGAATGGCAGATGCTAATTATTTCTAACCATAAGTCAAACGTACAAGGCACTTTCCACCAATAGGGCACACTGTGGTGTCCCATAACTTTTTTTTAAAGCATTAGAGGCATAAATCACTTTTTTTGTGATATGTATTAGATATGTTGGATAAACTATTATAAAATAAAATGAAATTAAAAAAAGGGGTCAGCATGGGCACCCTGACTGATCTGCAGCTATGCAGCCCCATACGCAACAAACTGCGATGCACTGTGTATTCTGACACCTTTCTATCAGAACCAGCATTAACTTCTTGAGCAATCTGAGCTACAGTAGCTCGTCTGTTGGATTGGACCACACGGGCCAGCCTTCGCTCCCCACGTGCATCAATAAGCCCATGACCTTGTCGTCGGTTCACTGCTGTTCCTTCCTTGGACCACTTTTGATAGATACTGACCACTGCAGACCGGGAACTCCCCACAAGAGCTGCAGTTTTGGAGATGCTCTGACCCAGTCGTCTAGCCATCACAATTTGGCCCTTGTCAAACTCACTCAAATCCTTACGCTTGCCCATTTTTCCTGCTTCTAACACATCATCTTTGAGGACAAGATGTTCACTTGCTGCCTAACATATCCCACCCACTAACAGGTGCCGTGATGGAGAGATAATCAGTGTTATTCACTTTAACTGTCAGTGGTCATGTTATGCCTGATTGGTGTGTATATATATATATATATATATATATATATATATATATATATCATTGAATCATCATTTATTCATCATGGAATCATTATTTTCCTGTTGATCACTGTAAAGCTGTTTTGAAACAATCTGTATAGTATAAAGTGTTATAAAAATAAGTGACTTGACTTGACAGATATCATAAAATTTAGGTGCATTCTTCATTATTACATATAGTACACAAGTTTTTCAAGAGTGAAGCTTGATATTAAAGTCCCCCTTTAGTCCCCCTTTAGATCCCCCAATGGTATCATCATTTACAACGTCGGACACATAACAGTAATTAATATGATTAGCCTTTTTCTTGACTACATTAGCAAACATCTGCTAATAATGTGTTGCTAATGTTACACAAACCATGTTCCCATTTGCCATCTCTGAGTCAGATAGCTGCCTTCTAAAAATCAGTATCCTTAGAAAAGCTTTAAACAACTCAGAACGACAGTGGAGAAAGGCATATAGTTTATCATAACTTCGTGATATACATCATACACTCACTATATTGCTAAATCTACACGATTTTTCATATCAACAGAAAAATATAGCAGGATAACCTGGCTTCTCTCGTGACTCCCTTGCTTCAGAGCAATTATAGTTAATTATATGCCAAAGCCCACTGGCACGTTGACGTGATTGGTTACAAGGCAGTTTGTGACGTAAGAAAAACCAGAGATTTCAAACTGCGTTTTTGAGACTGTCTTTAGATCACTGCAGTTTTAAAAAGAAAATACTCAGCAATGGTGTTGACTCATGAATTTGCACATGGTTTGTCTTAAAGCATATTAAAAACACCACATAGACATATAAACCACATTAAAAACTTGATTTTCACCACAGGGGGACTTTAAGGAAGGGCAGCTAACATTCTTCCAACATAGGGCAATTGAACATCTGGTTTGTAGACATAAGTCCACCATTTTCTTTCTTTAATAGGCAGAGAATGGTTGTCTGCTTAGATACTCAGTTACACAGTGCTGGGTTTAGAGGAATTGGAGAAGAAATAAATTGAGAATCTTTGAGTCACCCCACCTCAAAACTTTTGCACCTCCTCACATTCCCACATATAGTGAAATAAAGAACATTGAGGCTTGTTGCATTTAAAAACATAGGTCAGGGATATTAGGGTTCAATTTATTTTATCTTACAGGGGTTATATAAGTTCTCATTATCCAATTACATTGTAGTCGTCTCAACCGAGTATCATTGGTTTGCGTTTGTGACTTATTGCTTATTGTTCCCCATTCATCCTGTGATTTTATTTTATTTTTGCAGACATTGTCTGCATAGTCCTTGGTTTTTATTTCAAAACATGAGTTTAATTCTCATCTGCCTGGAGTGCACGGCTCTCTCTTCCTCTTTCTTCTGCTCTCAAGTGTGGGCTGTGAGAGTCATAAGGTGCTGGTTTCATGATGAATATTTAATATGTGTTAATCAATAGATCCAAGTAACATCTTCAAACGCGCAGCCTGCTCTGCTCAAATGGCAACAGTTGCTTTGGTGATGGTTTGTTATCAGGGCAATTAGTCTGATTAATTACCATCTGCATGGATTCTAACAAATTATGCCTCAGCGAATAACACATGACACAGACTTCTTGTACGTGGCGCTATGTTTGTATAACTTTATTTTCAGATGGCTTCACCTTTTCCCTCATCTTCTCTCAGGCGTGCCGCCCCCTCGGCAGAGTTCTCGGTGGATCGAGCCCGTCATCTCATGTCATTCCTGACCATGTTAGGCCCCAGCCCTGACTGGAATGTGGGATTGTCTGGGGAGGACCTCTGCACCAGGGATTGCGGCTGGGTCCAGAGACTGGTGAAGGATCTGGTGCCGTGGGACGCTGGTACTGACAGCGGGGTCACTTATGAGGTCAGCTTTCATAGAGTGATTACATCATTACATTTAGAACATACCGTGAGATCTTTCAAAATGGAATCCATAAACAGTCGGTCAACGTGAGTCATTGTGGATTGAAGCTACGTTGAACCATCGAAGTGATAAATTGCATCTCTTCTCTCTTCTACTGTATGTTAATCTGAGATCTTGTCTTCATGAACTCTTTATGACAAGACTTCAAGTCAGTTGCTTGGTTTGTCTTATTTACATTGAATTTTTGTTATAAGTTGGGCGATCAGTAGATTATTTATTATTTAAAATATTTAATCGCATTTTATATATTTTCATGTGCATGTCATGTGCACTCTAATTAGTTCCAATCAGCTCTTAAGTTTCTGATAAGTTGTTTAGAAATCATACATAACAGAATGTAAGTTATAATGTCAAAGTTTTAATGCCATTTTTTTTAATATTTGTTAAAAATGTTTAATCATATGCATTAACACATTAACTTTGACAGCCTTAATTATAATGGAATAATATTTTGTTTTGCCCTGAAGGTTTAATGTGGAAATGAAATTATATAAACAAAGCAAAAGCTACTTTGTAGCTCATATTTTTAGTTTATTGCTTATGAATATACATAATCCAAGGCTACACTAGATAAATAAATACAGCAAAGAAAAAAATAGTGTGCAAATAAGACAGTTTCTTCACTGTATCCTATGTTGCTTCTAGTGTCAATAACATCTTAATATTTACTCAAGAGCCTTTCAGTGGAAACAGTATTAAGTCTTTGCACATCCCAAATGCTAAGTGGAACCAGCGCTCGACACGATGCCCCCTGCTGGTACAAGACTGAGTGTCCTGAGTTGTTCCTTGAAAGAAATAAAAAGAAGTTGAACTCAGCTTAACCGAGCAGTTGGAGCAGCAGTTGGTCTTTGTTTTGCAGCGTTTCTCTGAAGGCGTTGGAGTGGAACGCAAATAACTGTCAGGTGACCCAAAGTGCAGAGGCAGGAAACAAGGCCATAAATCACTCATAAAGGGAATATTACAGAGTGAATGAATGATGTATATGGAGATGAAAGTTGGGAGGCCCTGGCAGATGGCATCCAAAAGTCACATACTCTACCTCTCTTTTTCTCTTTCCCTCCCTCCCCTCTCTCTCCTGTCACCCTCCACTTCATATTTATATCCAAGTCTCCCAATAAACCCAGCAATCCCCAGGAGCGGATTCGACCCCTCACCAGTTTGGATCACCCACAGAGTCCCTTTTATGACCCTTCCGGTGGCCCCATGGCACCCCTCGCCCGAGTGGTAGTGGAGAGAATCGCAAGAAAGGTGATTTTAAAAGCTAACATGTTTGTTTCATGTCTTTTTTGTTTATAATAATAGTTCTATCATGACAACTCCCAGAAGAGTTTAGCATGGTAATGGATATGGCAATGTTAATGTATTTGGTCTTGGAGGAATAGCTATCAGCAGCTGATATTGCAGCTGCTGTTGATTATTGCTGCTGCTGCAGAGCAAGTACAGAGACTTGCTACTGCCAATACATACACAGACACACTGCTGTGAGCGAGTAAGACATGCTGCTGCTGCACAAATTACCCGTAGCAGATCTATACAGGTGGAGCTGGGGAAGGTGGAGGGTTTAGACAGCGCACTGCAAACTGCTACAGCAAACAGTGACCAACTATTTAAATATTGAGAAGCAAGCTCACTGGCTGCAGATGCAACAGGAACCAATCAGCTTGTACCGTGGAGTTTACGATATTATTGTCAACAGGTTGAATTAATGACCTATCAGCCTGTGCCATATATTTTATGACAGAACTAGGTATTATTTACATCTTTCCTAAAAGTCCCAAAAATCAAATGAAATTAATTTCATCAAAGTTTAAAGGGTTAGTTCACCCAAAAATGAAAATTCTGTCATTAATTACTCACCCTCATGTCGTTCCACACCCGTAAGACCTTCGTTCATCTTCAGAACACAAATTAAGATATTTTTAATAAAATCCGATGGCTCAGTGAGGCCTGCATTGACAGCAAGATAATTAACACTTTCAAACGCCCAGAAAGCTACCAAAGACGTATTTAAAACAGTTCATGTGACTACAGTGGTTCAACCTTAATGTTATGAAGCGAAGAGGATACTTTTTGTGTGCCAAAAAAAACAAAATAACGATTTTATTCAACATTATCTAGTGATGGGTGATTTCGAAGCTTCGAAGCTTTACGAATCTTTTGTTTCGAATCAGTGGTTCGGAGCGTGTATCATACTGCCAAAATCACGTGAACCATTGAAATTTTGAAACGTTTTGAAACACGACGTAACGAAGCCTCGTTAACTGAAATCACGTGACTTTGGCAGATTGATACACGCTCCAAACCACTGATTCGAAACAAAAGATTAGTAAAGCTTCGAAGCTTCATGAAGCAGTGTTTTGAAATCGCCCATCACTAGATATTGTTGAATAAAGTCATTATTTTGTTTTTTTGGCGCACAAAAAGTATCCTCTTCGCTTCATAACATTAAGGTTGAACCACTGTACTCACATGAACTTTTAAATACGTCTTTAGTAGCTTTCTGGGCATCTGAAAGTGTTAATTATCTTGCTGTCAATGGAGGCCTCACTGAGCCATCGGATTTTATCAAAAATATCTTAATTTGTGTTCCAAAGATGAACGGAGGTCTTACGGATGAGTAATTAATGACAGAATTTTCATTTTTGGGTGAACTATCCCTTTAAGGGCAGTATGAAGTTTTTAAAAGAAATTAATACTTTTATTCAGCAAGGGTGCATTAAATTGATCAAAAGTGACAGTAAAAGTTTTTATATTGTTACACAAATGAATAAATGCTATCCTTTTGAACTTTCTATTCATCTAAGAATCCTGTGAAAAATGTATCACGATTTGCACAAAAATATTAAGCAGCACAACTGTTTTCAACATTGATGATAATAATAAGATATGTTTCTTGAGCATCAAATCAGCATATTAGAATGATTTCTGAAGGATCATGTGACACTAAAGACTGGAGTAATGATGCAGTTATTTTAAATTGTTAATTAATCTTTTAAAAAAAACACTTATACTTTAATAAGACTGTTAAATGTAATTGTTAGCAAATATCAAAATTAATATCCATTTGTCATAGTGTAAATCGTGATGCCAAAATTCACTTGAATCATTTAAAATGTTTTATTTGTCATTTATTTAGACATAATATTATAACTTTTTAATATTGGCCATTTATTTGTCAGTTATTGGCCATAACATTGAGTATGTTTTTTTAAGGATATATTTATGTCTATTCCCTGTTTTCTGGTAAAATGGGACCGTTTTTTTTTAAACATTCACCCTGAACAGCTGTGTTGTTTAACATAGTTACTGACCCTGAATTGCTGAGTCATAAAAGCCCATTTGCTAAACAAACTAAAGCAATTGCTTACAAAAATATGTCAAGGCAAGCAGTCGCGATGCACAAAAACACAGCAACTCTCATAACACATCTGTTATCCTTCAAATGACAGTGTTTGGAGTATTCGATTCTAAAATAATCCATTCTGGAACTTATCGGCATGATCCAGAACACTTAATATTCCACACCAGATGTTTCATCTCTATCTCACAGCTGGGAAGAATCTCATCTCAAGGCTTTTGAGTGGGGTAAAGCGTGGGATTGCCTCCAGCCAGCTAGTTTACAATCATCTGCCCCTGGAGATTTTTTTTTTCGCCGGGCTTAGCGTGATAGTGATCAGATGGCAAATGGTGGATCTTATCAGGCGCTGTGATGTTGATCCATGTTCTTCCAATCTGCAGGGAGAGCAGTGCAATACCGTGCCCGACACCATAGACGATATCGTCGCTGATATTGCTCAGGAGGAGAAGGAGGAAGGTGCGTATGGCTACGCTATCTTATCCAATTTGTAGCACCTCATTTAAAAACATAGCCACCGGACAGTTTAATGAACAAGGCGGCCAGCAGGTATCTTAGAGTAAACCTCCCAATGTCCCTTCTGTCATGGTTAAGTCAAACAACAGGAAGATGAAGAAGAACAATATGCTTTATCATGGTGCACTTCAATTATGTTTGTTGGCTAATGCACCGCGTCAGATAATTACCTGTGGTTTCCCTCCAGTTTATTGTGAGTTTCAGGAATAGAGAGATGAGGACTAGAATGAACAATGTGGAGCGGTGCTCAACTTGCTCCTTTTAAAGCTAAAGAGCGTAATTTCTGTGTTACTAGCAGCCATTAGTCCAGCTCCAAGCTTAACCAGTGTTACTGTCTGGCTGGTAAGGGAATGATTTGATAGCACCACTGAGAGGAATAAAAAAAAGACGAAAAGATACAAAGACACAAAGACACAAAGAAAAGTCAATGTTTTCCCCATTAAATGCCTTGCTAAAGTGTCACTGCTTTTCATGGACCATGCAATTTAACCTAATGAGCCTGTCCACTTACGTTTCTGCAGGAGACAACACTCCAGAGACGTGCATCTACTCAAACTGGTCTCCGTGGTCGGCCTGTAGCTCCTCTACCTGCGATAAGGGTCGGAGGATGAGGCAGAGGATGCTAAAAGCGCAGCTGGACCCCATCATGCCCTGTCTGCACACCCAAGACTTTGAGCCCTGCATGGGTCCGGGCTGCAGCGAGGAGGGTGAGCAAGATAATGCTGGTCTCCAGCTCTCCAGCGCATATAAAAGCCTTTGAGGCTGACGGATTTAGAGATCGCTATCTCAGAGCGTGCCAGGAAGGAAGGTGCATGGAATAAGGGAAAGAAAAAAAAAGAAGGAGGAAGGAATGAAAATGTTGTGCATAAAAAGCATTGAATTTTCTTTTCTTTTAGTCGGCTCTGAGCGGAGCATGTTATTAATTGATAGTCTTGTTACAGAGAGTAATGTAGAAAAATTCAAGGCCTCTGATTTCAAGGTTAAGAAAACCTTATCCGACCTCAAACTGCTGCTGTGGAGTTTTATGCCCGCAATCTGCTTGAGCAGACCAAGGTATCGATTCTCTCGTTGGAGAGGTAGACGCTATAAACCATAACCGTAAACTATAAATTGCGGTTTATCGTTTAAAAGAATCAATAGGACATTTGCACTTTGGTTGGTTCGCCATTTGGGTCAGAGTGTAAAATCTTGGTAAGTTAAACTGCAAATAATGTCTTCGCGTTTGAGTGGTTGGCTGTCTTTACTTAGATCTGTGTATCTATACAGCTGTAAGGGCTGCACAGTTAATCAAATTTATATCAAAATTGCTGTATGGCCTTCTGTGACTTTAATTAAGTAAATATAGTCTCCATGCGCTGCATGCTTTACAATAGGCATTATTCTCCAGTGTGGCAGAAACTTTTCTTCAGGTCTTCACTTTTCCGCCAAAATAAAAACTACATTTGAATGTTTAAAGTCCCCCTGTCTGTAGTCAATAATTTTATCCCTTAAAACTCATCTTTGATCACCAAAATGACATATTTAAATGTTTTTTCCTCTAAAAAAAATGTCTTTATACCTTAAAATCGCTTGAATGTAACTCTACACCCTTGCCTTATTTAATATACGTGGATCTATGAATATGCTAATTAGCCCCGCCTCCACTCACTCACGCCTGCTCAGAGATCCACTCGGTCAACTTTTGCTTGACTATGTTATCAAACAGCTAATAATGTGTTGCTAATGTTACACAAACCATGTTCCCGTTCGCCATGTCAGAGTCAGACAGCTGCCTTTTAACAATCAGTATCCTTATAAACGCTTTGAACACCTCAGAACGTCAGTGGAGAAAGGCATATAGTTCATCATAACATAGTGATATACATCATACACCCACTATATTGCTAAATTTACATGATTTTTCATATCAACAGAAAAATATACCGGGATAATCTGGCTTCTCTCGAGAATCTCCTGCTAGTTCACTGTTAATGATATGCTAAAGTCTGCCGGCACATTGACGTGATTGGTTACAAGGTAGTTTGTGACGTCACAGACACCAGCGATTTCAAACCGTGGGTTTTTTTCACTGCAGTTTTAAGGAGAAAATACTCAGCAATGCTGTTGACATGAATTTGCACATGGTTTGTCTTAAAGCATATTAAAAACACCACATAGACATATAAACAACTTAAAAAAATTGATTTTCAAGGGGGTTTTAACGATGGAAAAAAATATATTTTATTGCATAAAAATTAAAATTTTACAATATATTAAAATGTTCCAAATATTCAATTATTATGTATAAGATATTTGTATAAGAATATATTAAAATGTTCTAAATAGGCAAAATATAATATATATAAATATGTTTAATATAATATGATGTACTATTGTATAAAAATATTGTAGTTTTAGAATATTTTAAAATATCTAATTTAACAACTATTAATATGAGTAGTAGTAATAATATGCAAAAATAATATGATGTTCAAGTGGACAAAGTTGCAAAAAATCAATCTGAATGAAAATGATCACAATTAAAATGGACCAAAAATAGGTCTGAGTCCACTTTGAAGTACAATGTGAATGCAATGAGAACCAGATTGTTTTGAAGTCCATTCATTTTTGGGTCAACTAAAAAAGGTCTGTATTTGATACTTTTAAAGAGAACAAGCATGGATGTCCTTCAAGACTAACTTTTTCTATTAGCAGCAGAACTTTTTGTTGTGCAAAACATATTTTAACTTTAAGACAAAAGGCATAGTTTGTAGTTTTTGCTGTTTCACAAGAGAGCTGCTGTTTGAGTTATTCTTGTTCTTTTAATCTTGATATCAAATAAAAATGTGAGATGTTCTAACACATTGCAGTTCAAATCGCAATATCAATAAGCAAAAATAACCACAATAAGATTCTTAGACCAAGATGTGCAGCACCTGTGATGTTTTTTATCTGTCGCTCTGTCTCGCCAGCTGGCTTGATGGTGACTTTCTTTCTTTTTTTTTTCTCTGTCTGTCAGCGTATCTACATCAACCCATCCGTCTACCTCATCTGTACCTCTTCATCCTCTGATCTGTCTGTTTTTCCACATCACGTCTTCATCCTGTCAACCCTGACGTGAGGCTTTTAAAGACGCTGAAGGCTGTTGTTTCTCGCCAGTGCTCGCTATTGATTAATAGAACCAGCATTGCTTTGCGTAGACTCTCCTTTGTTTTTAATTAATAGGCCGTTAAGGGCCTGCATTGATTGATAATCCACCATCCCGTTGACAGGCCGGCACTGGGGCCTCTGGGGGCCCCATCAGGGCCACGTTTATTTACAGCTCTTATTAATGATTCACTTAGTTCTGCTTTATTAGGTAGTGCTCGCTGCTCATCCCAAATGGGGTCTGCAATTCTGCACTGGAGACAAATCTATGGAGAGTCGCCCCAAGTTCATCCATCCCGTCTGATAACAAATCTATTTACAAGCTCTGCCTTAGAGATAATTGGAACGGCTGAGGTGAGATAAAGCATGGCTGGATCGGTCAATTTGATCACATCTGTCAGCACTTTATAAGGGGAGAAAGGTGGATGATATGAAAGATGAACTGTAGAGCATGGCAGCATTGAAGGAGGATTGTAATCTTACAGTCCGTCATACATAAAGAAAGAGGATTATAGGAGCAGGTCACTGCATGATATTGTTGTATATAGTGAAGAGTGAATATCTTACATGTTTTTTCTTTATCATAATAAAATAAAAAGACGTGGGCTGTTTGTAAGGCATGGCCAGCAATATCAAAGACACCAGTTTTCAATACCTAAATTATTATTAATAGTCCTATTATTAACAAGTATATTAATAATATGTGACCCTGGACGCACTTAAGTCGCACGGGTATATTTGTAGCAATAGCCAACGATACATTGTATGGGTCAAAATGATCGATTTTTCTTTTATGCCAAAAATCATTAGGATATTAAGTAAAGATCATGTTCCATGAAGATGTTTTGTAAATTTCCTACCGTAAATATATCAAAAATGTATTTTTGTGAGTGGATATGCATTGCTGAGGACTTTAAAGGCGATTTAAAGCCGATTTTCTCAATATTTTGATTTTTTTTTTGCACCCTCAGATTCCAGATTTTCAGATAGTTGTATCTCGGCCAAATATTGTCGTATCCTAACAAAGGTTATTTATTCAGCTTTCAGATGATGTATAAATTTCAGTTTTCAAAATTTTGGTTTTGTGGTCCATGGTCACATATAATAAATATTATTATTAAATTCTGCACATTAATTATTACATTTGATGTTGATTATAATATTGTAAACTTTAATCATAATAATCACAATATGGTTAATTATTATTATTATTATTATTATTATTAAATTCTACACATTAAATATTAAATTTGACGTTAATTATAATATTGTACAATTTAATAATAATAATAAAAAAAATAATAAACTATTTTTCTGACAATATTGTTCATTACCCTATTACTTAATAGACTAAGATGATAATAATAATAAAAATTACAATAAACAGTTTTTCTGACAATATAGTTTATTGCTATATTGCAAACTTAATAGGCTAAGTATATTATTACATCCTGCACATTAAATATTAAATTGGTTGTTAATTATAATATTGTGTAATTTATTATTATTATTACACAATAAACACAATAAACAAATGTGGCAAATAATATAGTTTATTATTATTATTATTATTATTATTATCAAATTATACACATTAAACATTCAATTTGATGTTAATTATATTGTTTAATTTAATAAAAATGATAACCACAATAAAGATTTTTCCTGACACAGTAATATAGTTTATTATTATTATTATTATTATTATTACTATGTAACATCAAATGTTTTGTGTATAATGTAATAATAATAATAATAATTATTATTATTATTATTATAAAACACATTTGTTGACAAGTAATTTAGTTTATTAGCCTGTTGCAAACTTACCACATAAATATAATTTATAGCACATTCTCTCAGCCCACTTCATGAGGTTCATCCTGAGATGCATTTTAAACAGTATTGAAGTATGCATGTACTGTATGTTTGGCCGTTTTTGGGTCATCCATGTAAAAACAATTAAATTACAAATATATTTTTGTAAAGGAACTCATTGTCCACAAAATAAATTTCAAACATTAAAGCATAAATCGTAGAATCAAAAGCTTTTTAAAGTCAGTCAAATGTGTACATTCGGTGAATTCAGTCAAATGTGTCCATTCATCACCAGATCTCAGAGTATACTTTTGAGAAAGTTTTGTGACATACAGTACCTCACTAGCATATGACTGCGTTCTGTTCTCTAGAGGCGTCCACATGTATGATGTCAGAGTGGATCAGCTGGTCTCCGTGCAGCGCCTCCTGTGGCATGGGCATGAGATCCAGAGAGAGATATGTCAAGCAGTTCCCAGAGGACGGCTCCAGCTGTACACTGCCAACCGAGGAGACTGAGAAGTGTGCAGTCAACGAGGACTGTTGTAAGTTATACATATTCGTTGTGTTCATGTTTTTATGGACGTTCAGTGTCAAATAACTAATAACTAGACACATGTATGTGTGTGTTTTAGCACCCAGTAGCTGTGTGGTGACCGAGTGGGGTGAGTGGGAGCCCTGCAGCGTGAGCTGTGGAGTGGGGATGAGGAGAAGAGAGCGCATGATGAAGATGGAAGCCTCGGATGGCTCGCCCTGTCGAGCGCAGCTGGCTGAGGCAGAGAAGTGCATGATGCCTGAGTGCAGTAAGTATGAAGCCACGAAATGTCAATTCAGTCAACTCAATCCAACAACCTCTCATGGGCCAGGCAAGATGCCCTGCTTCGCCAGGCTTGATTCATTACCAGAATTCCTCTTTGGTGCTAGTCGATTTCTAATTAGACCTGCTTGTCACTTGCCCCGAGTCGGGCTGCACCAGCCCTTCATAAAGTCTCATTTAAAGTGAGGCATCAAGAAACGACTCGTTGTTAAGTCAGTACTTCATTTGGCTGCACCATTTCTTCTTAAGGCAAGATATAGCAGGTTGTAAATTCTCTGTAAAGTAATGTACAGTCACATAATATGACTTTTATTCATACAATAATCAATAAGTCAGATTTGTACATAGAATAAGTTAAAAGCTGTATATTTTAGTTTTAACTTGTAACGGTTGATGCTTCAAACTGAACAGTAATTCAGTTTACCATTGCAATATTATATATAAATAATAATGAATAAATATTATAATAAGTAATCATAAATAAAATATAATAAATAGTAGATTTAACTGTTACATTGGGACAAAAGCAATACAACAGACCGGAAAGATGATTCATTCATTCATTCATTCACTTATTAGATAAATATTAGATTTGATGTTAATTATAATATTGTATAATTTAACAACCACAACAACAATAATAATAATAATTTTTCTGACTAGTAAATGTAACTGGCGAATCAAAATTGTTTTTTACTTAAATATGATTGATCTATAGTGGGTGAGATAAAGTAAGCATCATGGCAAAGTTTTGGTTTGAATGCTCTTAGTTTTAGAAATATTTTAAATATAAGTTCTTTGGCTATATTCTATTTTAATTTGGAGATTAAATGTGAAATTATTACAATATAAAAATATATTAAAAACTTTAATGTTAGGTGCAATTAATTAGTAAAAAGTTTTAATTGATTGACAGCACTAATAAAAATATAAAAAAACTATTTATAACTTGTGTAACACTGTATTAATTAACCCTGTGTGTGTAGACGCAGTGGTGTGTATGCTGTCTCCGTGGTCAGACTGGGGAGAATGCAGTGTGTCCTGTGGTGTGGGCATGCGTTCCCGTCAGCGCATGCTGAAGACGCCCGTAGAGCCCAGCCTGTGCCCAGATGAGCTCGAGCAGGTTGAAAAGTGCATGCTTCCTGAATGCCGTGAGTAACACACACACACATCTTTTTTACTTGCTATCTAAATGGGGACATACCAAAGACTTTGTTTTCATGTAAAGCTAATTCTAAATACTACAGACTAACCCTAATACGATTTACCAATTAAAGACGTCCCCAGAGGGAGGGTTTGTAATATTTAAAACACAAAATTGTCCCCATACTGTAGCTAAGTACATGCACAGAAATACACAGATTGGTGAAATGCTGCCTTTTGAATTCATTCCGTTCCTCCTCCAGCCACGGACTGCATGCTGTCAGAGTGGTCAGGGTGGTCCGAGTGCAATAAGTCTTGCGGGAAGGGTCACATGATCCGCTCACGAATGGTCAAGCTAGAGCCTCAGTTCGGTGGCCTGCCCTGCCCCGAGACGGTCCAGAGGAAGAAATGCAAGATCCGCAAGTGCACAAGAGGATCCCGCGCCAGCGACAAGAGAAAGAGACAGGAAGCTTCAGACAGGAGGAGAGCAAAACAGAGCAGAGAGTCTGTGGTTGAGGAGAGCACAGGTCCGGAATTATTTAGTATTTACTTGTTGCAAATTTAGCTCTCTGTCAACAGAACGTTCCTGGAAGCAGGATTTATGTTAATTGCACATAGATTGTGCAACTGAATCTGACTTTAAAGTCAACCTGAAGTGCTAATAGTTGATATGAGGTGGGTAGAAAAACTGTATTTCAATGCTTTTGCAAGTGAACACAGAGTTTCTCTGGGGAATGCCAAAGTTTTGCTCGCAAAAGCAAGTTTTGTGATCAAACGTATTGAAAAATTGTTTTTGTCCCATCTCATTTTCAAATAAGTTTTGTTTTTAAAGTTACCATATGGATACATCAAGATGATATGAAATGCCCATTTTTTTCTAATCTAATCAATTCCCAATGAATAAAATCAAGTCTCGACCTAATTTTTTTTTTTTTCTCATTTGAATATTCCATTTTGCACAGAAATATGTTACATTATGGTAGTAAAATGAGTTGAAAATATAATTTCTCGTTGCCCTCTTAACTATACGTTAATTTCATTTGTATATTGTTCCTGGAAACTGGTAATTGCTCTGTTCCAAAACCTAGTAAGCTGCCTACAGAGTCAGTATTTTAAGGCATCACAAGTGCGCTCTCAACACAAAGGCCTGTTCCAAAAGGCAGAGAACTAATAATGCACAATAATTTTGATAATATTGTTAGAATTTAAAATTAAATATTACATTTTAATATATTTTAAAATGTAATCTATTCCTGTGAAGGTAAAGCTGAGTTTTTAGCATCATTACTCCAGTCTTCAGTGTCACATGATCCTTCAGAAATCATTCTAATATGCTGATTTAATCAGGAAACATTTCTTCTTATTATTAATGTGTTGTGCTTAATATTTTTGTGCAAACCATGATACTTTTTTTCAGGATTCTTTGATGAATAGAAAGTTCAAAAGATCAGCATTTATTTGAAATAGAAATCTTTTGTAACAATATAAATGTCTTTACTGTCACTTTTAATCAATTTAATACACATTGCTGAATAATGAAAGTATTAATTAAAACAATAAAAACTTAATAAAAACTTATTCACCCCAATGATATTTGAGCAATGTTCCAAATCAGTCACTTATGAGGTGCCATGACAAATAGGGTGCATCCTAAAATGCCGTATGTAGGCATTAAGGCAGGTTACTATGTTTTGGAACAGAGCTAATATTTTTGTTATTGATCAAATTGTTCTCCTAAGCTCCCTTCAAATCCTCCGTATTGCTCCTGCGTGAAGCAATCAATACATCACATCTCTGAGCTGGAGTAAATCTTACACACACACACATACACGCACACACACGTCGTATTGTCAGCATATGATGAAGTGATTTAGTACGGCCACAGATGGTGATGTAGAGGATGTCCCAGGCTCATTGTACAAGGGAAGTCTCTCTGGTCTTGCTGCTTATTTCTTACACACATACACTCATACATCACCTTTAACTGTGCTGTCCCCATCATCTGTGGAGGACACTGGTAATCTTCATTCTTGACACTTTATTTTGGTCCCCACCTTCTCAAGAGGAAGTTAAGTGCTCTTGATAACCGCCACCCCCCTTTTTGAGCATAGACTTGAAAATGCACGGCAAACTTAAATGGTTGCAGTTCATGAATGCTTTGGAATACAGACCTCAGATCGGTCTCTTTTTAAAGAAGCAAATTAACTGAAGTCAAAAAATTAAAGTGTAAAAAAGTTATAGAAGTTTGTTTGCTGTAAAGCAAATATACTGCACTAAACATTTTGTATTTAATATACACAAAATATACACTGTTCCAAATTATTATGCAAGTGACATATCAGTAGGATTTCAGTACAATAAACATTCAGATTTTAGTTTTTCTAAGAAAGTGTTTGTTTGTTTATTTATCCATGTCTTTTTAGATAACTGGTATCAATCTCAGACAAAATAATTTGCCAGGTCTACTTAGGTAAATGGAAACCCTACTTAGAGGTTGTTCCACATTATTAAGCAAGTCACAATTCTCATGCAATATGGGGAGGAAGAAAGATCTTTCTGAAGATGAAAAGCATGAAAGGCATGAAAACAACTAATATTGTGTGAAAACTGAATGCAGATTATTGAACTATCATAAGATTTGTGAGTGATTTAGAGCACAGCAGAACTCGGTCAGATAAAGGCTTATTAAGGAAAGTTTCTGTCAAACAAGTTAATTGTATTAAAAGGACAGCTATAAAAAAAGTCAGTCTTGAGCAGCAAACAGGTATTTGAAGCTGCTGGTGTCTCTGCAGTTATGTGTAAAATTGCATTTTAGGCACCACTAACCAAACCTCACAAAGAGAAACATTTACAGTGGCTGTAGAAATACATTTTCAAACAGTTTTATTGCTGTGGTGTTTTTTTGCAGCATGGGATAGTGCATAGTGCATTGTATTTCAGAAGGCACTGTCCTTCTTTTTATACCATAGCTGAAAATGGTCAGTTATGAACTCCACATATCTTGATGAAGTCATTTTGACACCCTCAGAGACCCTAAAGGGACCTTCCATCTCACTTCCCAGTATTCCAGCCCAAATCATCACCCGCCAGCTCCCTGCTTTCCATTTACCTAAGTAGACTTGGCAAATTATTTTGTCTGAGATTGATACCAGTTATCTAAAAAGACATGGATAAATAAACAAACACTTTCTTAGAAAAACTAAAATCTGAATGTTTATTGTACTGAAATCCTACTGATATGTCACTTGCATAATAATTTGGAACACAGTTTATATATTTTACAAAATTATTTGGACTCTGCAATTGCTAGAAAATGTCTTACCAAGTTGTGTTCCAAATTTGAAGTTGATGTCACAAAAATTGAGGCTGACATTTTATTTAGGTGCTATACCAAAAATGACACTAGGTGACACTCACACTCTATTGAAATGTTTAGTATGCGTTCTCCTGTTGCAATGTAATATTTTTCTGTCACAATATCACTTCTGTCAAACATCACAAAACAGGTGGAACCTTGAGTCTTATACCTTTCCAACAATATGTGTTTTGTCAAGATTAGAAAAAGATTTGATTAAGAAATATTGCAGTAAATTTTGTACAATTTGAAACATAAGAATGCCCACTAGGGGGAGGAGCCCGCTAAAAGGATTTAAAGTACCATTTCCATTGTAACACAATGTCTAATTTCAAAATTGTTTTCACAGGATGAATTTTGAGTGTTCAAGATTTCGAATGATACCTAATTTATGATGATCACTAGAGGGGCTTTCGCACCGGAGGAACCTTTTCGTAGTTCCTAGCAGAGATGGGCACTCGAGTTAGTGACTCAGACTCAAGTCGCACTCGAGTCGCATTTTAACAGACTTCAGACTTGACTCGGACTCGACCTGAAATGACTTCAGACTTGACTCGACTCGACACAAAAGACTCGTGAATATTTTAAAAACGACTCAAGTCTTTTACCCTTAACTACTGATATAATAAATAAAGAATTTTTGTTGTATTTGAATGGTTTTATAATACCTGCGTCACACATATTTCCCTATCTGTCGTGGTAGATCGGACTCTTGTCATAGAATTTGATTGCGAATGTCCGTGTATTGCGTGTAAACTCCGAAATGTCATAAGAGTCCCATGAAACATGACGGGAGCCAGCGTGCCATATGTTTTTTTCGTTTGGGTTTATTATCATGTCAGATCGGCTAGATGCACAGAATGTGGGAAAAAAATTAAAGACACCGGAACAACATCATCAAATTTTATGAGAAATCGCATCCACAGAGGTTTGTCACATTAACTCAAACAGCTAGCTATTATACTGTGGTGTAGCTGCATGGCTCATTTGGATTGCCAGCCTGTTAAAATATGAACAAAAAATAATCTAGCCTTTAAACCTAGCACTACGTTTTATCAATCTTTTCGTATTATATGCAGCTTTTCTCTTTCTTAATGTGTGTCCATAAGAAAGAGATGTTAATCCATTTATTACTTAAAGCTCATATTTTAACGTATCGCAATCAGCATGTGTAGAGTTTTCTATTGACTTAAATATTCCGAGGTTTGATATTTTCTGATAATGACTGGCGTCATCAATAACAACGAAGCTGTATAAAACAAACTATTGGCTGAAGTGCCCGGATTTTGCCGTGTTCGCACCGCAGGTACTAGGAACGATTTTAGTTCTAGGAACTCCTTTTGGGGGAACTAAATTAGCTCCTACTTCAGAGTAGGGTCTAAACCAGCACTTAAGAAACTATCAGTGACGTGAGTGTACGTTGATTGGTCAAACGCATGTCAAACACCGACACCCGGCATTTTTAAAAAGCCGTGTAAACATATTTACTTCACGAACATGGAAAACAACAATAACGGCATTTACCTGTTGTCTGCAGGGTTGTGTTCTTTTCTCCACCTCGATGATATGTAATACTGAAAGTTGTCGTAGGAGATTTCGTCTCTTAGCCCCACTTTTTGCTCTTTTAGTCTCATAAATTATGCGTTTACATTCCATCTCCGTTATCGCGAAACCCACGACACACAACAAACAGAGCTCCGATCACGCCATCCTCCATCCACCAGTTTTTAGCGTTTGTAAATGCCTTGCTTAAAGATGCCGGCCACTTCAGAGTTTCTATTCCCGGTGCGAATGCAACCAGGAACATTAGTTCTCAGGGAACTATCCTAGTGGCTAGTTCCTATAACTAAGTTCCTAGAACTATTCGGTGCGAAAGCCCCTTAAAATATGTGATATGCAGTGTTGGGAAAGTTACTTTTAAAAGTAATGCATTACAATATTGCGTTACTCCCTAAAAAAAGTAACTAATTGCGTTACTTAGTTACTTTTATGGAAAGTAATGCATTACGTTACTTTTGCGTTACTTTTTCCTGTCTGGGCTGGGTTGTTTGTTTGTTTTTATAACAAAAAAAAGTTCTATTTTTGTAAAAAAGTTCAATGTTGTAAATTTAAAAAGTAATGCGTTACTTTACTAGTTACTTGGAAAAAAGTAATCTGATTACATAACTCAAGTTACTTGTAATGCGTTACCCCCAACACTGGTGATGGGCCAAGTGTTCTGCTACCGGGACACTGACAGTTATCAGTTAAGGGCCCTTGCTCAAAACCCCACCTTGATTTTCTTTTACTCTCTTCCAGCAGCCTGTCCAATACGCCCGTGGTCCAGCTGGACGGAGTGTACCAAGCCGTGCGGCGGGGGGGTCCAAGAACGCGTGATGAACGTAAAGAAGAAAGGCAAATCCTCACAGCCCAACAACTGCAAAAACAAGAGGGAGATTCGCGCATGCAACGTGCACCCGTGCTAGAAGAGACTCTCTATCACTGTAATACACACCCACCCCCCCCAACACACACAGACTCGGCCCTAAAGGGGCTGAATAGGGCAGAAACAGCGTAGTTTTAACCCAGGATTTCCAGAAGTGGGACTGGCGAGGGATGTGTGTTCCAGTTACAGCTTGTAGGATTTTAGAGTAACACACAACGTGGACCAGGCCTGTTATCCGTGATTAGTTTTAGATGCCTTCTTAGCGGGCGTATATACTGTATCAATGTATAACCGACACTTCACTAAAACATCAGTGTGCACTTCTTTTTTAACAATAATTTCATTTTCCTTTCATTCATTATGCACAACCACCTTCTTTTTGGCTAAAGGTCAGATGTCAAAACAGATATGTAGCATTCCTGTAAAAAACAAAAAACAAAAACACGGGCTGCATCCGAAATCGCATACTTCCCTACTATATAGTAGGCGAAAAACAGTATTCGACAAAAGAAGTATTCTGAATTTTGGGAACTAAAATGGTTCTTCTATGGCATTGCTGCAAAAACACCTATTTGGTACCTTTATTTTGAAGAGTGTACTTGTTCAAAATAAGGACCTACTTAGGAGAGTATGTGATTTCAGACACAGCCATGGTTTTCTGCATCCAATAAAGCATTTGGATGAAATCTCATATTAGTTTGTAAAGGAAAACAGGGAGTTTATGGCCAGCATTTCAGTTTCTAATCCAAGGCCGCCAATATTGAGCGATATCAAGGTGGGTCACCCACAGTCGATGCCCAATTGATTCAGACAGCAAGTGTTTGGTGAGGACGGAGGATTTTTTTTCCTCGACTTGTCGGAAAATCTAGGTGAATACAGGCTTAGGGAGATGCATTGGATGGCCTATGGATAGTTTAGCATTGTATTCCTGAACTAAAAAGCACAGGTAAGCATAACCATTCAACTTTTTTTTTTTTTTGGTTTTATTTTATAAATCGTTATATATTAACTTGGAGTTGAAAATAGATTGTGACTTTTCATTGCATAATTAGATGTATAAGAGGCTAATGTGAAATATTAACTCATCTGTAGGGACAGAAGGCATTTAAATTAGACATTTTCTTACTTTTATTGTGGAATTTTGGTATATTTAGCTTCAAAAAGTCTTGCCAAAGCCAAGTGTGGATTTTCATTTCTCTCACTCACTCTCTCCCCTCTTTTTTTCTTTTCACTCATCCCTTTCTCTGCAATATTCTGCTATTTTGGGATAAATCTTTACAATAAAAGTTTATGTGACTACATGTTTTGGATTTCTTATTGAAAAAAATCTTTTAGACACTGTTTTTAATGAACATATGCTTTGTTGATCTAGGACAGTTCTTTCGTGTAACCACTAGGGGGGGACAGAGACTGAAGTTGCTCTACATAATTATGTCGTAAATGCCACAGTTCGTCACCAAGTGGCATCGTGCGTTTACATTTCAGTTTCTCGACAAACTCGGCTGCAGGATGAGGAATAGGTCAGCCAAAAAATGAAAATTCTGTCATAATTTATCACCCTCATGTTGTTGGGCAGAATTGGGGACTGACAGTCTGTCTCACCATTCACTTTCATTGTAGGCCTGTCTTTTTTCACCGAGTCTTTATTGTGTTTCACAGACGAAAGAAAGCTATGTGGGTTCTGAACATTCTTAATATTACAGTATATATGTTTTAAATAACAAAGACGACTTTCTGTGTAAGCTATATCTTTTCTTAGCTTAGGATTTTAAGAAATGTCTTGAGTGTTTTACTGGATTAAAGTAGTTTGTTGCCATGGACAGCTGCCTGAAATAGTTTGATGACTCTATCAAGCAAGGGTATGTAATTTTTAGTAATAGTTTTACGGAAGTGTAAAAGCACAATCGTCGAGCTCAAGTGCTGAGCTGTTACACGGCGATCGCATATTATACTTTTATTTAGCTTTGAACTTTACACCGCGCGCCTTTTAAACCTTTTATGAAAACTCCCACGGTTATTTGGTTTGACAAGTGTGAGGTAAACGGCCCAAAGGCATTATACTTCAAACACAGGAGATTTGCCTCTCTTCCTAAACATGATAGGAGCAATTTATTGTTAAAACGCATCATGTCTCGGCTAGCACTGAGCACAGAAATTAATTAAACTGGGCCAAACACAGCAGCTTGGTAGTCATGGTAACACGCGCTGAAGCCTTATATTTTGCTGATGAAAGCACGACCGGGCAGTGGATTTAAGAATCCTACAATGAAAGTTTGGCATATGAATATTAATACGACTGTGTGACGTTTTCACAGTTGGCCTGCTTGATTTGCAAGCTACTCAAAGATTTAAAGTAGTCTAGTTTATCAGTAAAATAATTCCATATTCTATGGGACAAAAACACAGGCCCTAGTTGTGAACAGCAGCTTTCAGGTAAAAATTTTAATGTAATAATTTTTTTTGATAAAAGTACTATAATAGTCCATTGCAAATAATATATGCCTACTATAATAATAATCACTGTCTGCAAAGATAGGTTCAGTTAATGAATCTTCGGGACGAGGCGATTCATTAAATTGCACAATTCTTTTGCTGCCTTCATGTTCTTGTCTGAGTTTTCCATTTCTGAAGTCAAAAGTACAAGTACGACTCTAGGAGGTTTTGGTGGTAATCACTAAAAAGAAGCTGCTTTTGAGAGTCATTTGCACAGGAATCGGACTACACTAGTCATACTGGGCTGCGTTTCCCAAAAGCATCGTGACCTAAGTTGACCATGGTTCTATCTACTTAAAGTCCCGCTGTAGTGAATAATTTTATCCCTTAAAACTTATCTTTGATCACCAAAATGACATATTTAAACATTTTTTTCCTGTGAAAAAAAATTCTTCACGCCTTAAAATAGCTTGAATGTAACTCTACTCGCCTCATTTTTTATATCAAATCAATGAATATGCAAATTAGCCCCGTCTCCATTCGCTCACGCCAGCTCAGTGATCCACTCGGTCAACTTACTGAGGTAAAACTAATCAACAAAACAAAAATTGATGCACTTCTTGATGAAAATAAATGTTGTGATGTTATTTCCATCAAGAGGTGCATCAATTTTTGGTCAAGATCTTGTATTGACAATGCAAGAGGTGAGCACTCTGTAAAGTCTACTACAGCACATCCCAATGACTTTCAATGAATTTAAGGACTCAGAGGAGCCAATTCTTGTGTGAAAATTATTCTTCATGCTCTCTCACAACCATTCTTTCACAATTTTAACCCTGGTGAATCTTGACATGGTCGTCCTGAAATATGGCCATGATGTGTCTTTCTACATGGGTTAGGGTTAAAAGAACCGTTGCCAAACATATAACATGCTAGAAACATAATAATCACAGAAATAATGATACAGTCATAGACTCTTAAATATTTGCTTATTTAAATCCAAACAGCAACTTTTTTTTTTGGCCGGGCAGTGTATAAACAACATTAAAAACTTGATTTTCACCACAGGGGGTCTTTAATTATATGATGCTTTTGAGAAACGCAGCCCTGTATGTTTCAGATCCACTCAAAAGAACCGACTCACAAGAGTCATTCGTTCTGGAATTGAATTCCCTGTTCGTAGCTGCAAGTTCACTTATTAACAACCGTCATTCGTTCGGGAATTGGAGTAAACATCTCGCTTTGTTGTTTCTTGCGGCGAAACAAAACCCGTTCTGAATAAGATTCTCAACTTTAGTAGTACAGCAGAACTTTTGGGAAACTATATTTGTAGCCTACATGTTTAATGAATCACTCAAGTGTACTTTGACTTCACAGATGTTTTGACATCATGCACTATGACATCAGGAGAACAATGTCCGCTCTATTGCCTCTTAAGGTGAGTCAGTTCAGGTTGCCTGACATTGTTAAATGCTACACATTCATTACAAGGTTTTCGGTGAAATTGATTTCTTTCAGAGATGCCTCCTCTACATTCAGTTTTTTCTTAAAGGTTTTCCAGAGGTTGTGACCCTAACTAGAGCATGTTACTGTCGGTGGTAGAAACGATGGGAACATAATAGTCCTACTTTGGAAGACCATGAAGCAGAGAATAATGTGCTGGGTACAAGGTTTTCAGATGTTGGTAACCAATGAAACACATTTTAGAAAGACATTATGTGCATCTGTATGTACATAAAAGATGTTTCCTGGAGCCTTTTGTGAAGTGAATGCTCAATTGCAAGGAATAGAGAACAGCAAAATTAGTATTGTGGGTTTTCAAATGTCACAACGCATTTCACAAAAAGAGAATTTGAAATGTTAATCTTTCAGACGTTGGATAGAAGGCCGTTCAATCTCTTGAGAACAACAGAATGCAGTTCCGCTTTTAAGCAATTCATAAGTGCCACAAACAGCCCAAAGCGAAAAAGGAAATTATGTGGATTTTGTCTTTAAATATATGGATGTTGACTATTTAGGTTGATTTTTCTTTGTATTCTGCACAAACTATCCTTGAATGTTTGCGCCTTTACCTGTGATGAAAGTGGCCAGTAAAACAATGCTGACAGTTTTATGTTCTGCAATCATGTGTGAGGGCAATTAAGGCTCTTTTGGTTTTAGTTTCTCGAGAACTACAAAAGGAACATTGAATGAACATAGACGTTTATGTTCAGCGAGTCAGTAAGCTGATGACTCTTTGTCCTTTGTGAAGCACTGAGGCTTTTCTCAACTGAATCGTAACTGGTTCATTACACAAAGCTTTTCAATAATGTGTACTGTTGTAGCCATCTGGTGGTCTAGTTTAACTGGTTCTTCATGAACATATTATTTTATTTGTAAGCAATAAGGTACGAGAGGCTGTGCTGTACCGTGAATAAGTCACGGCTGAAGGGCATTGTTGCAATCCTTTCAGCCGTGACTTATTCACGATACAGCACTAGCCTCGAGTACCTTATTGCTTTTATAAAACGGTTACCACCCAATACAAATATTAAAGCCACAAATATGTATCAATGCAACTTTCATGAAGTAAACTTTCACTAAAAGCCTTCCTTCCGCCAGAAAAAATAGTCCCTGACTGTGAACAGCAACAGAAGTTACATTATTACGCCATTAGATGGCGGCAAAGACTGTCTTTATGAGTGTGTCAGTCAGTAGCAAAGACTTTTAAATTGAAAAGACTGAATTGTTGTGAACACGGAACAAGACGCAACTGACAAATGCTTTGACTAGCGCTGTCAGTCACGGGAAAATGCATTAACTGTTAAAAGGACAAGATAATACATTGGACATTTAAACAGATTTGTTATTATGAACAAAGGACTGACCTGAAGGAAAATACTCAATCTGAATGCAGGTAATAAACTCTCTCACTCAATCTTTTTCTCACAATACTCTACAGTAAGCTTTAATAAACAATATCAACTGAGAACAACAGTTTACGTTGCTAAGAGTGGTTGCTAAGGGTGTTGTGTAGTGATACACAGAACCGTTGGGTGAAGCGGTCATAGCCGTGTTTTATCGTGAATAAAACACAGCTATTGACCAATCAGAATCAAGGACGGGAACTAACCGTTTTATAAAGAAGCAATAAAAGTCATTATCGATGAGACTAAAGGCATGTTCACACCAAGAATGATAACTAGTGTCCACACCAACTTATGATATTGTTCTGTTTATTATAAGCATGCACTGTATTTTTGTCATCTGCCACTTTAAATGTTCAAGCTCTTTAAAGCAGGATGGATTCTGATTGGCTGTCAATGTATTTATCGTTCATTAGCTGTAAAAAATCATTCTGAAAGTGATTCCAACGATATAGTTTCTCTTTGCTGTTATCGTTATAGTTATGGAACGATTTTTAGAACTATATCTTTATCGTTATAGTTATCGTCCTTGCTGTGAACGGGCCTTAAGTCATTTAAGTGTATTGGCACTAAAATAGCCTAGGTCAAATAAACGAAATAAATTCATAAATCTTTTCAGTTCAACCATGCCACAGTCCTTCGATTATGTGAGCTAAATATATGACACAAAATGTCAACTAAATAGCACTAATTTGACCACACTTAGGCAAATGAAGCTCTAATACATCTTTGACACAATACAAGTTTCTGAGTCTAACGTAACATCACTAATTGTTAACCCAACACCCGCTCAGACCGATTGAGTGAACGAATCAAGACTTTTTTTGTTAATCTGATCGAGTCGGTCATTAAAAAGATCTGAACCTGATCTACATGAACATCTAATAAGTTCTTTGTGGTATAAATTCTCTAGTCTCCTGTGTTCTACTGTTCGATTTATAAGTCAGTTAACCTTCGTTGTTGTATCTTGTCCTTTGAACTCAAGCTGGTGCTCTTGAAGACTTCAGTCTTTACAAATCTGATAAGAAATGCAGAAAAATCAATGTCATGTCCAGACATGGCGAGACATGTTTGCTGGTGCAGGACTCAGCTGTTTTATTTCCCTAAACCAGCTGCTGGCCTTTGAATCAAGCACAGAGGAGGACATTTATTTTTGGCACAGGAAAGTAGAGGGGGATATTCTCACTTCAAGATGACTGCAAATCTTTCTTTGTGTTTTTTGTTTATTCAAATTCATATGCATACAATCCGTCTCCCACATGGCCTGTGATTTTTACGCTTATGTGATTTTAGCGGCTTCAATTGCATCCTTGATCACAGGCACAGAACATCATTATATCTTAAGCACTGTGAGTGTAATTGCACCATAAGAGCTATACAACCAATTACACACATTTGAGCATTAAATATTTCTGAATATTAACATTCTTTGTTCTGTTCAGGTCATTTCTGTTCTGTTCTCTGTTTTGTTCTGTTCCATTTGTTCCATTACACTTTGTTTGATTCTGTGTATAGTTTTATTCTGTTGTGTTCCTTTTTGTGTTCTTTTTTTGTTCGTTCCATTCTATTCTACTTTATTTTGGTTCAGTTTTTTTGGTTTTTATTTTTTATTTTTCTGTTTTTATTTTTGTTTTGTTTGTTTTTTTTGGGGGGGGGGGGTATGTTTTTGGTTCTTTTGTCCTTTTTCTGTTCTGTTTGACTCAAATTACTTTTGTTCAATCTTTCTTTCTTTCTTTCTTCAGTTCTGTTTGGTTGTTATGTTCCATTATGTTCTGAACTGTTCTGTTCCATTCTGATTTATACAGTTCTATTCTTTTCTGTTTGGTTCTGGACCACAGAGTAATGGAAGAAGGTTGCCTGGTCTGATGAATCACGTTTTCTTTTACATCACGTGGATGGCCGGGTGCTGTTTTGGACCAACACAATATTAGGAAGGTGGTCATAATGTTATGCCTGTTCGGTGTACAGTAGCCTACATAAAGACCCACGTGTTTAAATGTGCATGTGTACGCGTGCATTTCTAACATCGACACATCCTCGTGTTTTTACAGGTCACTGTATGGCATTGCCCTCTATTAAAGTTTAATAAGTAAGTGTTCTAAAGGAGGCGGGGGACAATCAAGTCTTCCTGCTGCTCTTCTCTGTGAATGCCACCAGTTATGCATCTTTTATTCATGCGTTGACTTTTTCTAGCGCGTCTTTGTACTCCATTATATCAAATCCCACTGAGCCTCACCATCACCGGCTACTCCACTCAAGATTCAGATTCACTGTTAAATTGTCATAAACATATATAAAGAGGACTTTAGTTTTGAGTTGGAGTTGGACTTATCAAAGTGCCTGTTTTTTTAACAGCTATGAACTATGATGTGCAACATGCTGCTTGATGGTTGGTCATTTTAGGGGGGAGAGACTTTCTCATTTTAGAGCATTTGACTGGACAAAAGCCATTTAGTACAGGATGAGTCATCAACATTTTTGCTTCATTTTCCCATAAGAGAAAAGTGCTGTTCACACAGAACACATTTCTGCATTCCATTGGGCTGCTTTTCCATTGTTTTTCTATGTAAAAACGCACTAGATGGGTGTGTTTGACCATTGCACTTGTGTCTCTCGTCTATATTTCAACATCTCGCGCATGACACAAGGGCTTTTCACACTTGAAATAGACAACCCTGGGTCATTGTAAACCCTGGGTTAACTGAATCCTGGGTTATCTTGCTTCACATTTCACGCTGCTCATAATTTACCCAGTGTTAACAATTAGTCCTGGGTATTCATAAGCTGATGTTTCACATTGTACATTCCTAAACCCTGGGTTCACGTTCTTATTTGCATATTTGCGGTGGCAGTGTCTGGATAAACGCAGCACACGACCTGTTTACATAGCTTTAGCATTGCGTATCCTTGTATTGCCGACTGTACTATCGAGTTTATACTGAATGGACATTTCGGACTATAAAGGTAAGAATGAAATGGTCAAATTGTAGCGTTTTCTGTCAGCATTTGACATTTTTCCTCTCAAACACCGAATTTACTGTTTATATACAGTGTGCAGTATTTCCGTGACTGTTTAAAGCACATGAATATGATGCACGCTATTGGTTAGCCGTTGCTAAGCATCTAGTCATAACATTCTAACACCGCATTGTTTCACACTGCACAAGTTTGGCATCGCAATGCGGGGTTAACACCACAAAAGCGGTGCTAACCCTGCTCCGGAGCAGGGTTTCATAACCCTGGGTAAAAAGCGGTGCTAACCCCGCTTCTAAATTACAAGTGTGAAACGTTCCTTTACTCAGGGTTAAAAGCGGTGTTTAGAACAACGATAACCCGGGGTTAAGCGCAGTGTGAAAAGCCCTATTGATTGGATAAATGCAGCACGTGGCCTGTTTACACAGCTCTCGTATTGCCGACTGTACTATCGAGTTTATAGTGAATGGACATTTCGGACTATAAAGGTAAGAATGAAACAGTCTCTTCTTCACTCAAATTGTCTCGTTTTCCTTCAGCATTTGACATTTTTCCTCTCAAAAGCTGAATTTACTGTGCGTAGTGTTTCCGTGACTGTCCAAAGCAGGCAAATATACGGGGTTAAGCACAGTGTCAAAAGCCCTACAGTGTTCTAAAAATGTGGCGCTCAAGTTAAAAGAAGTTCAACTTTTAAAAAAACGTGCCTCTAGACCTTGCAGTCATTACACTGCCCTGCATCACACAAATTTTTAAACATTTTTGAATGTTTGAATTTTGTCAACTTTCATGAGCATGTTAGCGTATCATTCACTCATTAACCATTTCGGTCGTATCCACTCTATGGTGATTCAATCGCCATGCATGAGAGACTGTCCATGAATTTTCTTGGCAATTATTTTTTCCAGGGTAGGTCGCCAGATCTTTCCCCAGCCCTCCCCATTATATGGCTTGGGACTCACACACGCAATCACATCTATGGGCAATGTAGCGTCTCCAATTCACATACTGCATGTTCTGGATCACAGACACATGGAGAAAATGCAAACTCCACACAGAAAGATGACCTTAAAGCTAACAGAAATTGACTAAAAGTCACAAAACTCTCACTTATGGTCCTTTGTGGAAGATGAATTTAGAGTAAGTTGAACTCAAGGCTGAACTTAAATATAAATGTTTTTTATGTCCTCACCTTAAATGCATCAAGATGGATTTATTTGGGGATATTTGGAGATTACATTTCCAAGTCAGTTTGGTTGTTTTTCTTCTTTTCCAACTAGATTTTTTTGTTCAGACCACATTATCCACCATACTGATTTTTTTTAATTAATGCAATTATCACCCGGTAGCTTTGTAAATTATTCTATCACCACTTATTTTTGTTGACTAAGCCATAACAGTGTAACCAAAAATAGCATGCATTCTATGCCGCATCCTTGAAAGATTTTGTAAATGCCAACATATGCCACAGTACTGATGCTGAGGTGACATTTTAAAAGGTAACTGCATCTATTCGAAAAATTGATATTTTAGGACGCACAATTAAAGAGGGGTTGTTTTTGAGGAATCAAGACAGGAATCTCAGAGCATATTTAACGAGTTGCCATAGAAATATACTGTAAAGAATTGTAGTCATAGGTACATCATGATTAGATCTTTTAATAGTTACACCATTTTTAGAGACAATGACAGTTCTCCTATACAAACAAGAGGAGGAGAAATATGTTTACTTATTATTCCTTATAAGTGCTCCTAGAAGTACCTCTCAAAATAATTATTTTTAGCAATTTATTTAAAAAACAAACCATACAAGCATCGACATATTGACTCCTACAAAAGCTCATATTAATTATGTCATATTGCAGTGGACACAGCCTCCCACCTGAGTAAACCCAGCTGCTCTGACAGACTTCAGCAGTGATTATTTATTTTTTAACCTCATTACGGATGACACAAACGTCTCCTTCAGCAGAGGGGCTGTTGCCATAGTAACAGAGTGCAGCAGTGGCACATTGACCCCTTATGGGACATGCCCTTTCTAAGTTTTTATTCCGTTATACACACGGTCAACCAATCACAGTGGACAAGCGGCCTACATGATGTAATATGTCAGTGTACTGGTGACATGATGTCATTGGTCAGTGATAGCAGAAAGACAGAATTTGCTCTTAGAGGGACAGCTGCCTGAGAAACCGTTCGCTCTGGCATGTGTGATTCATCAAGTGATGGAAAATACAGACACAGTGTTACCATCTTTATTTGTTCTTCAGGGGGCTCGACTGTAATGAGAAACAGTGTGGCGAGTTTCAAGACAGAGCCAAAGGCCATAATCATGTGACAGTCAGGCACCTTGGATTTTAGTGATTATAAACAAGGAGCCCGCTGGCATTCTGAGAAAAGTGTGGCTCCTGTTGTTCATTTAAAAGTACTTTTGACCAAGATAAAGATTGATCTGTACCTGCTTAGAATCTGATAACAGTTCCAGTAGAAGAACCTCAAAGGGACAGTTCATCCAAAAATGAAAATTCAATTATCTTTTACGCACCATCATTTGAAGTTCTTTTTCTGTGGAGCACAAAATAAGCCATTTTTAGGGGAACGTATAAGGTGCTCTTTGCCATATAATGGAAGTGAATGGTGACCAGAGATGTCATGTAAGATATTCAGTGAGTAACAACACAAAAGCATCATAAAAAATGTCTGTTCATCAAGGGTTAGTTCACCCAAAAATGAAAATTCATTAATTACTCACCCTCATGTCGTTCCAAACCCGTAAGACTTTCATTCATCTTCAGAACACAAATTAAGATATTTTTAATGAAATCTGAGAGCTTTCTGTTCCTCCTTTGACATCTACACAACTACCACTTTGACACTTCAAAAGTTTATAAAGAGATCGTAAAACTTATCCATATGAATCGAGCGGTTTAGTCCAAATTTTCTGAAGAGACACGATTACTTTATATGATGAACAGATTGAATTTAGCTTTTATTCACATTTAAATATTGATCAGCGAACATAACCAGAAGCTCAAAATGCGAGAACAAACCTCACTGGTTCTTGCAGAAACTCAAACTTCCTGCTTAACACACGAGAACGAACATCATTGGTTCTCGCACATCATGTGAACATGCTTGAGCTTCCGTTTCCCAGAACTGATGTGTGTGTTGATGGATGTTTATATGTGAATAAAAGCCTAAATTCAATCTGTTCATCATATAAAGTAATCGAGTCTCTTCAGAAAATTTGGACTAAACCGCTCAATTCAAGTTTTACAATCTCTTTATGAACTTTTTGAAGTGTCAAACTGGTAGTTGCGTAGACTGTCAATGGAGGGACAGAAATCTCTCAGATTTCATTAAAAAATCTTCATTTGTGTTTCAAAGATGAACAAAAGTCTTACAAAGACATGAGGGTGAGTAAATGATGACGGAATTTTCATTTTGGAGAGAACTAATCCTTTCACATAAACCTGGTGTTTTACCCATATTTTGAATTGCGCTAATATTGCACTGTGTTGTGTTTTAGGGTTAAATTAAAATGAAAACTAAAACTATAAAAATAAAAGATGCAAATAAAAGAATGAAGGTTTGGAACACAATGACAGAATTTTCATTTTTGAGTGAACTATCCCTTTAAAAGTGAAAAAAAATTTTTTATAAATCCAATCGAGTTTAACGAAGCTGAACTGATATTCCTGTAACTGCTCACTTAAGCCTTGATACTACAGACTAAGCATATTATTTACTGCAGTGGATTGATGGGATACTATGCCATAAATTCGCACATTGTTTCTTAAGCCTACTGCATTTGTGCCTGTGGAGCTGCAATCTCAAAGAAATCTCAATTACATCATAAATTCCATTTGGACGTACTGTGCTGTGAAAGATGATCAAGTGCACAGAGATCAGAGGAGCACCACTGAGCGCTTTGACTCAATCAGTGTCATATATGTGAAATCTGTCATGTTCCTCCCTAAAAATCAACAATTGTGCTAAAAGTTGTAAATTGTGAAAGAAAATCATAAGGAAGGTTTTGGATTCAATACAAGTGAAATATGGCAGTTGTAAGTACGGCCAATATGGTTGTCATCTTGCTCCTATAGTGATAAATAATGGTGTGGCTTCAATATTGCACCAAAATATTCAGTTGCTGAAATGTTATTCACATCAACCATGATTAATTTATTTTAAAAAAAATAAAAATACATAAAAAAAAATGCATTAATTAATAAATTAATTAATAAAAAAAAAGTTGCCACAAGCAATTATTTAAAAAAAAAAAAAAAAAGTTCTATGAGCAAAAGTGTCCAATTCCAGTTACCAAGATACAGTGCCGATCCTACACTTCCGGGGGCCCTAAGCAAAACTTTGTGAAGGGGCCCCTGTCAATGCATTCTTAAACCCCCCAAAATTTCCATAATCTTTATTATTACATGAGCCAATAATTACAATGGTTTATGCAAGGTGCACTGCCGGTTTTCTATAGTTAATGGAATTAAAACATCAAGGAAACAAACTGCAAGTTATGAAAAACGCATATAAATATGTAAAGGGAAACCCATTAAAACACGTTAAATTGGCAGTAAAAACAATTAAGTAAAATTCAAACCAAATTTTCGTTGACAGCTAAATAAATGCTTTTTGATAGTAGTAATGCTCTGGCACCATCTAGCTGTCAGAAAAGTTATTGAATAAATATAAATCATTATTAAAATATTTCTACGACTCCACCAATGTTTAGTAGACACCACACATATATTTGCATGTTATAAAGAAATATTCACGTTATGGTAAATTATCGTCATGTTTATTTTATATAGTGATGAGCAAGGGGTCCCCCTGGTGGTTCGGGGGCCCTACGCAACTTGCGTAGCTTGCGTATAGGGAGGATCGGTTCTGCCAAGATAAAGTCATGTGATCCTAATAAGGCGGCCACCATGAGGCTACCAGCTCTTAAAGGGATAGTTCACCCCAAAAATGAAAATTCTGTCATCATTTACTCCCCCTCAAGTTGTTCCAAACCTGCATATATTTCTTTGTTCTGCTGTACACAAAGGAATATATTTGGAAGAATGTTTGTAACCAAGCAGATCTCGCCCCCCATTGACTACCATAGTATTTTTTTTCCTACTATTGTAGTCAATGGGGGGTGAGATGTGCTTGGTTACAAACATTCTTCCAAATATCTTCCTTTGTGTACAGCAGAACAAAGAAATATATGCAGGTTTGGAACAACTTGAGGGTGAGTAAATGATGACAAAATTTTCATTTTTGGGTGAACTATCCCTTTAAAATAACACAATTTATCAGTCAAGTCACCTTTATTTATATAGCCCTTTATACATACAGATTGTTTCAAAGCAGCTTTACAGT
Organism: Mylopharyngodon piceus; assembly: GCA_039654765.1. Classification (NCBI taxonomy): domain Eukaryota; kingdom Metazoa; phylum Chordata; class Actinopteri; order Cypriniformes; family Xenocyprididae; genus Mylopharyngodon; species Mylopharyngodon piceus. The sequence goes on along the minus strand of CM077459.1, from coordinate 10,568,659 downwards.
GATAAACAAAAAAAATAATGATCTAAGTAAATGTTAATTTCTGTGTAAAGTTCCCCATTTATGGACTGAGTTCAGTTCAGCTATAAAGCAGTGATGTCATTATCCATCTCCGTTTTCTTCCGATAGTGTCAGTGCAGTCAAATCAATAATACTGCTGAATATTAATTGTCCCCGAATAAGCAAGCCAGAGGATTTATTAGACCAGGGGTACTCAAGTTCGGAGGCCAAGAGGGCCGCATTTTAACCACATGAAATGCAAAGGGCCACAAATTATAACTTGGATCGTAAGACTTTTATTTAGGCCTACTTAAGACAATATTTGTAGTTTTACTGAGTATTTACTAAAAGTGCAGTTTATTTTCTAGCTAAGTCTTACTAGTACTTTAATGGTTGTCCTATTTAAAGTGTCACTGTGAACATGATAAATGGCATTAAAAAAAGGATTAATAGCTTGTCTTGCTGTATTCTTCAAATGCATAAAGAAAAACAAGAACTGATGAAAAGAAGTCCTTATTCATATTGAAATGTCTGCATTGTTTTCACAAGTAATTTCAGGTCTGGCTGTTGTTCACTGGCTGATGAAACAGTTCATTGCACTTTTTTTATAGTCTTTTTATACTCCATTGCACCTTTCTAACACTTTTTATAGTGCCTATTTATACTCAGGGTCGCTCAAAGGTTTTATTATTTGTATTATTATTACCTACCTTTTAATTTGGTCAGAATCCAAAAATCTTTTTTTTTTTTTTTTTGTTCAATCACAATCTCATGAATTCTCTAATTATAACCAACGTTGTAAACATGATAAATAAGATATTCTCCTTTAGCTCAATGATGTGACGACAGATACGTAAGATCTGTGTCGCTCTCTGCTTGCTTTCTGTTTATAACACATTGACATTAAGAATAAAAGTTTTGTTTTTCATGCTGCTAAGACGACTATCGGCAACTTACACACTGCAAAGTTTGAGGAATGTCAACTGCATTACATGATGGAAAATTAAGGTTACTTCGTTTTTTACTTGCGCGCACAGTCTCGAGCCTTTGATGGCGTTTACGAACACAAGTGCTCGACACATGCGCACTAGAGAGATTCATGCTTGTCTAGTCTTTTTCGCTCAAATAGTTACAATAAAATGTCTTTGTACTCGTTTAAAATAGAGTTGCTGGTATCTTTTAATCTCATCACAAGAGCGCTCTTCAACACGGTCGGCTATTGTGTTTGTTTTTACTCTTGTTCTGTCTTCTCCGTTTCTTTCAGACTGAAACAACAGCCCGTTTCAGTGCTGACACCTTGTGGACAAACTAAATTAGTGCAAAAACTATTCAGTGTGCGCGTGCAAAGTGCCTTCAGTCTATATTGTTCTTTGCGGTTAGAAAAACTGTGCTGCGCGCGTACATATGTGCGTTCTCTGCTGATGATTACTGGAGTATACTGTATGACATGAGTTCACATCATTTTAAACATTTTTTTTTTAAATACTACTTAACGTGTAAGAAATAAGTCATAATAATCATGTATAACTGAGGGAAGAGTTATACATTTTTCTCTGTGGTAATCATGAGCATGTCACAGATGCTGTTGAAATAGCTGAACATAGAATATTTCTCTATAGGTTATTTATATGTGTAACAATATGGTTCTGCAGCACGCTCAACAATAGAGTTCAGCAAACAAAGTCTTTTATTCAGAATAAGAAACACAGGAGAAAGTGCAAACCACGTAAAACTGAAACGACACTTTCCATTCAACACTTCTAGGTTTTGTCCTTGTATTTCAGCTTTATCACTGACAATTCACTGTTATTCAGTGAGTGAATGTAGTAGTAAAGTCTATACCAAAGTAACAAATGTGATTGTAGCACATGAAGACTTCATCAGATATATCCCACAGTGCTCTGTGTGTGAGAAAGTAGCATCTTGGAGTTCACAGGGCGTTGTCCAATACAGGGATTTGCTGACGGTGAGTGTGTGGGAATGAGCAGTAATGACTGGCTTTGACTGAACCCTAGTGGGTGTTTACACTTGGCCACTTCATGTATTTTGATTGGATTGCTATCTGATTCAGAGCATTACATAAACACACATGGTTCACAAGTTCACTGTTGCGCTCAAAGAAGGGCTATTATCGTAAACTAAATCTATTAAAAACATTTTTATTCATTCAAATAAAGCTGAAATAAAATATATTTATTAGTTTAAATCGAAGCAATAAAATTACTAACTGGAAATAAAAACAAAAAAGGAACTAAGAGTAAAAAATAAAACTAAATTAAAGGTGACCAATTATGACCAATTAAGTCTCAGGTGTCCCTAGAATGTGTCTGTGAAGTTCCAGCTCAAAATACCCCATGGATTTTTTATTATACCATGTTTTAACTGCCTATTTTTGGGTGGGAGAAAACATGCGCTGATTTGGTGTGTGTACCTTTAAATGCAAATGAGCTCGTGCTCGCGATTCTAATATGCTGAGGCATAAATAATACAGGAGATGCTCACACAACAAATATAACTCTCAAAATGGATTGTTGCAAACTGTTCGTGATGCAGCTTATCAGATCACATAGGTATGGCATGTATTTTGTGGAAAAAAATATAATACTAAAAGCTAATTCAAAATATGAATAAAAACAAATAGTATATAAATAATACTAAAATGTTTGGAGCTCAAAGATTGTGATTTTTAAAAAAAACAAAAAAACATCTGTGAGCTGATTATCGGTTAACAACATCTGAATTAGTATTTTTATGTGAATTTTAGAATGATTGTTTCCAGTTTATGAGTGAAATAAGGTTTGTATTTAACAATACTTGCTACAGATGAATTATTTAAAAATGTTCCTGTTTTGTTCCCTAACATAAATTACACGCAATCCTACTCAAACATGAATTTCAAGCATATGTGCTTTAAAAACAGAAGTTGCTAACAAAATGTTCCACCATTGTGATAAAATAGATGATCGGTCTTAACTTTATGAACATTACTGTACAAGGAAAGCTGAAAACATCAAGTGCAATAAAAGAGGAAGTCACAGTATTTCACTGTGTGTATTTCAAGGTGATGTTGCCAGAACATTCCACATAGTCTTCAAACAAGTAGAGCATTCGATGTTACGCAAGCGTGCCCTGTCAAAGCTCTTTTTGAACGCTCTTTAATAAAAGTGAATGTAATCAAGCCCCAGTATAACGTCTTGTGGCCACTGATAGATACGCAATGGCTGTGAAGCTTCTTTTGCTTCAGCCAGCATATAACACACTTGAATAATATGTGATGCCCCTTGGCATCAACATGTCCAACATTAGAGACTTATTTGAACCTCCAAGGACCCCATGGTTGGTATTGCTTCATACTATTGATTGTATGGGGGAATAGTGGAGGAAGAGCCTGCTGCTGAAAAACTTCTTGAAATCACAGCTCAGAATAGTTTTTGTCATACTTTAAGATCAAAATGTGTTCAGTAATATATGCCATTTTAAAGAAATCGACTTGATCTTGAAGCACTTTTAAGCATATCTCCAGACAGTCATTCCAAACTTTCTCATTAACAAACGCAGACAGAAATGTATTCATTTTTAATACCGTCCTGCAAAACACCATTAGTCAGGGCTCCAAACTGCATTTAAAAAGTTGCAAATGCACCAAAACAAAATGTTTGCGTCACTAATTTAAACTCCAAAGAATTGGGAAAATGTGTGCGTAATATCTGGTTTCAGATATCATTTTGTGAGGTTGTATTTCAAGGGATAGTTCACCCAAAAATGAAAAATTTGTCATCATTTACTCACCCTCATGTCGTTCCAAACCCATAAGACTTTCAATCATCTTCAGAACACGAATTAAGATATTTTTAATGAAATCTGAGAGATTTCTGTTTCTCCATTGACAGTCTATGCAACTACCACTTTCACACTTCAAAAAGTTCATAAAGAGATTGTTAAACTAATCCATATGAATTGAGCGGTTTAGTCCGTATTTTCTGAAGAGACACGATCACTTTATATGATGAACAGATTGAATTTAGGCTTTTATTCACATAAAAACATTCATCAACGCACACATCGGTTGTGATAAACGGAAGCTTAATCGTGCTTGCTTGATGTGTGAGAACCAATGAGGTTCATTCTCGTGTGTTATGCAGCAACCATCTTTGATATTCAAGTTAGTCTATTTACTGAGGGGTTTATCATATTCACAACAGAAATTTGATAAAATAATAAAACAGACATTAAAAATTGTATTCTAAAAACATTCAAACTTTGTTTTGGAATACAGTGCGGTCACGTTAACTCAATTTTGCGTCCAAAAAGAGGGTCCATTGTCAATAGTGTAGTTATGTATGAAGTATAGCTCACAAAGAAGTCACTTTCAAACCAAGCAGATTGCTGTTGGTCGGCATGGCGAATTTACACAGGGCCGGCCCAGGCTCTGTTGGTGCCCTAGGCGAGATTTTAGATTTCCGCCCCCCCACCATTAAAAAATTCAGAAAATGCAGATTTTTCAAAACTTTACTATAATATAACATAACATACTGATAAGTATGAACATAAATAAGTAGTAAATAAATTGTGATAATAAATAAATTTGACTTACAGTCACCTGAAGAATAACACAAAAATTAAATTAGAAATTAAAGTGCAAATCAACAAAAAAAGTGCAAAAAAACTATATTTCAGAATTACAGAACAGTTTCAAAACTGAACACGCCTGAAGGCAATAAAATAAAGGCTACATATTGTAATTTATTTGTAGATGTTAGCCAAGCTAGCTAGTTAATCTAATTAGCATACCCATTTCATTTCCATTTTGTGCATACAGTGGAAAATGGCATACTTAAACTTAAATTATTTTAATTCATGAATGCTAGATTATAGTACTAGTCATGGTCTTTTTCAAAATACATTTAGTGCACTTTTTGGTGAATTAAAAGCAAACAGTAATGTAACTGAAATTAAAACAACATTACAGAAGTTTACTTTTATTTTAAAGAAAATAAAGTAAAATTAAATAAGCAGTTAACTCAAGCAAAAACGTTCCACAGTGTCAGTGTTGCCATGTTCTAAAAAGGCTATTTCAAAATACTGCATAAACATCACGGGCTAATACAGTGATTAACTTGTGATTCTTACCTCTATATTGCTCTTTTTTTCTTTGCTTCCTGCCTTGTGCCCCTGATAATTTTCTTTTTTTCACTCATTTTTTAGAAATGATACTTTCAGAGCACATAAATGGCAAAACTATTTTAACTGCGCGCGCCATGCATAATTAATGCGTTATGATGATGTATGATAATTACGTCATGACGCTGAAAGTGTTTAAATTAGTCCAACATGACATGTTGTCAAATCTTATGATTTTTCGTTGATGTCAATTTTATTTTATTCTAACATTATTTTATTCAGTTCGATGATCGATCAGTAAATTCTTTCTTAATATATGGGTGTAGGAGTGCATGATGGTCACAAGAGGGCGCTCTTCCGAGAAAAAAAAACTTTTGTGCGGCCGCTGCGGCGGCCCTCAGTAATTTTGCGACCTAGGCAACTGCCTATGTCGCCTATGCCACGGGCCGGCCCTGAATTTACATGACCAACTTGAACGAGTGAAATTTGTGTGGGGAACTTTTTCGCCCTCACGCGCAACTCCCAATCGCACAGATTTCTGTCGAAATGACTGGATCGTCTTAAAGGGTTAGTTCACCCAAAAATGAAAATTATGTCATTAATTACTCACCCTAATGTCGTTCCACACCTTTGTTCATCTTCAGAACACAAAGTAAGATATTTTTGATGAAGTCTGAGAATTTTTTGTCTCTCCATAGAGATCCAACACAACTACCACTCCAAAGTCCAGAAAGGTAGAAAAAAGACATCATTAAAGTACTCCATGTGACTCCAGTGGCTTAAAATCATTTTTATGAAGCGACGCGAGTGATTTGTTTGCTTCGCACACGTGTTGTGTTCAGACTCGCACGTCAACTCAACCCACATGCGCGAGTGTTCACAAGAACACCACGGCGCATGCGTTTTGTGTTCACGCGAGAGCTGGCATTGTTGCGTGAACGCTTTGGATAATATTATTTTGTAAATAAAGTGGTAATTTATGTGTTTTTTGCACAAGCAAAGCACTCACGTCATTTCATAAAATTGAGTTTAAGTCACTGGAGTCACATGGAGTACTTTAATGATGTCTTTTTCCTACCTTTCTGGACCTTGGAGTGGTAGTTGCATTGGATCTGGAGAGACAGAAACCTCTCAGACTTCATCAAAAAGATCTTAATTTGTGTTCTGGAGATGAACGAAAGTCTTACAGATGTGGAACGACACAAGGGTGAGTAATAAATAACATAATTTCCATTTTTGGGTGAACTAACCCTTTAAGACTGAAAGGTGGGTGACATTTTCGACCAAAACATTTTACAAAAGAAAGAGACATTGATATGACACAAATACAATAAGGATCAGAAGGGACAGCTTTAAAATTAGAACAAAATTTATCTACAGTGGAAAAACATCCTAGTTTTTATAACTTAAATTGTCATAGTCTATTTATTAAAACATCCCTTCATCAAAGCACATAGCAGTGACGGATGTTAAAAGGTAAACAAACTGCACTCAATGAACTAACAATCATTTTTATTGAACGAAATGTCATTTGACTCCTAGATGTTTCATTTTTTTTAGTATGGTGCCCTGTCAGCATAATTGTATCTCTCAAAACACATCCCAAAAGACATTTTAAAGTTAGTCTGAGTCTTTAAACTTCAACCCTACCCAGCAGAACAATTCTTTTTGTTTTATAAAGACACAAACAGGGCACATAAACTGTTCATAGCCTACATGAAGATAGAAGAAGGCCAACCGTACTTAGCCGTGCCACTAAGCTGACTGCTTTCTTTCAAAGCGACAGAACAGCTGTAGAGAGACATGACTGGTCTCTAGATTAGTCCCGTATGAATAATCCAACAGGAAACACAGAACCTGCATTATCACAGAGAACAGCTCTGTCTGTTGACTCTGTGGAGAATGGCTGGCACTTACAAAGTGTGAGAGCTAATTAAAACACAAGATGTGGCACCACACCGCCATAGATAGGAGCAAAAAGAGAGAGAGGGGTAAAAGGAAAGCAGGGGTGAGGAATCTACACATCTCATTAGCCTTTATCCTTGGATGTGGGACAGTCTGCACTTGTCTAAGCTTTGACTTAAGTCTTTGTATATCTCGTCACATTGGTTAATTGTTAATGTCGGAACACAAGGGGAGTCTGTGTGGAGTTTCAGTCTATTAGCTGCCACGGACGGCTCCAGAGGAAGAGGAAGGGCGAGAAGAGAATCCACTTAAGTCTTCTGATGTTTCCTTGGCATGTGATAGAGCTCTAGATGCCTGAGTCTTTGTATACTTGGAGTGAGAGAAGCCTTACTATTCCATTAAAGGACTATTGGTATTGGGAATGATATTGGATCCGTGCTGCTGAAGTCATTTCATAATCCATCAAGAAACTGGGATTATCCTGATGTCTCTTATAGTTCATGCGCAGACAACACAAAGTGCATTGAACGTGTATAAGCGGAACAATGGTGACTGTTACATAAGTGAATACATATTTGATTCAGCTTTCCATTTGAGGCTCTCGGAGTTCATTCATCCTTCTCAAACTTGATTAAGTTTTTATTTCATTAATGTTCAACCGGTTGTTTTGTTAGTTACTGTACATCAGTCCTTTGTTTGGGGGTGAACTTTATCTATTAGTTTTGTTATTTATCAAAAAATTAGGCCTATATATTATAATTTTTATAATATATAAATTACAACCCAAATTCCGGAAAAGTTGGGACGTTTTGTAAATTTGAATAAAATGAAAACTAAAAGACTTTCAAATCACATGAGCCAATATTTTATTCACAATAGTACATAGATAACATAACAAATGTTTAAACGGAGAAATTTTATACTTTTATCCACTAAATGAGCTCATTTCAAATTTGATGCCTGCTACAGGTCTCAAAAAAGTTGGCACGGGGGCAACAAATGGCTGAAAAAGCAAGACATTTTGAAATGATTCAGCTGGGAGAACATCTAACAACTAAATAAAGTTAATTGATATCAGGTCTGTAACATGATTAGCTATAAAAAGCCTTAGAGAGGCAGAGTCTCTCAGAAGTAAAGATGGGCAGAGGCTCTCCAATCTGTGAAAGAGTGTGTAAAAAGATTGTGGAATATTTTAAAAACAATGTTCCTCAATGTCAAACTGCAAATCTCATCATCTACAGTGCATAACATCATCAAAAGATTCAGAGAAACTGGAGAAATCTCTGTGCCTTTATTGGATGCCAGTGGTCTTCGGGCCCTCAGACGACACTGCATCACTCATCGGCATGATTGTGTCAATGACATTACTAAATGGGCCCAGGAATACTTCCAGAAGCCACTGTTGGTAAACACAATCCGCCGTGCCATCTGCAGATGCCAACTAAAGCTCTATCATGCAAAAAGGAAGCTATATGTGAACATGGTCCAGAAGCGCCGTCATGTCCTGTGGGCCAAGGCTCATTTAAAATGGAAAAGTGTTCTATGGTCAGACGAGTCCAAATTTGACATTCCTGTTGGAAATCATGGACGCCGTGTCTTCCGGGCTAAAGAGGAGGGAGACCTTCCAGCGTGTCATCAGCATTCAGTTCAAAAGCCAGCTTCTCCGATGGTATGGGGGTGCATAAGTGCATACAGTATGGGCAGCTTGCATGTTTTGGAAGGCACTATGAATGCTGAAAGGTACATAAAGGTTTCCAGACGACATCTATTTCAGGGAAGGCCTTGTGTATTTCAGCAGGACAATGCAAAACCACATACTGCAGCTATTACAACAGCATGGCTTCGTCGTAGAAGAGTCCGGGTGCTGAATTGGCCTACCTGCAGTCCAGATCTTTTACCTATAGAGAACATTTGGCGCATCATTTAACAAAAAATACGTCAAAGACGACCACAAACTCTTCAGCAGCTGGAAACCTATATCAGGCAAGAATGGGACCAAATTCCAACACCAAAACTCCAGAAACTCATAACCTTGATGCCCAGACGTCTTCAAACTGTTTTGAAAAGAAGAGGAGATGCTACACCATGGTAAACATGCCATCCCAACTATTTTGAGACCTGTAGCAGGCATCAAATTTGAAATGAGCTCATTTTGTACATGAAATTGTAAAACTGTAAAAGCAGATGTCTTAACAAATGTCAGTAGACCTGGAAGATTTTAAAACGAGCAGTTTATTCATAAATACATAAGATTGCTGTGGAAATACAAACCGGAAGTCAAAAGACAACGAGCGAAGCGCTGAAAAGGGGCGGGGCTACATAATGTCTATACAGTAAAATTTAATATAGTTTTATTTAATATATTTTCAGTTAATATTAAGATATATAACATTTAGATATATAATATAAGATATATATATATATATATATATATATTATATAGGCCTATATATTTTATGCAAGAAACATTTTTATTTTTATTAAAAATTGTGTAAAGAAAAATTTATTTTACTATATCTATATCAGCCAGTAATGCATCACTGTATTTTCAAGTTCTGGCAATGACAGTTAACTGTTTTTAATCGTAAATTTAATCATACATTTTTATCGTAAAGTTTATATCATCAATATCTGTGCACAAAACACATCAAAATCTTTTTATTTGTATTTTATGACTATACTAGCAGCTGTGTATGTTGTTGTTTAACAAAAAAAAAAATGTAATAAGTTACTCTGATACCATTCTGGCAGAATCTTTTCTCCCTTCTCATTGTTCAATTTCTTGGCAACTTGATTTATTATGGATTTGAGGAGCACAAGTGGGATTTTGTAGCCAAATGATCCTGTAATAGAAGTATGTGGAGAAGAGCAAAGCTGGTGTGGGAGGAGCAGTTTTAGATTGGCAGAAGACAAGGGATCCCAGAAGGCTTGAGAGAGATGCGAGCCAGCCAACAGCTTTTCATTCATGAAGATGCAATTCAGCACCGACACTTGCTGTTTTCTTCGGGTGTAGCCCAGCTGACTGAGTGAATTCAACCAGTGTCACCGAGCGCTATGCACTCAACTATAGACATACTCGTGAGTGCAAACTTGTGGGCTTGACCTGAACACCACTGGACACTGTTCAATTCAACTTTCCTTATGGGATTGGTCTGTGCGAGTATGAAGAGCGCTGTCAGAAGCTGGAAGCGGCGGTCAGCAGTGTCTCGATAGGCGTTATAGAAGTCTTCATTCAGAAGGATGCTGGTGGGAAATGCCTGCAGACAGAGAGGATGAGATTTGTGGAAAGGCGCTGGAGCTTCTGTCCGATCTGTGCTCGAGAGGAGAGGTGCACAATGAAAACTGCTTGGATTTCACATACTATTTTCGCGATCTTGGGAGACCGAGATATTCGGACTCTGGTGAGGACAGTGTTTTATTCTTGTTTACAACATTATGTTTACCGTGTTGAGAAGGTTTCGTGTATCTTAATTAATCAAAACGCCACAGATCACATTTAAACAGTCGCTTTCAGGTGCTCTCAAACTAAATACGAACCTTAAACTTAATTGCTGTCATGGCACTTTCAGGTATTTTTACTCGCTAGAAAGTTATCAGGAAAGGTTTTCGCGACTTTTCGTGTTAAAAATATGTAAATTTTATTATATGTTCGGCTAATTAGCAGCTAGCATTGATGAAGATGGAGTTCGTTGTCATTAAAGTAACCCCACCCATTATCTAAGGCAAACAGTATTTATTAAGATATAAAAAAATAGGCACAACTTTTGTTGTTGTCAAGGTCTTATTTACTGATATTATTATTTGTTTATTTTTATTTTTGTAATTTTTTAGGTTATCCATACACAATTCAGTTTTCTGTTAGACTTTTCTCTTTTTTTCTAAGTAATATGTGTACACTGTTTGGTATAAACCGACTTCAATGTAACTAAAACTATATATATATAATTTTTTAACAGGTCCTTTGTTAAAATGATTAACGTTTTATGTTAACAATTTTGGTAGGCTATTTGGATTGTTTTTTTTATATTTAGACTATATTACATTATTCTTATTTATTTATTTATTTATTGTTTGTTTGCTTTTAGTTTCTTTTCTCTATATTAATATATCTATTTTACTTCAAGTCAAGACAACTACACACACACACACACACACAGACACACAAAAAACAAGCCCCAAACATCAATCCCCACAGTCCAGTATTAATGACCTATTTTGAGCTGTCCTGTATTTTACCATTTGGAAATGCAGCCTACATTCATTCAGATTTAATGCTGCAGCATGTCAGATGCAGTGTAATTTTAGCAATAATATTAATGCACGACATGCAGGAACATTAATACGTTTTTTTGTGTGTATGTTTATGCATTCAGAAGTTAAATTAAGCATAAAATCATTATACAGGTATTCAGTGTTTCTGGAAGGCTTCAGAGGAAACTTGTGAATCCTCAAAGCAAGCTGTCATGATATCAGAAATAGACCATTGCTTGATTCAGTACAAAGTATATGGGCTAAACTAAACATTAGCTTCACTGAACCTTCATTCATAGATCATAGGCTCTCCTCAGATCCTGTCGTCCTCATCCTCAGAGACACAGAGCGGTCGACAGGAAGCCATTAGGATTCCACCCCACCCTGCTACTCTGTACACTTTCTCCTTTGTGATTACCCTGCATTGACATCCGTTAACACAAGGCCTTCAGACCCATGGGAGAAAGATTCATACGAGTAATTTGGTCCCTCAAGATGGATTGTACAAGAATTTAATGAAAGGGAACAGCTGGGTTCAGAGGAACCCAGTAAATATACTCTTAGCCTGATGGGAGTTCACATGCTTCGCTGCAAAGTGCCTGTATATGGTGGAAAGTCTATTGTAATGGAACCCAAGGGAATCTGGCACTTTGAGAGGTTAATAACACATCACTGTAATGGATGACTTATGGACAGTTCAGATGGCATGGTGTGGACACATATTGACAGGTCTATGTGTAACTGACGGCCCAAACGCAGGAAAGACAGTGTCTCATTCTTACAAGGGAAAGTTTATAACACATCCATGAGCAATGCACCAGTGAAGGGCTATCGACTGTGAAGCTTGTGTACTATTATGTGAGTCATATATTTATTCATAGCTTCCCTTACCTATGGTTTCTACTACCGTTGACATCTGGACTGTCATAAAAGTCTTCGATTAGTCAACCTCTAAACACTTTTCTACCCTGTGGCAGAAAAAAACTTTGTATCTTGCCATCAAATTTGCTAGCATCTGCAGTCTGCCACCTGGATTTACACAACCAGAAATAAAAATAGACATTCATGAGAGGTTGAGCTGGGTGAAAATGGTCTTTCAAACTACCTAAATGCGTTAGCGTGCTCATCACGCATATAAAGAATGATTAAATAGTGTTTTTGTGTTCATATGTGAACAAATACCCAGTTGCTAACGTATCTGGATTTATGTCACACCTGCTAAAGCTCAAGCAGACACCTGCTTAAAAAGATGCATAACAGCATGATCCCTGGGAATGTACTGTTGTGTGTCTAGCTTATTAAAATGAACATGCAAATTAAGAGGCAGTTTGTCTGGAAAATCTGGTTGTAATCCATTTGACATCCTAAATCCTGTGGTTTGCCTTCTCTGGCAAGTGTCCTGACCTTTCTTGTAGACATTCAGGTGTGCTTACCTCAGCAGGAGGCTTCATGTTCCTTTGTTTCTCATGTAAAAGTGGGGTTCATCTTTGCTCAAAGGACACAAAAGACTTGGAGGAAGGAGAATGCAATCTCTTTTTTTTCCGGAAAGTGATGGTAAACAAATTCGCTTTAAGCCAGTGTCATTAATCTTGTGTTGGATAAGTGAATAATGTGATGTCAGAGCTTAGAAATGAGTTTAGTGTCTTGTGGGATTGTGAAATCATTTTGAAACCATGAGACGCAATCTTTAGCTTCCATATTTGTAACCATCACAGATGCAACATGAAGATGTTTCCATAGAGATGCACTGTTCTTTCTGAATGCTTGTTGGAAATGCCTTAAAATGAAGAAACATCCACATTGAGTGAACACGCTCAATTGTTTTTGATCTTGTATTTGAACCTTTTATGGCAGTTCACTCAGTGGCCATCTTGGAAACTAATTTACAGTTATACAAGTACAGCTCATATATTTGAATGGAGAACAAGCATAATTTCTTAAAATGTTTGTCAGTGTTGCAGTTTAAATAGATATTTCAAATTATGAATGAAATATAATAACTAGGAGGTCATAAATTGTGCTTTTTAGCTCCAATTACATAAAAAAATAAACAACGCCTCTATGAAAAAAGCAATTGGCAGTTTCAACTTTAAGGCGGGACTTTCATTTGTCTAACAAACATGTGATTGGCTGCTTTAACTGTAAGGCGGGCATGAGCTGAAATCTTGAATGCTATGATTTCTTTCATTTTTTTATGTTTTAAAGGTACACTATGCAACTTTTGGCCCTCCAGCAGTTAAAAAACAACTGCATGCATTTTGCGGAAAAACATTGTTTTGGTTGTGCTTCGGCTCTGCATGACTCTGCGGATGAATATGGTTCTTTCTCATAACTAAAAAGAGAGAGATTATCCTACTGCTCATAAAACATTCACTACTAGGCTTAAGAGATATCCAGTTTAGATGGAAAGGATCTCAAGCTGACTAGATGAAGACGTTACTGTAGCTATACCCATTAAAAAACATGGTATTTCATTGAAAATAAATTCCAGCACCAGCCTTCACTCTAGATAATGCTTAACAATAAACTCTGTTAGAGAGCCACATATGGCAATTGTTTTTTATTCCCTCAGTTCTCGCCATCTCTGAAAAGCCAAGCCAATGTTGATTCTTGTTTTATTACGAGCTCTGTCTCTGTCTTTAAAAAAAGGGTGATTCCCCGGAGGTTCGAGATTTATCGTGCTCCATGTCACCCTTTCTCACTTGTTGTGACAACTAACCTATGCCACTCCCACACCATACATGCGTCAAAGCCAGAGCAACTTTTCTCAATTTGCGGACATGACGAGACACGCACAGGCGAGTGAAGTATGTGCGTAATTTCAGTGTTGGGGAAAGTTACTTTTAAAAGTAATGCATTACAATGTTGCGTTACTCCCTAAAAAAGTAACTAATTGTGTTACTTTTTATGAAAAGTAATGCGTTACATTACTTTTGCGTTACTTTTTCTATTTTTGGCAAATGTAAAGGCCCTTTCACACCAAAAGTGAAATGAATAAGCCTCAGGCTGAAGGAAATGCATATTTATGCCTGTACATTAGAGGGCGCAGCTCAAACAAACCTTTCAGCTGTGCTGCCATTCTGGATTAAAGAAGAATAGGATACAGGAGAAGGAAGTTCAACACCCTTATTTCTAAATCTAATCTAAAGTAATTTTTGCTTATTAGTATGGTTGAATTGGATCATTGAATGGTCAGCAGCAAAGATATTGGTTAATAAAGTGAGATTAAATGCATAAAGTATATTTGTGTAGTTTAATATAGTTAATTTTTACAGGTTTGCGTAAAATTCTGAGATTGCATTTCACTGTTTTTATTAGTTTTGAGGAATACTGAATGTTTTTGTGCAAGTGAGATGAGTAAATGCATGTTTACATTTAGTCTAGAGCTACAATAACCATCATGTTTACACAGCGCACACAACACCTCTGCACTTTCTTTCTCTCAACATGGGCACAGGAGAGCTGTCAGTCAATAAATGTGAAAAAGTAACTTAGATATTTTGTTGTGAATTGAAAAAGTAATGTGTTACTTTACTAGTTACTTGGAAAAGTAATCTGATTACATAACTCAAGTTACTTGTAAAGTGTTACCCCCAACACTGCGTAATTTCCCACAAAAACCATACCGCTAAGGTCTAAAATATAAACACTTATAATAGACTTACCATAGAGAATCAGGGTAAGACAAAAACATGTTTTGGAAGAAGGATTGATGATGTATTGACTCATTATTTAAATTTTGTTACTTTTGAACAAAACAGTTACATAGTGTACCTTTAAGTATATTTGTAGCCATCTTCAGAAAAGCAGTCACTATACAAAAACATAATCAGTAACAATATCCCACATTTGCTTCATTAGACAGGAGATATTAGCAGCTCAGCTGCTAGTCACTTCTTTGAGGCTTTTTTTTCCACACAAGTTTGTTGTAAATTGAAGTAAATATCATTACCACTTTTGCCATTTTTCCCTTTTACTGTTGTATCGTCTCAGTAATTCTGTTTATTTGGATAAATCTGATTTGCTTAGATTTAGCATTGGAACATGCTCTGATATTTACAGTACACTCTACATTGCATGATCTTCATTTTCAGTTCAAATTTAAGCTTGGTGTCCTATTTAGCTTACCTTTGGAGTCCCACACTGAAACAATATGCATGAAATGTTACCGCACTGAATATGTGTCCCAGTGAGGCTGCTAGTCAGAGCATGTTCTCTGTTGCATCATTTATTCATATTGTATGTCCGAACCGTAACCCTGAGTACACAGTAGCTGTAGAGAATGTGATTTTTTTTTTTCTAGTGCATATATTTTATTTTATATTTTAGCCAACACGCTCTCATGGTAATTCACAACCTACAGTATTTTACGGTTTGCTGAATTGTTAGCTAATTCGTATGAATTTGTACAATCTTTTTCATATACTTTTGTACGATCTGCTTATGTCCCAAGTTAAGTTTAGGGATGGACCTTTATATATTTTTTTTCTTTCTAAGAATCGTAAATTTTTATACAGATCACATGTATGAATTAATCACCACCAGTGTTGGGGGCAATGCATTACAAGTAACGTGAGGTATGTAATCAGATTACTTTTTTCAAGTAACTAGTAAAGTAATGCTAGTGTATTGACGGACAGCTCTCCTGTCCCCATGTTGAGAGAAATCGCCAGTAAGTGCAGAGGCGTTGTGTGCGCTGCATTTACTCATCTCACTTTTTTTTGTTTTTATTGCTGAAGCATGAGTTTTGAACTTTCCTGTCCTGCATTCTTTCTTATTATTCTGCAATCCAGAATGGCCGCTCAGCTGAAAGGTTTGTTTGGGATTCGCCCTCTACTGTACAGGCGTGAATTTGCATTTCCTTCAGCCTGAGGCTTATTCATTTCACTTTTGGTGTGAAAGGGCCTTTACATTTACCAAAAATACAACTTTTTTTTTTTTTTTTTTTTAAAAAAACCCAGTCCAGGGGAGAAAAAGTAACAAAAAAGTAATGTACTGCATTACTTTCCATAATAAGTAACTAGTTACTAATTAGTAACTTTTTAGGGAGTAACGAAATATATACACATATATAATATATAAATAATAACACATTACTTATAAAAGTTACTTTCCCCAGCTCTGATCACCACCTTTTAAAATAGTTACTTTTTCTTATGAGATCAGGTTTATTTTAGAATATGATTGTTGATCTAATTGTGACGTTTCATGCCAACATGGATATTGTTGTATTGGAAGTGTGCTGAATGTCATGCACATAGTTTAGT
The DNA here is from genome assembly GCA_039654765.1 of Mylopharyngodon piceus. NCBI lineage: Eukaryota > Metazoa > Chordata > Actinopteri > Cypriniformes > Xenocyprididae > Mylopharyngodon > Mylopharyngodon piceus. The sequence goes on along the minus strand of CM077459.1, from coordinate 10,552,118 downwards.
GCGATGTTACGCAAATGAAGCCTGTGGTTAATTTACTGTGTCATTGAAATCCCACAGAGTCTATTAAAGTCTGTGGAACAGTGCTGAATGCTAATAATGCTGATTACACCTTGACAGCATTACAAAAGGAAGAAATGATTAATCCATTCAATTTATGATTTCCCTGTGTGAAGCCTGCAGGAGGATCTGTTTTGTCAAATGATATGTGCTCGCTTTTATGAGCACTCATGAAATTTCAGAACAGACAAATCAAGAGGCCAGCACTTGATATTTTAGTGCAATGCTATTTTCTCATGATTTATTGGGAAGTATAACTAATTATTATAAAAAACTGAAGGACCAAAGATGGTTTATATAAATTCTTGACTTCTTAAGCCTCAAATCATTAAAAAAATTAAATGTTTAGTGTACAACACTTGAGCTATTGAAGTTTTAATGTAATATTTATTGCAAAAATGAAGATTCTGTCATTATTTAATCATCTTCTGCAGAACACAAAAGATGTTTAGCAGAATGTTCACACTGCTCCTATCCATACAATCAAAGTGAACGGTGCCTTTTATGATAGTTTTATTGTGCTTTTTTTGTCATTTTTGGAGGTTGACAGCCCCTGATCACTTTATTATATGCAAAAGCACCATTAATATCCTGCCTAACATCTCCTTTTGTGCTCTAGAAAGAAAGTAAGAAAGTCATACATGTTTGGAATGACATGTGGGTGAGTAAATAATGACAGAATTACATCATTTTTGACTGAACTATAACTTTAACTGCATCCTAAGTCTTCCTGTCTCAGGTGTGATAACCTGCAAAAGTAGTCTGAACATATATATTTTCTCCCCAGTATAGGGAGAAAAGATGGGAGTGGACAGAAAAGCATGCAGGAGGAAAGGTGGTCTGACAGGAATTCATTCAGTCCACACTAAAAGCATCTCTGTCTGGGTGGCCTAATTCAGAGAAACCATCTCAAGGGGCGTGAGAGAGAGAAAGAGATAGGGAAGGAGACAGAGTCAGGAGTGGATCTTATATGTAGCATCTATTACTGTGGATTCAGCAGTTAGAGTTAAGGTTCAAGTCTAACCCAGATATTAGAGATGTCCGAAATATCTCAATATCTGGATCACAGAAAGAGTTTTAAAGTTTTCAGCTTTCATTTTGAAGGTCTGCTTGGACAAAAACACTTTAAAGCCTTTATAAAAGACTAATTATTTGTAAAAGTCCACTTTTTTTAGCATCTTTACTGTTCTTTGGCTATGTCATGAGCAATTCGCTCGCCTGTTGAGTTCATTTGTAATGCCTGATCAAACAAAAGTGTATAAGTTGCATAAGTCGTATAGTTGAAGGGTATAGGCTAAGTTAGCACACTAATTGGCTAGCAGAACTAATCAAGCCATTTCGAATTTCTTAATTTCTCTTAATGATTCTGTTAATGAAATGTATGTTAATTAGCCTAAGACTATAGGCCCTTCACACTAAGAATGATAACAGTAATGATAACTACGCTGCCCGGCCAAAAAAAAAAAAAAAAAAAAGTTGCAGTTTGGATTTAAATAGGCAAATGCTTGTCTATGACTGAGTCATTATTACAGTGATTGTTATGTTTCTAACATGTTATATCTTCTTGATGGAAATAAATATTGTGACGTTATTTCCATCAAGAGGTGCATCAATTTTTGGTCAAGATCTTGGACTGACAATGCAAGAGGTGAGCACTCTGTAAAGTCTACTCCAGCACATCCCAAAGACTTTCAATGAACTTAAGGTCTGGACTCAGAGGTGCCAATTCATGTGTGAAAATGATTCTTCATGATCCCTCCCAACCATTCTTTCACAATTTGAGCCTGATGAATCTTGATATTGTCATCCTGGAATATGGCCATGATGTGTCTTCCTACATGGTTGTTTAAAGGATTAGTTCACTTCAGAATTAAAATTTCCTGATAATTTACTCACCCCCATGTCATCCAAGATGTTTATGTCTTTTTTTTCTTCAGTCGAAAAGAAATTAAGGATTTTGAGGAAAACATTTCAGGATTTTTATCCATATAGTGGACTTCAATGGGTTAAAGGTCCAAATTGCAGTTTTATTGCAGCTTCAAAGGACTCTACACAATCCCAGACGAGGAATAAGGGTCTTGTCTTGCGAAACGATCGGTCATTTTCTAAAAAAAATAAAAAATTATATACTTTTTAACCACAAATGCTTGTCTTGCACTGCTCTGCGATGCGCCACGCATTACATAATCGCGTTGGAAAGGTCACGAACCGAGCAAGTGTTTACAAAGCAAATGTGCAAAGACTAAGTCAAACGCCCTTTACAAAAAAAGGTAAAACAACGATGTCGGACGATTTTGAAGTTGGAGGAGAAAATGAGAGATCCTTATTCCTTGGCTGGGACCCTTTGAAGCTGCATTGAAACTGCAGTTTGAACCTTCAACCTGTTGTACCCCAGTGAAGTCCACCATATGGAGAAAAATCCTGGAATGTTTTCCTCAAAAAGCTTAATTTCTTTTCGACTGAAGAAAGAAAGACATAAACATCTTGGATGACATGGGGGTGAGTAAATTATCAGGAAATTTTAATTTTTTTTTTTTTTTTTTGGCCAGACAGTGTATATTAGCATTCACACCATAGCACAATAACGTTCTGTTTATTATAAGCACGCACTGCAGTTTTGGCGTCAACCGCTTTAAATGCTAAAGCACTTTAAAGTCTGTTGGATTCTGATTGGCTGTCAATGTTTTTACCGTTCATCAGCTGGAATAAATGGTTCTGAAAGTGATTCCAGTGATATTGTTCCTCAGTGCCATTATCATTACAGCCTTTTCGCATAAAATTAGAATGATTATTAAAACTTTATAGTTATAGTTATCGTCAGGGTGGAGGATGACCAACTCTCTCTCTTGGTCTTTGCTCCAGATGTGTCTGTGAGTCTGTTGTCCCTTTTGGTGACCACATGTGGCCTGGCGCTGTTTGCCGTCTCCCTGTTCGTGTCATGGAAGTTGTTTTGGGTGCCATGGCGAGATCGCTTCTGGCCCGGCCTAAAGGACCAGCAGGGCGAGCAGAAGCCAGTCCTGACCGAGGTGGAGGGCCTGGAGCGGGAATACAGCGAGGACTTTGAGAAGGATCCCACTGGCCCAACGGTGCTCCCGGAGTCAGCCATGAAGATCAGCCACACGTCCCCAGACATCCAGCTGGAGGCCCAGTCTAAGGCGAAGGAGCTCAACCACATCCATGTAGCTCGCGTGCAGCGACAAGTCACCGAACCGACCTCATCTGTCAGGTGAGTCATGTTTTCCAGACTTCATCAGGCATAATCACTTAGCCACCATTGATATTCATTTAGCATTTCCAAGTTGGCATTTGTTAGACAGTGTGAGCCTCTGTGACCTTCAGCTTTAATTAAAGTTCTTTTCAGTCTCGTTATTCAGAAGATGTCTAGCATAGTGGTGACCAACAGACATCCGCCCCCCCCTTTCTTCTCACTTCAGGCACAACTCCATCCGGAGACAGATGAACGTCTCCAACCCTGATTTCAACATGGCCCAGTTCCAGAGACAGGAGTCCATAACGGGTCCAAGCTTGGGACGCATCAAGCCTGAGCTCTACAAGCAGCGGTCGGTGGATGGGGACGACGTCAGGCGAGCCGACAGCTGCGGCCGCCTGCACTTCATCCTCAAATACGACTGTGACTTGGAGCAGCTCATCGTGAAGATCCACAAGGCCCAAGATCTACCTGCCAAGGACTTTACGGGAACCTCCGACCCATACGTGAAGATCTACCTGTTGCCAGAACGTAAAACCAAGCATCAAACCAAGGTGCACCGCAAAACTCTGAACCCCATCTTCGACGAGGTTTTCCTGTTTCCTGTGGCGTACACTGAGCTTCCCACACGCAAACTCCATTTTAGCGTCTACGACTTCGACCGATTCTCGCGTCACGACGTCATTGGCCAAGTGGTGGTGGACAACTTCCTGGATCTACCTGACTTTCCACAGGAAACCAAGCTTTGCAGGGATATCCTTTATGTTAGTGCGGTAAGTCTTCCTGAGTGTGTCTATATATGCTAGTCTTGTCAATATTGCTCCTGAATTTGTCCTTAAACATTTTGTGTGCTCAGTCCTCTCAAATAATGTTGTTGTGGCTCTAAGTAGTGAGAAAAGTAACATTCGTCAGAGGAAAGCAAGGCTGTTTCATCACCTGGTTTAAATGAGATGTAGGTTGTATTATCTGCCGTATGTAGAGTTGCAACACTGTGGGGGCTTCGAGTGCGTGACTCAAGATGGATTTATCCAGGAACAGGAGGCTGCTATTGGAAATCTATGCAGGGAATTTGTACTTTGATGATAGTGTCAGTTTAAATTAATCCAAACACAAGAACAGTTTGTGTGTTTCCCTTGATTTCAGTAATTATAATCATTTTCTACTGTATATGCATGCATTTTCTGTATTTATTTATTTGCATATTTATTGAAAATGTTTATAATTGGTAAAATCAAGGAAGCAAGTAAGATTTTTTTAAATAATAATAATAATACTTTTATTCAGCAAGGATGCATTTTTACATTATGAAATATTTCTATTTTGAATAAATGCTGTTATTTGTATTTATCAAAGAATCCTGAAAAAAATCACAGTTTCCACAATATATTCCACAAATATTAAGCAGCACAACAGTTTTTATCATTGGTATTAATAATAAGAAATGTTTCTTGATACTGAAAATTCAGCTTTGCATCACAGGAATAAATTACATTTTAAAATGTCAAAACAGTTATTTAAATTGTTAAACATATTACTGTTTTTTTTATGGAAGCTTGTTTCCGCCACTAAAAATAAAAATAAAAAAGGTAATTGCGACTTTTTATCTCACAATTCTGACTTTTTTTCTTAGAATTGCGAGTTATAAAGTCAGAATTGCGTGATATAAACTTGCACTTGCAAGTTATGAAGTCAGAATTCTGAGAAAAATTTTTTTCCTCACAATTGGACATTATAACACGCAATTGCAAGTTTATATCTCACAATTCTGAGAAAAAAAGTCAGAATTGCAAGATATAAACTTTTTTCTTGCAACTCGCAATTCTGACTTTATATGATTCAATTCTGACTTATATATGACGCAATTCTGACTATAACTCACAATCCTGACTTTATATGACGCAATTCTGACTTTATATCACGCAATTCTGTCTTTATAACTCGCAATTCTGACTGTATATGATTCAATTCTGACTTATATATGACGCAATTCTGACTTTATATCACGCAATTCTGAGAAAAAAAGTCAGAATTGTGAGATAAAAAGCCGCAATTACCTTTTTATTTTTTATTCCATGGCGGAAACAAGCTTCCATAGTTTTTACTGTATTCCTTATCTAAAACATTCATCCTTGTAGAGCATTAGAGAATTCTTACAAAAACATTAAATCATCTAAATGTATATATAATATTTCCTTGATTTCACTACTACTTGTAAACATGCATCTCATCTGGCTTTTTTCTGAGGTCTTTTCACCATTAAAAGTAAATTTAAATAGTAGTTAAATGTGTTGCAATGTGCTAAGATCGCCGACCTCCGTCCTAACAGATTCTTAAGTTCGAACACTACTGTGTACTTTTGGCAAGATTATAGTGGTGTTAACAGTTCGTTTTAACACTATGAATGATTATTAGACCATTTGTGACTGCTCTGAAGTAAATGCATTTAATAGTCATACTGAAAGAACAAGTGAAAATATTTGAGGATAGTTTTTTCTCTCTCCGACGATCACTTTCATGCTTCAGAGGTAGCAACATAAAAATATACTTTGAGAAGCGTGAATATTTCATAATCACACATGGCCCACGTAGGGGTGACCTATATTTAAAATAGCCGGAGAGTTTGCTCTGACATGAATATACGGCGGTTTTAGGTTTGTTGTTTTAAATGGAGGAGCGCAGGATAGATGTCTGATGGGGTGAAATTGATCCGGCTCATAAGTGGACTTGTGCCAGTTGTCTGGGAGTAAATGCCCTCAGCCAGGAAAGAAACACAGAGGGTTTTGTATGCAGGCGGTCTTATGATGTATAATACTTAAAGGAATAGTTCACCCAAAAATTAAAAATGTAATTTACTCACTCTCATGATATTTTGAAACCTGTTTGACTCTCGCAAAATTTTTCTTTCACAATTTGTTTTGAAGTCTTACCTGTAATTTTATGATTTATATGCAATAACCTAAATATTCTCAGCTGTTTGGGTGTAAGGTGCTAAAATACAGGACAAACTGCATCCTGTAGGGATTTGATGTGGATCTCAATTCTGTTCCCTTACATAAAGTATGGTATGGATTATATTAAATGGTATGGTTGGCAACCATACTGTTTATATAAATGTTATCCATGCTATAAATAAATAACATAAACATGTTTATTTTTGTCTATCAGTAATTTCATGTCTTTTTAACTTCTTTTTAAAGCCATGTTCTTTATAAATATTTATTGGAAAGAGCTGATACCAATGTATTTCACTGGATCTAGAGGTTAGCGTCCAAGTGATAGCAAGCGTCACAGGCTGTTTCAGTTCATATAAGTGGGCCATACCTCTAGGGACCGCCAGCTTGGTGGAACACAATCCACACGTGCCATCCATGCATTAATCATTTTTGGAGGCTTGATTGTATATCTAACATAACTTAGGTAATACTATGCTGGAAGACTTTACATTTCGGTAACATAAGATGCAGTTATTACTATATGTCGATGACCTTAGTGAAAGTTAAACAATTGTACAGTTGTTTTCTGGTGTTTGGTCATTATTGGCACACATTCATAAAGCAATTACTTCATGATGAACCTTAAAGTCAGAGTCAGTTGCCATTGCAGCCCATTTTGCTTTTGTAATCTGACATATTTCCAAGATATTTAATTGGAAAAAAGTAGGATGAAACTTGCAAAGTGGGTGTTAAACACCACATTGGAGGAAATTTGAATGCTATTTAGCCATTGACTTCCATAGTATTTATTTTTCCTACTATGGTAGTCAATGGGGGGTGAGATCTGCTTGGTTACTGACATTCTTCCAAATATCTTCCTTTGTGTTCAGCAGAACAAAGACATTTATACAGGTTTGGAACAACCTGAGGGTGAGTAAATGATGACAGAATCTTCATTTTTGGATGAACTATCCCTTTAACTAAAGTCAATTCAGAGCAGAGTTGCCAAGTCTGCGGTTTTCCCGCAGAATCGGGCTATTTTTACACTGTTGCCGCGGGGCATTTTTTTAGTCCATGGGTTGAAACGACCCCCCAGAACGAGATTGGGCTAGTTTTAGCCGTGATTGGCCAGGTTTTGAATAGCAATCGGGCTGGTTTTGTTACGCAAACCTGGCAACCCTGATTCATAGGATTACAAAAGCACAGTTCGTGTTCTGAGAAAGTAAATAGGGTCAATGTTTAAGGTTTTTTTGTTAACTTAAAAGTGGAAATCAGGCTTTTCCCCACTTAATAGAGTGCTGCAGGCAGGGATGACATCAAAACCCAGAAGACTAATTCACCACTGGTTCCCTCGAGATTTTCCTATGAGTTTTTATGATGGGGTTTTCCAATTTATGAGTAAAATAAGGTCTGTGTTAAACTGCACACACTCACAACCCAAACGTTCTTATCTAGTTACTTATTAAAATAAACATAACAGCTTTAATATTCGCTTTTTCCATTATGGATGTGTGTAATTTACATTGTAGAGCAAAACATCCAAGTATCGTCAAAATATGTTTACCACGGATCTTATTTTACTCATAAATGTAAAAACCAATAGGAAAATCTCTGGCGAATTATTCTTTTGGGTTTTGACGTCATCTCTGCAGCACTCTATAATGATAAATCATGTTTACGTTTCTTATTGGATAAAGCCGACATGATTAATAAAGGCAAAAATAAATAAATAAATATATAATTTGCACCATTTATCTTTCTGCTGTCTCTATTTGATTGCATCAGGTTAATTTCTATATAACTGGCATCGATCAGCTAACAGTGTAGCACAGATGTCAGAGTGTCTCTACCTTCATGCTAACTCTCTGTATTACTTTAGGGATTCTGAGTAACTTGTTAAAAATGCATGAGAGTTCCAGCAGCACAGCCGGTCTTAGATTGAAATGCAATACAATCCACCGTACACTATCATGACATGTGAATACAACTTTCCGAATATCACCTCTGAAAAAAAAGCAACTTTAACCTTTCCGGTTTTTTTTGCGTGCAAGTAATTTGCATTCCAATCTGAATGAATGATTATGTTTGCTCAGATCTATTCAAGGTGTAATTCGGCTCTGCCTATAAATAAAACACCAGCTAGTTAATGTACGAAAAGGCCAATCCATTCCACCCAGCTGGAGAGAGAAAGATTGAGGCATCTCTAATCCGGAAGTGTAAAAGGTCGATCAGCAGGATCCAGTGCCATTGAATCTCCTGTCAGGATTCACCTCTAACCATGAGACATTTACCTTGGATTGCGACTGAAATGACACTTTTTGTAAACTTGAAACGGAGGCTTTCATCCAGCAATTCTTGGCTTTCAAACACTTAGGATAGACCGGGAATGAGTGTGTCACGGGATAATTGCTTGTTTCACATTAGTGTACATGCATATCCTGTTGCCACATTTTTCAGCATCATTACTTCAGTATTCAGTGTCACATGATCCTTCAGAAATCATTGTAATATGCTGAAAAAGTTGTTTCAGCATTCTTGAATAGAAAGTTCAAAAGAACAGCATTTATTTAAAATTGTAAATGTCTTTACTGCCACTTTTGATCAATTTAATGTTTCCTTGCTGAATAAAAGTATTAATAGGGGGAAAATCCCACTGACCCCAAACTTATTTATGATGAAAAGTAGCCTTTAAAGTAAATTTAATCCAATTGTATTCATCATAATCCCATGCCATCATTCTACAGCAAGCAATACAACAATCTGACTGAGGTTCAGAGAGTTGTAAAAAAGCAAAACCTGTATTTTCTTGTGTGTTTTTTTTAAGCATACCTCGACATGAAAGACAGGGGTGTTTCAGCAGACATTTTGAAATAGTCTGCAGTTGAAGTCAGTAAAGCTTGTTGCATTTGCAGATAATATAAACCTCTACGGCTGTTGAAAAAGAAAGACTGGGTCTGCATAGGCCAGTGTTGCCAAGTCTGCAGTTTTCGCGCGACATTGGGCTACTTTAACACTGTTGCTGCAGGTTGTTTTTCATGTCTGCGAGTTGAAGCGACCCCAAATAACATGATATTTAGCACCTGGAATGCGAATTTTACCAGGGGAACCGTGCCAAAATGCGGATTTTACCCCCTGGAATGCAATTTTTACCGGGGGAACCGTGCCAAAATGCGGATTTTACCCCCCGGAATGCAATTTTTACTGGGGACCGTTTCGTGTTCTCCACCAACCCACCCCCGAAACGCGATTGGGCTACTTTTGGGCTACTTTTGAGTAGCAATTGGTGGGTTTTGTTGTGAAACCTGGCAACCCTGGCGTAGGCTGTAGTAACGGACATAAGGAAAAAGTTGTTGAAAAACTTGACAAATGTTTTTGTGCGTTGGTTAGATACTTTGCTGATGACACTATATGTAACTGAATAATGGTAATTGTTTGATAAATTTGTAAAAAGGAAATTAAGGGACAGTTAAAGTCGCAATTATGAAAATTAGTTGCATCTGTTAGATTGAGATATAGAGACACAATTACAAGATGTAAAACCACAATTTTGAGATATGAAGGCACAATTGAGATATAAAGATACAATTAGGAGAAATAAAGTTGCAATTTTCAGATGTAAAATTCACAATTGTAAGACAAACAGTTCACAATTACTTTTTGAGTTTAATTCATTTGAAAGGTTGAATTTTGTGCTATTGCTAGAGTACAGATTTACTTTCTGCATGTGGTCTTGTCACAAAACGGAAAATCAGTGATTTAGCAAATGTTAACAAGCCTCTTTACTTTGCCCAGACTTTCATCAGTGTTTTCATTATGCTCTTTCTTTCTAATGTGGCAACCAGCCCTTGTTAATAAGCCTTTGAATGAGTGGGGGTGGGTGGGATTGGAGATCGAGAATCACACTAGATAGACCCTCTCTGAGCCTTATTCAACCTCTTCACAACTGCACTATAATTTCATTCACAGTGCGCAAGTGACCATAATTTTACCGCTGACTTGATTTAAGTGCTTATGAGAGCAGAGGCGTCTGTTATCCTATAGTCTACAGATGGAAGGGCGTAATTCAATTACCTCGCCAGAGAGGAATTGGTTTCATGAGGTCCAACCCTTAATGTCTCTCACACACAAAAAGAGGGTGTGTTCGGAGCATTAATAGCTTATTGCCACGCCCCTTCCCACCAGATCCCGCCCACTTTACCATGACACGAATGGAGGTCAGGGAAAGAAACAGTACAAAGTACAATTGAAGGGACAATTAGATGAACAGTCTTATTTTGCTAATTTACTGTGATATTTTTACTGTTTGGCTACAATAAATCAATTGCATTGCTGTAAGTTCTATGGGCTTTTTGTTATTTACTCACCATCATATTCTTTTAAAAAACCGTTTAATGTCCTTTATTAATTTCATGCAACACACAAGGCTGCTGAGTATTTTTGTCTTATTTTCCAGTTAAAATATATTTGAAATATCTTTGAAAAAAAAAAAAATAATTTTTACTTGAGAAGCAACACTGCAGGAAGATATTAAGAGTTGTTTTCAGAGAATATATTATAGAGAAATATATAGATTAGTTTAAAATGTATTAGGGTCATTGACAAATTTAAAAGTTTTTTAAATTTAAAGGTTTTTAAAAGTGTAAAAAAAAAACATAATGGAGATATAATTAATTTTGAAGTTTTATTAAGTGTTAACAATGAGATTATGTGGTTTTTATAATCAACTAACATTGCTTTTGTCATTTTTTTTTACAAGATGGACAAAAATTTGTCACCAAAAAAGTCATTCGGTTTAACCAAAATTTCGGTTTTACCAAATGACACTTTTGGTTATACCAAATGACGATATTTTCAAACAATGCTAACAGGCTGATATCTAGCTAGCTAGCAAAAGGACAATCAAACATTTTATATTTAGTACAAGTTTTTAAAATATTACAACATTTTCCTTGTTTTGTAGCGGTTGTACTGAATGACCTGATGTTTTGGGACATGCGTATGAGCAAGTGAAAACATGAATTTTTCAAATAGTTAAGAGAGAGTTAGTTACTTTGCTTCATGACCATGTGGTCCTTTGCTAGTGTCTGAATGATGTCACATCCTGTCACATGATATTGACTGCTTGACTTGATCCAAAATGGTCCCTTTATATTGGTTACTCTGAATGACATCAGTGAAATTCATTTTTCCGGACATTCTTTCTCATAGCAAAGCAACAACTTCTACACATAATTTTAATACCATTTTGCACTATGTTGATATATGATGTTATAAAATCATGCCAGAATAAAAAATATATACATTTATTACATTTTAAGATATTTTAATCACAAATGAAATGGCTGTATTGGCCTTTAAACCGAATGACCTTTTGACACTTCAAAATCTTTAAAATACCTTTATATGTAGCAAAATGTAATTAAAACCTTTTGGATTCAATAAAAGAGATCTAGTTGTACTACCTTACATACTTTGGATGTCATATCTTTGTTTTTTATTATTATTAACGCCTTTGGACAAAAAAATGACCCGTCACATCATTGACCCATTAGTGTACATTGTATAATTAGTCAAATTTGGCAGATTTTCTTCACTTGATTTAAGTATAAATAATTTTGGAAAATGAAAGAATCTGCCAGTGCAGTAAGAGAAAATACTCTTGTATTCAAGACAAAAACAATGAGAAAAAGTCTTAATATTTTGCAGATTGCAGTGCTGCTTCTCAAGTAAATTTATTTTAAGAATTTAAAAAAAAAAAAAAAAAAAAAAGTTTTTCTTGTTTTCCAGTAAAATTCATTAAATAAGAAGTTTTTATGTGTAAAAAGTATAAACCAAAATCTGCTGTAGTGCTCCAAAACTCATTCACACAAATGCATGTTCAAACTTCGTCAAGACGCATCACACCAGGTTTGACAAGCACAATGTCATCAAGCACAAATGACATTTGAAATCTACAGCGAAGAGCAGGATTTTCTGTAAATAAAGACTTTTTGTCTCTCATTTTGTCACACAAAGCTACTATGGCTTCATAGTTTATCACTTTTATGATGTTTTTTTGTTCTTTTTGGAGCTCCTGATCACTGTTTAATCTTGAAAAAAATAGCATCATAAACATTAAACAAGGAAGAAACAAAGTCTTAGAGGTTTGGAACAACATGAGGCTGAGTAAATGATGACATTTTAGTGAATAAATCCTTTAAACAAAAGCCTCTAGCATTTTATTTCTTAATTTTGTGTGCTGCTTGCTTTAAAAGACAAAGCATTTGTCATTATAATGAAGCAACCAGGATTTGGCTTGATGAGGAGAATCCAATTTAGGATTTAATTTGCAACAAGAGTCAACCTCTCTTACCTCTCTGTTAATGAAAGTTGTGTATGGATGAGACAAAGGCAACAAGAGGAAACATTACCTTACTCCCTTACCCATACTTCCTTTCCTAGACGCTAATTATTATGTGCAAAGAACAACAAACACAAACTGCCTACATTACACCAAACCCACAGGCCATCACAGTTATTGATCTTTCTGCATACTTGGCTGTTACTAGGATACCATCCAATTTTATTCAAATAAAAATGCCAGGAAATATTATATTGCCATTTTTAAAATAAATAACAGCACAGTTACAATGAAAAATTGTTAACTCAAATACATGGGCATCACTTTATCTTTGTGGAAACCGGACACTTTTTTTCAGGAATATTTGATGAATAGAAAGTCCAAAAGAACAACATTTATTTGAAATAGATTTTTTTTTGTAACATCATAAATATCTTTACCCTCACTTTTGATCAATTTAATGCATTTTTGCTGAATAAAGAGCAAAAACTGACCCAAAACTTTAGAATGGTGGTGTTAATTTCTTCTGAGGAACGCAAAAGAATCTTTGTCCATGCAATGAAAGTGGGATCCAAACATGTTTTTTGGACCCAAATAACTTGTAACTTAAAAAAAAAATCTTCTTTTATGTTCTGCAGAAGAAAGAAAGTCATCATACAGGTTTGGAACGACATGAGGGTGAGTAAATAATGACTGATTTTTAATTTTTAGGGGAACTATCCCTTTAAATATGCCCATGTTGTTAGGAAAGGTTTTGGAAACTGATCCTTTATCAATGTTTGAATCCATGTTCCAGCAATTAAAGGTGATAGAGAAGTAGTTTTCACTGTGGAACTGCACTTGAGTCTGAGCTCTGTGAGGCAGGAAAACACCATCCAGTTCCAGTTCATCCCTGTAGAGCATTAATGAACACGACTCTCAGCATGGCCGACAGGACCGGACGCAGTGCTGCGACCTGGCCAGATAATGAGCCTATCTCTGCTGCCTGCCTCCATGACCTTTCTGCTTCACCGTAATAGATGGAGCCTCCTACTGTGCGAGAAGCCTGAAGGCTCTGAACTGCTCAGAATGGGACTGATCTATCTTAACAGGCCCTCTGAGCTCCTCAAATACACACAATCACAGATGATTAGATTTGTCAGGAAGCCTTAGAAGCCCAATGAGGTGTGCTGACCACTCATGCAGTTTCCTTTACAGTCCTCAAAGTCACTTCCAGAAAGGCAGTAAATCCATGACCAGCATGCACACAGCATAAGCCCATTTGCTAAATCAGTGATTTTCTTGTATTGCAGTGGAAATAATGTCCTTAAAACAAGTCTTTAGCATTTAAAGTAGAGTTTAAGTCAAGTGTAAAGCTTTTGAGCTAAAGTCTAAGTCAAGTCTCAGGTGTTAGACCAATTTAAGTCTCTCTTTTTTTACTTTACATGTTTATTTCAAAAACCTTGTTGAAGATCAATCCATCATATATTTTGTTGGTCACAAGTGTTTAAAATTCCTAAAAGTCTACAAATAAAAAAGTTTTCCATGTAATTAATAGGACTTGTTTTCAGATCATTTATCTTGAATTTGAGTTTATTTTTCTTATCGATTTTTCTGCTCGATTGGATTGGATCTGGGGAATTTGGAGGCCAAGTCAACACCTCGAACTCGTTGTTGTGCTCCTCAAACTATTCCTGAACCGTTTTTTGCTTTGTGGCAGAGCGCATTATCCTGCTGAAAGAGGCCACAGCCACCAGGGAATATCGTTTCTATGAAAGGGTGTACATGGTCTGCAACAATGCTTAGGTAGGTGGTCTGTGTCAAAGTAACATCCACATGGATGGCAGGACCCAAGGTTTCCCAGCAGAACATTGCCCAAAGCATCACACTACCGCCGGCGGCTTGCCTTCTTCCCATAGTGCATCCTGGTGCCATGTGTTCCCCAGGTAAGCGACGCACATGCACCCGGCCATCCACGTGATGTAAAAGAAAACATGATTCATCAGACCAGGCCACCTTCTTCCATTGCTCCGTGGTCCAGTTCTGATGCTCACATGTTGGCACTTTCGGCGGTGGACAGGGGTCAGCATGGGCACCCTGACTGGTCTGCAGCTATGCAGCCCCATAAGCAACAAACTGCGATGCACTGTGTATTCTGACACCTTTCTATCAGAACCAGCATTAACTTCTTGAGCAATATGAGCTACAGTAGCTCGTCTGTTGGATCGGACCACACGGGTCAGCGTTCGCTCCCCACGTGCATCAATGAGCCTTGGCCGCACATGACCCTGTCGCCGGTTCACCGCTGTTCCTTCCTTGGACCACTTTTGATAGATACTGACCACTGCAGACCGGGAACTCCCCACAAGAGCTGCAGTTTTGGAGATGCTCATCTAGCCTTCACAATTTTAAGGCCTAACTTTGAGGACAAAATGTTCACTTGCTGCCTAATATATCCCACCCACTAACAGGTGCCGTGATGAAGAGATAATCAGTGTTATTCACTTCACCTGTCAGTGGTCATAATGTTATGCCTGATCGGTGTGTAATATTTTGCAAAGCAAAACAAAGTTTCTCTTATAATGCCCACTGATGCAACATCGAGATCATTCTCTTATATCCTTGGGGAGTAGAAAGTGATGAGAGACTAAGTAATGTTAAGAGTTCTTACATGCTCTCAGCAACACTACACACCCATCTGATCCCAGTGCAGAGCGTGCCCATTAACATAGATCAGTTAATAATTGACAGCACGTGAAAGTTCTGGCAGCAGTGGGATCAGCCAGTGCTTGGCTGCCATGTGCATTAAAGGCCCATTTGGTTTCTGCACACACTTTGATTCATTACTAATGTATGTCCGTCATCTTCTCTTCCATCCTGTTGTGTCATTGCATTAACGCGCTGAGATGAACCACAGAGCTGCATGTATGCATAACAGTTGACCGATGGTGACCCAGGAACTACATAGTGTCCTAGATCACATTTGTATCACGTTTGTGCTCTGGGGTAATGCATTTAACCATAGTTTGCTCTGGGGGGGCTTGTCCAAGCAGCTGGTTTAGCTGGTTAGCATTGTTTATTAGTCTATGTAGTCTTTTTTTTTTTCTTTTGACCGTTCACAAGTTTATTCTGATGAAATTCATTTTTAAATAATATATACACTCACCGGCCACTTTATTAGGTACACCTGTTCAACAGCTCGTTAATGCAAATACCTTAACAGCCAATCACATGGCAGCAACTCAATGCATTTAGGCATGTAGACATGGTCAAGATGATCTGCTGAAGTTCAAACTGTGCATCAGAATGTGTAAGAAAGGTGATTTTATATATATATACATACATATATAGATATATATATATATATATATATATGTATAGATAGATAGATATAGATATGCGTGCGTGCGTGTGAAACAGCAGTATATCAGCTTGTGTAAGACTTGGGAATGTGTGCATTCTTGTGGTGCCATTAGCCAATTGCTGTTGTTACTCTTATTATACTTCTATGTCATTCAAATAAAAATAAACAATTATCATCATATATTTCAGCGGTGTGCATTTGATATGCTCACCATTAAAGCGATAGTTTATGCTAGTATATTGGCTCCCACTACACTGAAGCTCATTTTGATGAGATGTTAATTATGGATCACATTTTTAGTTTGTTATATGAACAACTCTAATTAAAAAAATGTGCAAATTGTGGCTATTTTCAGATGTGATAATTAGCCAGCAGGTTTCTGCTCGCTGTTAGGAGTGGAGAGCAAAGTGCAAGAACAGGATTCCCTTGAGGTGAAATGCTTCTCTGCATCTTTTAGCAATGTATTGAGTCCTTACTGTATGTCAGAAAAACATAATAATGTGTTATATTTCTTAAAGTGGTCATATTGTGTGTTGTTTCTGCCCTTGATTATCATTTGGTAGGTTTCTTAGTGGTAAGAATTATTTTATCTATAATTAATATAGGCTTAAATGAAAATATTCTGACAGTGAGACTTGGTAACCACAGGTAAAACCATACATGGCTACTCACCACTACCACTGTCAAATGATATTCTATTATGATATGTTATATAGGCCTATAAAAAATGCCTAAATGCAGGTAAAAACTATACACACCTTCACAAATAAATGAATTATATATTCCCCTACCCACCTAATAAATATATTGCAATATAAATGGCTACAACATGGTATTCAATATAAATATTCCACATTTCCACAATCCATGGTAAATTACTACACTTCATTCATGGTAAATGTTTGTAAGTGTGGTGATTTTAAAGTCTTCTATCTTCATTCATGCCACATTTCTCCTGTTTTCCTCATTGGGAATGTTGAGGCTGTTTCATCCGATTTAAAACTAGTTTAATCAACGAGTGTTTTGTGGTTTGTAACCGAGAGGTGTGTGTTGAATTAAAACGCTTCTCACTAGATGTCGAAACGCTGTTTAATAATGGTGACCGGGAATAAACGCAGCTCCTTTAAGCTTTCGTTCCGTTATCCACTGGGCTGTGCTGCATAGTTCAAAGTAAACTAGTGAAACTCCTGAAAACAGCGCTATTTGTTCTGTATTTGTTGTTACTGACCGAGAAACAACTTCAGATGATTCAGTGACAGAGCGGTCCGAACGAATCCAAATCGTTTCAGACCGTTATGCAAGCGGTTTGGCCAATTCACGAAAAAGAAAGAATCGAGACAAAAGAATGATTAATTCACGAATGATTGGTATCGCTGGTTCAGTCGACAGAAATACGGGACATGGAAAACGTTTCTCAGTTCAGTCGGAGGAGCGTACATGGTACGAACAGTGCAGCTGCAGGCGCCACTGCGGCCACCCAACCCGATCACATGAGAATGCGTATCAATAGTACGTGCGTGTAATCTCGTAGAAAATATACGCCTAAATGAGTTTTGCATATGATACGCACTTTATGGCGTGAATATAATACGCTTGGTAGTCTTGGGTAGGATTAGTGGTGTGGGTGCCCACGGGCCGGATGAAGATGATTGGCGGGCCGGACTTGGCCCACGGGCCGCCAGTTGAATAGCGCTGGTCTTTGCCAAGCGTCTTTGCCAAGCTTAAATTACATTGTGACACATTCAACAAACAATATGTGCCTTTTAGTTTTGTGTTTGAAGAAGCTCTTAATCCTAAATATTAAAATTTGAGTTTTAAATGCACGTTCACACCAAGGTCAGTAACTATAAAGATAACAATTATGATAACTATATTAGCATCCACACCAACAAATGATAACACTCTGTTTATTGTAAGCGGTTGCAGGTTTGTCATCTGCCACTTTAAATGTTCAGGCTCTTTAAAGCAGGATGGATTCTGATTGGCTGTCATGATTCCAAAAAGTGATTCCAACTATATCATTTCTCTGTGCCATTATTGTTATAGTTGTGGTGTGTATTCTGCTATTCTTTTATGTTTAGAACGATTTTTAGAGCTATATCTTTATCGTTATCCTTGGTGTAAATGGGTCTTAACTCCTTAAATGAACTTCAAATCATGTAGATTGTTGAGAAAAGGTGTGCTATTTCTAAGTGATTTTCTAAGCAAACAGACTTGTAATCATAATAAAATAGGCAAAACATCCCCAATAGGCTTGCTTTGAAACCCTAGAAAACTGCATAGCAACACCTTGACAACCACCTTAGCATAATGGCAGTGAGTTTTGCACTTAAAACAGCAAGGAAAGAAACATGTTTTCCATGGTATGATCACTAAGAGTGTTTAAAAAGCAATTTCTGTACCAGTTGTGTCCAATAAAGAGTTTGCTTATATGATACTGCACACTGCTATGGAATGAAAGAATAAATAGACAGTTACAATGACCAGAAGCTCAAAGAAGCCTTTGTAAATGTTATTTGATTTGCACTAAATCAGCTGATATGATTCCTTCAGTTAATGTGTCCTGTTTCTGTTTTGCTCTGTCTCTTGTAGGATAATGTGGATCTGGGAGATCTGATGTTCTCTCTTTGTTACTTGCCAACTGCCGGCCGACTGACAATAACTATAATTAAAGCCAGAAATCTTAAAGCCATGGACATCACGGGAGCGTCTGGTAGGATCCTCACCTCTAAATGACTTATTGTCTCTGCAGTAATGATTTTTTGGTGTCATCATGACATGTTAAAACATAGGGCGCCCTGGGCTCTCTAAAAGAGCATTGATTTAATTGACTAAACACTTGACAATGTGGCAGGAGATTTTACATACACAAGTAGTGCTAAGTGGGTTGGGCAAAATCCAGATTTTCTTTTATGTATGTATGCTAGTGCTGAAAAAAATATTTATGTTCTTTTTCTCTTCTGTCTTTTTAAGATCCTTATGTAAAGGTTTCTATAATGTGTGATGGCCGGAGACTGAAGAAAAGGAAAACGTCAACGAAAAGGAACACACTCAATCCAGTCTACAATGAAGCCATTGTTTTTGATGTTCCACCTGAGAACATTGACCAAATAAGTCTTTTAATAGCAGTTATGGACTATGACCGGTAAGGTATTAATGCGTCTTATTAGCATTATCTTAAAACTAGTGACATCATAGTATTTCATCACTGTTTTAAATCACTGTCACATTTACACACTGGAATATGTCACACTGGGAAGTCTAATTCATTGTAGCGAATTGGTTTGTTCAAACCAGTTACATGAACAGATTCCCAAAATGATTCACTGAGTTCATGCACAGAAATTTACACATTACTCACTATGTTTTGACCTATTTATATAAATTAGGATGTGTTCTAGTTTGTATTTACATATGCTGTAAGTATACTGTTAACCCCTTACATTGCTACAATATAGCTAGCTACCTTTTGTTATTATCTTGTACTACTTTTTTAAAAGTCTTGACTGTAGTTCAGCCTGTTGAAAAGACCAACATATGCAAGCAGCAAGCATCCAAACCATCATAAACCAGCTTGATCTGGTTAGATAAACCGGTCCTGTCAAAGTCATTTCCCCAACACTATTGTTAGTCCTTCAGTTTCAGCAGAGCTAATCTAAACGTACAGCTAGCAGCGTGGTGGGAGCTAGTGTGCATTCAGTGTCAAATTTGAACTGAAAAGGAGTCTCATTTAAATTAAATATGCTTTTCATTTTTGCCAAGCACAGTGCTTAGAGACTATAGAAGTTTATTCTTAGTGCTGGTGGGTGATCTGAGGAACAGCCTGAGCTGTATATTCCCAATGCAGCGAGAGATTCATATCAGATTTAGATCACTGTCCTGTTTGAGAAGTACGAACCGCAGCATTTCAGTGTCTCATTGCTGCTGCAAAAACAAGAGTACACAGAATGAATTGGATAGAAACAGAGTTCTAGAGTCCTTGTGATGCACAGAGTGAAAGATATATAAAAATATTTTGCAAAAATCATCATTTTTTTTTGTTGCTGAAGGGGTAGATGGCACTTTAAAGTTGGAAAAAGACACATTGTTTTTGGGGCGTCATGGTTCAGCTGTCACATTTTAAGCATTGATATACTCTTGTCATTCACAGCGTAGGTCACAATGAGGTTATTGGTGTGTGCCATGTGGGAAACCGAGCTCAGAGTTTGGGACGCGATCACTGGAATGAGATGCTCACATACCCACGCAAACCCATCGCTCGCTGGCATCCGCTTGTTGAGGTAATGTTGAGCTTACGATTATCACTTTATTTGAATTTCAACAGCTTGTTTTTTTAAAAAAAAAAATTTTGACAAGTGACCTAGAGAGACCTAGATTCACTAACAGCCTGTTAATAATTACATTTGCTGATGTTTTGGAGGTCCTCAGAATCAGTCAAGTAAATCTTTAAATTTACTCTTTATTCTTCCAGATATAAATAATATAAAGCATATTCATATGTTAATATTCATATGTCTGTCTGTCTGAAACATGCTAGCAATGTGATATGTACTAGCAACCACATAGCAACACCCTAACAACCAACCAGAATACCCTTGTAACTGCATAGCAACCACCCTGAATAGAAACCACATAGCAACACCCTAGCAACCACTTAGAATACCCTAGCAACCACATACCAAAAATTTTTTCTGAAAGACTTAAAAAGTTTAAACTTTGAGCTTTTAAAACTGATTTAAATGTAAAACTACTTTAAATTTAAATCCTTTAAACTTCAAGCTTTTAAAACTGGTTCAAACTTAAAACCTTCAAACTTCAATCTTTTTGAACTCACTCTCTCTCTCTCTCTCCCTCCCTCTCTAAACTCTTTCTAACTTTTACAACTACTTCCAACTTTCAGGTTAGGCTTTCTCAAGCCAACACCAAAGTTTGTTTACAAACTTTACTCATCTAGTTTGTATTACACATTAATTTTAAATGTACATTCTTTTCATAGTTACATAAAATACACACACTTTGTCACATTTTAATCTTATTTTTATTTCTTTTGGGGTTTAGGAATAATAGTATCCTACTTCCTCCTTATTCTCTCACTGTGATGGTGGGCCACAAGTGTCTAAACACCAACTAGGTGTTGACGTGTAAATGGTCATATGTTATTTTTTACGTTCATGTTCATATTTATGCATTTGGCAGATGCTTTTATCCAAAATGACTTGCGTTGCATTGAAGGTGTAATCCATTAAATGTGGTCATGCATTCCCTTGAAATCGAACCCGTGACTTCGATGTTGCTAATGCCATGTTCTACTGTTTTCTACTGTTCTGAGATTTTGGAATTCAGGATTTGAGTTCAGTAGATGATTTTGTTTTTTTTTTAGAACTGGGAAGCAACTGTTTAGCTCTGAAAGTTATAATAAGTTTTCATAGTACAAAGAAGATTTGATTTCTCATCATATGGTGCCTTTATTACATCATGCAAAACTGCAGTTCAAATGTTATAACCCACAAAAGTTTGCAGGGGAAAAGTGCTTTCAGATGATAATATTTTGGCAGAAACCCCACCCCACTCAAAGTCCAATGTAATGGCTTGTTTGTGTGAATTCCATAAAGACTCTTTTAGGTTAACACTTGCATTTTCATCATCTTCTTTTCCTTTTTTTTAAGGCTTTTCTCACATTACTGCACTGAAATCTTGTTTGCAAATCTTTGACCTCTCAGGAGCACAGTCTACACATCTTCAATAATTCACAATCCCTGTCCTCCTCAACCATGTTATGCTCCCCGAGCCACCGTAATAACAAACAAAAGGGAGGCGAAAAACCTCTCATAGCCTCGGCTGGACTAGCATAACCAAATCCGAAAATCATATCTCGGAAGACGGAGGCCAAGGTAATGTCAAGCAAAATGAAGACATTTTAGGAAAATCTGAGTTTCATGAGGGTTTCAGCTGATTTTTGCAGCCGTGGCACAATCGCAATTGATTTGAAGCCAAAAACGAGCCATTCAGGCGCTAAGAGGACCATTGTGACAATATAGTCGTGATGACAGTGCAGCACTTCAGCCCTTCAGTGTCGGGGAATTGGATTTTGTCTCCTCCCACGATGTGTATTATGTTTGAGCTTTAAATATGATTTCCAGCATCTGATCTGATTTGAGTTCTCCTTAGCTAACCCTAATTTTTTTTCTCTGGCAGTGGGTTGGTCAGAGCACGGCTGGTGGTAGCCAAGGCTCCTGTAATTCCCTGAGGACACCTCCTTCCCCGTAATGGACGCCATGAAATTTCAGCCATGGAGACACCCGGCAAGGTCCAATTCACAACTTTAATGAAAAGGAAAGCGCGAGCGAGAGGGGGGGGGGGGGGTGTCTCTCGGTTCTGTTAAAGATCACTTTAAATGTGTGCACACACTCAATGCAGTAAACACCCAGGACACCTTAGACGTAAGATTTCCCAGATAGAAGAAGAGTGTCAAGTCCACTGCATGTGAAGTGACTGTGTGTGAGCAGTATTTGGTTGTAAAACGAGCCTTGAACATTGTTCTGCTTTTGTTGAAAACTTTAGTTGAGAGGCAAGTATTTTTGACATTGTCATGTTTTATGTATCTGTATAACACATTGTAATACACTAATATTGTTTGAAGTGTAGTGCATGGGGTCTATTTTGTGGTATTTTATTGTAAAATCTTACGGTATAAAAATATACAAGAAATGCATAACGGACTCGAGTCATGATTTCTGCCAAAACCAAATAATGCAAAGATGGCCAAATACCGCCAAAAACTTTGATTTCGAAAACGTTCTATCAAAAGTTTGAGGTCGGTAAGATTTTTTTTCCTTACAGAAATAAGTCCCTTCTGCTCACTCTTGAAAGTTTGCACACACGTCAGAATCATCAACCATCAGAGCCGGGCCGCCATGACAACACGTCAAACTTTAATAATATTCTTGGGTGTTTTTGAGGCTCTTAGCATGCTTCAAATTGCATGAAACTCAACAACCACATCAAAGTTGTCGGCCAGTAGACATGGGCAAAGCCTTAGAAACGGGCATGGTGGAGGGGCTCTATAGCACCACCGTTTGACAAAAGTTGGCGGGATAGTTTTACCTACAGTCACCAAACTTGGTACATGTATTGTTCTCATCAAGCCGGACAACTTTCTAATTTACAGTCATTATCTCCGACCAACAGGAAGTCAGCTATTTTGGTTTGAATGTGGATTTTTTTGAAAAATCAGGCTCTGAATTTTAAACTACTACTCCTAGCTAGTTTATATGATTCACACCAAACTTTTTCAACATGATGCCTAGACATTGAAGATGCTAAATTGTGAACGGATATTGGATATCTCAAACGGTGTCGCCATGGCGAGGGGTTTAAATAATGACAAAAAGGGAAACAGGAAGACTCTCATATCTTAACATAATCCTTTTACAGTCACCCAGTTTAAATGCATATTGCCTATCATGCACAGTCTCCCTCCGGGGTGGCGGTGGTGCCGGGGCTTGGGCCCGTTATCGCTGCTTGCAGCTATATTTTTTATTTTATTCTATTTTATTATATATATATATATTTTTTTTTTTTTTTTCTGCCCAAGAAAGCCTGCAAACAGATTCAGACAGTATAAAAGATATTACATATAAAGCAATAAAATAATAATAATAAAAAATAATCAAAAATTAATTTTCATCCAGCATATGTATGCAGACTATTGCTAACAAGCCATATGGTGCACTTTAGGAGTGATATTTGTATTTTGTGACATTTCTGTCTGTGAAGATGAGGTTAAATTTCAGTTATTCTGCTCTTTTAGAAGGTTTTAGTAGTTTTTGTTATCTGTACAAAGGCAAAAACACAAAAACTGTTTTTATTTTTTTTCTGAATGAGCAGAGCAATGAAAGATCAAAGATGAAGGCCGAGATTTCTCTGTAATTTTTGCTCAAATGATTCCCCTCACTCTTTTTAGATGTCCTGTCATCAGGCCCGACCACACAAGACTGATGCTCGTCTATTATGAAATCAGTCGAGGGTAAAAGATCCTATATAGAGCTCCCTGACAAAAGGGGAAAAAATTGCAATCTGCAAGAAAAGATGATTGATGGCTCTTTAATCAGTGTCCTGCTGCACCAAGGCTTCCTGACGTGTGGAGCGACCTGGGTTCACATCGGTGCGAGGGGTCTAAACTTTTAAAATGATATTTGTCATACTGTGCTTTTTACCGGAGTCAGTGGACGAGGGCTGATGATAGAAAAGATGCTCCTGCCAGTTAACAGGTGGAGATCACAATTACTGACAGCTGGTAGTGAGAGCTGATTGCTGAAGACACACGTAGAGCAGCTAAAGTCAGGAAGATTCAAGAGATGAGAGGAATCCAAGGTAAAGATCAGGAATGGAGCGCTGCTTTGCTTCTACTGGGCATATTTATGTCATTTATTTAAAATGTAAAAAATGATGTAGTAAGATTCAGCTTTTTTTAATTATTATTAATTATTATTTTTTAATTTTGATTATTCAATTTTATTATTTTAATGCGATTCTCGTCAGCATGACTTCAAGTTAATATGATATTCTGTCCCTGATTATGGCTGTGAACAATATAAATAATATATATTTAATTAATAATTGTAGGGTTGTCACAATATCAGAATTTCAGTAATGGATACCAATACCACTAACATTTCACAAATCTTAATTTTACATTTTTTAGATACTACAGCAAAAACTAGTATTTAACACACTTTTATTATTTAAAAAGTTCAATATTTACATTAATATTTATATAAATATTAACAAATTATTTTTGGCCTTCAGGTATTTCCCAATTAAGCAAACATAGCTTCATTTTTAAATATTTACATTTATATTATTAATATTAACAAATTAAATTGTTTCTGGCCTTCCAGTATGTCACTGACAATTAAGCAAATATAGCTTCCTTTTTAAATATTTGTGTTAATATTTATATTAATAATAAATTAAATTAAATTATATTTGGCCTGTATGTCAATTAAGCAAACACAGCTTCATTTTTTAAATAGTTATGCTAATATTTATATTAATATTACCAAATTAAATTATATTTGGCCTTTAAGTATTTGTCAGTTAAGCAATCTTTTGTTTAATATTTATGTTAATATTTATATTAATATTGCCAAATTAAATTATATGACAGAGTATTTGTCATTTAAGCAAACATAGCTTCATATTTTAAATATTCACGTTAACATTTATTTTAATATTAACAAATTAAATTATATTTAGCCCTCAAGTATTTGTTAATGAAGCAAAAAAAGGCTTCATTTTCCAAAAAAAAGAGTAAGTGGTTTTCTGTTTTTCTTGTCAATATTGTAGTTTGAATAATAATAACGGCAGATCTACCGCAAAACATTTTGAGGTATCAAATGCGGGATGCTTTACATGCTAAGTTATAAAGTATATGTAGCCTAATAAAGAGTAATATTAGCATATTAGCTTAGCAAGCACCCTTAATAACATCTTTGGGTTGTCACAGTCATGTCATAACCATAAATCTATCTACACTAAAGTGTAGGTTCTATAAAGAACTTCTTCTTCTAAGAGATAAAACAAATGTTGCTAATAACAACTTGCAGACTAGCCGGCTTTGTTGATTACACATTCTAGTTTTGTCGCATTACTCGCTCTTATCGGCGACAGGGTGTTTTAGTTGTTATTAGAAGTATTAGTTTTGTAAATTGACCACAGTTAGACCTCTCCTGCCGTTAAACCCATCAATATTTACCTAATGCAACCTGAAATTTTATGACGGCAAGATGTGCTAATGGCTCACATTGCTAATCAAGAAGCTGGCACTCAGGGGTAGAGGAACTGTCAAGGGTGAAGAGGGAAGTGTTTCCAGTAACTGCTGTGTTCTGTGGGCCCCACCGCTTCCTAATTACTGCCAGCATTATGAATTATTTAACAGCATGATCTCTGTGATGTGCAAAACTGAGGCAAACTCTGTGCTCTCAGATCATTCCACGGGGCTTATGATCTGTCACCAGACGGTAGGGTGCTTTAGTAGCGCAGGCATCGTGGGGATTACGGTCCTGTCCAGCGCATCTTGCATCGCGCTGCGCCTTTTCTCTTAATTCTCGCTTAAGTCTTAAAATCTAATTATGCTCATTTACGGGTTCCGGTAATGGGGCTCTAATCAGACTGCCTTAATCAATGGTATCAGGTTGATAGAGCGTTAATGGAGAAGCCTTTAGGGCTTTACCGAGGTGGATCTGAAGATTTGAAGTGCACATGCATTGCTTTTTGTAGTTAAACTGTAGGTTTTACCATGGTACAGTGATGACATCCAGTGTTTTTTTCGGTAAAGAAAGCTAAAACTATTAAAAATGCAGCAGCCATTGCAGTAAGTACAAATATCAATGCTATTTACACTAAACAGTTATTAGATACATAGTGCAAATAGTGTCAGATACTATCTGGACCTCGGTGTAATGTAGTATATTATAAAACAGTACATGCAATAATAACAAAAAAAAAAAAAAATCAGTGTATATAATTATTATATTGATTAAAATCATAAATGGATGCTGCGGCATTACTTGTCCTTGTCGCTAAAGCCTTACCATACATCTGACCTAAAAGCCTAAATTAAATCTGTTCAGCATATAAAGCTATTGTGTCTCTTCAGAAAATTTGGACTACTAAACCACTCATATGGATTAGTTTACAATCTCTTTATGAACTTTTTGAAGCATCAAAGTGGTAGTTGTGTGGCGAGACAGAAATCGCTCAGATTTCATTAAAAATATCTTTGTGTTCCGAATATGAATGAAAGTCTTACGGGTGTGGAACGACATGAGGGTGAGTAATTAATGACAGAATTTTCATTTTTGGGTCAACGAATCTTTTAATTTTCTTTTAAGTGTTTAAAGGCAGGGTAGGTTATTTGCTTCAAAAACATTTTTTGTTATGCTGGTTGAAAGTCTCTTCACAGCCTGAGCCTGATAGCAGTTAAGTAGCAGTTAAGTGGTCTAAATGTATTTATATTATATAGTCTGTGGAAGGCGTAGGACCATAAAATGTTTGTCCAATCATTTGCAGGATGTCCTACCTGCCTGTCAACGTATGTTTTTACATACCCTCATGCACCCTGTTCGCGCAGACATAATAGAAGTCATACGTCATCAGCGCGTTTCATGCTATGCAGAGTTAGACAGACGCCAGTCACGAGCACCGCAACCAAAACAGCAGCCACATTTTACAGTTTCATAACTACCGTGATTTGGAAGAGATGGAAACCCGTGACGTTATACTCGGAGCAGTTTGTGACTCAAATTTATGATTTATGTGTTTTAATGGCAACACTATCAACGCTAAAATGAATCTGCAGCAGTCAAGTGGTACAGGTCAGTGCTCTTTATGTTGTTTACGTTCATTATTATTGTAATGTTATGTGCTTTGAGACATGAGGTAGTTTAATGTTGTCTCTCGTGACACTTTTTTTGCTCCCTGCTGTATGCGTTCATGTATTTTGAAGGAGGCGTGGCTTTGGAGACGCTCTGAAGGGAGGGTGGGATCTTGTGCTTTCAAAGCTAGCTTGCTATTGCTAGCTTCTCCGAAATTGCCTACCCTACCTTTAAGAAAAAGTCTCACTTTTCTGAGCTACTTTTTAAATAACTTTTTCAAACTGGTTTCAAGCTAATTTCAGAAGTATGAAGTTAGTTCTCATTAAGTTCACACAGGTGTCCAAGAAGAATAACAATCCTGTTCATCAACATGAATATGTTTCACAAAGTTGATGAACAGATGTCCAAGACATTTTGTCTTCATTTTGAATGACATATTGTTTCATATCAAACTAGCTTCATATTGTGTGGTTTTTTGATCGTGGTAAATTTCTTAAAAATAAAAGCCACTTGTTTTGATATTTTGTTAAATAATGCAAATACATTTTTATTTGTGGCTAAAGTGTCCAAATACTATTTGGAGGCATTGTGTAGAATGATTACCATGTTTATTCACCATGGTATTACTGTTCAAAAGTTTGGGGTCAGTACGTTTTTTTTTTTTCTTTTTTTTAAATCTTATTGACCCTAAAACAGTAGCATATGTGATATGGTTTCAAGGTTCTTTAAAATACCATGGTACATGTGAAAAAAAGTGTTACTTTTAGTGAAAACCTAGAGAGAACACCACAGCAGGATTATATGTGAGACAATCACATATAATCTACACAAGCATTAATCACACACTGAGAAAAGTTTTCGCTGAGGTGATTCACCCTGTTCTTATCCTCTGTTGCCAAGTGGTAAATTGGTTAAATTAGCATCTATAATAAACCAATGAACTATACCAAACAATATTGAGTGGGAGAGAAACATTCATATTTTCTGATTATTCTCCACCTACACACCTGTTCAAATACAATTTGGGAAGTCATTCTATATTTGCTTTCATCTTCCATTGGTTGCATTCACAGCAGTGTTATGTAACGCCAGTGTGCTTAGTAACTAATGACTTTTCTTGAGAAGCAACATCTGTCACAGGATCTGGAGGTTTATGATGACGTGAATAAGAGTTAAAATTTAAATGTGACCATTTGATGATGTGCTACACCTTAAAATCATTTTTGCTTTATATATTCCTGTTGTGTGATTTGACCTACACGTCCATTAGATGTTTGATTAAACGCTTTTAAATGTCAAAGGTGATCTGTAGAAATAGTTGTACTTGGCTTAGTCTTTCTAAAATCGTCTTCTTAATACCCTGTTCAGTTTTGTCTGATCATGTTAACAACCTGTTAGCTTCATGGGGCTTTTTGAGCTTAAAGGTAGGGTAGGCAATTTCGGAGAGGCTAGCAATAGCAAGCTAGCTTTGAAAGCATAAGATCCCACCCTCCCTTCAGAGTGTCTCCAAAGCCACGCCTCCTCCAAAACACATGAATGCGCACAGCCAGAGCAGAGTCTGCAAAGCGTCACGAGAGACGGCACATAATATTGCAATAATACTGAACGTAAACAACTTAAAGAGCTCTTACTTGTACCACCTGACTGCTGCGTCACATGTTGCCATTTCTTAATTACAGTAGTTATGGCGTGAATGCAGAATAAGCTCGTTGTGTTGGTTCAGGAGGAACTGTAAAAGGTGGCTGCTGTTTGTTTGTGCCACTTAGTGACTCTCTAGGGCTTTTCATACTTGAAATAGTGTCATTGTAAAACCCAGGTTAACTGAATCCTGGGTTATCTTGCTTCACGTTTCACACTGCTCATAATTTACCCGGGGTTAACAATTAATCCCGGGTATTCATTAGCTGACGTTTCACATTGTACATTCCTAAACCCTGGGTTAACGTTCTTATTTGCATATTTGCAGTGTCAGTGTCATTGATTGGATAAACGCAGCATGTGACCCGTTTACATAGGCTAGCTCTAGCATTGCTAATCCTCGTATTGCCGACTGTACTATCACGTTTATACTGAATGGACATTTCGGACTATAAAGGTAAGAATGAAACGGTCTTCTTCACTCAAATATTGACAGTTTTCTGTCAGCATTTGACATTTTTCCTCTCAAACGTTGAATTTACTGCACAGCGTTTCTGTGACTGTCCAAAGCAGGCAAATATGAGTACATGATTGGTTGTCTGTTGCTAAGCGTCTAGCTGTAACATTCTAACACAGCATCATTTCACACTGTACAAGTTTGGCACCGAATGCGGGGTTAACAGCGCAAAAGCGGTGCTAACCCTGCTCCGGAGCAGGGTCTCATAACCCCGGGTAAAATGCGGTGCTAACCCAGTTTCTAAATTACAAGTGTGAAACGTTTCTTTACCCGGGATTAAAAGCGGTGTTTAGAACGACGATAACCTGGGGTTAAGCGCAGTGTAAAAAGCCCTTCTGTCTACTATTGGAGCCCCACACATGACATGCAAGAAAAAAAAAAGCAAATTGTGCGCATGATTTACTAATTCGTTCCCTCAATTTACTAAATCGTGCATGATTTACTGTTTCATTCCCTCGATTTGCTAAATCGTGCACACAATATACTAATTTGTTCCCCCGATTTATAAATCGTACGCACAATTTAGCAAATCGATGGAACGAATTAGTAAATCGTGCGCATGATTTAGCCTACTATTTTTTTCCTGCATGTCATGCGCGGGGCTCCATAGTCTGCATAGCCTCATGAAACACGCTGATGACGTGATGTCCACACATTAGGGTGTGCGGAGGTATGCAAATACATACATTGACAGGCAGGTACGACATCCTATTATTGCATTCAGACCGAATGCAATGACTAGACTTCCACAGAAGATTTATGTACTTTTTTTTTTTTTTATATATATATATATATATATTTAGACCACTTCTATTATTAATTGCTATCAGGATGTGAAGAGAGTTTCATGTGTTTATGTGGAACACCAAAGGAGACTGTATAATAGAGTGCAACAGTGTCCGCCCAGTTTTTCATTGACCTTAGTTTTAGAAGTATTTTTCCCATTTATTTTTTGCATAGGGATTTAAAAAAGTCTTCATTAAAGAGTTATAAGCCATGAGCCAAACCAACCAGCTATTAGATGAATCACAACATTAGAAACTTTAATTTGAAGCAAAAAATTGACTGCAAAGGATTGAAAACTATCCTTTTAAAATAATGTTGTTTTGGGGATCATCTTCTCACACTCAGACATTTAAAGATTGCACTACTGTTTTCTGTGAAATTCTGCAGCCATAGCACACCATGTCTTCAGTAATAGAGAAGCTGTCCAGTTACAGAGACAGTTCTCCCCACTACACACTACTACATCCCCCACACACCTGTTCAGACAGCAAGCTGGATGACATATCCATGGATGATTTGGTTAATTACCTCAATTCTTCTCCTTTTGCACCTTTAAATTAAACTTGAGAGTGGGTGTGCTAACAAAGGTTGCATCCAATTAAGCCAGAATATGAATATGGCAACGTGTAATTTTTGCTTCTAATATGTGCATACTAAAGAGAACACTTTCTGAAGTGTTTTCTAAATCAGATAATAGGTTAGACAAAAACAAATGTTGTGTGCTCACTAGTTAATCAGTTTTGCCATTGAAACATCAGTGACATCAGGTGCACGTTACCGTGGTCCACTGGAACTATTATTGATGGTTCATTTACCCAAGAAAAACCAAGTGCAGAGCACTTTTGTGGCTACAAGCTTATTTTGATGCAACATAGAAGCCATGATATCCTTAACTACAGGCTTTTAGGGGTTTTTTTTTCTCTGTCATCCTCGTTATAATCCTCACAAGCTATATCTCCTCTCTCATTACAGTTCAAAGGTGAATTGCAGCCCATGTGGGCCTCCAGCCTTAAATTGAAGCCAATTAGGTGAGCAGCACAATGGTTACATGTCTGATTTACAACCCAAGGGATTCAGGAAAATTAGGGTTTCACAGTTAGCACGCATCACTTATTTGAAAAGCCCTGTGAATGATTGATCATCCATCTAGATTAATCATCAGGGGGATTCCATGTTCTCACAATTACCCAATAACGGTTTGTTATTGGCTACTAAGCGAGCAATTCATACGCAGAACAATTAAGGCTCCGTCCTACGGCTATATCGCTGTCCAAACAATATTATGGTACACATAATCACTCTTTATTGTACACGCATAAATATTTATGCATGTTAATATACTTTAATGCACATATTAAACCACAGATAATCAGCTAATGTTATTTTAGGCTGAGAACAATATGGATGAGTGTTGTATTCGCATTTCCTAAAAATGCCATGAAGTTTGATATAGGAGCATGTATTAAATGCCTTAATATGTTTTAGATAGTTTTGAGAATTACTAATACACAACTGAATCCTAATAAGATATGATTACAATTCATTCTTTAGCATCTTTAACAAGTGCAGTGTTTATACCGGTGGTTTTCAATTTGTGGACCGTGACTCAAAAATGGGTCTCAGATATGTTCTGATGTTTAAAACGATGCTAAATGCAAGCAATAAAATGCAACTAACCATATAATCATCCATAGTTAGGACCGAGAAGTGAATAGGCTTATGAACCTTTAAATGCAATAAGGGAAAACCTTCAAATATTTTGTTAATTGCAAGTGAAAGGTTGTGTCAAATCAAACTCTGGTAGAAGTTGCATGATCTGCAAGCAAAACTGTGCAAGGTAAAAGTAAATATGATACAGATTTTTGTTTACTTATATGCGAAAAATACTTGTAAATGGGTCATTGACAAATAAGGTTTTTAAAAGTGTAAAAAAACATAATGGAGATATAATTAATTTTGAAGTTTTATTAAGTGTCAACAATGAGATTATGTGGTTTTTATAATCAACTAACACTGCTTTTGTCATGTTTTACAAGATGGACAAAATTTGTCACCAAAAAAGTCATTCGGTTTAACCAAAATTTTGGTTTTACCGAATTACACTTTTGGTTATATCGAATGACGATATTTTCAAACAATGCTAACAGGCTGATATCTAGCTAGCTAGCTAGTTAGCTTGCTAGCTAGCTAGCAAAAGGACAATCAAACATTTTATATTTAGTACAAGTTTTTAAAATATCACAATATTTTCCTTAGCGGTTGTACCTAATGACCTGATGTTTCGGGACATATGTATGACAAGTGAAAACATGAATTTATCAAATAGTTAAGAGAGAGTTAGTTACTTTGCTTCATGACTATGTGGTCCTTTGCAGGTGTCTAAATGATGACACATCCTGTCACATGATATTGACCGCATGACTTGATCCAAAATGGTCCCTTTATATTGGTTACTCTGAATGACATTAATGAAATTCATTTTCCCGGACATTCTTTTTCATAACAAAGCAACAATTTCTACACATAATTTTAATACAATTTTGCACTATGTTGATATATGATGTTATAAAATCATGCCAGAATAAAAAAATATATACATTTATTACATTTTAAGATACTTTAATCACAAATGAAATGGCTGTATTGGCCTTTGGACGGTTAAACCGAATGACCTTTTGACACTTCAAAATCTTTAAAATACATTTATATGTAGCAAAATATAATTAAAACCTTTTGGACTCAATAAAAGAGATCTAGTTTTACTACCTTACATACTTTGGATGTCATATTTTTGTTTTTTGTTATTATTAAGGCCTTTGGACAAAAAATGACCCATCATGTCATTGACCCAAATACTAAAAGTGTTGAGTTGCATCCTGATGTGCAATGTAAAATCTGGATCCTAACCTGAACTTAATGTTAAAATGCAAGGGAAGACCTTATAAAACAATTAAAATAACAAGATAATGTTGATTAATAAGATTATGGCAGAATTTGCACAAGTAGCGTGAGTGGTTGTTCTGTTTTTTCTTCCTGTCAGATTCCTATAATAAGGGTGTCACTATCTGTCAAATCCATCTGCATAACATGGATCAGGTTTCAGCAAGACCACCGAAGCACTTAAAATATATGATGGTGCATAATATATCAGCATGGGAATGTCACCAGATGTCAGGATGATCCAACTCAGTAAGATATACTGTACTATTCCCAGATACTTGGGGTCCAAAAGTCATAAACCACTAGAAAGAATACTATTTTGCTTTAAAAATGTCTTCAAAGGTTTTACATTTACATCAATGTCTTTAAAAATTCCTTAAACTGACTGTTTATTTCTGGATTTTGATTGTGGTGTGAGGCTTTTGGACCCCAATGTATTTTCCCCCAATATGTGTACACAACACACATGTTAGTAGACAGCATGAATATTCAAGTCCTTGTATACATTAAAGAGGAATAAATAGACTGCTAGCTTTTCCCAAGGTCCCAAGTCCCAAGGTGCAAGATAGGAAGTTTCAATGGTGATTAATTTTCTTCTGCGCAAGCTCAGAGGAAAGACTTTCAGGTCTCGGTTCTCAAAGCATGTTTAATAAACGCTGCAAGGTTAGGCAAGTGCAATCACCAAAACAAAGACTTCAACAACTAGTCAACGAAAAACATCAAACAGAAGACATTAGTGACAAGGTCAGTATAAACAACTCTTGTTTCAGACAAAGCAAATAGTTAAATGAGTCATAACAGTAGCCTAATCTTAAAGAAAACTGGGTGAATCATTTAACAATTAGTGCCACATAATCTATAAGACTTCAAAGTTATAGTTTATAATAGCATGTTCAGTCTCAGACAGGGCAATAGCCATGTGTCCAGAAATCTAAATGACTTGTAACATCAGTTTTAACATTTCAAATATCAAAGAGTTGCTCTGATAACATTCCCAGGAGGCAGCAAGGCAATAAAGGCTGAATAAAACCAGTCCAAAAATAGAGCCTTGAGGGATCCCTAATGTTATAGTTGTTCCAGCTAAGCAATAACCCTTGATAGAACCAAAGAATATCCAGTGCCTGGTTTCTCCTTAAAGTAGGCAAGACCCCATCCCTGTGTAACTTTCTATGAAAATCCAGACATACAGTATCCGTTCACACAGAACATATATCTTCATACATTCACAATCTTATGCTTGATTTCATAAATGTTTATTGTTTTATTTGGTAATCGATGTGTAACGTGAAGTAGGTAATTTCGAAGCCACTAGCGACACTACGGCTGCATCCGAAAACTGGAAAATGCTGCCTTCGGATGACACAATTCAAGGTAGGAAGGCATCAAGGCACGTCCGAATCCAATGTTAGCTTCACTTCCTGTTTCCTGAGATACCTTCATCTGATCAATTTTTGAAGGCAGCATATCCTTCACTGCCTTTGGTATCCCCCAATCCTATGCATTCCTTTCGTGACAGTTGAGCTAGAAAAATAAAGATGGCGTCCGAAAGATTTGTTTGCTGGTCAGTTTGTGTGTGAATGTACGTTTTTGACCAACATTTTCCATTTTTGATGTCATTTCTAGCGCGAAATTACTACTGTAGTAAGTAAATATTTGTTTACTTCTCACCAAAGCTCGCGCTATTTTGCTGTAGATCATTAAACGGTTACACTGCCTTAGAAGTCTTTCCGAAATCAGTTTCATGAGGTGCTATGAGTGTTCCTGACTGTGATTAGTCGGAGAGACAGGTAGTCCCGCCACCAAACTCAGTCCATTTGACTAGCACTCTGGTCAGGATTCTCAAACAAACAGCAATGTTTTTGATAGCGCAAAACACTTTTTGGGAAAATGAACATAAAAATGGATTACGTACAGCTAAGAAGGTATTTTAACATAAAAATTACACACTTCACCTATAAATTTAAATATGCTGTCCTGTTTATTTAAGTGCAATGTTGATGTTTTCTTTTTCTGTGCATTCAGAGTTTTTTTTTTATTGGTTTACTGAAATGTTCAAAAAAATAAAAAAGTGAATGTGAATAATAACACTTTAAATTTTTATTTAAAAAGCCTTTACAGCACCTTATTTGTTACTAATATATGTAGTTTAAACCATATGTATATGTAGATGCCTCATTCCACCGCTCCAGACCTTTTTTAACAGTCTATGCTCCAGACATGTTAGCGCACCCGCCATCTTGTAACGGTCAGGGTGTCATCACTCACAGTAAGAATCAATGATGGCACAACAATGCGCAGCTTCTGTTTGTGAAACCGCCGAGATTTAAATTCCAGAAGAAATGGGATAACATTTTGCAGGTGAGAATGTGTTGGTTTGTGTTTTTATATGTTACGTTTTTACTTTTACTCTGGTAACTTTTTAATGTCGTGTCAGCTGACGCCTTCATCTTGTATTGTTTAGTTTAGCATAGATATTCATACATGCGTCTACGGTTGCAGACGCTGTCAACTTGCTCTCGAATGTTCACGGACCGCTCCAATATGGCCGACGGAGGGTATGCATAGACGTCACTTTCCCGCCGGAACGCGCTCCCTCAGCTGGACTGAGTGGCAAAAGAACCTGCTGGATGACTGGATTTAATAGAGGAAACTGCGAAAACGCGAGTAAAACAAACAATTACACTAAAAGTTGGGCTCAAAAGTGTTCCTTATGACACGTCAAAGAAACCTAATCCATGGATATTGGCATGCAGCCAGGAATCGTGTTTCCTGACATTTATATGTGCCTGATTTCGACGCCGGGGAAATACATAAAGCAAATCTGACTGTGAACGCTTTATATAAATACAATATAGGTAGGTCTAAATCGGAGTGATCACTTATATCAATGTTATATATTTCGTCATATCGTCCAGCCCTAAAACTTGTATAGTTTTTGTCAGTGTTTATTTAAAAACACCCAATTATGCAGAATATAAGATGGTAAATATTTAATTGATGAGTTGTCAGCACAATATATTACAATACAATATATATGGTATGATTTTACCCCAAAATCCAACATTTTGACACAAAAAGATAACTGCAAAACATGTTTCTTTGCCTGGAGTCCAGCTGTTTCTGTGAATTGCAGCGACCTATTTGCTTCTTTTTTCTGTAGTTTTCAGCAGTCTGTAAAAAATATACCTCAGATTTTGTGTCAAAGCTATTTGTACAGTCAGTCGCAAAGCTATTTCCCGTTTTGGATGTGTTTTGTGTGTTTTTCGCGGCATTCACGCTGAAAACCAATGCTGCCACTCAGTCTATTGCCACTCAGTGGGCGTAACCTCAGTCATAACGGTCGACGGTGACGTCACGTGCATACCCTCTATAGAGGCCCATTGAAACGGCCGCTAATGAGGCATCTATGTATATCTATGGTTTAAACAGCATTTGCAACATTATATCATAAAGTATTTTAGTTTTTATATGCAGGCCTACAGTCTTTTTTATATCTCCTCCTGCTCAGGACGCAAATCTATCAGGAATCAGCTTTGAAGTTTTTTTTGACAAACTCATGAATGTGTTGTTGTGTGTAGTTCTAAACAGCTGGGAACTGGTAGGGATAACCCTAAAAAAAGATGAGAGGAAATTATGGAAGTGTGTCAGAGGGTTGGCTCAGTTATGGAGACTGTTTGGGGACCATGCATGCCCTCATTTTGTGGTAAAAGGGATGTTTGGGTCTGTCAGTGTGTTGCCTGATATGTGTCTGAACAGATGTACCTTTTCCTTGTGTATAAAAGTTCAACTGTAGTGATAAACACATTCATTTCTACTGTTGACATTAGTTGGAACTCTCCAGAGCAGAGATGATTATAAGCCCAAAAAAATATTAATATAAGACATACACATTAGCAAGCTTTTATGGGCTTGAGACAGGGACATGAAGTCATGGGATGTTGTTAAACTCATTCACATTGGAAGAGACACTATGTTCCACTAATGGAGCTTTTGATGAGGGGTTTTGTCTCACTGTGCTGGATTAGAGTTCAGTCACCACCAGCCACTTAAAAAGTACTTTGGGACAAGGTGTGTTGAAATTATTTTTAATAACGAAAATCTGTTTTTTCTTCTTGTAAATAGAAAAATAGGGTAAATAATAAACATAGCTCTTTTATATATATTTGAAGCGTGCTTTTCTTTAGTAAATCAAGTCCTTGGATTTGCAGAGTTGTGACTGAATTAGGCCACAAAAGTTTCCACATCAAATGTTTCTACATGATTTGAGCCTGTCGCTTCCTTTTGCATTGTTTTCTTTGAGAACAAGCTCAGTCCCCTTGTGACAAACTCATTTTTTTCACAATTGCCCGAGTTACATTGTCATTTCTGTTGAAATGAAAAAATAATAATAGGCTATGATAAAAAGCAAATTAATGAGTCAAATATAGATTTGATCTGATACTCTAGTTAATGCAGAAGGCTTGTTTTGTGATTTCTGTTTAAGATGAGACACAATTTTGAATGATGTTATTATATAACAGCCTAAATAATTGACTAGCGGAATTTGGGCCAGTGGTGTCAGGAGCACAAAAACATCTAAATGGAGTTTTCCAAGTGAAAGTGCTGAATTTTCAATCATCACTGATAAACCAGAGATGTTGGGAAATGGATATATCTTTAATCTATGGAAACACACATTGTCTCAGCAAACAAAATCAACAATGGACACTTGTGAATCCTGTTCCCAGAGTTCACATTGGTGTTTTGGTATTAAGGCGCCATCTGATGGACAAACAGAATCACCACATTACAGTTTCTCTGGGAGGTGCAACTCTTAAAATGAAGTTAAAAGAAGAAATTAGCAATTATTTTATGTTAAATAATGTTTTAGTAATTAGCCATTTTTAGTAATAAAATGGATTTAGTCATTTTAGTTCTTACTAATACACTAAAAATGCTGGGTTAAAAACAACCCAAGTTGGGTTGAAAATGGACAAACCCAGCGATTGGGTTGTTTTAACCCAGCGGTTGGGTTAAATGTTTGCCCAACGTGCTGGTAAGTTTTATTTAACCCAACTGTTGTTTAAAAATTACTATTATGGCTGGCTTAAAATTAACCCAAAATTTGGAAATTAAAAATCAGACACAATCAAAATTACTAGAGGCAACAATAATAATCAAAAGGTGAACATTTATTAATAAGCAATGTAATAAATGTTTATTGTTTAAATATTACTCATTAAATTTAAATGTTCATTTATAAACATATTAATAAATGTTAATTTCCAACATTTTTTGGGGTTCATTTTAAGCAAGCAATACAGTCAATTTTAAACAATAGTTGAGTTAAATAAAACTACCCAGCAGGTTGGGCAAACATTTAACCCAACCGCTGGGTTAAAACAACCCAATCGCTGGGTTTGCCCATTTTCAACCCAACTTGGGTTGTTTTTTTAGAGTGTAGAAATAAAACCAGTCCATAATCAATTTTTAAATAACTGCAAGGCTCAAACAACTTCTTCCAGGAATAAATAATTTTTTTTCCTCCCACGTCACTTATTTGGCAGGAAAATATCTGTTTGTGGGCCAAAAATGAAGCTTATGATGGCCAGCCAGACTGACTGAAGTTCCCGAAGGTGTCCTGATGTGTTTCCCGTTCTCAAATTACCAACTTAAACTCTTAAAGGGCTAATAGAGAAACTGAAGGGGAGAGAGGCGAGTACATTATACTGTAAATATGCAGTAATTTGAATCGTATGCTCTGCATATTTGATTTATCGAGTGAAAGCGTGTCAGGACATCTGGAGTTTATTACTATTAAAAACACAGCTTGTGAAGACCTGCCTTTTCAGCATCTTCCTTCGAACACAGTTCCAGAATTTGAATAACAAACACCCAGTTGCTTCTGGAACTCCACCTGGCTCCATTTTAGCAGACTGACATTAGATAAGAGGGGAGTTTTCTTGGTTTTATTATATAATACAAACTAAACAAGACGGAAAGACATCAGAGGTGAAATATACAACATGCCTTTGTCATTGATAACTATACTTCTTTTGCTTGGAACTGCACAAACTCAAAGGACAACTCCTGATTTTATGATGGAGTATTTTCAGAGACAACTTCAGCAGCTGGAGGTAAGACATTTTTCCTAGGATAGCTTATTTTGTGGCCAAATAAGTTTATTTTAACAGTAACCAATAAAATATTTGAATGTATTGTACATTAGGCACTTTTAGGACATTTTTAAAGCTTACTATCAGCTATACATTCAGATATAACTCTTTTTATATACTGTGATTTTGCTAAGTATGTGTTCCTGGATCTTTTGTTGGTTCTGGAACAAATTTCAACAACATAACACCAATCTAACCATAAACTAGTCATAAAACCAGAGAAATTTAACAGTTTGATAATACTGATGTTCAGTTCCTGTTAGCCTAACTTTTTCCATTTCTCTACAATGTGACTGATAATTTGGAATGGTGCTCTAAGACTAACAAGGATGTTGATCCTTGTCCTACTTGGCCAAATCAGGGGGTCAAGGTTTAGCTGGCCAGCTATGTGAGTTAGTCCCTGCTAGTAGATGATATAACTACACCATTATGGAGACAAAAAGGATATTTCTCTAAAATAAATTTCAAGCAAATGCATATAAATCGCAAACACAATATAGTACTATACTATACTAGTACTACTAATATAGTAGAAGTTTTACCAGTCACCGTTATATTCATTTTAATTTTGAGTTTTAAAATATCTTGATCAGTCACATGGTATTTTTCTGTGCATTCATCTGAACAGGGACGACTGATCAAATGCGAGCAGGACGTCCAGCACTTCAGTCAAAGGATGTATGAAATGTCCAAGGAGATACATGGGCAAACGAGCAAATCGAACGTGTTGAAATCAGAGGTCAAAGGTCACATTGATACCCTCGCTATGCGCTTGGACCGAGTGGAGAGAGATGTGGAATACCTGCAGAATAAGATCCCTGACACCGCTCAGGTTGACATTGAAGACTCGCTGCTGGAGAACCAGATGAAAGAAGCCAAACTAAAAAAGACATCTGTAATCCCTAAGGGTAAAGGTAAATAAGAAGTTTAGGCATCTATCATTTTGAATTAAGCCCTAAATTTTTATTTTTTATCTTTTTTTGGTGTTAGTATTAGAGCATTACATGTAAACATGCAGATTAAGAACATTTAGTTTCTTGAGGAAAGCTGTATAAATAAATAAATTGTGTTTGAGCTGTTTAATTTTTTCAAGTCAATAAGACAATATGCACCAATATTCTAATTCTATACTATTTTGTCTAACAAAAATCAATTGTTTTAAATGGCATAAGTGAATTTAGGCATTACAACATTATAATGTACAGTATGAAAAATGGATATTTATTTTGAGATTTGCTCAGATGTATGTATATACAGAAGGGGCACGCCCCAGAAGGGGGTGTGCGGTAATGCAACACTGTTTGCTAACCTCCACAACAGGAAAAAGCGCAGAAGAAGAAGAACAGTCGATCTATACGATTATGTTTATGTGTAATCTGTCAAGTATTTCAACCACGGAAAGATGTCAATAAGACAGCTTGAGAATAATATCTCACATAGCATTACATTTACCACAGGCAAGTCATTTGGTGTCCACAGCATTTTATTTCACTAGAGAAATTAACTCTAGAGGGGAGCATTTAACTAAATATATGCACTATATTAGCTTATATATTAATTATGTTTCATTATATATATATTGTGCATTCC
Source organism: Mylopharyngodon piceus (assembly GCA_039654765.1). Lineage (NCBI taxonomy): Eukaryota > Metazoa > Chordata > Actinopteri > Cypriniformes > Xenocyprididae > Mylopharyngodon > Mylopharyngodon piceus. Next base: position 10,511,233 of record CM077459.1, on the reverse strand, counting down.
TATAAAAAAAATGGTAAATAAATGATGTAATCTACATTACTATATACAGTATAAATATAATAATTATATATAATTTTAATAATTTATATAGCTATAGATGCATAAAGTTGATTTTTTTATCTTGATTCTTCCAGACTGCAGTTCGGAGCTTGTGGGTATCAAGTCCCTCAAAATCGTCAAGAAGGCAGGTGACGCCAGTGGATCCTGGATGAAGGATCCGACGAAGGGTTCTGCTAAGATTTACTTTTTTAGCGGCACTCGAAACAATACAGTATTAGCATATACTTCTCTGAAGTCTTTCACCGAAGCAAACTCCACCAAAAAGACGGAAGTTATCCGTCTTCCTTTTCCCTGGCATGGAACCGGCCACATAGTCTACAACGGCTTCGTGTACTACCACAATGCAGACACCAATAATGAAATCCTGAAGGTCCACCTCAGCAACCGCACGGTGGCTGATCGGTTGCTGCTTCCTGGAGCCGGTCGAATGCCAGCTTATTCCCTCAGCCCTCACACCCTGCTGGATCTCGCTGTAGACGAAATGGGGCTCTGGTCGATCCATGCGGACCCAGACTTTGGCGGAAATTTGGTGATCACCAAGCTGGACCACAGTAGTCTAGCTGTGGAGCACATTTGGGATACCAGTTGCAATAGCCGTGATGCAGAAGCAGCTTTCATAATCTGTGGCACCTTATATGTGGTCTACAACTCCCACTATGGTGGAAGGTCCAGCATCCAATGCTTGTTTGATATCCATGACACCATCGACTCCGAGAGCATCCCTGTGCTTTTCTTCCCAAAACGTTATACCAGCCACTCTGGTTTGCATTTCCACCCCAAGGATAAGCAGCTGTATGCTTGGGATGATGGTTATCAGACCATCTATAAGTTACAAATCAAGAAGATATAAGATAGATCAGTTCTACATATATAGAATCAAAAGAGCAGTTACAATAAGGTCTTTTTAACCAGCAGTGCTTTATTCTTCTTCCCAATCACATCTGATCTGCTTGTGATTTAATGAAAAGCACTTTGTAGTGCACTTTGTTGTTGTGCCAGACTGTCATTTCCTGAAAAACAAAGGACTCTTTGGCTTCCTAGGTTCAGTCAGAGGACCGCTAGTATCGTATCTGCACTCTTTCTATGATTTGAGACAATAAAAGATGTGTATCCAACAGCAGTACAGAAATAAATAGCATTATTCAATAAGAATATCTCCAATGTATCTGTCAAAGAAAATATTTTGTAGAGAATTTGTTGCCATTTCAAATTCACAGTACTTCTGAGGTGGACGGGGATCATGCATTGAAATATTAAAACTATAATGTGCACCATACAAAGCACAAATTGTGTGTTAATTATTTTTATGACATATTTTGGCAATACATAATCACTGATAATACTTAATAATAAGTAATAATTTAACTAATTTGTTCCACATCAATTCTTGTCGTTGTCGGCCTGTATTTGCCATGGTTGTCCCTATTAGTCCAGAATGTAGGTTCCCACCCTTTTTGACCAATGAACTTATATGACTTTTCCAGCTGTTTTGATTACTTGTTTAAATATTTTTTATAGTAATCATTTTATATCACTAAATCATGATTTTAACATATTTCCAGGTTTATTTTCATGAGCCATATATACTTTGGTCTCTTTAAATTTAGTTTTTAGCTGGCAAATGTGTACCTGCGCAGATAAACGTTATGCGCATGCGCACTTGTACATGTTTGCTGTATTTGTCATATTTGTGAACTTGAACGGCCTGCACAATAGATGGCGCTGCTATTCTCCCCACAGATTTCCAGCACCACCTGAACTAGCTGGAACAGAGCATATTTCAAGACAAAGGCGACACTACAAACAACGTATTGAAATGATTATTTTATGAGTTTATTTCATACTGTAACAAAACACTTTAGTAAACTAAAGAAAAACATTTTCCGCTCTTGTGCTTCTTAAAATATCACCCCCACGTTATCTATACCAAATTAAAATAGTTCCACTATACTTTTCCCGCATTATTATGAGTGTTATTTTAGTTTTATTATAATATGGAAATAGTTTCACGATAAGACCCGCCCCTTACAGCACATGACAGGTGATTGGTCAGATGAAATGTACCTCATGTGGCTTTATTATATGGAGCAACGCAGTTCGACGATAACAGATGAGCGGGACGCCAACTGACAACAAGAGGATTTAAAATCAGTCGGGATTGAGAATTAATTACAATACAGGTAAGTTGAAATTTTAAAAACATCCTGTCAACAGAACAACTTTTTCGTCATTTTAAGCAGCTTTAAATAGTCTTGTAATGTCATACATAATATCAAGAAAGTTTAGGTGCAGTAACATGGCTCCTCGTCATAAATTTAATTTAAATCACATTAATTGATCATATCTGCCATTGTATTATTATTATTAATGAAACATTTGTGTGTTGTACAATATAGGATCAGAAAAGTCTTCATATTTTGCATAATATGAATAACATGGATAAAAATTGCATTATAGTGTAGTGTTTATGTGAAGTTTAATATCTATTGCAAATAAGTTGGCTGTATGAATACATGAAAACTTGAAATGGGAGTGAATATAATTATTTACATTATTAATTAGTACACCAGTAAGCTGTACTGTCATATGATGACCATGTGAAGTCTATTATAATGCAAAAAAAAAAAAAAAAATGGATTTAATGAATATATAAAAACTTAAAATGTGAGTGAATATAATTCACTCCCATTTAAAGTATTCTTGCATTACATTATATAGTAGTACACCAATAAGCTTTACTATGATGACCAAAATCACTGACCAGAAACTTAAACTCAAACGTGATTGGTCTGTCAAATCCTGAAGGATCTAGGTAGATAACTGGGTCATACAGTGTAGGATGAACGGTCTCAGATTAGCCATTATCTGACCGCATATTCACAAAATATTCTGCTATTTGTTCGACACTGAAGCCTATTAGAGTTCTTGTCTCTGCCTGTTACCATTCATTGTCCACGTTTGTTTTACTGCCAGTTTTTATTATAGTGCATAAAGCCTCTTCCTTCAGTACTGACCCCAGTGGGCTCAGTGAGCAGCCACACTCTGTGCTGCAATGGAGATTTCACTTGGTAATGACTGTGGGGTTCAACAAAGCTGTCTGTGAAGATCATGTGCTTAGAGAAAAGGATAAAGGCTTTTTTATTTGTCCACTTCCCCTGGCTTCTGAAAACAGCACACAATTGTATTGTTCTTTGATGACAATACCGTAGAATGTTTGCCAAATTAAAGCATTTAGAAATTGCTTGTGGATGAACATTTTAGATGTTACAGCATAGTGTTTGTTTAAACGACCATGTTATAATGTGTAGTCTTGAAATAGTTTAACATTTCAGAGACGTTTAATGTTGAATCATGTATGCCTTTACAGTCTTCATAACCTTTAACTTCTTTCTCCGTCCTGCTAAACCCTCACCTTTCTGTATTCGAGAGAAAGAGATTTTGAAGTCTAGGGAGATCGGTGAATATTGCTCACATTAGCAGTTCTTTGCATCATGGCAGTTTCTTGTTAGAGCAAATTTAAAGTACGATGTTGGTTTTTGATTGATTTGTTTTAATTATTTGTGGTGGCAACGTTGAACACGAGTAAGTGGTTTATGAAAACAGGCGAAGCAGAGCGTTTATATCGTTGTTTTCGAAGAGACACTGAGCCCTCAGGCTCTTCTACTGTGTGATTATTGTGCCCTTATTTCCATAGAGGTGCACACACACGTCCTGACTGACCAGTTTTACCACAACCGTTTCATTCCCAGAATGATAATTTGAAAATTGTAGTGATTCTCTCACTGATATCAAGTAGTTAAAGACATAGTTCACACAAAAATAAAACGTCTGTCATTATTTACTCAACTTCATGTGATTTCAAACCTGTATGACTTTATTTTCTTCTGCAAAAGAAGATATTTTGAAGAACATTTTGCCCGTACAGTGAAAGTTAATGGTGACCAAAACAACTCTTGTTGTGTGTTTTCTTCTTTGCATGCAATACAATTAAAATAAAACTAACTGTTTACTGAAGTTTTGTGCAGTATTATACAGGGATTCAATCAATTCTGCAGTGCTGCATCCAAAAACTTTGGCAGCTGACTTTTTGCCTCGCTGCCTTATCAGGCAATGACTTTGCGCACAAAGGTACCTCTCGAAACTGATTTCGGACAGACTTCTGAGGCAGTGTAAAATTTTAATTATCTACAACAAAATAGAATGAGCTTTGGTGATAACTAATATTTAATTACTACAATAGTAATTTCTTGCTAGAAACTACATCAAAAATGGAAAACATTGATCAAAAATGTACATTTACACAAACTGACCACTAACCACAACTTTCAGACGCCATCTTTATTTTTTAGCTCAACTGTCACAGAATGGAAAGCACAGGATTGTGGGATATCAAAGGCAGCGAAGGATACATCTATGCTGCCTTCAAAAATCGATCAGATGAAGGTATTTAGGAGACAGAAAGTGAAGCTAACATTGGATTCAGATGTGCCTTGATGCCTTCCTAACTCGGAATATGTCATTTTTAAAGGGATAGTTCACCCAAAAATGAAAATTCTGTCATTAATTACTCACCCTCATGTCATTCCATACCCGTAAGACTTTTGTTCATCTTCGGAACACAAATGAAGATCTTTTTGATGAAATCTGAGAGATTTCTGTCCCTCCATAGACGGCTGCGCAACTGTCACTTTGACGCTTCAAAAAGTTCCTAAAGAGATCGAAAACTAATCCATATGAATTGAGTGGTTTAGTCCAAATTTTCTGAAGAGATTCGATCACTTTAAGAGATTCAATTTAGGCTTTTATTCACATATAAACATTGATCAGCGAACATAAACAGAAGCTCTACCGAGCCTGCTTGACGCGCGAGAACAAACCTCTTCCGGAAGCTCAAACGTGCTGCGTAACACACGAGAATGAACCTCATTGGTTCTCGCACGTCAAGCAAGCATGTGAGTTGATGAATGTTTATATGTGAATAAAAGCCTAAATTCAATCTGTTCATCATATAAAGCGATCAAGTCTCTTCAGAAAATTAGTTAAACCACTCAATTCATATGGATTAGTTTTACGAATTCTTTATGAACTTTCTGAAGCGTCAAAGTGTCAGTTGCGTTGCTGTCTATGGAAAGACAGAAATCTCTCAGATTTCATCAAAAAGATCTTTATTTGTGTTCTGAAGATGAATGAAAGTCTTACGGGTTTGGAACGACATGAGGGTGAGTAATTAATGACAGAATTTTCATTTTTGGGTGAACTAATGCTTTAAGCTTTCGGACGCAGCCATTGAATCATTCACTCAGTTCTCTTTCTCACAACACTCTCTCTAAAGAATTATGGGAAATGTATTCTTAAAGCTGAACAGCATTATATCAAGGCAGTTTAAACTTTTAAATTATTTAACTATAAAGTTTCTGTTATTATTATTCAACACTATTATTAAACATGTATAACTATTATATTCTAATTAACTCAGAACAACCCCAATGACTTTTATTGTATGGGCAAAAAATATACTGAGACATTTCTAAAAATGTCTTCTTTTGTATTCCACAGAATACAGGTTGGGAACAACATGAGGGTGAATAAAGTAAACTTTTAAGTAAACATGTCCCACTCAGTGCAACACAATCCTCAGTGCGCTTTTGTTTTCTGAGGCCTTCGAAGGCTTGTATAGTTAAATACAGTTTAATGAGCATCTAAATGTGTCCATCACTCACTTCAGCTGTCACACTTTGAGCTATTTAAATGAATTCTTTTGTCACTCTTTGATTTAGATGTGTCCATCCACTAGGTTTAGGAATCGATATCCAATACCCAGTTGCATTCTGTACAAAATACTGGAACCTAGAAGAGGAAACTAACTTGAACGTCTACAGTTGGCATCTGACTTTCTGTGAACCCCGCACTGTGGACTGAGTTAGAGAGCTGTGGAGATCCCATGCAATATGCATTGGGCAGTATTGATGTCAGGGACCTGTAGGACAGAGGCGTGACGTTTTGCCCCATGAGCAGGGTTTTCCTGTGCCGAGCGGCTCGCTGACATTTTCACGGGCCTTGGTACCACAGTCGAATGCACCTGCTCAGGACTGACATTTCTCTTGTTACTGCGGAGGAGTGGAGCATTCAACCCAGCTGCCAGAACGCATCCGCTCCGGTGAGTAGAGCTCGGGATCGGCCAGGGGTTGAGCCCGAATCGAACTTACAACCGCCTACACCAAGTCATGAATCATTCCGCGTACAGTGGTCCAAGTGAGCTGTTTTGATCTCGTGGACATTCTGACGTTAATATGTGTGGAAGTGTTATGTGAAACTTCTTTATTAATACAACGAAGCTTCCTCTCAGTCTTCCGCTTGTTGATCACGCTACTCCTCCTGTGGTGTAGTCATAAGGCTCTGCAACTCTATCCCTTTGTTATTTGAACCAGGTTTGTTGTGGATGACTTAACATGTTTGAAAAGTAACCTGTATTGAGAAAGTAGCTTGTGGCAGAGCATAAACCTGCTTGTACCATCGCGTTGTCTGCAGCCACACAAAGTGTCCAGATCCCACAACAATGAGGCCTTGTGTCAGCTCGCTGCGTTTAAACTGCGCTTCAGGTCACCTTTCTAACATTATAGTGCGTTTAACCAAGGTATGCGCAGTGCCCACACGATATGTCACCCAGTCAGCTGCTTACTGAACACACGCACACACATCAGGATGGTTTAATGCAGAGTGCTGAGTGGGGACGGTTAAGCTGTTTGAGGACTGCTGTCTTTGATGTTCTCATATTAAGCTGTGTTGACGTGCGGGGTTTATTGGTCTGACACCTAATGCTGATGCCACTTCCTCCCCCTGCAGTATTTCTGCCCAAGGCTGCTTACAGTATGTGTTGTTTTTTGGTTTTACTGTACATAGTGGGAATTGCTAACAAAATGGATGGAAAATACGTATATGGAATGGCTTCCAGGCAAATTAATAACAATTAAAAATTATTATTAACATGGTTTTAGGTTTCAAGTAAGGCCATAGTTGGCACAGCGGATTTATTAACATAATATTTAATATACTATTTTTTTTTTTTTTAAGATTTAAGATGTAATGTTTTTGAAAGAAGTCTCTTTTCTCACCAGTGCATTTACTTCTTAAAAAATACAGTAAAAACAATGATATTGTGAAATATTAAAATTTAAAATAACTTTGCTATTTTAATGTTTTAAAATGTAATTTATTTCAGTGATGCAAAGCTGAATTTTCAGCATCATTACTCCAGTCTTTAGTGTCACATGATCCTTCAGAAATCATTCTAATATGCTGATTTGATGCTCAAGAAACATTTCTGATTATTATATCAATGTTGAAAACTGCCATTTAACATAAAAATATATTTAAAACTGAGCATTTTTTTTTTAAAAAATTCAAAATAAGTGAGGATAAAGAAGTCTTTCCTCAAACTTATTGCTTACTTATATTATAAAATGGTATTTAAAAAAATTGCTATACATACATACAGCATATTTAGAGTTAAATAAGTTCCTAAAGTGATATTAGATAGAAGTTTAAGGCCCATTTACACCAAGAATGATAACTATAACGGTAACTATATTAGCATCCACACCAGCGGACGATATCTTTCTGTTTTATTTAAGGTTTTACGCATATGGTGGTGTGTTCTTTATGAAAAGTTTTTTAGTTTTTTCTCAAATTAGATCCTCTTTCTAAAAAAAACAAGAAATATCGCAATATATCGCCTTTCTTACAGTATCGCAATATATCATATCGGAACCCCTGTCTCGTGATACGTATCGTATCGCCAGATTCTTGGCAGTACACAGCCCTAGTATTCAACTTAAGAAGAAAGTGTAATGCCTCTCGCAATATCAAAACGCTTACACTACGTCCTGCGCCTTCCGTATTCAACTTACGAAAAAAGTTGAAAAAAGTTTTTTTCGTAAATTGAATGCAGATATTTTACTTTATAACTTGTTAAATATGGATATTTCTCTTACACAAACGCATTGCTTCACTTCAGAAGGCCTTTATTAACCCCCTGGAGCCGTGTGGAGTACGTTCATGATGGGTGGATGCACTTTCTTGAGCTTCATACTCGTTGGTCCCGTTCACTGCCATTATAAAGCTTGGACGTGTCAGGGTATTTATTAATATAACTCCGATTGTGTTCATCAGAAAGAAGAAAGTCATATACACCTAGGATGGCTTGAGGGTGAGTAAATCTCGGGGTAATTTTCATTTTAAACACTAATCCTTTAAGCACGCGCTGTCGTCTGTCGCTTTAAATGCTCGAGCTCTTTAAAGCAGGATGGATTCTGATTGGCTGTCAATGTTTTTATCGCACATCAACTGAAAAAAATCATTCTGAAAGTGATTCCAACGAAATCGTCCCTCTGTGCTATTATATGTATATAGTTGTGATGTGTGGACTCTGCTATTCTTTTATATTTAGAATGATTTTTAGAACTATATCATTATGATCATTATAGTTATCGTTCTTGGTGTGAACAGGCCTTTACTAATGATTACTCAGTCTCATTAGTGCATCTGCTCCAAAGTCCAAACATGTTCATGGTCACAATTTTCCTGTATTTTAGTAAAGGACAACCTTGGATGAGCCTGTTTATCATTAACTGTAACATAGCTAAAAAAAAATACAGGGACTTCCCACAGTAGTTTCTGCTACTCTAAACATCCTGGAGTAAATTAAGGAGAACGGTTATTCTAACACCACAGTTTGCTTTTTGGCACCAGACGCTGGGCTCACAGTCTCTGACAGTTTTTGAATCAAATGATGAATTGCAGTAGCTTGTTAAAACACAATAAGAGAATTAGTTTGCTTGTTTGGTTTCACAATATATCAAAGGGTTTGGGATCCAAAAGGTCTATAGATTCTTGAGTGTCTGCTTGCGAGTGATATCTAGAGAAAATACTTGTCAAAACTTGTCACATGTCGAAGTAATGTGACAAGACTAGACTAATGTGTCTTGCAAGAGGAATCTCTCGAAAACATGTCCAGGTCACATTTCACCCCAAATCAAAAAGGGAAAAAAAATTATATTTTGCATGAAGAAACCAAAGATTACTTTAGTTTTTGTTTGTTTGTTTGTTTTATTTCTTGCAGTGTGGAATTGTTTTTTATATATATATCTCAAATAAGTACATATACAGTGTTGGGTATAATGCATTACTAAGTAATTAATTACTGTAGTTTAATTACATTTCCCTTGAAAAAGTAAAGAGAGGGATTACTCTTAATTCTTCTGTAGTTTAATTACAGTTACTTCTGATTTTATTGTTTAAATACTGAATAGACTATAGAACAATTTTTATTTAAAACAATAGTGGATTTGACATCAAAATTAAGTGTCTAACGAAAAAATGTATGTTTTTAATGTAACTTTCTCCCGTTAAAGGGTTAGTTCACCCAAAAATGAAAATTACCCCTTGATTATTAAAATAACTAGCTTCTGGCAGACGGCCGTCAGGGGTTACTCGATGTGCGTTTTAAATAAGGATATTTTTCTTACACAAACGCATCGTTTCACTTCAAAAGGCCTTTATTAACCCCGGAGCCATGTGGATATCTTTTATGATGGATGGATGCACTTTTTTTGGGCTTCAAAATCTCATCCTCTATTCACTGTCATTATAAAGTTTGGAAGAGCCTGGACATTATTTAATATAACTCAGATTGTATTCATCTGAAAGAAGAAAGTCATATACACATAGGATGGCTTGAGGGTGAGTAAATCATGGGGTAATTTTAATTTTTGGGTGAACTATCCCTTTAAATACTTTGTTCAGTTCGAGAAAAATATATATATACTTAATAGTCATCTAAATATATATAAAGTACTGTTATGATGGTTGTAACAAGATCTTTACATTTTCCAAAGAAAATTACAAGAGTCGTGAAAAGGTCACCTCCACAAGGCAGATTACTATGGTATTCAGGGTGGTTGCTACTGACAAAAGTCTAAATAGCCCAGAAAGTTCTCTGTGATATCCTGGTCTCTAGATATGACTCGTGTCCTTAGTTGGGATCAGGTTCAAACACTTCATTAAAAATCTGTTTCCCCTCTCAAAGCCTCCTCATGAATAACCCGTGGTTTGGATGACCTTGCAATCTCTGTGAGAAACAGTGTGAACGGAAATATTCAGATATGCAGTTGTTGGGTTTGGGCGGAAAGAGCCTTTTTTTTTTTTTTTTGTAACTCAAGGTCCTGCTGTTTGTGTTGGCTTATCAGGGTTTTGTAAACACAGAGGATCTAAGCAGCCCGGGGACTTTAATACTGTCCGGCATGTGTTGTGTGTGATGCCACCGGTCATTACTGAGATAGCAGCATCAGCGTTCAGTCACTGGTGACTCGGTCACACTCTTGAGTATCAGGAACACTGAGGGGAGTGGCTTGTATTGGAATGTGTCAACACTGATAGAAGCAACGCTGACTTACTGGTGAGAAACATTTCAGAAGTTGTATTACTTTTCAGCTAAACCAACAAGATTTATTTGAGAAACTTAGTAGTAAGATCCATATGCATTTATAGTACTGACTACTTTACAATAAGTACTGCTACTTATTTTTGAAATTTTTGATTTTGTTAATACTTTTTCTGTAGAAAGACAAACATAAATAGTGATGAAAGCCAAAATATTAAATGTCGCAGATGTATATTTACAGAGTAATCCACTATTTTGTAGAGGGGGATCAAAATGACCATTTTCACCTGAGATTTGGAGCCAATTTACAGGGGTGTAAAAATGACTTTAGAAAGATGGCAGCATCATTATTTTATTTTTACACAGAAATTGGTAAGTCTATTAGTAAAATCTGTTGACTTTAGCAATCTTTGTTTCATTATATGCCAACGGTGACTGTTCAAAAATGGCAAAAAGCACTTCTTGTGTTTTTTGCCTCACGTTTGCATGCCTGTAACTCAAGAAGTATTAAAGATAGCTTAATATCCTTCTAGATTCTGGTTCTTAACAAACTTTCCTTTTGGTATCTTCATTGATGGTATCTCGATGGTTCAATCCCAGAGGTATAGAGATCTTAATGCGGCTCCATGAGTAAATTGGTAAATTGTACATTTTCAGTGGTCAAAAACCAATTGTGGATCACTTTGCATACAGCTGATACTTTTCACTGAAAGTGGGTAAAATTCAACAATTTGATCATGGAGCTGCTTTGAGATCCCCATATCTATGGGACTGAACTATATAGGACCTTGAAAATGAAGATTTCAAAAGGAAAGTTTATTAAGAATGAGAATCTAGAAGGATATTAAGATATATTTAATACTTTTAGAGTTACAGGCATGCAAACTTTGGAAAAAGGACTATTTATGGCACCGAGACAGGTATGATCTATGCAATTGACTCGAGTTGATAGAAAAACATGACATACATTTCTAGTTTCAACAATATTTGTTCTTCAGATATTCCTCTTTAAAAGAAAAAAGTATCAGCTGTATGCAAAGTGACCCACATTTGGTTTTTGACCACTAAAAAATGTGTACAATTTACTCATGGAGCCGCATTAAGATCTCTATATCTCTGGGATTGAACCATCGAGGGCCTTTAAAATGAAGATTCCAAAAGGAAAGCTTGTTAAGAACCAGAATCTAAAAGGATATTAAGATATCTTCAATACTTTTTGAGTTACAGGCATGCAAACTTGAGGCAAAGTGCTTTTTGCCATTTTTGAACTCTCACCGTTGGCATATAATGAAACAAAGATTGCTAAAGTCAACAGATTTTACCAATAGACCTACCAATCTCTGTGAAAAAAAATAAAATAATGATGCTGCCATCTTTCTGAAGTCATTTTTACACCCCCGTAAATTGGCTCCAAATCTCAGGTGAAAATGGTCATTTTGATCCCCCTCTACAAAATAGTGGATTACTCTGTAAATATACATCTGCGACATTTAATGTTTTGGCTTTCATCACTATTTATGTTTGTCTTTCTACAGAAAACATATTAACAAAATCAAAAATTTGAGCCAGGGAAGTTTCTGAAATTTGGTTGATTTGACATGGAATGACCCTATTGATTTTTGATCTAAAGGTCAGAAGAATTTGAGTTCAACTTCCTCAGGAGTGTTTGATTTCATATGGTCTTCAGGATTTTTGTGATCCAGTAAAATTCCTAGCAAGTTGTACTTGATTCCTAACATATAAACCTTTGGAATGATTGAGGAAATGTGATATTAATGAGGTCTTGGGATTAACTTTGTTATTTGCTTCTCATGCTGTTTCTATAATGTGCTTTAACTGTAGTTGACTGGCGTTGAGCCCAGGTGAAACACACCATACAATACATATGGAGAAAATGATACACAGGTGGAGCGTTTGAATGGAGAACTGTCCACTGTGGAGAAATAAAAAGCTAAACCACAGAAGATGTAATGGGAACAATCTCTTGAAGTGATTAGTCAGGTCGTAATGGTATGAAACAGATGACACAGGAGAACTACTATGGTTAACATTATATTTGTCAGACTGATTTAATTGCCTACACTGAAATTGCTGAGTTTGTGGCTCAGATAAGAGCGCCTGAGTCAGGAATCTAAAATGGTTGTGATTTCTCATGAATGGCAGGACATCGAGGGATTGGAATGAACAAACCTGCAGATTATTGGACGTGAGACGAGAAAGAGAATGGTAAAACTTGTTTCGAGAGACTTATTTAATAAACAACAGAGGTATATTTCTTTGCCCTACAAACTGTGCCACCTTATAATAAGTGAAGAGTCAGCGTGATCAAATAAGACGTGACTCCTTTTTTAGGGCAGATAGCACATGACAGAAAGCCTACACACCCTTATCTGCTCGAATAACTGGGGTGTGTGCGCAATGCATGAGGTTGTACTGGATTTTCCATTTTTGCTTGCATTAAAAAGCATGCTATCTATTAATGAACAGCACCAGGCTGTGCTCATCTCTTCTTGTCATTTAACTGAAGGCTTATATTCACGTTCTTATCAGGGCTGTGATTACAGTGCTGTTGTGTGTTTCAATTACGTTGTTTCAGCAGGGAAAGATCCCACCGCCCCGAATAGAGTCAACACTCTCTTGTCGTGTGAGGCTAAATTAAGCTACATAATGAACAGCATTGTGGGCCATGCACTCTTTCAGCACGGTTGCCCTCAACAGTTGCCTTTTGTGACCCTCCACCCGACTGGCATGCGTCTGTGCTGCCCACTTACAAGATTACAAGTAGGTTAAATGTTCTGTTCATGATGTGGCCTGACATTTATAAAATATAATATCTTTTTGTTGTATGACATCCTTCTAATGTAATTCATTACGTTTTTGCTCTCTCTTGCTCTCTCTCTTGTATAATTAGTTTAATAAACAAGATTTTTATATTTTCTGAAAAGTCACCGCTATTATTCAGGAGGAGTGTTCTGAGGCATCACTGGGGTGTTGCTATGCTGTTGCTAAGGTGTTCTGGGTGGTTATTATGAGGTTTCTCACTAGTTACTAGAACCCTCCCCCACTTTTTCACTTATATTATAATTCTCCATTTAAAATTGCATTGTGAGTTGCATGATTAATCGTTAAAAGATTGCGACCTCGATTCAAACACGCACGCAATCTGTGCCTATTAAACCAATGACAAAATCACACCGGAACATTCAAATCTGTGTTGGCGCTGCCGCTGACCCAGAGAAAGCAGTTATATAGACTGTAGGTATGAAACAGCTTCACAAACAGTCTTTTTAACTACACAGTATTTCACGGTTACAAATATTCAAATTATCATAGAAGTACTGGGATAAAAGTTTATATTTCATATATAAACACTAATGTTTATGGTAACGAACAAAATAGGGCAAATCACCTTTTGAAAGTAACTTGGCGCTTCAAATAACGATTGTATTGATTACATCGTTAGGCCACTAGGTGGCGACAAATGACTGTTAAAAAATGTATTTGTCATTGATCGTTCATTTAAGGGATTCGTTCAAAAACGTTGATTCATCCATTATTGAAACAAGTGAAGTATTTATGAGTGAGTCATTGATTCAAAGTGATTTACTAATTCTTTCAAATTAATTAAACATTTTTAAATAGACAGCAGCAATTAACATTTTGTCAGTAATTTTCTCTAGTTATTGTTAATGTCTATCATTGATAATATGTTAATGCCTCTTTATTTGAAATGATTTAATAAAGTAAAAATAAATAAAAAAAATAAAGTAATTTTCTCTAGTAAATTGCATGTTATTTTGTTTAATTGTCTGTTCAGAATCATGGGAGAATCTCTATTCGCCACAAAAAAATTGTGATTCTCAATTTATCCAGAATCGTGCAGCTCTAATTGTGAGAATAAAGTTACATTTATGAAAAATAAATTAGTTCTAATATAAATTTTTGTGCTCTTATACAAAAAATATAATTTAATAGACAAGATTTTTATATTTTATGAAGAAGCACGTAAAAGTTGCCGGTGCTACTATGCTAAAGCGTTCTGAGCTGTTGCCAGATGCTAATGTTTTTTCCTGCTATGCTGTTGCAAAGGTGTTCTGGGTGGTTGCTAGATGGTTTCTAAGGTGTTTCAAGTGGTTACCTTGTGGTAGCTCACTGGTCTAAGTCAAAAGAGCCCACATCTAAGGCCGTGTGTCCACCAAAGCGTTTTTTTCCAGCGGCTAGCGTACTTTTCCAGTTGTTTTCAATTGGAGCGCCACGCTTTTTAAACGCCAGGAGCATAAGGGCTCGTTCACACAGAACACGTCTTTGTGTCTAAAAAAGGTTTAAAAAAAAGCACACACAGAACATGAGGGTCTAGAGATGCACTTTTGAGACGTGATGCAATAACAATAATAGAAATAGGCGAACAGCAGAAAAGATACTATTTTTTTTTTTTGGCGTTTTTGCCTTTATTATGATAGGACAGTGATTAGACAGGAAGCGATCACACTCCTCTGCCATGTTGTCTTCAAATAAAACTGTTGCCATGCCAACTTGCTATTGTTAACAGAAACTCGCAACGCTTGCCCCGCCCTCGAGTTCTTCTGATTGGTCCACTGTTTTGGAACTAACATTGATGAGCGGCGCTGCGTGTAAAAGTTGAAATTCTTTTAACTTGACGCGGTGCTCATGTGCGAGGCACTGCAAAAGACGCGAGCATGCGGTCATACACGTCCGTCTAGTGCGCGTTTACATAGAAAAACAATGTTAAAGTAGCGCATTGGAATATTAAAACGCGTTCTATGTGAACGGCCCCAAACGAGGCGCTGAGCGTCTTTTTTACGCTCGCCGTTTTTTACCGGTCACTTTGAGTTGAAGAATGTTCAACTTTGGGTAAAACGCTGCGCTCATCACTGTCATTTTGCACACAGCCGCCCAATCATGGTGGAGGAGGGGCGGGACAAATACCACACCGACCAACCGCCACATTCTGCTTGTACAACATCAACAGATGACAACAATAAGCATAATAATGGAACAAAATTATTTAAAACAAGAGCTAGAGCAAATACTCAACATTGTATCGACATTTTTATATTGAAACAGTACAGAAACAAACTAACTGTGAAATGAGACACTAGTAACACTTCCGCGGATATTCCGTATCATAGCAAGCAAAGCGTCTCAACTGAGAAAAAAGCTGCGCTTCCAAGGCACTCTCAAGCGTCCACAGCTAGGCATTTTCAGCAGAGCGTCTATAGCGTTTTCAGCTGGCTAAAAACGCTTTGGTGGACACATGGCCTAAGTGTCTATTTTTGTTTTTTGAGGATTTGCTTGTATTATCATTCTCCATAAAGTCATGTCATAAAATATATACATATTGATTTGTAAAATCACATTGTGAGATTTGTGAGAAATAAAGTTGTAATTATGAGGAAAATAAGTTGTAATTGTGCAATAAAAGTACAATAAATTCCTTTTTAATTCCTCTTTACTTCTTTTAAGATGTGGTCACATTAGCATGCAGAAAAAAACTTGAACCCGTTGTAAAATCTGCATATTTTTTGCCTTTGTGCGTAATTCCTGGTTGTGGATTCCTATTGAAATGACTGACCAAGCAATGGTAAATGTGACCGCACCTTTACTCTGAGGCAGAAACGGGCTTCCATAATTTAGAGAGGCTTAAGTGTGTGTGCCTAAATATATGATGTATGAATGTGTGTATTACACATGCCACAAGGCATGACAATAGGGTGAAACTTGACCCTGACAAGCTTAATTATTCTCAAATTTCCCTCCATCACTGAGGTCCCACAGGGAGAAAGTCAACCTGCCTCGGGATACGTCAAAGCAGAGAGTCAGGGGTTAACACTTGGGAAAATACCAGCTCCCAATATGGAGACCATTTTATATTATAGCTTCAGAAAGCATGTAGTCAAACACAAAGCATTTTCTAAACACAGATTTGTCATAGTGGACAGTATGATTTGTATTTACATGTTGTTGTATACCACATTTGCTCAAGGGAATTTATGTAATGTCAAGTTACATTGGCATCATCGTACATTACAGTCTTAGACACACCAAGCTGCTACTTGCCGTCAGATGAGATTCATGGTATTGGTTCACACACAAGATTAATTTTTTTACTCCACCCTCAATTTCGAAATGCACTTTCCCAGCAACCGTAATTCTGACTTTTATTCATAATGTTGCATAATTATATGACACATTTTTGCAGGTCACTGAGAAGCAAACCAGCAGATGCAGTAGACGGCTGGCGCCATGGCCTCAGATGCAAGTCACATGTTAGAAGCAGCCTTGGAACAAATGGATGATATTATTGCTGGTAAGACTTTCATTTAGCTTCAAGCCAATTTGTAATCCTCTTGACGAACTTGTGCAAGGATCACATTCTTCCTCGTGTTTGTAAAATAACCATGAACTCGTCCACAATTATGTCCATTGATTGTTTGCAGAATAACAAACAGGATATTTCAAAATAGCTTCTCAAAAAAAAAAAAAAGGGTCAGGTAAAGGTAATCTTGCAGTCTGTTTCTGATTGGCTGCTTTTCAGGAAGCGATCAGATAAGGGTCTGCTCCTATTCAATGTTTTTTTCAGCATATCTCTTGATCTATGCATGCTAATTGGATTCCCTCAACGCTACACGTGTGAAGCTTTTTGAAAGGATTACATGGTGTTGGATATTTTGAAAGAAAAGTGCTTGCCAAACAAAGGTAAAGCTAAATGAAAAGCCTTGGATAGTAAAATATATGGCTTAATGTTGGGGCTGTCAATTTAATATGTTAATTTAGTTATTTATATTAAAATGATGCATTAAAAAATGAATTCATTTAATTATGCCCTTACAAAACAAAGGCTATACATATATACATATTTATATATTAGGGCTGGATGATATGACCTAAAATCTTAAAAATATTAATTACAATAATTCTAAACACTATATATATATATATATATATATATATATAATTTATATAATATTTATAATTACTATAGTTTATTTAATAATAATATATAATATAATAATTGTATAATAGTATTTAAAAATATAAAAATAAAAATATAATATAAAAAAATCTACAATGCATATAATATTTTTAATATATAAAATTGTTTTATTACTAATTTAAATACTAATTATTACTAATTAAATAAAATTATTATATCTCAAAAATCTACTAGTATTGATTTTGATTTAAATGACTTTGAATTAGTTTAACTTTTTTAAAAGTATATATTTAGTTATTAATATATTTCATGTATTTAAAAATGTATTAATGTATTGATTTTAATAAATATGTGTCATGTTAATTATATATATAATTAATTATAATTTATATACGAATATAAAATTTAATTTATATCAAAGTATACAAATACTGTATGTGTGTGTATGTATATATATATATATATATATTTGTTATTTTATAATTGTTATATTACAGTAACTAATTAACAATAATTTATTATATCTCAAAACTCAACCAACTAGTATTTAATGTTTTTTTTTATGTATTTAATGTATTTTTACATGTATTAATGTATTGATTTTAATAAATATGTTATGTGTTAATTATATATGTATATATTTAAATATATATTTTATATATAAATGTATAATTAAATGTATATCTAACTATATAAAAATATATAGTATACAAGTATATAATTTATTTTATTTATTGATCGGCAGCCCTATAAGATATACCCTTATAAAGGTAAATAATGAGTAGTATTGTAGGGTGTGCACCTTTTCAGCACAACATTTTATAACAAAGCAAGTAACTGGCAGCCAGTTTTGGAGGGGAAACTCATACCAGGGTTGGGTAGGGAGAGGATGTGGGGGCTGTGAAGCCCCTCAAGCATTCTCAGCGATTGCCAACATGATTTAACTAATAGAGGATAAATGTTTAATGTGGGCAGTCAACAAATGACGGCTGGGGGGAAGGAAGGAGCGGAGCATGCAGTTTGCTGTCTGAGTGAGACAACAAGAGGTACAGTGCAGTGGACTCAGCTAGTGACAAAATCTGTGATAAACTGTTTATTTCAGTTTCATAACCTAAGGTCATACTACCATTAACATTTAGGCAAAACAATGTTAGCTTATTTACTTTTAATGTGGGATAAAAAGAGCAACATGAATAGTGATCTAAAGACCAAGGGCTCCTATTTTTAATTTGCAATTAAATAGACTTCACATCATATTTTTAAATAAATTAGTATTTTAATTGGATACATTTTTTTTAATTGAGTTAGGACTCGATAAGGAAATACTACGTTTATTTAAAATACATACTATATAAGATGTTGGATTGCATACCACACATAGTCTATTAGCTGAGTAGTCCTGCATGTCATGAGTTATAATTGTACAGAATGAAAGGCTACATGTGCCAAATATTACAGATGCAGGACTTCAAATGGCACGGGCTTATAAATCATTTGCTTATGAATTTTAATCATTTGAAACCATTAATGTTTAGTAATCAAATGTCATACCGTGAGGCTAATCCTGGATCTAGACTTTAAATGAGTGTCTGTCTGTGTGTGTTAAGAATAGGAGGGTGTGATGAGAGTTGACCACAGGCATGTTGCGTCTCTTTAGTTCTGCTGTGTGAACTGACTCATGACAATGGACTGTTGTTATTAAGAGGTTATCAAGGTTCTTGAAATGCCTCCACCTGCTGGTGACAGTTGGAATATCTCAATTACAATAAGGATGATCCAGCATTCTAGCCTTTTGTGACTAAGATTTTTTTTTTTTTCAAATAATTTCCAATAGCTTTATTTTATTTTGTTTTGTTTTGTTTTGTTTTATTTTATATTTTAGGTGTTTTTTTTTATTTATTTCAGGTGATTTTTATATTTTATGTAGTTTTATTTTTTATTTAAGGTGATTTTATTTATTTATTTATTTATTGATTGATTCTAGGTGATTTTTTTATTTTATTTATATTTTAGGTGCTTTTTTTTATTTATTTCAGGTGATTTTATATTTTATTGTATTTATATTTTAGGTAATTTTTATATTTTGTTTTGTTATTTTCGGAGATTTTATTTTATTTTTTAAATAATTTCAATTAAATAATTTAAATTTTTAAATAATTTAGGTGATTTTATATTTTATTTAGTTTTTATTTAGTAATTATTTAGTTATATTTTATTTTTAATTTAAGGTGATATTATTCTTTATTCAAGGTGATTTTTATATTTTATTTTATTGATATTTTAGGTGTTTTTTATTTATTTAAGGTGATTTGATTTTAAGTGATTTTATATTTTATTGTATTTATATTTTAGGTAATTTTTATAGTTTATTTTGTTTTTTATTTTCTGAGATTTTATTTTATTTATTTATTTATTTTTGTTTAGGTGATTTTACATTTGTTTTAGGTGATTTTATCTTTTATTTAGTTTTATTTTTTATTTAAGGTGATTTTATTCTTTTATCTAGGTGATTTTTTTATTTTGTTTTGTTTTTTCATTTTTGGAGATTTTATTTTATTGTATTTATATCTTAGGTAATGTTTATATTTTGTTTTGTTTTTTTTATTTTTGGAGATTTTATTTTATTTTTAAAAAAAAATTAAATTAAATAATTTAAATTTTTAAATAATTTAGGCGATTTTATATTTTATTTAGTTTTATTTTTTATTTAGGTGATTTTATTCTTTATTTAGGTGATTTTTATATTTTATTTTATTTATATTTTAGGTGTTTTTTAATTTATTTCAGGTGATTTTATATTTTATCTAGTTTTATTTTTTATATAAGGTGATTTGATTTTTAGTGATTTTATATTTTATTGTATTTATATTTTAGGTAATTTTTATATTTTGTTTTGTTTTTTATTTTCTGAGATTTTATTTTATTTTATTTTTTAGTTTAGGTGATTTTAAATTTATTTTATGTGATTTTATATTTTATTTAGTTTTATTTTTTATTTAAGGTGATTTTATTCTTTATTCTAGGTGATTTTTTATTTTATTTATATTTTAGGTGTTTTTTTATTTATATTTTAGGTCATTTTTGTATTTTGTTTAGTTTTTTTATTTTATTTTTTAAATAAATATTTTGGATAAATAGTTTTGGATTTTGCATTATTAAAACCTAAGGGATATTTGTGAGCATGAGTAGCAGAGCAAAAATAAATATTTCAGTCTGTAAATCAATATTTCTTTTTTAGTCTGTTTATTTGAAAGCATACTTAATTATTAATACTTATTGTAATATCCTTTTCCCTTACTGCAAATCCACATGTTTGTTTCATCATTATGTATAATGTTATACCATATCTGTTTTACTGATTTGTCCATAATAGGAATAATTCACAGAATTCTCCTGGTTCGGCACATTTACTAGCACAACAGCCCCCACCCCTTCATTAAAGCAACCAATGAGGTCATTTCATGCTCTCAGCCAAGCAAAACACTTGCGCCTGAATGCACAAATTACGCATTTATATAAACAGTTATGTACATTATGTCTCGCATTCTTTGCATGCATACTAGCAGAATCTCTTTGAAAGGACAAATGGTAACGATATAAATCTTATATTAACGGACCTGATTTTATTCCACGTAAACTAATGGAAAATTGTGTAATGTGCTGGCAATTGCATAAGATAAAAATTGACACCGAGGCCCTTATCCAATTGTCAGCTGTGTCTCTCTTTGTTCCGATTGGTGATTCTGGCGTTAAAAAATGGAGTGATGCCGTCATACACATTTTAAAGTGTTATAGAATCCTGATGGTTTCCAGATGTTCTGGTGCTTCCTGTAAATTTGTTACGTCTCATTCCATAGTATCCAGATGGGTACATTTGGAACTGTTGTTGTGTGAGTTGATGGAGGCGACACGTGGCTGCAGCGGTGTGGGTGATGGTTAATATGATGTGATGATGTATGACATGGCGTGATGCTGCATCTCTCTTTGCCTCTCAAGTCACTTTTTGCCCTGTTTGTACCATATATCACATCTTTTTTCACATACACTGCAAAAATGATTTTTTGAAATTGTAATTAAAACAAAGATTATTAGAGTACACTTTACAAGAAAATACTATTTAGTGTTATTTTAGTTTTTATTTTAGTTTTATTATAGTTTTATTAATATTTTGAATTAGCTTTTAGTTTTATATTATTAGTTTTCATGTTAATTTTTAGTCGTTTCTAATAATTCAACTAATAATTTTAGTTTCAGTTAACGATAATAACCCTGATACTATTTCAGTCTTTCTACTTCAAAACGTCATGTTTAATTCAATGTGTTACTTGTTTTTTGTAATTATTTGTGAAATTTACTAGCAATTTCTGAGTGAAAATTGCCTTTTGGCTGCTTTGATAAAAATAAAAGACATGGTAAGAAAAGAAAGAAGGAATGGCATTGAAAGATTTGGTGGATACGAACCTGTATCGCCCATATGAGCATATGACCACTAACCCATGAGTCTAACCTCTTCTATTTATTATTTAGTCTATCTTATGTTTCTGTCGGCAGGTTCCAAGGCTGCAGTGGGGTTCAGTAATGGGCTGTATGACCTGGGCTCTCCTGTGAGCGTCGGGCCCCTGCAAGTTCTCCAGCTGGCTGAGGAGCTGAGACTGGCACTGGAGCTGCAGGCCGGGGAGGAGGACCGCAACTCACTGCGCTCCCAGCTGCCCTGCACCACTGCGCAGAGCCTCATGGAGTGGCTGGAGAAAGGATCGGTAAGGCATATGAAAGTTAAAGCCTATAGAATGAATGTGGATTTTATGTTGGAATAGTAAAGTTCTGTCGTGAAATTCTAGATGGCACAGGCTGATAGGTCCTTAACTCAATCTGCTTGCAATCACATCATTCTTCCTGCTGTATCAGTAGCCAATGAGCTCGCTGCTCATTCTACAAATACTTAGTCAGCATTTGCTGTAACAGATGCAGTGCGCTTTCAGAAACCCTCCACCTTCCCCAGCTCCACCTGTATAGATCCCATACCCCCATATCTGTCGGGAGCTGATCGGAGATAGTTCTTTATGTATTTGATGATGTCAGCCTCAGACGATTCTGGATTTGACTGCTGTACAGCACCTGTATGAAGATGGAACAACTTGTATGACTCGTTTTAAGATATTATAAACTACAGCATTAATTACAAGATTTTCAGCCACCATCACTCATACTAACATACTGTAGCAATCCACAAAATAATTAAAGCTCTCTAAACAAGCATGGATAACCACCTAGATCAGTAATCCTCACTATTTCTTCCAAGTAAGCCACACCAGCAGGATAAAGTCAACAAGCAAGTCGCCACAATAAAAAACATGCACAGAAATACACATCTGCCTAGTACAATATGCAATGCATTTAGCCACTGCTATTCTAATAATACAAAACTGTTAAGGTGTACAAGTTGTTTTAAAGGTGGGGTAAGTAGATTTTCAAAAACGCTGTTGGACATTGTTGATATCCATTCACTGATGTCCAATTGTTGGAAAAAAAAAAGTCAAATTGACGTCAAAAAATCGACGTCAATTTGACGTCCACGCACTGATGTCCAATTGATGTCGAAAAAAAACCATCAAATTGACGTCAATTTTTTGACGTCCACACACTGATGTCCAATTGATATCAATATCCAATTGATGTCCAATTGATAAAAATATCAAATTGACGTCAAAAAACAGGTCAAAAATGCAAATCAAACTGACGTCAAAAAATTTACGTCCATTTGATGTCCACACACTGATATTCTTTCGACCATCAAAATAACGACACAAAAGCAATGCAATGAAAGAAAAATACAAAGTTCTATCATGAAACTCTAAATGCGCAGGCTAATAGGTCCTTAACTCAACTGCTCGTAATCACATTATCTATAGGACACAGATGATTGGTTCCTGCTGTATTAGTAGCCAATGAGCTTGCATGCTCAGTCTTCAAATACATGAGTAGCATTTGCCTTAGCAGTGCAGCACGCTTTCAGAAACCCTCCTCCTTCCCCAGCTCCACCTGTATAGATCTGCTACGGGTAATTCATGTACGCTATATTGTACAGCAGCAGCATGTCTTATTTTTCACAGCAGCGTGTTGTGTATGTATCGGCAGTAGCAAGTCCCGTACTTGATCTGCAGCAGCAGCAATAACAGCAACAGCAGCGTAGCAGATCTATTCCACCAAGTCTAGTTATTTAAGAACCATGGTCAGTTTTCATACAGGTTGATTTAAGCCTTTGTAAGGGGTAATTCACTTAACAAGTGTCCGTCTTCTAACTCAAGTCAGCTCATTCATTTTCTGAGCTTTTCTGTTTAGTCTGGTGCCATTCTCAAATTTTCATAGTTTAAGTTTTTTGGATAGTGTTTTCTTTACATAAATATTTACACAAAGTGCAGTGATACTGATGTTTTTCAGATGATAAATTAACATCTTTCAACATTTGTCATGTTTATGAAACAAAACCTTTTTAATGTAAATGTGGTGACATGATTATAAACAGCAAAAGACCCTGCAAGTGTTAGGACAATTCAATAGGCAGCTATACTGAGTCTTAAAGGGACAGTTCATATTTAGTATTATTTATATATTTATTAATATTTTATTAAAATAAAATATTCTTTATTAAATTAATATTTCTATATCTTTTATTTGTATGTTTTTTATTCTAGTAATTTTAGTAATTTTATGTGCTTTTTATTTTTGTATTAAATTTCTACTTTATTTCACTTCAGTTTTAGTTTTAGTAATTTTGGTACTTCAACTTCAACTTATTTTTATTTCAGTTAGTTGCCAAGTTAAAATTTCTAATTTTCACTTCATTTTACATTAAGTTTTTCCATCTAATAATTATATTTTATTTTAACTTAATTTCCAAAAAAAATTTTAATTTATTTTGAAACTTTTCTAAAGCATTAACCAAGAGCTCCATACAACCCTTTTCAACCAAAATGAATAATTAAATTATACATAGAAATATTATTGATAATAATAAAAAATTAAAATACAAAATAGATAAATAAATTCAAATATATATAAATTCAACATAAATGTACACATTTAAAAATAATCATATCCATATAAAAGAAAAAATACGGCTTGTGCACTATATTCCTAGTCCTCTGCAGTTATTTGATCACTTTGTGTGAAGAACAAATTGAAATCATTAATGACGTAAATCTTCCCCTTCAATGAGCTGTTCACTTGGGAACCACTGCAACTGAAGTGAATGATCCCTTTAAGTACAGACTTGTGCCTATTATAGGGTCTTTTCTCATGTGTCCCAGAGGCAGTTTCTGGCCCAGCATTTGCGTGTATGTTGCTTAGATGTTTTTAAAAGAGTTCGGATCCCCTCTGAGACATTCATTGGGCTGAACTTCCTGCCTCTCTCCCTCTTTTCCCTTCATATTCCTCTCTCCACACAGTCATTCTCTCCTTTCTCTACACTCTTTTGCTCTGCTTTAAAATCTATTCAGTCACTTTTAGCTCGGCTTCATCTCCTTTAGGGTAAGTCTTCAACTAACATCTCTGCTGACAGCTCATGCAACTAGATTAGTTTGTTGATCTGTAACCTGGCAATGCATGCATACTTGCTTTCTCAGAATAGTGTTTTTCTTGTTTTGCTGGTATTTGTTATTGGCAAAAACAGTCACAAGATTCATTTAGACAGTTATTTGTGTATCCCAATGGAAAATGCTCACACATGATTCTCATCAGCAGCCTGTGGTGATTTCTTCGTCAATAAACAGAGAAAATCTCAGAAAGTGCATAAGCAACCTGTTGGCGGAGCTCGAGGATCAGTCAAGAGCCGTGTTTTTGCAGGGATCTGACCATCAAGTTGTGGTCACATTTAACAATTTTTCAAAGGCAAAATCCAGTCATTTCAATAGGAATTCACACAATTGGGAATTCTCAAGATTTCCCTGCGCAGATTTCGCAATGGTTTCAACTTGGTCGTGTGGATTCGCCACGCTTACCAACAGAAAGCTGCTTGGTTTGAAAGTGCTTCAGTGCTTTTGACTGTGCTTCATCAAAGTCCATTTCAAAGAAAGTCTGTTCACTCGGCGGCCATATTTGCAACGCCTCCGGGCAGCTATTTCAGGAAACCAAGTCCTATCTACTTAAATGGGGGAATCCTGAAATCTCAAAACCTGCTTGCCACACCAACATTTAAATGAAATATTTTAAATCAACTTCAAAATCTGACATGAACTATCTCATAAATGCTGGTTCTTATGCACAAATAGCATTAAAAAGCTTGTATTTCAGGCTAGACCAGCCAACGCGCATGTGCAGTCCTAAGGCCAATTCACAGAGTGACGACAGATGGCAACAGACATTTTGTCTGGTTTTTATCGGATCAGTGTGTTACCCCTATCGGAGTTGGTTGGCTCTCGTTTTTGCCATTTCAACATGTTGAATCAGCATTTGTCGGGTCTTGGAATGTCTGAGAAATGACGTACTGTAATCCGGTGATTGTTCGCATTGGTCAGCGTCTGTCGGTGCAGGGTGAATTGGCCTCTAAGCGCTCGTCCCAGAACACTAACTGTTTAAATAGCAACTGGAGCGGCAGCTGCAGTGATGCAATGACTTTATTCAGAAGGCGGGACTTATTCCACCATATTGCGCGTTGCACTTTCTCCCATTCATAAGTAATATGAGTGCACAGTCTGTGTCTATCTAAAGTCTTTGGGCCCTATTTTAACGATCTAAGTGCATGGTCTAAAGCGCACAGCGCAAATGCACTTAGGGCGTGTCCGAATCCACTTCTGCTAGTTTAAGGACGGGAAAAATGGTCGGTGCGCCCGGCGCATTGTCTAAAAGGGTTGTCCCTATTCTCTTAATGAGTCATGGGTGTGTTTTGGGCGTAACGCGCAATAAGCAGCAGACCATCTACGGGAAAAGCCTTATCTTTATGCACACAATAATAATGTTTTACATTGTAATCCTTTTATTTTTAATATTTGGCATGTTTGTGTGCTGCTGCGCTTCCCTGTGTGTATAATAAGCAGAATGTACACGCGTTGTGCACCCGCATATAGGCGCATATTACTAATGTGCTCTTTAAATAACAAAACAAATATTGCGCCATTGACTTTAGACCAGGTTTTAGTTGGTCAGTGGCGCAGTCTATTTCAGTTGCCTCAAAATAGTAACGTCGGGCTGAAACTAGCAAAAAACACTTGCGTCGCGCCTGGTGCCGCATTGCGCCGGGTGTATGATAGGCTCCATTTGCTTCATACATCAGTACACTATTGATCAGTGTTGGGGAAAGTTACTTTTAAAAGTAATGCATTACAAATATTGCGTTACTCCCTAAAAAAGTAACTAATTGCGTTACTTAGTTACTTTTTATGGTAAGTAATGCATTACATTACTTTTGCGTCTCTTATTTGAAAAAGTAACTCATATATTTTGTTGTAAATTTAAAAGTAATGCGTTACTTTACTAGTTACTTGAAAAAAGTAATCTGATTACGTAACTCAAGTTACTTGTAATGCGTTTCCCCCAACACTGCTATTGATGATAGACTGGACCTTTTTACCCACAAAAATTTCTCTATAAAACCCAAGTATACTTAGTTTTTACAGTATACAGTCAAATGCATAGCCTTTCAAAGTATACTCATAGTGTGCGTGAACACAGGTGTCTGACATATGCACACTAGAAAGATTCATGCTTGTCCGGTCTGCACTATTTCTCTCCAAAAGTTATGAGCGATTAAAAAATATCTTGGTTTGTACTCATTTAAACTAGAGTTATGAGTATCTCTTGATCTCCTCACACAAGAATTCGTCAACGTAGGTGTCTATTGTCGTTGCCATCTTCAGTGGTTTGTTGTTGTTCTTGTTCTGTCTCAGTTTCTTTTCAACTGTGTTGCCACCTTGTGGACAAACTAATTAGTGCAAAAAATATCAAAGCGCATATGCGAGTTGAAAAAATCCAGCTGGGTGTTCATTCAGTATGTGCATACTGTGCTGATGACAAAATTCACATCAAAAGCACCCTAGCGTACACATAAAATCTGAAGTATACTTTGGGCTTAAGTCCACGGGGTCCTCCTACAACACAGCAGTCCTCTAAGTGTCTCTAAGAGGGATCAAGTACTCATGCTCCCTAATTGCAGCCGGTACAAACAGCGCAGGAAATGCGATCAAGTCCTGATAGTGAGACGTTCGCATTAGAGGGGCCGCATTACGCTTTGTTCTTACACGCCGTATCTGGCCCATGTTTACATGCACATGATGAGGAATGTTTGTGGCAGCTGCAGAAAAGAGATAAGAGAGGTCGTTCGTCTCATAACCTGATCTGAGACCTAAGGTAAAGCGTGTCTGTTTGATAGTATTAAAATATGTCTACTCTTGTTTATGTATGCATGCGCACGTGTGTCTGGTGTGTCTCCAGCTCCGCAGCTGTCAGGATCAGAGACTTTGCCAGGTGCAGCTGAACTCCCAAAGCTCTGGATAAGTTGCGTACTACACTAATAAGACCCAAGCGTCCCTGCTTGATCTCAGGGTGGAACCTCTAATAATGCTTGATAGCTGACATAATCGCAGCCTACCTCGCTCAGAAGAATATGTTTTTGTGTTAGAATGGAAAAAGTTCACCTGAAAGCACCAAAAAACAATGCTAAATACAGTGTTTCTCTGCGCAAAATAGTTAGTGTCATTTCTTGACTCCAGCTGTATTCATTTAATGTTTTTGACAAGAGTCTCCAGGGTGACTGTATCCCCACTCCTCTGCGCAGTACACTAAACACCCCATGACGCAAACAGGAAACGCTCTGAGTGAGGCGATGCTAGAAGAGGGTGTAATGGCTAAAACTCAGGGTTGGTGACCATTACCATGCCCATACTAAATGTTTCAGCATTCTGTATTATTTTTTTGTACTTATTTGAATGGAAAATATGTTGATAGTTAACCATTTACTCACCCTTATGTCGTTCCAAACCTGTATAAATCTGTGGAACACAAAGTGAATGTTTGAAGTAGATCATGAGCCGCTGTTTTCAGTGGGGCTGTCAAGTTCCAAAATGACAAAAATATAATATCAGAAAAGTGCTCTATATGACTTGTGCATTATATTTTCAGCTTTGTGTCAAACAGGCTAAAATTTAACTCTTTACTATCACAGAAAAGTCTTACCTAGCTCTTCTTGGCGCGTTCATAAGAGAGGTAATGATTTCTGATTTGTGAGTGGATCATTTTTTATTCAGATCTTTTTAATGAATCAGTCGATCCATTTCCCTAGACCTGCCTGAATGATTCATTCATGAATTGGTCTGAATACTGACTACAGCACACTAGAGAGGAACATTTAAGTGAATAATGACTTAAATTTCAGTCTTTTGCTCAGACAAAGCTATCATATGACTTAGGCCACGTTCACACAGCAGCAGAAAACGGTTGTTAGTCCTGTATTTGAGTCCTTAATACGGTTAAGTTCACACACAGTACGGTTATTTACGGGAGTGACAACCGCATTCTATAACCGAACTCTCACCCGTAAATTTTCAGGACTCACAACCGCATTCTCCGAAAATCTGCGCTGTGTGAACGGAACCGCACTAGACAACTAGTTGTCTGTCACGTCATACAGTGCGAGAGAGCCGCTCTTCTAAGGTGTTTTGTGTGTGGTTTCGCTTTCGGTAACTTACAGCGACAGAGAAATGAGTTGTGCGTCATCTTAAGGTGTTAGATCCAGTCACTGTTTTCCACCGGAGCGGCTCCCGTCAGTTTTGTGTTTCTTTTCCAAATTCAAATACCGTGTCAGGCGCGAGACGTCTCAAAGAACGTGACGCGAGTGCAACGGTTAAAGACTCCGGCTAGCGCGTGTAAGAAAGCTTGGAATACATATGCCATATAGACCAAAAAAAAAAAAGAAGAAAAAAATCCAGTTTTAAAAAAAAAAAAACAGCAGCTGTTTCAAGTATTGTGGGTTGGCATATTGATGCCTGTATATTTTACAACTTAAAACTGTATATTTCAATTAAGTTATATAATGATATAATGACACTAAAATAATGTATTAAACATTACTTAAAGGCCCGCTGAAGTGTCTTGGAACGCGCAGCATTATTCACTGTGTTGACGTGATTTCAACTGAAACAGGAAGACAGGGTGATTTATCGAATAGCCCCGCCCCTTTTTTTAAATAGCCAATAGCGTTTCGTTTATATCACAGCTCGGCCAGAGCCGTTAAACTTAGTAAAACCTCTGTTTCCTATCTGTTTAATATCTAACCGTTTCTCCTCCTAATCCAATATTATCTGTCTGCAATACCGGAGGCTGCACTTTTAGGACCGCAGCAGTTTCAGGACTGCATTTCTAGGACCCTAGTTTTTGTGACAGCGCCATCTAGTTTAAACAATTAAACAGGGTTACCTATAGGTAGGTTTAGGGCTAGGGGTTGGTTAGGACAATATATAAATTAAACTTAATCAATTAAACAATTAAATCATTGCTAGGGTCCTAGAACTGCGGTCCTGAAAATGCAGCCTCCGGTATTGCAGGCAGATGCTACTCTCCTAATCTCCTCTATATCACTTTAAAATATAGCATTCTGTGCAGAATTTAAATGGGTCCGATACCTTTCGTTGTCTGAGCTGACTCACGGATATGATCCGCTCTGTGCTTTCGTGTCCTGGGGCCAGAGCAGACTGTGCTCGCGCTGTGGTGGTTCACGTTATACTAATATAACGGAAATGAAAACGGACTTCATTCGCGTCAATGGAAAGCATATTTACACTGTCTGAATCATTCCCTATTCTCTATATAGTGCACTATGTGTCATTCACCATGTAGAAACTAGTAAATGTGTGAACAAATGACCGATTTCTGCCGCAGCTTCAGTGTCTGTTGATAGTGTAGGAGGGGGCGGGACTTCAGATTCTAGAGAGCATTTGATTGGACAGAAGATTTGATGAGAAGCTGAAGTGCGATGTGATGTCATGAAAATCCGTGATCCATTTTAGCAGAAGTGAGAGACTGTAAGTTTTGAATGCTTGTATCTCCTTAATGCGAATTTTGTCATTGTTTTGGAACACACCAGCTTATTCATAACATAAGGCTAACATATTCATACTAAAAGCTAAAAAACTTAAGTTTTGATTTCAGGGGGACTTTAAATAACATATATTGTAACAAAAAACACCCAAATATACATTACTGATAACAAAAATGAGAATAAACAAAATATTATCTAAAATATAACATATGTGATGATGTCACGCAGGGACTTCTGAATATGTCCTTTTACTGTTGTTCACTGTAAATTATACAGTAATTCATCATTTTTACTTGTTAAGTTTAAGTTTTTACTGTTTTTAAAAATACAAAATTTTTACTGTGTACTTTTACATTTTTTGTAGTTTTAAAGCTTCAGCCCCCATTTATCATAATTTTAGCGATGAGTACATTTTTAAAATTTCTGTCTTCTGAGTGGGCGGTGCTTCGTACATTGCTACTCTATGAACATTGGACTTTTTTTTTTTTTTGCACATGAAATTTTGCTAATGTGACACTATAAATGATGACATAATTCCTTTTTTATCTGTTTAAGAAAGTTAATTATATAATAGTTTATAGCAGTGTACATAGTGGCATGTTAAGCTAAAGGCCTGACAAGATCAAAAGGTTATATGTTGTTTTCTAGTACTAAAAAGGCTAGTTTGTGCTTGTCATTCCCTTCACAGTCTTTGCCTCAGCTGTGTTTGTCTATGAAGGAGACAACTGGACAGCAGGGTTGCTTGTAAAAGTAAAAAAACACATAGAAATGGATGGATGTCTTCCACAGGAAACAGGGTCTTTGGGTTGTAGCCTTGAGTAAAAACAGATGGGAGAGCTCTGGAAGGCAGTGTGCCTTTAAATGTCCCCCCTTCTCTCTCGCTGTGTTTCTTGTGCTTAAGCAGAGACACTGGCTTGTTTCGGTTCAGACTTGCATTGGAACTTAATTAGAGCCACTGTCTCACACTGAGAAAAGAAAAAGGCTGAAAGAAAGGGAGGGGAAGATTACAAATATAGAGACTTTCACATGTGAACAAGAAAGTTGGTCTGTTGTAGTATGTAACATCTGGGAGTGGAAGTTGAGCATTGATGTTGTGCATCTGACACACACACACACACACATTGAACTTCTAAGTGTCTGGCTGGGTAGCAGACGTAGGGGGTTTCGGACAGACGTCTGGCTTTAGAAAAGAAGTTTGTACAGTTGCTTCAGCATGTTAGGAACTCCTGTCTTCAGCAGCCAATATAAGGAGGAGGAGGAGGCGACTCTGTAAAACAGGCGGACAGAGTCACTGAAACCCAGAGCTCAGATCTCAGCCTGCCGCTGCAGTCGCTCCCTTATTATAACGGGTCGAGATGGGCCTTCAGCATGGAAGAGGAAATTGACTTTTATAAGCATTTCACTTGGCTTAAAAAGGTAGGTGGAAATGTCTGCTTTTCTACTCTAAGTTATCCACATTTTATGGATATTTCCATTCAGCTTTTTTTACTGTTTTCATGCACTGTCAAGCAGTCGTTATTGCAATATATATTATGAAATTTTGATTTGAGTTTATTTTATTTATTTAGTAATTTTGTTGTATGTTTTTGTCATTTTTATTAGATTTTATTAGATTTCTATATACTTTTTTAATTAATTTTTATTTCAGTTTCCATTTTCCATGATACGAGAGACATGAAAATAGCGCCGGTTTGTGTTGCCCGGATGAGCAGACAGATGTAGAGTGGTTGGATTTGTGTAGAACTGTTTGTTGTTGTTCAAAACGTCAGGCTGCATTGTGCTGGAGTGTGTGTGTGCCAGGAGCTTGTGATTTGCAATAGTACAAAAGCGCTTTTTATCCTGTCCAGCTTCAGTGATTCTGAGCTCATGCCCTTGAACACAAACAAAAATGCATTCACTGACACAACACTTGATACTTAGTAGTAGTAAATCAAGCAGTAAAATTCAATTTAAAGGTGGGGGTATGAACACCAGCGTGCACACCTGTTCTTAAAGTGCACGAGGCGATGAAACGCTTGCTTGCCATGGTTGATGTGGTTTAACAAGGTATTGCGGTAAGCCAGATATGGGGCAGGTATGTGTAACATTGCAGGAAAGCACACAATGTAAAACTTAACCAACCATTACATTTCAAAGTAAGAAAGAAATTACAGTAATTATGCCTCACGAGAAAAAAACTGTAAAAAATGCCCGTTTAGAAGAGGAATGGAGTACTCTATTACAGGGAGGGGTTGTGCCATAAAACTCTCAATATTTGTCATACATTCTTGGACAGTGGGGTAATAAATATCACTGTAGTTTCTTTTGAGCTTTTCTGAAGCCATTTCAGGACTTTACAGTTATGTGAACAGGCAGCGGGACATGAAAAGGGGGAAATTCCGGGGTTGTCTTGCTTATAAACATCTCTCTTGTGAGGTAATAAATCGAATCGGTGCTCTAGAGAGCATCATGAATCTCTCTGTTTGAACTCAGTTCTAAAGGTTAAATTGGCTGTAAATCATGCGTGTGGTGGACTTCTGAAACAATGAGGCAAAGTCCTTTCTCTAGGTTTGGGTTTTTTAGTTAAATGTAAATTCTTTTAATGTTTTACGGTTATGGTTTCCAGGTTAAAAGCTAAAGTGTGATTTATGAACAACTAGTACCACTGAACGGCAACAGTCGGGTTATTGAAGTAAATTCCCATTAATTTTCTCCATATAAGGGGAATTGATTTTTAATGATAAATTAAGAACCGTTAAAGACAGATCTTCTGTGAGCTACGAGGTTGTTAATTGATGGTATATGCTTTTGTTGAAACCAATTTTTTGAAAAGAAAATGTTTTTTTTTTTTTTTTTTACAGCGACATTCTTGGTGAAAAAACTACATTACCCATGATTCTACAGAGAATCTCCACCAATCAGAGAATTGCGATTGACAAATTACACCAAAAGAACTCTTTAGCGCCCGCCCCCATGAAGCACAGCTATTGACGTAATTGTAATCTCCCTACGCTCTCAAATGTCTAAATACAGTATCTCACAAAAGTGAATACACCCCTCACATTTCAGCAATCATTTTAGTATATCTTCTCAAGGGACAATACTATAGAAATGAAACTTGGATATATTTTAGAGTAGTCAATGTGCTGCTTGTACAGATTTACTGTCCTCTGAAAATAACTCCGTATACAGCCATTATTGTCAAAATAGCTGGCAACAAAAGTGAGTACACCCTAAGTGATAACAGCTGTACGTCGTTTAACCATGCAAAGCCACATGTCCTATTCATCATGTTCATGTTTTTGTCTGCTTGATAGGACCATACAAATGTGTGGATCTTGTATTAGAGCACTTAAAATTTGGTGCTTTGAGTACAATTCTCTCATACTGATCACTGGATGTTCAACATGGCACCTCATGGCAAAGAACTCTCTGAGGATTTGAGAATTAGAATTGTTGCTCTCCACAAAGATGGCCTAGGCTATAAGAAGATCGGTAACACCATGAAACTGAGTTACGGCACAGTGGCCAGGGTCATACAGAGGTTTTCCAAGACGGGTTCCACTCAGAACAGGCCTCGCAAGGGTCGATCAAAGAGTCCTCGTGCTGTGCGTCAGGTGCAGAAGCTGGCTTCAAAAAACAGACGCATGAGTGCTGGCAGCATTGCTTTAGAGGTTGCAGAAGCGGAAGGTCAGCTTGTCAGTGCTCAGACCATACGCCGCACACTGCAACAAGTCGGTTTGCATGGCCGTCGTCCCAGAAGGAAGCCTTTTCTGAAGCTGGCTCACAAGAAAGCCCGCAAACAGTTTACTGAAGACAACCTGTCCAAGAGCATGAATTACTGGAACCATGTCCTGTGGTCTGATGAGACTAAGATAAACTTGTTTGGCTCAGATGGTGTCCAGCATGTGTGGTGACGCCCTGGTGAGGAGTACCAAGAAAATTGTGTCTTGCCTACAGTCAAGCATGGTGGTAGTAGCATCATGGTCTGGGGCTGCATGATTGCTGCTGGTACTGGGGAGCTGCGCTTCATTGAGGGAAACATGGATTTCAACATGTACTGTGACATTCTGAAGCAGAACATGATGCCCTCCCTTCAGAAACTGGGCCGAACGGCATGATAATGACCCCAAACACACCGCCAAGATGACAACTGCCTTGCTGAGGAAGCTGAAGGTGAAGGTGATGGAGTGGCCAAGTATGTCTCCAGACCTGAACCCTATTGAGCACCTGTGGGGCATCCTCAAGCGGAAGGTGGAGAAGCGCCATTTGTCTAACATCCAGCAGCTCCGTGATGTCATTATAGAGGAGTGGAAGAGGATCCCAGCAACAACCTGTGCAGCTCTGGTGAATTCCATGCCCAGGAGGATTAAGGCAGTGCTAAATAACAATGGTGCTCACACAAAATATTGACACTTTGGACAGTTTTGACATGTTCACTTAGGGTGTACTCACTTTTGTTGCCGGTTATTTAGACAATAATGGCTGTATGTCGAGTTATTTTCAGAGGACAGTAAATCTGTACTGCTATACAAGCTGCACATTGACTACTCTAAAATATATCCAATTTTCATTTCTATAGTATTGTCCCTTGAGAACATATAACAAAATGGTTGCTGAAATGTGAGGGGTGTACTCACTTTTGTGAGATACTGTACATAATCAACATCTTTAAATTAATTGTTTGATATTTATCCATTGTTTTTTCATTCGTTTATATCATTTGCAGTTCTTCCTGGGATTGTAGTTCTTTCCTTCATTGAAACCATTAAGTACACAGTCTTGTACCTTTTACTTTTTGTCTGAATTTCAAATACTTTTTTTGCTTTAAATCAAAGTATATAATGTTGTGAATCACCTTGTAGCTGGTTGGTTTGGTTCATGGCTTGTAACTCTTTATTGAAGACTTTTTCAAAAAATCCCTATGGGAGAAATGAATGGGGGAAATGCTCCCTGAACCATAGCCGCCGAAAAAGTGGGAGGACACTGTTGCACTCAAACAAATAGCCCTGTCATGAACTCACGCCACATTTTTATAGTTTGTAGCTTTTACAAAAATTAACCGAATGCCTTACTTGTAGTTTCTGCATATTAAGCTGGGATAGGAAGACAAAGTATAGTTTTGGAGGTTGTCAGCCAGGTGCTAACTGGTAGGGCCAATGTTGACCTGGTTAGGACTAGTATGCCACCTTTACTAAGCTAGTGTGGACCTGCTTGAGCTGGTTAACCATGTCCCAGAACACAAGTTGAACTGTTTGACCAGCTTGAACACCTCAATCTTTTAGTTAGTGTTAAAGAATTTGAAAATTTTGTTGGCATAAAGGCAAGACAAGTCTATAATATAACTGTTTTATGAAGTGAAATACAGTTCAATGGGCTTTTTATCACAATATGTTCATATTTACTCACTTCAAGAATGAAAGATTCATAACTATTCATAATTTCTTCACATAAATACAAAATGATATCACATAAAACTCTATCTTCTTTCTACCTGTTTCCCAAGAAATAAATAACCTCAAGTTGGGTTTAAATTTGCTGTGAACTGCAATTACTATGCAGCGAAAGCATTGCCTTTAGACAGGCTTAACCCTGTAACTCCTCCAGGCAGCCGGCCCTGTAAACCCTGAGTAGACAGCTTTATTGTGGCGCTCAGAAGGAATTGACAGCCCTGGACACAGCAGAAGCTTTTAAAAGAAAGAGATTATCTGTGTGGCAAGTGCTAGCTTAGCGCTGACAAGTGACAGTGTCCTATCTTGCATGCTGTGTATTTACTGGCATGTTTTCTGCTGATATAGTCTAAAGACTGGACAGAAGATTTATTTAATCTTTTTTTTTTTTTCTCGGCGTATGAAAATTTATGCTAAATTGATATATTCCATCCATCCATCCATCCATCCATAACGACCCTGGGGCACATCAGCATGTTTCTTTTTCCACTTTTATTGTGACCCTCAAACTTTATGCAAATGACCATTAATCATTAATTTGTAATGAGCTCCTTTATTGCTTTCGCATTGAAGGGATGTCAAACCCGTCAGTTCATTTTTGGCGCCAACATGTCATTTAACACCTTTACAACTCTCAAATGTATTTGGCTCACTTGTATACTACTCTTTGTTTAAAGTTTATTCTGTCATTGGTGGTGAGCCATTCATTCTCAAAAAAACTGGATAAGCAGGTTAGCTCCTCCTCTTGCACACCTCTCTGTTGACTTTCAGTTTCAGTGTGTGTGCGTGTGTGGTTCAGGTTTTGCTATTTGAGCTGAATGTCCCCACAAAGCAAGTATAGCCTGAAATAACCTACATTAAGGGGACATTTGGGAGGCCCTCATAAGGAAAACAGTTCATTTACAGTCCAGAAGACTTCTCTGATGTAAAAATACATGTCCACGTGTGTGTCTCCACAGGTTAACCTCAAGTCCTCGAGCAACAATGAGACCTATCAAGAACGGCTGGCGAGATTAGAAGGGGACAAAGAGTCTCTGGTTCTTCAGGTGAGATATTTCACTCACGCCTCCAAGGCATTTCAGTTCAGCATAATAGTCACAATGTCAACACAATGAGAAGACAACTAGCCAACATGCTTGTAAAACCTCACAGGGTCAAGCCAGGGGACTGTGGCGTCTCTGTGAACGAGAAGACATGTGACACTGCCTAGGGTGACACAACTGTCCTGTCTAATGCACAATGGGATGGCTATTGATCACATAGCTTTGGGACAATCTGTTGAAAGGTTACTGTTACTCAACGTGTTACTAAGCCACCACAGTGTGCGTTTAGCCATTATCAGCTCAAACCTGTTCTTTTTCAATGGTAGTGTTTACAGTAAACTAGCAAGCTTGTTTGTGTTCATTTAACAGGGACTATTCAAAAGCAGAAAAAGTCAGATTGTTTAGAAAATACTCTCTTCAG
Organism: Mylopharyngodon piceus; assembly: GCA_039654765.1. NCBI lineage: Eukaryota > Metazoa > Chordata > Actinopteri > Cypriniformes > Xenocyprididae > Mylopharyngodon > Mylopharyngodon piceus. The sequence continues at coordinate 10,473,860 of CM077459.1, read as the reverse complement.
AACGATTTTATCATCCATTCCAAGTTGCTGCTCAAACAGACAAAGCAATGTTTTGAAACCACCACAGAGCCACAGGTCAACCTATAAATAACTTACTTGTCATTGTCTCTGCACATTAAACAGGGGTAGAAGAATATATTTTACCATTTAAAAACTGACACACTTCACCTTTAAGAAGGTAGGTTGTCTAACTCTACAACAAGTGTCAAAAGTTGTCCATTTCCATAAGCCCGCCCTTCTTGCTCTCTGATTGGTGGATTGTCTTGAGCTCTAAAACACTGATGAACATGATTGGCTCCTAATGCCCTCAAGGTGTTGTTCTTCTCCTTTTACCTGTCTTGCTGGTTGGCAGACCTTCAGTTGGTGTTGAACAAAAGGACACTTTCAAAACAATTGAAACTCAAGCAGGCTCACATGTTAGTTTGGAAGTGTGTCAAGGCTAAGAGATGGTCGTTTTTTAACCCAGATGTACACATTTAAAGGATTCCATTCCTCTGCTGTTTAGACTTTGGAGTTGCATGTGTGTCGCAATCGTCATTAGCATACCTATAGGAGGGACCGACAGAGAAACACTGGCCAGGTTTCAAGGTTAGCCTGAGTGAACGTTGTCTGCTGTCTGTTGGTTTTAGGTGAGTGTCCTCACTGACCAGGTTGAAGCTCAAGGAGAAAAGATCAGAGATCTGGAAAGTTCCCTGGAAGAACACCACCACAAACTCATTTCCACTGAGGAAATGCTCCAGCAGGTAAGACTACATACTTTTTGTCATTTATTAGACTTTCAGTTTTAAGCAGAAATCAGAGAAATATAAGGAAGGGAAGTTTAAAATGATTGAATCTTTTACCTGTTGGTTTTGCTTGACAAACTGTGAACACTTTCAAAACAGTGTTTGCCACCTGGAATTTGAGCAATTTGTGGTTTTGCAATAGTTTCAGTTGTAATTGTGTAGACCTGACTCAGATTAAATGCTCAGACTTGGTTCATATTTTCATTGTGCTTGATTTATACATGTGGTTTACCAGTGGTTTGCTCAATCCTGGCATGATGACACCTTCAGACCTTCATATCCAAGAGTGTCTCTGTGGAGTTAGTTGTTCGTACAGTGTGATAGATTTACATGTTTTTGTGCAGTGTTTACTGTATAATTAACTGGCTTAAACCGGTAAGCCACTATGTTTAGTAGCGGTTTGCTGGCAACTGTTCCTTTAATTTGCGTAGAATTATTTCCAAAGTACTGTTTTTGAAACGGCGATGTTCCTTTAGCATTGCCAAGTAGAACCACAGAAATAAACGCTTATTTGTGGGTTTTCGTTGAAAGATTTTAATGTTTTTAATATCTGTTGGAAAAAAAAAAATCAGACAGAACTGATTTGAGTCATTGTGACAGTGTTTACAAAAGGTTAAATGATTAATATGTGCAGTTTCTTTGCACTTTAGCCGCATTTTTACTTGGAATTCTGCCAGTAAATTATTTATTAATTAATTAAATATTATTTTAAGTTGTTATAAATAATTTACATTATAATGTAAACAGTAACAATTTTGTAGCTATTGTTATTTAAATACATAGAGAAAAATAAAATACATTTATTTAGAAATCATATAATTGGAATGACAACCAAATCAATTTCATACAAATTTAAAGTTATATTAGTGAGAATTGCCCTGGGATCATGTTCAGGATTCCATAACAGGACTGCTTTGCCAACAAATAATATCAAGATGGAATGTCAGAGATGGAGAGATAAAGACGGCCCTCATGTTTTTCTTGCTTCATAGGGCAAGTAAACTCACAGCTTAGACATGAAAGTTTGCTTTAATACAATAATTCTTTGTTGGGTTCTTGGTTCAATTTAAAATTTGAGATATACAGAATTTGTAATGTTCCTTCCAACACTGTGGATACAGATGTTTTCTAGTTTATTTGTTGTGATTTATAGATAGTTTAGGCCAGGGTTTTCCCAACGGAAGTTTGCGACCCCTTATTTGTGAAGGAACTTCAGGAGATTCAAGGAAATGGCAAAGCTTAAAGGATTAGTTCACTTTAAAATGAAAATTACCCCGAGATTTACTCCCCCTCAAGCCATCCTAGGTGTATTTGACTTTCTTCTTTCTGATGAACACAATCAGAGATATATTAATAAATATCCTGACGCACCCAAGCTTTATAATGGCAGTGAACGGGACCAACGAGTATGAAGCTCAGGAAAGTGCATCGATCCATCAGGAACGGGGGGTTAATAAAGGCCTTCTGAAACGAAGCGATGTGTTTGTGTAAGAAAAATATCCATATTTAACAAGTTATAAAGTACAATATCTAGCTTGAATAGGGAAGGCGTAGGACGCAGCGTAAGCGTTTTGAACTGCGAGAGTTTTACACTTTCTTCATAAGTTGAATACGGAAGGTGGTCTGGCGGAAGCTAGTTATTTTACTTTATAGCTTGTTAAATATGGATATTTTTCTTACACAAACTCATCACTTCGCTTCAGAAGGCCTTTATTAACCCCCCGGAGGCGTGTGGAATACATTTATGATGGATAGATGCACTTTCTTGAGCTTCATACTCGTTGGTTCCGTTCACTGCCATTATAAAGCTTGGATGTATCAGGATATTTATTAATATTTCTCCAGTTGTGTTCATCAGAAAGAAGAAAGTCATATACACTACCGGTCAAAAGTTTGGAAACATTACTATTTTTAATGTTTTTGAACGAAGTCTCTTATGCTTATTAAGGCTGCATTTATTTCATAATAAATACAGAAAAAACAATAATATTGTGAAATATTATTACAATTTAAAATTATGGTTTTCTACTTAAATTATATTTTAAAGTATATTAATTTCTGTGATGCAAAGCTGAATTTTCAGCATCATTACTCCAGTCTTCAGTGTCACATGATCCTTCAGAAATCATTCTAATATGCTGATTTGATACTCCGTTATTATCAGTGTTGAAAACAGTTGTTACTTAATATTTTTTGGAACCTGTGATACTTTTTTCAGGATTCATTGATGAATAAAAGGTTAAAAAGAACAGCATTTATTCAAAATATAAATCTTTTCTAACAATATAAATCTTTACTATCACTTTTTATCAATTTAACACATCCATGCTGAATAAAAGTATTCATTTCTTTCAAAAAAAAGAAAGAAAAAAAATTACTGACCCCAAACTTTTGAACGGTAGTGTATATTGTTACAAAAGATTTCTATTTTAAATAAATGCTGATATTTTTTAACTTTTTATTCATCAAAGAATCCTGAAAAAAAAGTATCACAGGTTATAAAATAATAATAATAATAATAATAATAATAATAATATTAAGCAGCACAACTATTTTCAGCATTGATAATAATAATTTTTCAAATGAGCATATTAGAATGATTTCTGAAGGGTCATATGACACTGAAGACTGGAGTAATGATGCTGAAAATTCAGCTTTGCATCACAGAAATAAATTATATTTTAAAGTATATTAAAATAGAAAACCATAATTTTAAATTGTAATAATATTTCACAATATTATTGTTTTTTTCTGTATTTATTATGAAATAAATGCAGCCTTAATGAGCATAAGAGACTTCATTCAAAAACATTAAAAATAGTAATGTTTCCAAACTTTTGACTGGTAGTGTACACCTAGGATGGCTTGAGGGGGAGTAAAGCTTGGGGTAATTTTCATTTTAAAGTGAACTAATCCTTTAATTTATTTTAAGCCCTCATGTTTTTTAGTTTAATTTTATATATTTTTTTTTAATAATTAAAATATTTTTATTTATTTATTTATTTATTTATTTATTAATTTATTACAATGTGTAATATTTTTTTTAAAATATATGTAAAAATACAGCTTAGTCTATTCCAGTGGCTTTCAGAGGTCTGGGGGCCTCAGTAAACTTCTAAGGGGGCCTCAAGATGACCAATCATTTTTGAAGAACCAGGGTACCACTGTATAAAAGTGTGATTTTTTTTTTTTTTTTTTTTTTTTTTTTTTTTTTTTTACATGACTTGTAAAAGTCATGTAAATGAATAAAATTTTATAACTCCATGGACGTTTTTAATTTAAACATTTTATGAATATACGTTTTAGAAATTGTGAGTAAAAATATTTAATATCCTTATCCAGTAAATCAAAAACAACTGAAGAAATCAATATACAAAGGCCTTATTGTATATTGTTGTAGACAATGAGAGGCTTTGGAGTCAAAAAGTTTGAAAAATGAATAACAGCACACACTGTATAAAGATCTTAGATCATGCAATTTTCGCAACTCACAACTTTTAAAACTGTTTTTTGGAGGGGTTTTTCCCCAAGAAAGACTGAAAGAGTTTCGTCAGCTGAACAATCAGTATGTTGTTAAACAAGAGTACAATCCATTGAATGCACTGTATTCTATCCCTCACAGCCTCATTTTCATTCCTGTCAAAAATGAAATATGGCGCTACCCTGACTAAGGTCTATTGCATGATATATAGAGTGTTGCTGGTGGGTGACTGTGACTCATGTCCACTGTATTTAGTCTACCAGGGATGTTTGTGTTGCATTCAGTGGTTTTCATCCAACATCACTATGCTTGGAACTCGCTTGCCATACACACTTCTACTAGATTAAACTATTTAAGAGAATATGGATTTCAGAACTATAGATTAAGGGGCCGTTTACACGACACCATTTTCAACTAAAAACGTTAAACTTTTTATGCGTTTTAGCCGTTCATTTACGCGACAGTGGCGTTTTGGGGGCCTGAAAACGCAAACTTTTGAAAACAGGTTTCAAAGTGCAAGTTTTTGAAAATGATAGCGTTATCCATGTCATCTACAAAAATGTGAGTTTGTGAAAATAGTGACACCGTCCGTGTGCGTATTGCGTGTTTTTAACATCACCAACTACTGGCTTGGCATCAATAATACAGCATTTTTAGTCATTTTCATGGATCGTTTTGACAATGGTGTCATCTGTATGCGAAAAATGCAAAGGAAAAACTTTTCCATTTTTAGTACATCATTGTCGTGTAAACGTACCCTTAGAGACATGAGCACACCATCTGTGGTCTATTGTAACTGTCCGAGCTTTCTGATAGTTAGAATGACATGAAATTTTGTATTCTGGTTCAGAAACTAGAAAGGGGATGTTGTGCTGTGAAAGAGGAAGCGATAGTGCAGTTTTTAAAAGTTAGCGTGTTTGAGGGTAATTCTGGTTAATGTATGAGACATAACTAAGACCAGACAAAATCTGCTGATTTTTTTTTTTTTTTTTGCCAAACTATTTAATAAACAAACATACAAGAGGTGGACCATTTGTACATGATACCATTGTAATACGGTGTTTTTTTTTTTGTTTTGTTTTTTACATCTGTGAATATATTGTAATCATTCAGTACCATGGTATATATCATAGTACCACGGTATAACCATAATAGTATCACCGCAATACTTTTTAGGGCTTTTAAGGGCTATTATGTGACCTTTTTGGCCTTTTAAACACTGGTTAGCAAAGATTCTCAGAGCCTTGCTGAATTTAGCCCATAGTATCAGGAATGCTGAGAAACAAAGTTTCCCTCTTTTGGCCCTCCTGACTTTCTCACATACAGGCACCGGAGAGGGTGAGGAAGTAAAAATAGCGTTCATTGCTTGAGTATATTTAGCGGTGCTTAACTTTGGCCCAAGCGTTACTGTGAAAGAACTTGGCCAGTGGAGCAGCGAGGAGCTGACTGTGTGCCGTGTGATTGTTACTGTATACAGTACAACTGTGTGGGTGTGTTTGTGTGTCACCATGTGTTCGCTAACGTGTGTGCATGTGCTTTAGGAGCTCCTCAGCCGAACCTCACTGGAGACGCAGAAACTGGAACTGATGGATGAAGTTTCCTATCTGAAACTCAAGCTTGTCGGCATGGAGGAGGAACACAACCACATAGATGAAGAGGACAAACATCATAAAGCCGAGGTACTGTATCAGACTGTCAGCTCATACAGGGCAACGGGTTCATCCATTATGGGATGTTACTTGAATAATGTTATATTAACGTAGGTCTTTAAATGATAGTGATTTAATCCTATAGTTGTTTACTTCCTCTGTTTGTATGGTCTGTCTTGTAGAGATGTCACAATACAAGTACTCGATACCAACACATGCAATAATTTCACGATTCTCTATACCAATTTTATTATTAAAGCAAGAACTAATGTTAAAATGTTAAACATTAGTTATTAAAAATGTTAAAAACTGAATATTGATATTGTAAGTTGTATGTGTATAGATGAATTATTGATAGATTTTATATATATTTAGATTGTATATAAGCTAGTTTAAAATAACTAGGTAAAATATAAGTGTGTTTTGTTTTTTTTAAACAAGTGAAATTGCTGCACCTTTTCAAGTAAATATTTAAGTAAACCATCTGATGGTATTATAGAAAAACTGGTTTTGTTCCATCTTTTAGTTTATACTGGTTTGATACCCCTACTATCTGGAATTATCTGACAGCTGTTATGTTTTCTTTGTTCTTCATATAATAGTACTGATGAATATTTCTATTTGCATGTGTAATACTGGTTTAGATGTCCTGATTGACAGAAGTGTTGACTAGGAATCTTTCTGGTAGACTGAATGATGTTATATACGTCTTTTTCATTGTGTATGTGTCTTTGTTGTCCACCTGTTGGCTCTAATTCAATTGAAACCTCAGTATATGTATGGTTTAATACATTTAGATGTATATATTAATAGAAAAGTGTGTGGTTAGATAGAAGAGAATCTGATTTCAGACATAATATTGTGGTTACAAAGAGACATCTCAAAATACAAGAACAGTCGACATGCCCAAAATGTGAGCTGATATTTAATCTGATGTTTCCATATGGCACATGGAAACATAACTAGGGGACAGGGAAGTCATGGTGGCATGTTTATGTTGTAGTGTGTATATGTGGATCCTGTAGATTTATCGCCTCTTAACACCTAATTACTTATAGGACTCCCAGTGGTACACACTGTGTATAGACAACAGACTAAACAGAGACTCAGAAAGACACCTTAACACTTTAAAAGAGCATCTGTTCTGAGCTTTATTTTTCTTGAAGAGGCTAAATCTCTGGCTTGCTGACTAAAACTGGGAAGGTTCCTTTTTCCAAGTATTTTCCCAAACAGCCGGTAGACAGGTTTCCTGCAGCAATGGGAAAACCTGGAAATATCAGGGAAAATTACAGTTGTGATTTCCAGGCCTGGAAGAGGCTACAAGAGTTACATTGAGGCTACCGAATTACAGTGGTAACTCTGCATGGTATTGGACAAGTCATTAGAAAAACTGGCTTTTCTATTTCTCAATTAGTATGTGAACATTTTCCTGGTGTTATATTTCAGGTAGGTACAGTATACCATGGACTCTAAAGAGACAAAAAAAAAATGCAGAAAGGAATGTGAGCCCATAGATGTCTCCTTGTTATGTCTTCGTCAATTGTTTGAGCTAGGCTATCACACAGACTCAGCCTTTCCACACTGACAGTGTGTTTACAGAAACATGATTTAACGATATGTACACACACACACAGACAATTACACATACACACACAAAACCCATGTCCCACAAATGCTCCCAGTGCCAAAAAGGCAATGCGCTGATAAAGGAAGATGTTAATCGGTAGAGACACAAAAGCATGCTGTGGGCCTGAATGGGAGACAGTGACAGGCAGTTTGATGAACGTGAAATGACAGACGCCAGAAGTGCTCAGTGCTTGTCTTAATGAGAATTCAGCTGCACACATCAAACACGTGGTTTTTAACACATCTGCAGTGGGTGTCATTCACCTTTAGAAATGAAGCGAAACGCAAAGAAAAGGCTGCTAATGGCCGCTCGGTGAAATGCATGTTTATATGGCACCATACGTACATTTTACATTTATACGTTTTGAAAATGGACTTGTCATTCAGTTAAGCAGTCAACTAATCTGTCTTAAAGAGGTGGTTGATTACGATTTCACTTTTTAAGTTTAGTTAGTGTGTAATGTTGCTGTTTGAGCATAAACAACATCTGCAAAGTTACGACGCTCAAAGTTCAATGCAAAGGGAGAAATTTTCTTTTAAAGAATTCGCTGTGTAAGGACTACAACAGGACTACAATGAGCTTCTCCCCGGGTTAGTGACATCACTATTCCTTAAAATTTACATAAACCCTGCCCCCGAGAACACGCAATAAAGGGGGTGCGGCCATGTTGGGCTGCTTTAGAGAAGAGGAAGAGTTGTGGCCATGCCGTCATTTTACGCCGGACTGCTTCGCAAACGAGGGTCAATTCAATGCTGGATTTGCACAAAAGATAAACATGACGGCATATGCTAGTCGATGAGTTGAATCAACTCCACAGCAACTACATAAATTTATCCACTAACCGTTCAGAAACGTCCAGATGCATTCTAAAAGTAACTTCCTGAGTCTCTCCATCAGTGTCCGACTCCGGTTTGAACAATGTAAGGCTGAACACCATTACTGACAATCGTCGTTCTGGCTGCGTGAGATTCTCCTGTTTTGTTGTTGTTGAGCAACCGAAGCGCGAGCTGTTAAAGCTCCACCCTCTTCTGGAAAGGGGGCGGGAGCAGCAGCTCATTTGCATTTAAAGGGACACACACAAAAAGGCGTGTTTTTGCTCACACCCAAATGGGGCAAATTTGACAAGCTATAATAAATGATCTGTGGGGTGTTTTGAGCTGAAACTTCACAGACACATTCTGAGGACACCAGATACTTGTATTACATCTTGTAAAAGGGGCATTATAGGTCTGGTTATGTTTTTTATACTGTACAAAAGATGCAACAATTGTGGCAAAAGTTTAAAATGAAAACTACAAAGATATGCATATGATATGAAAAAAAAAAAAAAACTTAGATAACCTAGTAAACCTTTTTTTTTTTTTTTTTTTCCATTACCACCTATACCTAGTTTTGAGTAGGCAATGTTTTACCTAAACAATTTACAGCAAGTGCACAAATCTTGCTTATTACAAAAGTTTGTGCATATTCTGTGACTGGTTAATGAAATTTCTATGTTTAATGACTCCGCTTTTTTGAAGCGTCACCTCACACTCTTAGTTCTGGGGTAACTGAGCTCTCCTTGCATTTGTTGCATCAACAAACACTGGCCTCAAAGGTGACAGCTGCAAGGCTCCATTCAACGGGACGGAATGGCAGAAATTCACTTTGAACATACCACAGGCGCAAACACTTTCACCACAGACATCTCCCCCACTCACAAACCTTTAGCACAGAGCTAAATATAAGCGTGGAACGTGTGCCTTATCATCCGCTTTAGCATCAATGGGGAATATCATATGAAACTTCCTCTGGCTGACTGCATTTGCATATCTGTCATTATTGTCTGACTAATCATTCACTTGTTCACAAGTGAAAAACAAACCGAACATTAACACGCTCGTTGTTAAAGTCAGATCTTGTAATCAGTGCATAGTAGTGTCGTACATCTCAGTTTTGATTAAGTATTACAGATTTACTCCCCATGTGTCCCACAAGCATCTGCATTTTATCCTATGAAATATAATATCTTGGTCCCCAGAAAAGCTTGCACTCATATAGACCCTTCTGTAAAATTAGTAGGTCAGTAACTTGTTTACTCTGGCAAATAGTAGGTCACAATGCAGGTCCCATCATCACCTGTACCATTTATATAAAAGGGCATTGTTTCAAGCATAAAACATAAAAAAGTTCACAAAAATGTACCAGGGGTTCAACTGGGAAATCTTTGGTCATGTCTTTATTATTTTTTGTTACTTTTTGAATGCCTTTAATGTATTAACTTTATTGTTTTAGGTAAAAAAAAAAAAGATTTTCATTTTCATCACTCAGTGCTATTAAATACATAGTTTGAGATGTGATGGAAATGACACTTTAAATGTACTTTCATAAATTAAATAAATGACAATTCTCCAGTGATGTGTATATATACACTGTTGGCCATTGGTAGTGGACAAATTAATTAAGTCACAGTTTGAAAATTGTGCTTTTAAGATTTTAAAATTTATTTTCTAAAAGTCCACAAGGCCAAAAGTTCAAGAAACCTGAACCTGGAAATACTTCTCTGGAGTGGACATGTGACTTATTAGATACTAAACCTGACAAGTCCACAAAGCCAAAGAATGAATATGCCTTTTCAGAGAACCCCAATTAATTACAAAACTATGTCTATTCATAATTGTGTTTCCAAATCTGATCAGCGTTTTCCTTTTTCTGGCTTTCTTGTTTTTACTCTCTCAGAGTGTGGTTAATCTAATTAGTGAACTACAGGAGCAGATGTGTAAATTCCAGGAGGAAATCAGCAATCGCATTCAGGAGCAGCGGGCCCTTGAGAGCATGAGGGATAGTGGCACACGCGAGGCTCTCGACCAGAGCCCTGATGTGGGCCTTGGTGGCTCGGACGCTGAGGAATGCAGCTGCCGCTGTAGCAGCGGAGGAGAGAATGTAGGCAGATCCTCCATTACGTGGTGGATTTACTTCAAGATCCCCTTTTTTACCTCTTTGCTCTACCCTAAAACATAACAATTCCCCCATCTCACTTTTGGACACTCGAACAGGAATTACTACTAACTGCCTCTTCCTACAGTGAATCCAATGTGTCTGCGGGCTCCACTGTGGGAATCTCATGGTTATTGGTGTTTGCAGTGTGTTCTGATGAATGAATGTAATTTATTTTGGGTGTAAACCTGCATGATGGAAGCTCACTAACGCTAACAGTTGCTGAGTAGTTCCAGAGAGCTTCCAGAAGGGTTGTGGGCTTAGTGGTGACCCTATTAGATGTTTCCTCCTTGATCAATTCTGCCAGTTTTTGAGGAGCCAAGACATCTTTTTTAGAAACTAATTAGGTTTCCCAAGAATCTCCAGAGCTTTCTTGTATTTAACTGCACGGTGTGTGGGTTTCATGGGTCAATCCAAACTCTTTCTTCTGAATTTTCTTTGAATTGATCTAAATCAGGGATGGGCAACGTTGGTCCTGGAGAGTCACTGTCCTGCAGAGTTTAGCTCCAACCCTGATAAAAAATCTCCCTTACCTGTAGTCTTAGTAATCAGGTGCGTTTGATTAGGGTTGGAGCTAAACTCTGCAGGACAGTGGCCCTCCAGGACCGACGTTGCCCATCCCTGATCTAAATGATCTTAGTGCAGAGCCCCTAAAGTGAAATTCGTATGGGAAAAAGCCCCTGGAACTTTCGAGTGTGCACAAGAACATTTTTCCACATGCACAAGTAAATCTCGGGGTTTTATTTTTCCAGCAATGTCAGTTTAGGGGCTCCGTACCTTAGATAGCTGTTGCCAGGATCGTAGGATATTTGCCACTGAAAGGCAATGTGTAATTTTTCTTCTTTGTTTTTGTTTATTCATCAGGCATTGCTACAAGAGCTTCGCCTTCTTAAGAGCAAAGTTGAAGAACTGGAGGGGGAGAAATCGCAATATGAGAGGAAGCTCAAAGCCACAAAGGTAATGTATATTTAACCTGGACTCCTATTAGTCTTCAGTCTACTAATTGGTGCTCTTGCGGTTTTGATTTGTTCATTATGAACTTTAACTACCACATCAGCATTTACTAACAGTCTCTTTAGCCATATTGGCTTAACCCCAAATGCAAACTCTCAATGTAACTTCTTGCTTTGATCTTGTAACTATTCTATACATACTAATTGGACTCTTTATTCTATAGTTCATTGCACTCTCACAAATTCTTAATATCTCAGCATAATGAACATTCCTCTGGCTTTCTCTTCTTCCAGCTTTCTATCACCTATTCCCTACATGTCTGTTACCAGTCGCTCATGACCAAACTTTCTACCCTGAAGCTCACGGTCGAGCACACTCAGGTAGAACGACAGCATTGGGAGGAGCGCTGTCGGACAGCTCAGGTGCTTAACCACACTCCCACTCCTTATCCCTTGCCATCCTCCCTGAGGAGTATGACACAAAGGAGAGGGTGATGATGGCCCTGTCCCAAAATGGCACCCTCAGGCACGTCCACAGTTTAGTAATGTAATGTTGCTGGATAACACCACTATCCTATAGAGACCGCTATAGAGTACTTCAAGGTCCATTGACGACACATGGGGAATACCTTTTTTTAATCATAAAATGGGACACCCTAAAGTCCCGTGGACCACAGGGAGACCAAACAATGAAGGCTGCAAGTTTGCATCAAAAAGTGCCATTTTGTACAGGGTCGATTTCATAACACTTCCACCTCTACTCAGGTCTTGGAGGTCTATGTTTTCAACCAAGCTTTGTCATAGTTCCTTGAAAATGTCCACTCCTTTGGTTGTTATGCCTCTCTGAGCTTCCAGTCTGAACCCCATACTCCTTGTGTCTCTTGAACCCTCTTCCATCTAGATTTGTTTTATTTCAGGGGCGTCCAATCCGGGCCACCATCCTGCAGGGTTCAGCTACAACCCCATATAAATACACCTGAACCAGCTAATCAGAGTCTTCAGGAACTTTCAGGCAGTGTGTTGGAGCTAAACTGTGTAGGAAGGTGGCCCTTCAGGGAGAAGCATCTTGCTGCAGCCTGCAGTGGACATCCAACCCGGCCCACATCCAAGTGTGACGTCAGAAGCCAGGCCCATGCCACCCTGCAGCTGATTCTTAAGATTTTATAGGTCATGTCAATCACAGTACTGATTGCTTACACCAAACACTGTATTGGGCACGGGCGTTACACTTGGATGTCGGCGGTGTTGGATGTCCACCGCAGGCTGCAACGAGCCCTGCTTGCCTTCAGGTGCAAGATTGGACAACCCTGATTTATGTAATTGGTCGGCAATCGGTCAGTTGTTGACAAGCTTTTTACATGCGCTGTGTAGTTTTGTGCAATAATCTTGCAGCTTCCTGATCCCCAGTTCTTGATGCTGACCTGTTTAGACAGCTCACAATTACTCTGAAGAGCATGAGCAAATAATAGAGCTCTACATGGTCCAGCGGCGATCTTTTAAACCACGTTATGTGTGGAAGCAAGCAATGTAGGGAAACCGTATGAGTGGATGGGCTACTAGAGATCATCCATCTGTGTTTGCTTCATGCTCATTGATAGAAGAAGCATGTATATGTTTGTGTGAGGATTTGCGTATTAGTTCAGGTATGCATGACTACATCCTCCAGCAGATTGTTGGGTCTGTCCATCTTGGGGAATAAGGGTTGAGCACTTCAACATGGGGATATAAACACATATGCACACCATATCCGTACATACATCCTTTCTGTAGACTTCATTATGTCTGGTTGATTTTCTGTAGCCTGTAATATGAACTACTACAAATGCATTTTCCCAAGTTTAGCCTGTTACTGCTCACTCTACCTTCTCTCATGTTTGACTAAACAACGGCAGATAGGTGGGGGTGGGGGGGATGTTTATTTGTTGCCATTGGTGGCACGGAAATTATAGAAGGGTCATGTGTGATGCTATGTGCTAATATTTGAGCATTTACAATGTCAGGATGCTCTGAGTCTGCTGCCAAAGAGTTTTTAGCCAATCTGATGGGGATGATGTATATGCAATCTCTTCAAGCTGATGTAAATCGAGTCGAAAATCTGTTGATTTAGCTTGCTTGGATGCTACATTGTGGAAAGAGTTGTCATAATTGTTAATTTAGCTCAAAAATAAAGAATTTTCTGGGAAATCATATCAGAGAGTTGGTGGTGGTACATGAATGGTAGCAATATGCTACAAACACAGAAAATGTTTGCTTGTGTGTGGTATCGTAACTTTTCTTCCTGTTTTGTGACGATTTCGTGGGTGCTATGTGTGAAATGCCGTTTGTCGCCCCCAAAACGGTGAAGGTCATTTTAACCTTATTTAGCCCTGTTGTGCCTGACTGTCACATTTGTGTTGTCAGTGTTAAATTCTTCTGTTCTCCCAAAAAGCATTAATGTGTTCAAGTCCATTTTGAAGATCCACCATGATGTTGTGTAAAATGTGTGCCTTGTTGTCTTCTTTCTTACATGAAAATGGATAAAAATCATGGTTTAAGCTGAAGATGTTTTCACCATCTTTTGAAAGGTTCTAATCTGCTAAAGTGTTTTGTTTGTTAGACTGAGATTGCCAAACTCCAGCAGCTGCTTGCTACGAAAGATGCGGAAATCGAGTGTCTACAGAATCAGCTTCTGTCCCGAGGAACCGTCAACAATGACATCACAGAGAGAGGTACATCTAAGAAGATTAAATCCTAACGGTTGTTGAAGTGCTACGAGGCCTTAGCCCAGAATAATTTAGCATTACATTAATAAATGGCACTTTCCATGAATAGGCTACAAAAACAGGCCAAAAATGTAAAAGTTATTTTTCTTTTTAAACAAATGATCAATGAAAAAGATGCTTAACCTGAAAAATATTGATTGTCAACCTCATGTCAACCTGTATTTTATATGTTGTTTCTTTTATGAGGTTTGCAATTTAACCCTAACCCTACCTAAGTTAGGGATGTGTCTAAATCTATTTTAAAGCCCTGATTTGTTTGATTTACTGTTGTTTTATACAGTAAAAATCAAATGGTTAGGTCATTCAAAGACGTTCCCTGTTTGTGGAAAGTACCAAATACTAGCTGCATGGGAGTGACGGTGTATGTTTTGGAAAATGTTCATGTGAGTGTTGAAATTACTAACATGTGGCTTTTTTTTGGTAATCACTGTGGCTTCTTGGACGCTCCCTGTTGTAGAGGAAGTGTATAAGAAAAAGCTGAGAGACAAACGTAAGCGCACATTTCGGATGAACATCTCAGATCCTCCCATGCTGTACCCCAGCTTGATTCAACTGCCCCTCAGCGTCTCTCTGTCAGTCTGGCTAATGTACACTGGCATGCTGTCAAGCCTGTCACACACATCCCCTCAGTGGCTACCTGTGCGTGTGTGTGTGTGTGTGTGTGTGGAGGGGGTGTTAAGTGTCTGATTCATGCTTGTCGTTACACCCTGCAGCCACTCATTGCTTTCCCATGGGTCTGTGAGCTAAAACTCATTCTTTACTATTAATGTAGAGCTAGGGCCAAGGCCAGTTCAGAGAAAAAAAATGATGAATCAACTAATCACCTCACAGCTACTATGTGTTGCTGAACTTCATTCTTCATTATAGCACTAAAGCAGCTAATCTCATAATTTGTGGATTAACAGCTCAGTAGTAAATGTATTTTATTGACTGAATTCTTAGTCAACTTAGTGTATGAAAAGACACTTTGACTTTATATGTAAACATTTTTATGTGATGTTAAATATACTACATAATAATTGTAAAATATTATTAACATTATAAAATATATATATATATATATATATAAGCATATGAAGTACATTGGCCCCTTTATATTTTAATTATATTTTTTGTAATCCTTTATATGTGATGTTAAATATATATTTTTATGAATAATATTTTCTAATTATGTAATAAAGTATGAAATATAGTATATAAAAATATATAAGTACATTGGTCCCATTGTATTATAAAATATATTTGACTTTTGATTTTATTTGTAACTTTTTTTATTATGTTGAATATTATAGTATTACATCATTAGAAATAATATATAAAGTATACATCGGCCACATTATATTATAAATTACATTATATAATGTAATGAATATTATAATTAATAAAATAATATATTATATTAATTTACTAAAATGAATATGTGTGATTGTGTGTTATGAATGATTATCTAATAATAATAATAATAGTAATACTATTTCCTGTTTCCTGTTGGAAATACTAGGTCATACTAGTTTAAAGAGGGTTTTTTTTTTTGTTTGTTTGTTTTTTTGAATATGTTAGCTGGTCAGCTAGCTCTAACAAGGTTAACGTTGCAGGGTGAGGTTGTTGACTATCATGTCGGTTTGTCCGAGCATGAGGTTCTGCTATGAAGTCTCGGAGTAAATCACAGCTTGGCTAAAAAGCATGCGTCAACCTGGACAAGCATGTACACACTTAGAGAGAATGTTGTTTTAAAGAGTGTTTTACCTGCCATCTTATCTATTTCTCCTGACAAACCTTCAGAAAGACCAGCATGTCTTTCTGAGCTTTTCTGGACTGACACTTGACCAAGGAGGCTGTTTTTTTCCTCCTAGAGGGCTGGTTTACCTCAACATCATCTATCTGTGTGTTTTTTAAATGGAGTATGTGACCATAATGCAGTGTTGGGGAGTAACTAACTAAAAGTAGCAAAATTTTCATTTAATTTGACTGTAGCTCAGGAAGATTTGGTTAATTCTAGTGAATCAAAGTCTGATTCTGTTGAATCAGTTTGCCATAAACATTTTTCATGTGTAATGGAATATTACATTAAATCTGTTGCACATTACAATGTTTTTGTATGGTAAATCAGGGTGCCTTTTAGTTTTTTTTTTTTTTTTTTTTTTTAAATTGTATTTAGTGTAAATTTACCTGTTCAAATTTGATGCTGTCAGCTTAGAGATCATTCAAAAACTCACATTGTTTTTGCATTAGAAAAATGTGTTTGTTTAAATTGTGAATTACATCATTTATATCATATATATATATATATTCATATTCATCTAGAAAGATATCATCCATTTAAGTTTCCACAATGTAGCTTGCTTCTAGTTTAACTACACTGAAACTGTAATGATACTCATAATTATAAGTAGCTTCCCCAACACTGCCATAATTATGTAATGGTGTATATGAACTGAGTTTTGCTCTTTATGTTCCAGATCAAGAGTTGCAGAGGTTAAAAACTGGAATGGAGACGCTGATAGCTGCCAATAATGAAAAGGTAAGTCAGCATCTGTGCACTTGGCATTTGTTAACAGGTCCAAAATTTGCAAGAAACAACATGCGTCTTGTAGCGTTTAGAGTGTTTTGCTGATGTACTGAACACTTACTCCATTTTGTTTCTGTAGGATCGCCACATAGAGGAACTCAATGTTCTGTTGGGCCAGTACAGAAAATTGAAGGATGGCTTGGCCCATTGTCAAGGTATGTGGTTATTTGTTTTAAAGCCTTTGCCTGAAACTCCATCTTGCATCTTCAGTGTTTTAGTCACCGCTTTGCTAGATGAATTTGACCCACAACATAGCTGAAGCTGATTCTGTTTCTCTCTCCCTTCAGTGACCAACGATACATTGCTGTGTGGCAGCAGTGAAGAGGATCTTAGTGGCAACCGAAAAATAAAAGCCCTGACCCATAGAGTGTACTCGGACATCATCAGATCAGAACTACAGGTACCGTTTCAAAGGGGTCATATCATGAAAAACACATTACTTTTAAATTTACAACAAAATATCTGAGTTACTTTTTAAAACGAGTAAAGCAAGTTACTTTGTTTTTCCCATTTATTGAGTGATAATATTGTAATGCATTACTTTTAAAAGTAACTTTCCCCAACACTGTAACATTATACATTTCTTTTATAGTGACTTTTGATTAATGTAATGCATCCTAACTTTTTCTTTTAAAAAAAATTGTACTGGCCCAAAAATTGTAGTGTATATGTAGTAGAAACAGTCAGTTTAATTTGACATTGTCAGAGCGAATGAGTAAAATGATCATGAAAAACTACATTATGATTGTTTTTTTTAGTGCACCTTGACTAATATTATAAGTAGACTTCCGGGGAAACATAAAATGCTAAAATACAAAAAAGCAAAGATTTTGTCCCATTTGGCTCCATATTTATATTCAACTTCAGTTAGGTTTTATGTTAAGTTCCTGTTGTTCCCAATGACAATTTCCATTTATTTTCCTTTCCACAGATGTCTTCCCGAGGTCCGTCACCACTCCTGGTCTCTCCTCCATGTCTACAGAGGGAACTGGACTCCAGGTGAGCGAGAGGTTGTATTATTAACAGTACACTGATGATAGCAGAGTCTCAGAGTCCCCAGTGGGCCGCTCTTCTTAAAGGCATTAGGGATCAGAAGGCATTTATGGGAGAAGGACCATTTTGCTGCAAATTCGCTGTCCCAATCGTTCACCCAAGCTAATGTGATTTTGTCACCTCTATCTCTCTTCCTTGCACTCCATCCAAATCTATCCTTCTCTGGCCCAGCTGTCGCAGTATACAGCCCTCCATGGAGACCTCGATGGTATCCATTGGCGATTTGGGCTTTTACAGCAGACAATGGCAAGTGGAGTGTGTGTGTTTATGCTTGTTTAAAAGGCTTTCCAATGCAGCAGTGGCTTTTTGTTGTGATGTCATTAGCTGGGTTTCCATCCGAACGTGAAGCGAATCTATTCAGTTCGCAAAAAAAGAAAAAAAAAACAAATGCGAATTAGGTGCTTTTCCATCAATTTGTTTGAGCGGATGACGGTGGTATTGGTCATAGGCGCCGCCAAGCACCCACAGAAAAACAGATATTCTCCATTCGTTTGATCAAAAAAAAACAAAAAAACAAAACAATAAAACCCTCAAAATCCACTCATCACTCAAAACACCAGAGTTTTTGTTCAGTGCTATCTTAAACACCTCTGATTGGCCATTGAGTTCAAGAAATCAACAGATATCTTTGTGCAGCAATCAGAAGCAGCAGCAGTCCGTGTTTTTCTCTTTGCGAGATGTGAATAACTGTTGTGTAATGAAATCATCAGGCGCATGGAGACAAAGACACGATGGAGTGGCGGCACCCACCGGCAAAAACATAAATTGGCGCCCATGGTATTGGTAACCTCGTAACCAACAGTAAATAAAACACCATCAGCGGAAACAGCCAATTAGTCACGTGTGTTTAATGTTCGCTATGTCAGAATTTATTCGGCAACTGTGTTTTCATCTATCATTATTCGCATTAACTCTTTTTCGCACAAGTCAAAAACCACCTCACAAACGTTTTTGCAAATTAAGGGATTTTTTTTTTTAAATTTGGTGTTTCCATCACTCATTTCTGATGCGATATTTCAAAATGCGCATATCAGGGTGATGGAAACATAGCTGGTGCCACACACCACACACACGCTGTTTATCATCGATCTAGTCAAAGATGGCTGAGGACTTCTTGTGATATTCCAATTGGACCTCTGGCTCTAATTTCAGTCATATTTTGTTTTTAATTGTGTACTGTATGTGCTTCCATTTGTTAGTCCATGACATAACCTGAGCCAATGAGATGCTCTTAGTCCGCAACAACTTAAGCAGAGCTTGTTTAATATAATTGTTCATGGTTTTGTTTTCAGGTCAATGCAGCGGATGCTGTCCACCAGCTTGGAAGATCTGCAAAGTGGAAGCTTACAGATGGTACGAACACCTGAATCATTTTGGTCTAAATAAATGTGACTCTTCAGCTTCTTGTGGCCAACTAACTCATCTCATTAACAAAATGCTTTGAGTATGAATGTCTCAGCTCAACTCAAATCTCTTTAATACTAGATTTACATTAACAATAGTGCTTTGTTGTCTGTTTTAACCTACGACGTGACTAACTGAGTGTATGTTTGTGTGTTTATACTGTTGGTTTTTCTTAAGCATGTAGTGGGCCAACCTGTAGAGGCTGTTTTAGAGGTATTACCAGCTACCATAAACCAATAAAACTAAAGCAAACACAACACCATAACCACAACAATAGCCTTTGCTGTGTGCACATGCATTAATTAACATCACATATGCTTTGCTTTTTGTTTGCCTGGCTTATTTTAACAAAAAAAAAATGCTTATTAACGAGAAAACACACCTGATATTACAGTGTTCATTCTAGTCATTCTAATCAAATGTGTATTTATTTATTATACTATGTATAATTTTCCTTATAATCTAAAGCTGTTTGTTATTAATTATTATTAATTCATATGGTTAATATATTTAATATACTCATTATACCGTAGCAACATAAAAATCTTAAAATAAATATTTAAGCGCTAAGATAAATGCATTTCTTCTGCAGAACCGATATAATCAGGAAAATAACAAATACCAGACGCTCCCAGGAAAGTTTAGTCGTCCAGAGCAGAATGGAATGAGACTGCCATCGTCTTCCCCACTACAGTTGTCCCCTGATGAAAGTGAAGACAGTGAATTCAACCTAAGTAAGCAATCGTCTCATAGCACCCATAATTCCTTGTCAAAATCATGTCACATGGGCTGTGTCTGAAAACAATATCTTCATATACTGCCTGCATTTTTCAACTTTCAGACACACCCATAATTTCTGTTTTATACTATGACCTTTGACCTTATTAACACTGTGTAACCTCAATCGTTTTTGACCTAGCTTGTTTGCTCTTCCATTTCCTGAGCTCAACAGACTATTCTTACTAATTTTGTCCTCTAAGCTTTTCGACCATAACAGCTTTTTTTAACAGTACAGTGTCTTTGCATGGGCTTCTATGTATCTTCTCTTTACTCTTTCTCTCTGACTAATCCATCTCTCGGGCTGTGTGGCTGTCTCCGCACACGTTTCCCCTCTCTCACTCCGTGCGAAGATCGCTGCCGAAGCGCCAGCGCTCCAGCTTTAGGTATTGTCCTCTCAATCTCACGTTAGCATACGACCACAGAGCACACTCTTGCTGTGTCATATTGGATTTAACCTAAGCTCTCCTATCCTGATTCTTTAAAGCTGAAAGCAGAGAGTTTTTTCTCTCTCTCTCTCTTTCTCCTCTCAGAGATTAGACTTAGTTTATATGAGCCTTGCTGCTTTGCTTTGAGTTTAAACTGGTGCCATGTGATGCAAATACAATGTATATGGAAAAAAAAGGAATAAGGAAAAATCCATTTAGGTTTCATATATATATATATATATATATATATATATAGAAGTCTCATGCTAAAAGCCAGACATGTTTATGAGCGTTTACCCTGCTTTGGTTTGGTTATTATTCAAAGTCTTGATTTATTCTAGAGTAGGACTCAAATTACCTCCATCGTTCTCCATTGAGGACCAGTTATACATTTTTCATAAAATGTGGTTTTACAACTGGCATATCTATAATTAAATCATTGAAATTTGCCCCTATTTGGGTGTGAGCAAAAACACGCCGTTTTTGTGTGTCTCTCTTTAAATGCAAATGAGCTGCTGCTCTCGACACACTTTCCAAAAGAGGGTGGAGCTTTAACAGCTCGCGCTTCGGTTGCTCAACAACAACAAAGCTGGACAATCTCACGCAGCCAAAATGACGATTGTCAGTGACGGTGTTCAGCCTTACATTGTTCAAACCGGAGTCGGACACTGATGGAGAGACTCAGGAAGAAGTTGCAAATTTTAGAATGCAACTGGACGTTTCTGAATGGTTAGTGGATAAATATAGTTGCTGTGGAGTTGATTCAACTCATCAACTAGCATTTGCCGTCATGTTAATCTTTTGTGCGACTCCAGCATTGAATTGACCCTCGTTTGTGAAGCAGTCCAGCGTAAAATGACGGCATGGTAACAACACTCTACAACAACTCTTCCTCTTCTCTAAAGCAGCCCAACATGGCCTCACCCCCTTTGTTGCGTGTTCTCGGGGGTAAATTTTAGGGTTAGTGATGTCACTAACCCGGGAAGAAGCTCGTTGTAGTCCCTACCAGCCGTTTGTTGTAGTCCTTAAACAACGAATTCTTTAAAAGAAAATTTCTCCCTTTGCATTGAAATTTGAGCGTCATAACTTTGCAGATGTTGTTTAAGCTCTAAAAGCAACATTACACACTAACTAAAGTTAAAAAAGTGAAATCATAATCAACTACCCATTTGAATAAATGATATTATAAATGGTTTAAAAAATATTTTTGATTATTTTCTTGAAATGTCTTAAAATAAGTAGCAGTGGAATGTATTAGTAAATTATATATTATATATATTATATATATTATATTGCTTTAAATTATATTAGACAGTGGTTTAATTGTAGTCAGAAATCTAATTAATTGGCATATTTAAAAAGACTTCTCCTGGGAAAATGTAATATTTTCTATTTTTCTGCAGCAAAGGCTATTTTATAAAATGATTATTCTTTTTGGAATCTATGAGCTTTTATGCATATCTACTGGTGCAGTGGTTTAAGTGTCCTGCCCTAGAGTTATCAGTTTGCAAAATTATGCATTTTTTTGTGTTTTGATATCCATAGAAGAAAACATTCAGCACAGCATTGTCACATTAGTCTTTGCTTTCTTTTCCTCTGCTTCCTTGCATGGCTAATATATGGCGCAGGGTCACGGGGAAAGCATGATCAGTTTGTGGTTGGTGGGTACAGATAGAATGTGTATTCGGTCCAATAGTGAACCTATAAAAACATAGAAACACATAAATCTATCAAAACAAGTGGATTACTTCCTGTTCACAGGAAAAACAGAGAAGACAGATGACTCAACTTTGTCTGACCTTTCGCCATTGTCGTCTGGAGTAGAATCAGGTCAGCAGTCACCTGTTTCACCAGAGCACAAGAAGAACCAGAAAGGCATCCGAAAACTGTGGGGAAAGTGAGTATTTGTTGGTTGTTGTTTTCAGAGACAGCATCCGAAAACTATTTATGATATATTTTTAAGTGGAACAAAATATTCTTTGAAATTAGTGTAGGACAAAAGTTGATTTTACCCATCAGGATACTTGATTGGATCATGAAAAGTGTCCTGTGACTATTGTTTTGTCACATCTTTTTAACTCTACGTCACAGGATCAGGAGAACACAGTCAGGCAGTCTTCCTGCTGACGGTTCTGATTCCGACTTCAAGAGAGGGGGTTTCAGAGCCACGGCCGGCCCACGACTCGCCTGCCTGGGCATTGGTTCTTCAGCACGGTATCCCAGCACCTACACTTCTGAGACATACGCAAGCAGCTTCATTCCTGTTTCTCATATTCTACATTTGTTTTCTGCAGTGACATGAACGCCCCCTTCTCGAAATGGTCATGTGATCAGGTGTGTGCATGGATGGAGGACTTTGGCCTGGGTCAATATGTCCAAATGGCCAGACAGTGGGTGACTAGCGGTCAGACTCTACTCTCTGCCTCCTTGCAGGACATGGAGAAGGTAAGAGATACAAGATTCATACAAGATTTCAGCACATGTTTGAAAAACTTTGGGATGAAGAAATAACAAATTCACATCAATAGTGTCCATGTTTTAACAATCTGATATCCTCATGCAACACCTGGCGGCTCCTGTAAAATGATTTGGCTATGCCTCTCGCTTCAGGTCGTTGTGGTGCCACTCAAATTCTGGTTTGGTTCTACCTGCCAGGGCAGCTTTAACCTCTGTTCCACGGCAGTTATGCTGCGTGACTTAGTAATTTGTTCTGCCGTCAAACACGTTCAATTAAATGTTCAGCTTTACAAGACTTTACGCTTCCTTAATTGAACACTTCCTTGATATTGATAGATGTCATTATCAAAGAAACAATATCCTGTTGCAACCATCTTCATTTCTGAATTGATTTTCACATTTAGGAGCTAGGAATTAAACATCCACTACACAGGAAGAAGCTTCAGCTGGGTCTGCGCTCCTTCAGCACCAAACTCACAGAGAAATCCTCTGAACTCGACCACATCTGGGTCACACGTATGTACAGTGCTTGTTGAACGGATCTGGTAGTAACTTTGTCGCATTTAAGTTTGGCCAAGTAACGGTTCTTTTCTTCTACTGGTAACCCAAAACAATACTGGCTAGACATAGTTTTAACTTGCTAGCTAATGTAATTTACTTATTTATTTAGCTTGTTATCAGAAATAATCTACTCTAGAGGGACTCTGTTGTTATTGATTCTTTGTGAAAGTCTACCGGAAGTTAAGTTTGGGCCACAAAACGTTTGTTTATGTTGTTGCCGTTGAAACCGACTATAAAGAAATCATGTTATTTCTACACAGGATGGCTGGATGATATCGGATTACCGCAGTACAAAGACCAGTTTAATGAAGGACGTGTGGATGGTAGAATGCTGCAGTACTTGACAGTGGTAAATATCTTTGGCAAGGCACTAAAAGTTAACAATCAAATTAGAGGGCTGGAATTAAAGGGTTAGTTCACCCAAAAATGAAAATAATGTCATTAATTACTCACCCTCATGCCGTTCCACACCCGTAAGACCTTCATTCATCTTCGGAACACAAATTAAGATATTTTTGATTAAATCCGATGGCTCAGTGAGGCCTGCATTCAAAGCAATGACATTTCCTCTCTCAAGATCCATAAAGGTACTAAAAACATATTTAAAACAGTTCATGCGAGTTCAGTAGTTCTACCTTAATATTATAAAGCGACGAGAATATTTTTGTGCGCCAAAAAAACTAAATAACGACTTTTCAACAATATAGTGATGGGCCGATTTCAAAACACTGCTTCAAAGCTTTACGAATCGAATCAGTGACTCGGAGCGCCAAAGTCACGTGATTTCAGCAGTTTAGCTGTTTGATAAGAGATCTTAATTTGTGTTCCGAAGATGAATGAAGGTCTTACGGGTGTGGAACGACATGAGGGTGAGTAATTAATGACATTATTTTCATTTTTGGGTGAACTAACCCTTTAATGTACAGTATCAAATGAGATCAATATTGGGGCTTTCGTTTCATTTTCAGAATGATCTGCTGTTCCTGAAAGTCACCAGTCAACTGCATCATCTCAGCATCAAGTGTGCTATCCACGTCCTACATGTAAACAAGTTCAACCCCAACTGCCTCAAAAGACGACCTGGAGATGAGGTGTGAATGAATAAACAGAAACAAAGAGGGCTGTCTACTTCTACACTTTCAGGACTGATAATGCACATTATGGATATTCTAATTCATGTTGTTTTGGCAGAATAAGACATCCCCTTCTGAGGTTGTCCAGTGGTCTAATCACCGTGTGATGGAGTGGCTCAGATCGGTTGACCTGGCAGAATACGCCCCCAACCTGAGAGGCAGCGGAGTGCATGGAGGACTCATAGTGAGTAACTCAAATCAAACTTTGTCCTTCTACTCCTTAAAGGTGAAGTATGTAGTTTCTGCGGCACTAGTGGCACCTAGCGGAATTACAAAAATACAGCATATTTTGCAAACTCCCTTTTGCGCGCCTTTTCTAACTCAAACATCACAAATAAAGCTCTTATGGGTGGTTGTGAAGGCATGTCTTAAACAGGTAAAAGTAGGCTAATTTCAATAAAAGAACATGTTAGGAATACTTTTAGCTGTGTTGCTACAGTATGTATCACGAGTAAGCAATTGAGTAGGCTAACACTGTCTAGAGCGAACGTGAGCGCCTCGCTTATAAATTGTAGCGCCTTGCGTCGCAATGCCCCATTCGCTTTCACGTGTTGAAGTGACGTGAAGCCAAGTATGGTGTCCTCAGTTGTGAGTAATGAGAGTGGAAGAGAGCGCTGTTCATTCACTCCTCCCACCTACATTTCCTGCTGGTACTGAGACTCGAACCAGCGAACTTCAGGTTACAAGTCCGACTCTCTAACCATTAGGCCTCAACTGCCCCAACAAATAAGAAGATTGGCAGAGCCAGACTCAAGGAGTTTCATTCTAATACTCACGGGTGTTCATGACCTGTTTAATCATTGAAGGTCTAAATGCAGTGAATTTTGGATTGCACTTCTGTACCCAAACTCTGTTGGTTGGGCTGGAAAGAGATTGGCGGATCTGAACGGACTGGTGCCTGGAAGGCTCAGTGTGTTCACTTTTGAAGGAGATAAACCCTAATAGTAGTCAATGAACAATAAACTGGTTTGAGAGAATGTATTTTAACTAGGGCTGTCAAGCTATTAAAAATTTTAATCTAATTACATGATGTGGCGATTAATTAATGGCAATTAATCGCACATCACTTTTGGCTGAGAAATTAACCTCAAAAGATCATTTTAAGTCATTATTATGTAAAGCATCAAATAGTATATTGGTTCGTTCAAAACACGGATTCAGAAATAATGCTGTGTGTTGCACGGAGACGAACAGTTCTGCTTTATCTTTATAGTTTCATTGGCAAAATTGACAATACAGACAATATTGTGTCTAAAATAACACAATATTAACTTCTTTACTGAACTGTTGTATAAAATCAGTAGTCTATCGCATTTGCACTCATTATATTTGAGACAAAAACAGCACTCATGTAATATTGCGCTCCGTTACTCGTGTGATATTGCTAAACTCATATGATCTAAATATGAGAAGGGGCATTTTTGCCCCAATATCTTGAATTTTAGGGACTTTTTGACTGCATTCTATAGGCTCCATCGCATAGTGAGTTGTTGCCCTGCATCATATTCGTCATCAATCATCTGTATGAAATGTCAGATGACCTACGTAGGTCTGGGGTGGGGCAAGTGCATTAAATGCGCTAAAAATTTTAACGCGTTATTTTTTTAAATCGACAGCCCTAATTTTAACATTAAAAAAAAAAAATCTTACTTCACCTTTAATGAAAGGTTATGGGCTCTTTTCACTTGGGCTGGTAAACAACCACTCAGAAAACCTTACCAAAATACATAGCAAAACACTGTAAACCACTCAGAACACCATATTTGGGATATTTGTTTCATGTATTTCTTGCTTCAGATTATGATATTAATTAAAAATTAATCTTTTTTTTTTTTTTTTGCCAGATCTTGGAACCTCGTTTTAACTCGGACACCCTTGCGATGCTCCTGAACATCCCTCCCCAGAAGACTCTGTTGAGGAGGCACCTGGCCACTAATTTCAACACGCTGGTGGGCTCTCAGGCTCAGCAAGAGAAACAAGAGTTCCTGGAATCATCAAGCTACACGCCGCTGACCACCACAGCAAAAGTCCGGGTAAGAAAACTCAAATTTGTCCTCAGTTCACATTTGCTGACCACATCTTTAGAAACACCTTAATCCCTGCCAGCCATACACCTCAGAATAAAGATGTAAATATACAGACACCTGCTTCAGCAGCCTGATTCATATTTAAGCTCAGCTGATGCAGCACATGTGTTTTGACACTTAGATTTTGCTTAGGTCATCTGTACGGAATGTGCTGAGCGAATGGTCCTACAGTATGTTACATTCCTACTAAGCACAATGAAGCTTTAGAGGAAACATTTAGTTCACCGTCGTCTTTTAGGCAGTTGAGCCAACCATTCATTTTTCATGATAAGAGGAAGAGTGTTTTGACATTAAAGGGTCTCTTATTGTTGTTCTAGTGCCTCAACTGATACTATTTTTAATCTTTTACAAAATATTGAAACTGATCCTGAGATTCATGAACTGGGTTTCTGTCAAAATTTGGCACCATTTCTGATTATGATAATTTGATGAATCGCAGTGTATCGAATCAAGACGTGTATCCTTATAAGTTAGATCCTATTATCTGGCCCAATTTATTAATTATGGAATAATGATAATAATTATTATTATTGTTATTATTATTATTATTAATAAGATATCCAGCCCAATTAAATTAATAATGGAATTTAATCATGAATGAATGAAAAGTTGGTGGGAAAATTTTTATTTTAATTTTATTTTTATTAACAACAACAACAATAATAAAACTATCTTTTCCATTAAATTTAATTCATAATAATTCATAATAATAAAACGTGCAAATATTTGTTAACAATAGGTAATGCATTAATTAACATTAAATAAAAATGAGCAATATATTTTACATTGATTAAACTTTGTTAATGTTAGTTAATAGAAATGTTCATGTTCAACTAATGTTAACAAATGCAACTTTTGATCGTAATAAATCTTAACAAGATTAAATGTTCATGATTAAGAAGATTAATGAATGCTGTAGTATTACTAATTTTAAGCTATAATTTTTACTAAATTTTATCAATTCTCATGTTAACAAATAAAGCAATTTCATACATTTTCCAGTAACATATTATACTTTTGTCTAAATAAAAAATTTAAAAAATCTAACATTTTACATGATATAAGTGAATTTGGGCGTCATAACAATATGAAAATGGATATTCATTTTGAGATTTACTAAAGACTTAAGATTAATCTTTAAAAACACTAATAATTTAATAAAGTTAAGTAAGCATTAGATGATGGCACAATTTAAAAGTAAAAATAAAGGAATTGTGTATGCATAATTAAATATGAAATATCAGCCGATATAATGAAAAATAATTCATGCTGTTGTATTCCGCTTTTTTGTGTTCCTCAGCCACGTAAAATAGGTTTCTCCAGTTTTGGCCACCGTAAGAAGCGCGGTGACGACTCCACGGACTACATCTGCCCTCTGGATGCATCCCAAGCCCAGGCCCTGCTCAACGGGGCCGACCGGCCCTACAGCGGCTTCAGGGGCCTGAGCCCCATCTTCGACAGGGACCCAGAGAGGCGGGAGCAGGTGGGAGCTCTACAGATCTGACACTTGCAGCCAATAACCCTCCACCCATATCCCACAAAACCACGGCAACCTCCCAGCGACACCCTGGTTCTGTTCAGTGCCATTTTTATAACACCCCAACATCCTTCATTGACGGACACAAGACGGCAGTATGGACACTGCGGAAAGACTTGGATCCAAGGGTTTAGTACATCATCTCACAAGGGAAACAGGGTTTAGTTTTTCCCAGAATAGTGCCACTTCACCTGTGATGGACAGTCAGCTACTTTCGACTCTATATCTATTTTTGTGAATCATAAGAAAAATGTATTATGAGATTTATCTGAAAAGTATTCCATTTTTGTAACCCAATACCTACTGTTTCAAAAGACAGTGTGTACTATCTTGTGCAATATTTGCATATTTTAGAGAGTTATTTAATGGTATATTTATGGTGAATTTTTAAGAGGCATACAGACTACTACGTAAATGCTCAGCAGCAGCACATTTTGACTAATCTAATGGTTATTTTCATACAATAAAATGCACAAGAGTATTTTTATAGCTATATATCTTGCCTCTTCAGTTGAAGATAGACTATAACAATAGATATAACCCAAAATATTGTGACATAATCAATAAACCTCCTCGATCACAGTGATATTGTGGGTTTTGTTTTGTTTTTTCAGCACATTTCCCTTTATTTTATAATTTTCTTTTTTAAAAATAATGTTCCTTAATGAATATGTTTTCTTGGCTTCATACAATTTCAAAACTCAATCATCTTGCAAAATGACAACATTGACATGCATGATTTACAAACATTAAGCATTAATCTGCTGTTATCCATGCATCTGGCTACCAACAAATGGCCATTTTCACAATGTGGAGAAGTGCATGCTGGGAAAGGAATTTTATGCACTTGTGCAGGTACATTCTAATATACATTTCTCTGTATTCACATTATTTGCACTTCATTACCACCCATTGCTTCTGCTTAATATTCCATCTAATAATAAAAAAATATATATTTGTACTTGCGTAAGACCACAAGATGAATATAAACTTATATTATTTAGGTTGATATATTTGATGGATATCTTTTGATGGACATTTCAGATTCTGTGTGCTAAAGGATCAGGGATGCAGATCGAGGCCTTATCCAGGGGAATTAACAACCTCACAGTAAGTTGATATCAAAACCTTTCTTTTTCCTTATATTTTTTAACACTGCCGAGACACAAATTGCGAAACTAATCTACTGATACACTTAAAGACCAAATGAAAGTCACATCAAAACTATATTTTAATATTCACATTTCTTAACTCTTTCCCCACCATTGACAAAATTTTTCGACAATCAATGTTTTCACTGTTATATGGTAGGGGGCGCTATTACACATCTTCTTAAAGAGTGTGGAATCTCTGGATCAAAACACAGGCGAAGAAGCAGCAGAAACGACAGAAACATTGGCTTCGTCCGAAATCGCATACTCTCTAGTAATAAGTAATTACTTCATGACCGCTAAAAAAGTATGTTCTATATATAGTATGTCATCTGAATGTTCTACATTCGCCATGCTGTAATTATATCACGTGACCTACCAGCATCAGTTGCATCACTTAACTGCCATTAACAAATCCTCTCCCGTGGCCTCATGGGATAGTAAAGTGTCCATCCTATGCACACTTCAGAATCTCGCCGGAAGCAGGACTTATTGCCTACTCTTTTATGAGTACTGTGAATTCAGACATTCTTCTTTTGTCACATACTGTTTTTTGCCTACTATATAGTAAGGAAGTATTCAATTTCGGATGCAGCCATTGCTTATGCATATGTCAAATAACACTATCATCACATTTTAAACAGCTTTTGTTGGTTTAAAGGGTTAGTTCACCCAAAAATGAAAATAATGTCATTTATTACTCACCCTAATGCCGTTCCACACCCGTAAGACCTTCGTTAATCTTCGGAACACAAATTAAGATATTTTTGTTGAAATCCGATGGCTCAGTGAGGCCTCCATAGCCAGCAATGACATTTCCTCTCTCAAGATCCATTAATGTACTAAAAACATATTTAAATCAGTTCATGAGAGTACAGTGGTTCAATATTAATATTATAAAGCGACGAGAATATTTTTGGTGCGCCAAAAAAAACAAAATAACGACTTATTATAGTGATGGCCAATTTCAAAACACTGCTTCAGGAAGCTTCGGAGCATTATGAATCAGCGAATCGAATCATGATTCGGATCGCGTGTCAAACCGCCAAACTGCTGAAATCACGTGACTTTGGCACTCCGAAACGCTGATTCGACACAAAAGATTCATAATGCTCCGAAGCTTAATGAAGCAGTGTTTTGAAATCGGCCATCACTATACAAGTCGTTATTTTGTTTTTTTTGGCGCACCAAAAATATTCTCGTCGCTTTATAATATTAATATTGAACCACTGTACTCACATGAACTGATTTAAATATGTTTTTAGTACATCAATGGATCTTGAGAGAGGAAATGTCATTGCTGGCTATGGAGGCCTCACTGAGCCATCGGATTTCAACAAAAATATCTTAATTTGTGTTCTGAAGATTAACGAAGGTCTTACGGGTGTGGAACGACATGAGGGTGAGTAATTAATGACAGAATTTTCATTTTTGGGTGAACTAACCCTTTAACTTATTGTAAGTTACCTGGTTGCCTTAATTTTGAGTTCACTGAAATTAAAAATTTGAGTTAATACAATGAAGGTGATTGGTTTAATCAACAGAAACTCAAAATATTATGTTATCTGAACCACATTAATTATCTAAGTTGATTTGACAAAAGAAAAAATTCTATGATAACAATTCATGAAAATAATTTTTTACAGTGTGGGTGCCATGAAAGTTTTCTGAAAATGATCAAAAATGCTGGTGGGGAAAGTGCCAGTATTATTTTGCTAAATCACAGAAGTGAATATTCAATATATCAACCAGCCTTAGTGTCACATATTGCAAATTGTTATTGAAAAGTTTAGGTTTAACTCTGCTTAAAGAGGTTTAACTTGTGGAGCGCTTCGCACTAATCCTGGCACCATCACCTCCTCTCACTTACAGTACTTACTCAGCCGTGACGAGCTGCTGAGAGGAATGAGACGCAGCCAGACCGCAATAGTGTGATCGGACTGCGCCACATTAACTCCGTCTTCCTGCCGAGAGCGTACCTCAACCTAACCCACCTCACCCTCAAACCTTCAGGACTTGAAACACAATCTCACCTCTTCACCATCCAGCTCAAGACACAAGTCTACTATTTTGTTATTGTATTACTATTTATTTTTGATTTATGAGTTTATAATGTACTATATTTAAATTGTTTTTTGTGTAATATGCAAACAGCTCTTATTTTATGTCAATAGATCAAATCATCTACCTCTACCTTTGTGTTTTTCATATGATATTGTATTCTTGTAGCCAATGGAACTGGATGTGAGTAAATCCTTCTGTTTTCCCAACAGTTTGTCATTTTCTTAGGCTTAATCTTTTTTCAAATCTATATAATATGTTAAAAGCAGTTTGTTTTTTCAAGCAGAAGTGGTTGTTTGCTTGCTATACCTCTGTTAAATCCATCTCAAGAGTTAAAAGGGGTTTGTTGTTGTAGGGGACTTCAATGTCCAACTTGTCCAACGTGTCCCATGACCCAAATGGCCAACATTATATTTGGGAGGTCCTTATCTGATGTTTGAGCCTTAAATGTGCACACTTATTTTAATAGGACTCCAGACAAGAGAAGAAAGATCCAACTGCAGGTTCACTCTCACCCAATACTAAAGAAAGAATAATATTGGTGAGTTATTTTATCTGGTGACATTTAACGTGTCTATTAAACACTGTAATGTTAGCGACATGTTACCTATTTTTATTAATTAAATAAATATTTCTTTTTGTATATAAATGTTAGTTTGTAATAATAGAACTTTATTATTATTTTTTTATTATATTTTATGATTTGATTTTTAATTTTCAGTCATTGGATTTTAAATCTGACTTTTGATCGTCCTTCGATTTGTCTTAGTTTAAAGCAAAATTTGAAGAATGGTAAATGTAAAACGCAATAAAGAAATTATGTGTCAATATTTCCAGTGTATAAGGGAAACAACACTTTGAACTGGACCAGCTGGAATGAACCAAAAAGATCTCCAGTATGAAGCCAAAACCAGCATTTTCAGAACCTTATGGGCTAAACCCAACAAAACCGCCTCTGCGGACCTCGTCCACCTCTTTAGCGACTGTATCCGAGTGGCTTCATCTAAAACAAAGGAGTATCTGCTCTTCAGGGACCCGGAAAACAAGTTCCACCCAAGTCCTTCAACCCTAAGCGAGATCTTTCTGATGACTTACATCCAGCACAGCAGCCTGCTGAATCTCACCGACACATTCAACTGCACGGCCATGACCCAAGAACAGAGGATCTTACTGGGTGCCCACTGGGTCTGGGCCGTGCTGGATCAGCCGAGCAAGAACCCCCGAATCCAGATCGTGGTCCAGGTTTTTCATCTACCAGAAAGAACGGAGGAGAACGTGGAGGAACTGTCTTTAGATATCTACAGCAACATCATGCGCATGGCCGGGATGGATGTGGTGGAGAGAACCCAAGCCGAGAGGATGGTGGAGTTCTGCTCCTCCATCGGCAGAGACTGTTACGCGCTTTTTCTCTTCTTTGGTCGGCAAAACGACGAGGGGAACATTTACGGGCTGCTGAGCAACAATCTGCAAGCAGCTGTGGGAAAGTGTGTGAGGATTGATCAGGTTTTTATAGATCACTTCTTCAAAGGTGCGAAATGCTTCGGCACTCCAAGTAGGATGTTGCAAGCACTGGTTGGTAAGGAGGGTGACGATCCTCTGACCATGCTTGTTAAGTTCACCTAACAGCTGAGCTGTTCTTACTAGATTTATTACCATTTTTGTGGGTTTATTCTAACGTACTTGGTAACAGATGCTTTGAATGCAGCACTGGGTCTGTGTGTTGATGTTTTCCCAAGACTTTCCAGCCTTATAACCAGTGTCTGATGTCTATCTGCCTCCAGCAATACTTAACTGTTACTTGATGCAATTAAAATGCAAAATAATGTGCAGAAATAAATTATTTTTGCTGACAAGTTTTGTACTTTGTGTGTTACTACCCCGTATTTAAATAAATTCACTCACATAGCAATGTTTTTTTACTCTACAGTATCTATTAACCAATTATTATCTAACAAAACTGTTAGATTTCTCTACAAGACTGAAGTTTTATGCTATTACTGGCCTGAATTGGACTTTTTATCCGAGATAATTCACCACAAACAAAACCAAATAGATTCAAAAAAAAGATCTATTTTCAAAACCTACATCTGGCATTGATTCGACATGTTTCACAAGATGTAAACCATCTATTACAATTATCACAGATCATGTTTGTGCAATACACTGATCAGTTGCAGAAGACTTAGTATGCAAAAGTGTTCTCAGTTTTGTAGCCCAGCTTGTCGAGGTTTGGCAGGCACGCATACTGGATCATGGGGGGTGGACCGCACATCACGATGAGCACATCATTGGCCGGAGGCGGGAGATGGTCTTTTATCATGTCAGCATCAACAAACCCTTTGCTGTACTTCCACCCTGTCACAAGAACATAGACAGAAAATCTTCACAGTCGTCTCTACTGCTGATCACTACAATTAAGCATTCATCTAGATATTTATATCAGAAGATGAATTGTACCTTCAGAGGGCTTGTCCAGTGTGTACCACAGATTGAGTTTATCAGGATGATTTCTATGAACTTCATCCAGCTCTTTACGTAACAATATGTCCTTCTCAGTCTGTGGAAGTGAAACATGCTTTAGAACGCAGCTAACAAACATTAAATAAGGTGTACTTATGTTATGACAAATATATGTGTTAACACTCACTTGGAATATATAATTCAAAATAAGAGTTTGGAAATATCTGCAAAAAATCAATTTCAAGGGAATGAATTATTACAATGTGGCCACAAATTAGTAAATCGAGGGAACTAATTATTATATCATGCGAACAATTTACTTAAAACGAGAAAACGAATTGGTAAAATGTGCGTGCTGATGTATTATTATATGTATTCCATAAAAATATCGACCTTAAAACAAGATACATTTTTTGGGAAGCAAAACTGAGATACTATTTAGTTTTTACTATTTTGCTGCGTCCGAAATCAAATACTTCTCTACTATATAGTATGCGAAAAACAGTATGCGAACAAAGTAGTATGTCCGAGTTCACAGTATTCGAAAAACAGTAGACGAAAAGTACCCGGATTAGGCCACGGGAGAGGATTTGTGAATGGAGTTGAAAGGACATAACTGACGCTGGTAAGTCATGTGACAGTAACAACATGGCGGATATAGTATGTTCGAATCGAATTCATTCATACGACACGCATTCGTACTTTTTCAACGGTCGTGAAGTAAATTTAAATTCAAATGTAGTACCTACTCAACAGTACGCGTTTTCGGACGCAGCTTAAAGAATACATCTCTAAAAAGAAATGTTTAAGAACATTTCCAATTGACAATATAAACATTTCTAAAAAAAAAAAAAATCTACCAATACAATAAGGGAAAAAAAGAGAAAATATTTGTTGAATTATTATTGCTACTAAACTGAATTAATCTACTTTTAGTTCACGGCATTTTAGTCTATAGTCAAAACTGAATATGAGAGCAATATGTAGTTTGTTTTGAAAAATGAGTATTTTCTCTTGCGTATATGGAAGCGGAGTTTTGTGAGGAGCGAGTTTTTAAAATTAAAACTCAGATCGTCGACGTTTCGCTCCAGTCGAAGCGGGGAGAGTGAAAATAGAAAACACGGAGTGGAGCTCGAGCGGACGGAGTATATCTCTGCGGACTCGGAGAAGATATCTCTGTCACTCCGTTCCACTCACTACGTAGTTTCAGTCCGACTCTCGGTCTGTACTTGGTAAAGCTCGACGTTTTGACTACCTTTGGAACTACTTTCTTTGGCGGAGAAAATATGGGTAATGTTGCCTATATCTGAAACGATATTTATCACTTAACTGAGGATGTTTCGATATTGTTTCTGGAAAGCAACACAAAAATACGTATTAAGAAGAAGGTTTTTGCGTCTAAGTAAATAGTATGTCGAATTTCGTTGTCAAAAACATGTTTTTTGTAATTAGTTTAATCTCCAAACGCATATTGGGCTCCTTTTACAGTGTTACATTGCTTATTTATTTATTTATTCACTTAATAAATAAATGTGACTGACCTGGTTGGCAAATATAAGGGAGCACTTGGTGTTGTCAGCAGGATCTGCGGTTATACTCCTGACCAGCTGCAGCATTGGAGTGATGCCTGAAAGAATGAACTTGTCATCTTTAATTAATACATATTTAGAATTGTTAGGCAGCAATTCCTGGAAACCGACTAAGAATACATTGGAGCCAATTTCAAAATACAGGTGCTGGTCATATAATAAGAATATCATCAAAAAGTTGATTTATTTCACTAATTCCATTCAAAAAGTGAAACTTGTATACTATATTCATTCATTACACACAGACTGATATATTTCAAATGTTTATTTCTTTTAATTTTGATGATTATAACTGACAACTAAGGAAAATCTCAAATTCAGTATCTCAGAAAATTAGAATATTACTTAAGACCAATACAAAGAAAGGATTTTTAGAAATCTTGGCCAACTGAAAAGTATGAACATGAAAAGTATGAGCATGTACAGCACTCAATACTTAGTTGGGGCTCCTTTTGCCTGAATTACTGCAGCAATGCGGCGTGGCATGGAGTCGATCAGTCTGTGGCACTGCTCAGGTGTTATAAGAGCCCAGGTTGCTCTGATAGTGGCCTTCAGCTCTTCTGCATTGTTGGGTCTGGCATATCGCATCTTCCTCTTCACAATACCCCATAGATTTTCTATGGGGTTAAGGTCAGGCGAGTTTGCTGGCCAATTAAGAACAGGGATACCATGGTCCTTAAACCAGGTACTGGTAGCTTTGCCACTGTGTGCAGGTGCCAAGTCCTGTTGGAAAATGAAATCTGCATCTCCATAAAGTTGGTCAGCAGCAGGAAGCATGAAGTGCTCTAAAACTTCCTGGTATACAGCTGCGTTGACCTTGGACCTCAGAAAACACAGTGGACCAACACCAGCAGATGACATGGCACCCCAAACCATCACTGACTGTGGAAACTTTACACTGGACCCTCAAGCAATGTGGATTGTGTGCCTCTCCTCTCTTCCTCCAGACTCTGGGACCCTGATTTCCAAAGGAAATGGAAAATTTACTTTCATCAGAGAACATAACTTTGGACCACTCAGCAGCATTCCAGTCCTTTTTTTGTCTTTAGCCCAGGCGAGACGCTTCTGACGCTGTCTGTTGTTCAAGAGTGGCTTGACACAAGGAATGCAACAGCTGAAACCCATGTCTTGCATACGTCTGTGCGTAGTGGTTCTTGAAGCACTGACTCCAGCTGCAGTCCACTCTTTGTGAATCTCCCCAACATTTTTGAATGGGTTTTGTTTCACAATCCTCTCCAGGGTGCGGTTATCCCTATTGCTTGTACACTTTTTTCTACCACATCTTTTCCTTCCTTTCGCCTCTCTATTAATGTGCTTGGACACAGAGCTCTGTGAACAGCCAGCCTCTTTTGCAATGACCTTTTGCGTCTTGCCCTCCTTGTGCAAGGTGTCAATGGTCGTCTTTTGGACAACTGTCAAGTCAGCAGTCTTCTCCATGATTGTGTAGCCTACAGAACTAGACTGAGAGACCATTTAAAGGCCTTTGCAGGTGTTTTGAGTTAATTAGCTGATTAGAGTGTGGCACCGGGTGTCTTCAATATTGAACCTTTTCACATTATTCTAATTTTCTGAGATACTGAATTTGGGATTTTCCTTAGTTGTCAGTTATCATCATCAAAATTAAAAGAAATAAACATTTGAAATATATCAGTCTGTGTGTAATGAATGAATATAATATACAAGTTTCACTTTTTGAATGGAATTAGTGAAATAAATCAACTTTTTGATGATATTCTAATTATATGACCAGCACCTGTATGTCCATCATTACCTGTTCCACCAGCAATCATGCCCACGTGTCTAAACTTCCGCAGTTTAGCTTCAGATTTTTTATCAGGCCGAATACCAAACTGCCCTGTAAATGTCAGTAAGGAAATATATGCAGCATCTGAAGCATTTAAATATTTTAAAATGCATTTTGTATACAGGTCATGCATACATTTGGTAATCTTAAAACAATAAGACATCGCCCTCTAGTGGCTAAATGCATTGCATTATACAAAACATAATTAGTATTTTTCCTTACCATTTCCATTGTATACCAGTAATCCATTTGGACCCCTAAAGTCAATAGTGTCTCCAATCTTCATATCATTCAAGTACTGAGACATCTTGCCTCCATCAGGATAGTTTGGATGAGTATTTTTAAAGTAGACCTGATGTGAGATATTGAAGAAAGTGATTTTTTAAAACACTATAAAACATAACCAGTCATTTGCAACTACAAAATGTATTGCATCGCACCTTTACAACTAGATCAACGTATCCCTGTTCTTCATCGCTCGACACAGGTGTGTACGCGCGAATAACCAGATTCCCATTCACCTTTGCAGACAGGTAAACATGCTGACCTGTGACACAATACAAGATCCATCTTAGAAAACGAGTGAAACCTAGCTGATATTGTGAAATTATACTCAAGGTCAGGTGATTCTGCTGATGTGATAAAGGTGTAGAAGTGCAATGTCCTACCAATAGGGAGACCAAGAACGTGCGACGAGGATGGAAGACCAAACCGGAATTTTTTAGTGTCATGAGTGATCTCCTGTTGCAAAGCAAATAACAGTAGTTAAATTGGGCTGCAACAATATTCTTACCTTTTTCTTTTGCAGTAGAAAACATACTTAAAGGGATAGTTCACCTTTTTTTTCCCACACTATGGAAGACAAAGGGGTCCATCAACTGTTTGGTTACCCATATTCTTCAAAATATCTTCTTGAAAAAGATATTTAAACAGGTTTGGAACAACCTGAGGGTGAGTAAATGATGACAGAATTTTCATTTTTGGGTGAACTATCCCTTTAAGTACACATTTAAATTCTGACTGACCTCTTTCTCTATGAGTGGCAGTGGGTATTTCACATTGGGATCCTGCAAGGTTTTTGGAAACTTGCTCTGCTTTCGACCTCCATTGGAGCCTCCTGGTTTTAGGACGAGGAAGAGGACCGTGATCACCACTACAGATATCCCAATTAGCACAGGTACTGTCTGCAACATACACATTAAACACGTTATTGGTACAATTGACTGAATTTATGTTTCAGACATTTTGATCTAGCGTGAAATGAGTTTTGTAGGCAAATATAAATCATAATTTAATTAACAATATAGGTAAACATTTATATTTACATTATAAATGTAAATTAAATATTTAATTATATTCATAATTTTAAAAATATAAGCAAATTAAATGTATATTTAAATTATAAATATTAATTAAATGTTTAATTTAAAAAAATGCATCATAATTTAACAAATTCAGCATTTCGACACTACATAATTACCATACTTGCATTGTTTCAGTGACTTCACTGTTATTCTATATTCTAAATATAATTTTGTAGACAAATATAAAATATAATTTTATGAAAATATAAGTAAACTATATATACAGTTGTGCTCAAAATTATTCATACCCTTGGTAAATATGACCAAAGGAGGCTATGAAAATAAATCTGCATCTTTTATTTAAAAAATCTTCAAAAATCCAACCTTTCATTGGAGAATAAGAATTTTAAATGGGGGGAAAGTCTCATTATGAAAGAAATGTTTTTCTCTAATACACATTGCCCACAATTAATCATACCCTTTTATTCAATACTTTTTGCTGTCCATAGAACCCAGTAGTTCCAGTAGTGTCAGTTACTTTTCAAATGTTCTATGGTCAGATGAAACAAAAAAATGAGCTTTTTAGCAGCAAACACTCAAGATGGGTTTGGTGCACACAGGGGTAAAAAGTACCCCATGTGTACAATGAAATATACTGCTGTATCTTTAAAGTTATGGGCCTATTTTTCTGCTGGAGGTCGTGGACATCCTGTTCAGATACATGGCATCATGGATTCTATCAAATACCAACAGATAAAAAATCAAAACCTGACTGTCCCTGCTAGAAGTCATTTAATGGACCGTGGTTGGATCTTCCAACAGGACAATGATCCAAAACAAACATCAAAACCAACACAAAAATTTGTCCCTGAGCACAAAATGAAGCTTCTGCCATGGCCGTCCCAGTTCCCTGACCTGAACCCTAAAGAAAATGAGTGGAGTGAACTGAAGAGAAGAAGCACCAACATGGAGCTGGGAATCTGAAGGATCTGGAGAGATTCTGTATGAAGGAATGGTCTCTGATCTCTTGTCAGGTGTTCTCCAAACTCATCAGGCATTATAGGAGAAAACTCAGAGCTGTTATCTTGGCAAAAGGAGGTTGCAAAAAGGGTATGATTAATTGTGAGCAATGTGTATTAGAGAAAATGAATAATTTTGAGCACAACTGTATATATATATGTATATATGTATGTATAATGCATTTATTTTGATGACTTAACTACTATTCTAAAATGTGAAAAGCATTCATAATAAGAATAATAGAGCAGGAGTGTCTAAACATTTGACAATAAACAGAGCAGCTAACACTATAAACTACTGGCATATTGTGTTACATTCAACATTGAGATGATAACCTGTATGTCTGTAATTACCTCTCACCTTCTTTCCACCGCTGTCATTCTAACCAGAATAAAATCAACAGATAAGTGTGAAACTGACATGGAGGAAAAGCAAGGTGCTAATTGCTTTTTGCAAGGCAGAGTGAGGAAGAAAGCAGGGAATATATGACTGTAAAGAGAAAAAATACTCACTAGAACTTGATCCATGCTGCAGTCTTATTCCTGTACTGTACTGTATTAGTTAGTATGCTCAGGGTTCACTGTATGTGAGGTAGAAGTTGTTCATGGTTCATCTCTTTTCTGTATTCCAACCTTTGCACCAAGGCCAGTTAATAGTAGAAGAGTAGGGAGTTAATGAAATGCAGCCAACTGGAGTGGGCCCCTCAGTGGCCTCAGCCAATAGGAATAGAATATGCAAATGAGCAGAGCATTGCCTATGGTTCTTCATGTGTGTTTGTGAGTGGTGTGGGATCACCCCACTGCCTGATAACACATCCAGAGGGATGGGTCAAGGAACCCTCTCAAGTACAGCACATTAGGCTAAGGCCGTTAGACTAAGAACAGAAATGCCTGACATTTTTGAAGTTTTAAAATATTTTTATTCAAGTTAGCCAAGGTTGTCTTGGTTCAAAAATTTTTTAAAGCATTTTGTGAGTACTTTAGAACAAAATTTTACTGAATTCTGCTAACAGAAGTATTCAGTATATTCAGAATTCAGTACTACTTATGCTAGTAAGTAAACAACAAATCTATACAGCACAACTGACATTTATGTCAAGTGGTTGCTATATGTGGGGGTTTTCACTCGGTGTTCAAATGCTTTGAGATCCAGTGCATGATGGCTGGTACTGAAGAATAGACTGCAGGCTTCTGGATCCCACCACAGGGTTCTCCCCAACTCTTCACTCCCATCAGAACAACCCCAGATGTGTTTGTCTGACAAACAAGAGGTCCACCGTTCCAATGAGTCTGTGAAAAGGTCAGAAATATACTAGCAAAATAGATAATACCAGTTTTTTGTATAGTCGCTGAAATATGCATTTCCACATCCAAATTTGAAGTGTCGAGTGGCATAGTTCTTCCAAAAAAAAAAAATGTTGTCATTATTTACTCACCCTCATGTTGTGCCAAAATTTCTTTGTGGAACATAAAAGAAGACATTTTCAAGAAATGTCTTGTTTTAATTGTTCATACAGTGGTCGCCAAAACTGTTCAGCTACCAGCATTCTTCAAAATATCTTTATATGGACTACTTTGATTGTGCTTTTTGAATTTTTGCCACTATGTTGTCTGTCAACATCTCCTTTTATTGTTGAAATGAAGAAAGTACAAGGCTGCAACCAGAATAACATACTCTTTCAGTAGGTATGTCTTTTAGTAATTGTTTTGCAACAGTTAAAAAAGTATGTTCTATATAGTCGGAATGTGTGAAGTATGAATGCAGTCTGGACATATTACATCTGTGATGTTGTCATTGTCATGTGATTTACAGCATTGTCGCTTCTCTGCCATTCACAAGTCCTC
The DNA here is from genome assembly GCA_039654765.1 of Mylopharyngodon piceus. Taxonomy (NCBI): domain Eukaryota; kingdom Metazoa; phylum Chordata; class Actinopteri; order Cypriniformes; family Xenocyprididae; genus Mylopharyngodon; species Mylopharyngodon piceus. The sequence goes on along the minus strand of CM077459.1, from coordinate 10,432,388 downwards.
TCCTATGGCCTTATCGGATAGTAAAGTGTCCACTGGATGCACACTTCAGAATCTCACTGGAATAGTAGGTCATTCGGATACTTTGCGGCTTTTTGGAGAAGCGTCTCACTGCAGCCTGCGGTGGACATCCAACCCGGCCCACTTCCAAGTGTGATGTCAGAAGCCACGCCCGTGCCGCCCCGGCAGCCGATTCATAAGATTTTATTGGTCATGTCAATCATAGTACTGATTGCCTACACCAAACACTGATCCCTAAATCTACCCATCACTGTAACCAATGAAATTACCTGCAGGGCGGGATTTCTGGTGAAGTGGTTTAGTGGGGAGTCACGAGGGCATGGGCGTGGCTTCTGACGTCACACTTGGATGTGGGCCGGGTTGGATGTCCAAGGCCTACTTGGCTTTTTGCAGCACAGTTTTATGAATACTGTGAATTATTCAGTACTACTGTTTTTTTTTTTTTGGAAGCTTGTCTCCAGCACTAAATATCACGTAATTCTGACTTTATATCATGCAATTCTGACTTTATATCACACAATTCTGACTTTATAACAATTCTGACTTTATATCTCACAATTCTGACTTTATAACACAATTCTAACTTTATATCTCGCAATTCTGACTTTATAACTCGCGATTCTGACTTTATATCACATAATTCTGACTTTATAACACACAAATCTGACTTTATAACACAATTCTGACTTTATATCTCGAAATTCTGACTTTATAACACAATTCTGACTTTATAACACAATTCTGACTTTATATCTCGCAATTCTGACTTTATATCACACAATTCTGACTTTATAACTCGCAATTCTGACTTTATAACACAATTCTGACTTTATATCTCACAATTCTGACTTTATAACACAATTCTGACTTTATATCTCACAATTCTGACTTTATAACTCACAATTCTGACTTTATAACTCGCAATTCTGACTTTATAACACAATTCTGACTTTATATCTCGCAATTCTGACTTTATATCACACAATTCTGACTTTATAACTCGCAATTCTGACTTTATAACACAATTCTGACTTTATATCACAATTCTGACTTTATATCTCACAATTCTGACTTTATAACACAATTCTGACTTTATATCTCACAATTCTGATTTTATATCTCACAATTCTGACTTTATAACTCACAATTCTGACTTTATATCACGCAATTCTGACTTTATAACTCACAATTCTGACTGTATATCACGCAATTCTGACTTTATAACTTGCAATTCTGACTTTATAACTCGCAATTGCGAGAAAAAAAGTCTTCCATAGTTTTTCACCAAGTATACTGTAGGGAAGTATGCATATTCAGAGCCACAGCCTCTACCAAATGCCGCCCTCATTGATCACCTCTGCATACAAATCCACAAGTACACATCGAGCATTGTTTGGGACAGAGCTCATCAAAGCAAGTAGCCTAACTGGATGCAATTTCAGAGTCATTGCTGAACTTACCCATTAGAGGTCAGTATTTCTTCAATTACATTCCCTACTAGTAAACAGTAAGTGTTCAGTGTAGTTTACAGTACAGCTCCTCACCATGCATGATTCTCCACTGCTCAGTCCAGCACACAGTAAAGTAGGTGTCAACCTAGTTCTGTGTTGTTGTTCACACACCGCTTGTTCCAGCACAGATATTTTTAGCCTTACAGGATTGTACTGCCCATGTCCTGCTAAAAAGAGTGCATAATATTCACCTAAAGATCCACAGAGAGCAAAATGTGCAACAAAGAAAATGATGTCATTCAAGTGACATTCAAGTTCTGAAAGTTCAACTCTAGGTCAACAAGTAGTCATGAAATGTCATGTTTGCTTATGATACACACACACACACACACACACACACACACACACACACACACACACACACACACACACACACACACATCAAAATCCTCCAGACTATTGTGTAACCATCACAATGGTCAACACGTGAAGGCAGACAGGTGACGTACACATTTGGCTGGTCCACACCGGAGCCCAGCAGCGGAGGGAGGGTGAGATTTCCTGTCCAGCAGAGGGTAGACAAACAGGCTGTGCGCTTTCATTGAGATTTAACGGAGAGCTCAACTGAAGCAAAGCCACATTATATTCGGGAGAGGATGGGTTGTAATTAGGGTTTATGTGCACTCTGATCACATCATGGGTCTGAAAAGAGATCTCATTTACTAAGAAGAATTTTCATTTTTGGGTGAACTCCCAGCTAACAATGTTTGGTTCCCAGAACGTTAGTTTTTGGTTCCCAGAATGTTCTTTTTTAAGGTTTGTTTTTGGTTAGCCTGGAAAGTTTTCTTAACGGAAAAAGAGCGTTAGTTTTTGGTTTGTAGACCGTTATCTTAACGTTCCCCTAATGTTATTTTAACATTCCTCTAACGTTATTCTAACATTCCCTAACGCTATTCTAACGTTATTTTAACATTCCCCTAACGTTATCCTAAAGTTCCCCTAATGTTATTTTAACGTTCCCCTAACGTTATTCTAACGTTATTTTAACATTCCTCTAACGTTATTCTAAAGTTAACCTAATGTTATTTTAACATTCCTCTAACATTATTCTAACGTTCCCCTAACGTTATTCTAACGTTATTTTAACATTCCTCTAACATTATTCTAAAGTTACCCTAATGTTATTTTAACATTCCTCTAACGTTATTCTAACGTTCGCCTAACGTTATTCTAAAGTTATTTTAACATTCCCCTAACGTTATTTTAACGTTTCCCTAACGTTATTGAAATGTTATTCTAACGTTCCTCTAACGTTATTCTAACGTTATTTTAATGTTCCCCTAACGTTATTCCAACATTTCCCTAATGTTATTCTAACGTTATTTTAACGTTATTTTAACATTATTCTAACGTTATTTTAACATTCCCCTAACATTATCCTAAAGTTCCCCTAATGTTATTTTAACGTTCCCCTAACGTTATTCTAACGTTGTTTTAACATTCCTCTAACGTTATTCTAACATTCCCCTAACGTTATTCTAATGTTATTTTAACGTTCCCCTAACGTTATTCTAATGTTATTTTAACATTCCCCTAACGTTATCCTAAAGTTCCCCTAATGTTATTTTAATGTTTCTCTAACGTTATTCTAACGTTCCCCTAACGTTATTCTATTTTAACATTCCTCTAACATTATTCTAACGTTTCCCTAACGTTATTCTAACGTTATTTTAACATTCCCCTAACGTTATTCTAATGTTCCCTTAACGTTATTCTGACGTTCCCTTAATGTTATTCTAACGTTATTTTATCATTTCCCTAACGTTATTTTAACATTCCCCTAGCGTTATCCTAAAGTTCCTCTAACGTTATTCTAAGGTTCCCCTAATGTTATTCTAAGGTTCCCCTAACGTTATTCTAATATTATTTTAACATTACCGACATTATCCTAAAGTTCCCCTTAATGTTATTTTAACGTTCCCCTAATGTTATTCTAACATTATTCTAACGTTCCCTTAACATTATTCTAACGTTATTTTAACGTTATTCTAACGTTATTTTAACATTCCCCTAACGTTATCCTAAAGTTCCCCTAATGTTATTTTAACGTTCCTCTAACGTTATTCTAAGGTTCCCCTAATGTTATTCTAAGCTTCCCCTAACGTTATTCTAATGTTATTTTAACATTACCCTGACATTATCCTAAAGTTCCCCTTAATGTTATTTTAACATTCCCCTAATGTTATTCTAATGTTATTCTAACGTTATTTTAACATTCCCCTAACGTTATCCTAAAGTTCCCCTAATGTTATTTTAACGTTCACCTAACGTTATTCTAACGTTCCCAGAACGTTCTCCTAACCTCTTTACTCCGATATCATTACCCTGCTGTACGTCAGTAATCATCCAGCACACCCACAACTCAGTATAGTATAAGCGGTATGGAAAATGGATGTATGGAGGCCTATAATCAGTATACAAACCATATCTTGTTTGTATTTATTGTTTAATTAATAAAAAATATTCTGAGCACATCAACCATCTTATGGAAGATTAAATAAGATAAATTTTGTCCATTAATAGGTTAGGATTTACTATATTTCATGGGGTACCCAGATTTTCTCCAGCACCAAATAACAATTGGATTCAACACAATTTATGGTTTTTAAAATATTAAATTTATTCACAGACATAAAAATAACCATTAGGGAACGTTCTGTATAAGTTATTTTTTAGGTTATTTAAAAATAACCTCCCTGTAACGTTTTGGGAATGTTATTTTATGGTTGCAAAATAATAACCTAAAAATAACCATTAGGGAACATTCTGTATAAGTTATTTTTACGTTATATATTGGTTGCAAAAAAATAAAAACCTAAAAAGACTGTTCCCAGAACGTTTATTTTTTGGTTCTACCAAACGGGAACCAAAAACTAATGTTAGGGGAACATTCTGTTTGCTGGGCTGTCCCTTTAAAGACACAAGATGAATGAATTGCAAAATCAACATCTTTAGTTCCTGAAACAACATTCCTGCCAATTTCCTGTGTTTGGGATGTTGATAGGCCTACTTCTCACCTGTTTCTTTGAGCCTCCTGTCGTCACTGATAAAATTCTCAGAAGTCTTTCTTCCCTACAAAGAAATCAACATAAAAAAGTACTTTCAGTAAAGTACCTTCATAAAAAGGTACTATACTGTGTATTCATAAGTTTTAATGTCTTTTTCAAAGTTAATACATGTGCTCAGCTCTAGAAACTATGGAGCCCCTAAAGGTGTGATCACATTTACCCTTGCTCGTTAAAATTTCACAGGCGAAATCCAGTCATTATGGTTTGTGCACACCAAAAGTGAATTTAATTATTTGCGCAAGATTACATACAAAGTCAATACAAAGACACGAATTTGCCCCGGGTGACGTGATTGCCGCGACTGCGCGATATTCATCTCAAATGTGTCGCATTGTCACGCAGGCCAATCAGCGAAGAGCTTATTGACATGTCTGGTTGTATCAGAAAATGGAGAGCAGCATTATTGTAGCCTTCTGCGGGCACCCCAAAATTTATGACACAACTTATTCATACAGAGACCGGACAAAAAAGGAGATAGCTTGGAGAGTAAGCGAAGAAGGTGGAGTGGTAAGTGATGAAAATAAATAAATATGATAGGAGGAATAATAATAATTTAATGTTTTTGCATTCGCAAAACTTTTGCATTCTCTCGCAAAATTATTCTGTTTCCCCCAGAAACATTGCGCCTGCTTGCAAGTCTTGTAGAGCGCAAATGTTTTGCGAGTAAACGCAAAGTTTCTCAATAATATTCGCAATAATGTTAACGTCTTTAGGGGTGGTTACCCAGATAGCAACTTTGTGTCGGCCCAGATCCGGCCCACATCTGGCACATGCGGAATGATGATCTGGGCCACATGCGGGAATGATGGCACTTGGGCGGACCGCTCCTGTTTGCCAGATCTGGGCCACAAGCAGGCCATAGAAATGCCACATGTCAGCCAAGAGCAAAGAAATAAGCCAGAACTGGACCTTATCTGATCCACAAAATATTTATATGTTATTTATAGAGTCATCTCAGCATTAACAAGACTGTTATCAAGCAGAATCACTGAAGAAAAGAAGAAAAAAAGAGATGAGCAGAAATACAAGAACTACAACTGACTTCAGTCACAGCCTTAGAGGAAATCAACTGAAGATAAAAGACATTAAATCTCTGAAGATCTGATTAAACAACTCCACAAACAGCATTACAGCTTCACCTATTACTAACCAGACTGACTTTATTTCTGTCATACATCTACAGACGTTCTTATTGAGAATTAGCAGAGGTTTAACTCATGTTTGTTTCATTTGAGGTTACCATGATGGTGATTGGTGTTTCCATTAGTTGGCCTCTTAACTTTTATTATAGATTTATTTATTTTGGCTGCTGTGATAGTGTGTTTGTCATACACATTTGCAGTAGTAACAAAAATTGAAATGAGATCAGGTGATGACTATCGATGATTTTATAATCATTGTGAAATGGCCTGAATCACCGATGTCGTTTAAATGTAAAGTTGTATTGTATATTAATACATTAACATTACAAAAACTGAGTTTCTGTTACATGAGATCCAGCTGTATTACAGAAATTAGAAAATTTAAAAAAAAAAAAGGGATTATGAGATGACACACTAAGACATCAAGAATCAGCACATGAATCTCAACAATGGTGACAATCAAAAGTGTCATGCAGCCGCAATGCATGCTGGGTACCATAGTACAAAACTCCCAGAATGCATCAGAGCATGGATAAATGATGCAGCTGATCTGATTGTCTGAATATTTTGTTTACTGTCACCATTGTTGAGATTCATATGCTGATTGCTGATATCTGTGTTTGTCATTATAGTTTGACTTTTTGTGTTTTTTTTTTTTTCCATCTTCAATATTCTAACTGATTTCTGCAACACATCTGGATTGATTGATTGATTTATTTATTTATTTATTTATTTATATATTTATATATTTATATTTATATATATATATATATAAAAGTTAAGAGGCCAACTAATGGAAACACCAATCACCATCATGGTAACGTCAAATGAAACAAACATGAGAGTTAAACCTCTGCTAATTCTCAATAAGAACGTCTGTAGATGTATGACAGAAATAAAGTCAGTCTGGTTAGTAATAGGTGAAGCTGTAATGCTGTTTGTGGAGTTGTTTAATCAGATCTTCAGAGATTTAGTGTATTTTATCTTCAGTTGATTTCCTCTAAGGCTGTGACTGAAGTCAGTTGTAGTTCTTGTATTTCTGCTCATCTCTTTTTTTCTTCTTTCCTTCAGTGATTCTGCTTGATAACAGGCTTGTTAATGCTGAGATGACTCTATAAATAATATATAAATATTTTGTGGATCAGATAAGGTCCAGTTCTGGTTTATTTCTTTGCTCTTGGCTGACATGTGGCATTTCTATGGCCTGCTTGTGGCCCAGATCTGGCAAACAGGAGCGGTCCAAGTGCCATCATTCCCGCCACATGTGGCCCAGATCATTATTCCGCATGTGCCAGATGTGGGCCGGATCTGGGCCGACACAAAGTTGCTATCTGGGTATCGTGGGCCCCCCCTACAGTGTGTGCCCGTCCACTACGTCACTGATTTTGTGAGAGAACGCAAAGTTTCTTGGGGGAATGCAAAAGCAGTGAAATATAATAAAAGAAATATAGGCCAATATATTTTCCTCCTATCTCATTTTTTTCCATCACCATGTCCCCTTAGGGGCTCCATAAGAAACAGCTTTTTTTTAACATTTCTGGCATGTTGGTTGCTCACAGATCATAGACACAGTGTGCATCAGTAAGAATCCATTGTGACTGGATGATCGCACCACTGCAGTCATGGCCTGCACCCCGACCAATGCTCACGTGCCACAGCAATGGCAGTTTCCCATCATCCTCTTCTCTCCTCAGGGTCTCCAGTCCAGAGGCAGCAAAGATATCAGGCATTCCACACGGAGCTGAGAAGTCAGTGGAACGCAAGCATGAATACTTGATGTAAAACCAAATGCACCCACACAATCTGTTCAGAGATAAATGCAGTCCCATTTGTGACTCAATTGGTGTATTTTCCCTTATTTTACAAATTTTTTGGCTCCAGCTGGATTCCACACATTCTAAAGTCCCTCTGAGACAAGGAGCCTCTTTTGAAGCACTGTGGAGAGCACAAAGGACAAACCAGCCTGCGAATGTGGCGTGATAACTTCGCTGTCATCATCTGCTTCCTCCCCCTGATCTTCATACGCTGTATTTTGGAGATCTGTGAGGAAATGTAATATTCAAGGTCTTATCATTTTTTTTCATCATTTCAAGTCTGTGGTTATGAACTCTGCGGTGTCAAAGAAAGACTTGGTAAGATGTATAAGCAGTATTCAATGTGTCTTTGTTGTATCATGGGTTTTTATACGTATAGGCCTATCATATGTCTTATAAAGTAGCCTGAAGTTTAATATAGTAAACTTTCTGTATAAATGCATCTATAGACTGCAAAACCAACTTTACTGTTGACCTTTTGAGGTGGTATAAATATTTTTAAGTTAGCTAGTGTGTTTACACTGTGGCATACTATTTGGACATGTGGTCATATGTGGGTCAGGTTTGGTAGGGTGAAATTCGAACACCTGCAGTGAACATTTCTTCACTCATGTTGATTCTCACCTTTTTCGCTGATAAAAGAAATGGTGGCGTTGAAACCACGGGCGGAGATGGTGTTATCTGTGCTAAACTGCAGAATCATTATGCGGTTGTGGCTGAGAACAGCTGGAGGGACGCTCCTGCCACATACAACCACTTAAAAAAAACAAACATTATAATAGCAGAGCATTAGAAAGCTACATTTCCCATAATGCCGCAGTGCAAAATCTTCCTGTTTAACTGATAGCAGTGTGACACTGTAACACACACAGTGTATGTAATGTTTACATTATTAATGATAAAATAAAACTTAATAGTTTTTTTTATAAAATATACACTATCGTTCAAAGGTTTGGAGAGAGTTTTTTTTAAAAGGCATTAATACTTTTATTCAGTAAGAATGTATTAAATGATTAAAAAGTGAAGTTTTTTTGAACTTTTGAACTTTCCTTTCACCAAAGAATCCTGAAAAAAATATCAGTTTCCACAGAAATATTAAACAGCACAACTGTTTTCAACATTGATAATAATAAGAAATGTTTCTTGAGTGACAAGTATATTCAAATAAAAAAAGGTTATTTTGAATTGCAATAACATTTCATAATATTACTTTTACTGTATTTTTAATAAAATGATTGGTGCCTTCTTTTAAAAACATCAAAAATCTTACCAACAGCATACGTTTGAACGGTAGTGTATAGTTATGTTTCAATTTTAAAATATCAAATACCTATTTCATCCTTGCCATCAGTGTCTCCGAACACTGTGAGTGAATCATATTTGCAGTTTTCGGACTCCTCAAGGTCAAAGTCATCAAAGTCAAGCTTCAAGGCACATTGTAAAATTACTCCATTGCAATTAGCATGCTAGCATATAGCAAACAGAGTGAGATGATTATGAACACAGAATGGCCCAGTCAGGTGTTTCTGGCACTGTAGACGCCTAAAATCATTTAGGCCAAAACAAATGCCATGAATGTTTCAAATTAAGAACATATCTACATAGCATTTTGTAAACAGCAGGTAACAACCAGCGTTACATGACTGCAGTGACGTCATAACGTCACTCTTTGGAGTCTAATTGAGTATCACATTCTCTTTTGCAGTGAAACCGATCAGAGCCTCCAATCTCACTGCATGCATGCATTCATGACCGGACAGACAGGTCATGACTGGACAGAGGAGACACCAGGCGCTGACTGGGCCAACACAAGGCTACAGGGTTGTTTTTACCTTGACTATGTGGCCTTCTGGGGCATAGATGACCCAGCGGCAAAGGGTGTTGTTGCTGTAGGCTTGGGGGTAGGCGGGGCTCCGCACAGCCCCCTTGGGCTGTAGCAGCACCACTGTTCCACATTCAGCCCCTGCACAAACACAAAAGGAGAAACTGGCGGAATGAAGCCCAGCCGATGACGTTGCAGCATGGTGTCACATTTCTGTCTGGCAAGGGTCATACCGAGGGGAGCAGGGTGGTGATTTGAACCTAGCTCTTACCTTCTCCGAACTTACCACTGGTAGATGGCCCCCTGGCAGACATGTAACTATAGTAACGGCCCTATTGAGATAAGCTCTCTGCTCTCTGAGGAGCCTATCTAAGCGGCTGCAGTGTGAAAACACAATTCTACTGGGGAAAGTTATTTTGCCTCTCAACCTGACTGGGGAACTGAACACACTTTGCAGACCAGGTGATGAAACTGACAGATCAGTTGGGCACAACCTGTGCTGCTAAGGAGAGTACATTAGGGGGAAACATTTTTTAATAACAGAACTGTATGGATACACAGACGTGTAAATGAGACAATGCTCAAAAACAACATCATCAGGCATGTGAAAGTATGCTAATCAAGTACACAGCAAGCAAGCATGTTATTCCAAGCATCCATGCAATGTATGGTGATCGCCAACTACTGCAACTGCACAACTCATTCTGCTTTGTCATTGGACTGTCACCAAACAGGCTTGAGATTTCCACAAGCATTGTTTTGTCCCTTTCAAGGAACTTTTTTTTAGAGCAAGAGAAACCAGTCAGACAGATTTAACTCACCAAAACTGTAGTCCTTGCCAACACCACTGATCTGGATGGCAAATCCTGCACCTGTTCTGCTTACATCAGATACAAATTGCACTGTGACACTATGAGAACCTCCAATAAGAATCGGAGAAGGAGATTGACCGCCACAGAATCGCCCTGGTAAGCAAGGTCACAAGGTGAAACATGCAACATCACAACCACTTGCAGAAGGTAAAAGAACAACAAAGTCATAGTTTTTGTTACTGTTTCTCCCCCTCACCTATTTGCCTATCTTCATCCACATACACAGTCAGATGATCACTTTGGCACTGTGTGTCATTTTCCAGGTCAAACTCTAGGAACTCCAGAAGAATACGTTCACCAGCAGCAACTCGAATGGACCACAAACACATTCTGCACCAGAAAATAAAACATAAAGTGCTGTGAAAGTTTCAGATTTTACCTTTTGGTTGCAAGTATATGTAACGGAAGCAAGACCGGTTTCATTTGGTGCCGTGACCCGGATGGGAGTGAGGTTTAGGGGGGCGTGTAATGGAGGCCAGCTAGTACAGGTAAACCTCACTCCCCTGATCTTAAAGGGACAGTTCACCCAAAAATGAAAATTTGATGTTTATCTGTTTACCCCCAGGGCATCCAAGATGTAGGTGACTTTGTTTCTTCAGTAGAACACAAATGATGATTTTTAACTCCAACCATTGCGTTCTGTCAGTCGTATAATGCTTGTCAATGGGAACTCCATCTATAAGAGTCAAAAAAACATGCACAGACAAATCCAAATTAAACCCTGCGGCTCGTGATGACACATTGATGTCCTAAGACACGAAACGATCGGTTTGTGCGAGAAACCGAACAGTATTTATATAATTTTTCACCTCTAAAACACCACTATGTCCAACTGCCTTGCGCATCCGGTTGGTGAGGTCTGAAAACGCGTTCTGATGACGGAAGTGATGTCTCGCGCTTATACTTCAATGAGTGCGCATGTCTGTGCATGTTTTTTTGACTCTTATAGATGGAGTTCCCATTGACAAGCATTATACGACTGTCAGACCGCAACGGTTGGAGTTAAAAATCATCATTTGTGTTCTACTGAAGAAACAAAGTCACCTACATCTTGGATGCCCTGGGGGTTAGCAGATAAACATCAAATTTTCATTTTTGGGTGAACTATCCCTTTAAGAGGCGCACTAGCGACTGACATTAGAGACTGCGGTCTTTAGCGTCCTTGTTAGCACACCCCCCTCCCATGTCGGAGATGCCAGTTCGAGTCCTGCAGGGCGAGTAGAACCGGTGGGGTTATATATATAAGATACTTCAGATGTAACTCACTCATTGTGGTTGTAGCTTTGCCCTGAATGAGCTGGATTTCTGATGATGCCTTCGTTTCCAGGTACAACTCCATCAGGTACACTGCACAGGGACCTATCCACACCTACATCGAGTTCTGTAAGCAAGTAGTCATTTATTTAAAGTGAGGTACACTTACTGAAACTTGGGGTTAGCCGGCCCACATTTTATAGCGGCCCACCAGGAAAACTCCGGATGGCCAGTCCGCCCCTTGTTAGGTGTCTTGCTCGAGAGCAAAATGGTGATCGATCAGCTCTTGCTTAACCTACATTGTTTCAGTTACTAGTCTAGGACCAACTCGACAACAATACCCACCTTTCCTTAGATTTGACTTGATCCATGGCAGAAACATTAAAACATCAGTGAATACTCCAGGTGAGCCTCTTCTGGATGATGGTTTGATCTTGTTGTCATTCCAGCTTCGACCACAGCCCTTACCCCATGATGTGACCCCCACAGCCACCCAGCTTCCATCTGCTCTGGAGCAAAGGAGAGGACCCCCAGAATCCCCCTGGAGCACAGGAGGACAGATAGGAACTCAAAAAAGAGAGTTGCAAGAGCTTAAACCATCTCTGCCAACCTGAATCAATGGAGTCTCATACTGTAGGTGTTATATTCAGGACGTTGATTCTGTAAATTCAATGTCAATGTTAGGGAAACAACTTTAGTGTCAGCTTACTTGGCAGGCATCTCTTCGACCTCTCTCTGGGCCAGCACACAGGACTGTGAAGGTCTTCTGCCCAGGTCTAAGAGTTTGCAGGACATGTTTGCACTTGCTTTGCTCTAACAGGTCCAGATGCACCTCTTGAAGAACTGATGGAAGTGGCCCTCCTAAAGAGAGGATAAACCTTTTCATTATAGTAAGGGTTTGAGATATTTGATATCTTTCTCTCAGGCATCAATTGTTATTTTAGTGTTGTTCAAATGACTTCTCACTCTCAGTAATACGACCCCATCCACCAACAACACACATGGTCTTGGGTGGAAACCTCTCACCAGGATGAGGCAGACAGACAGGCTTAATGAAATCACCTGTCAAGAAAACACACATATTATGTTCATCTCTGAAAATAATTTTCAAATTCAATAGTTGATATATTGCATAAGTTGCGTTAGTCTCATAGAACGACGTGCCAAAGTGAATTCTTCCATTGATCTCAATCAAAGCGATGTCGTAGCTCATGGGAGAGGTGCGTTGATATTTTTCATGGAACATTACAGTCCTTACGTGGAAGTTCTGCTCCCCTCTGTCAACTTTTCTTTGGTTGAATTCACCTGCCACAGCCTCAATCTTGTGCAGGAAGTCCCTAGGGCAAGCAGTTATATTCAAAGGTAAGTCATTTAAGTGTTGACAGGGTCAAAAGTTACGATTAGTCATGGGTAAATGAGTGGGCCTACGTGGATACACTTGCAAAGCAGTGAGCAGCAGTCAAAAGCCAGTGGTCTGTCAAGATGGCTGCAGCGCAGAAATGCGATCCTCTGATCCTAAGAGACACCTGTAGATGATTTTTGCACACTGATATAGCCACACCAACACTTTAATGCCTTTTGGAAAGACAATTAAAGGTGCAGTAGGTGGTATAGCCACAGAAACACTTTAATGCCTTTTGGATAGGAAATTAAAGGTGCAGTAGGTGATCTGGGAAATGCTAACGTTAGCCTGCTAGCATTGAAAGCATACGATCCCACCCTCCCTGCAAATCACGTTCCCGAGGGTAAAATCTGCTTTTTGGCGGGTTTCCCCTGGTAAAAGTTGCATTCCAGGGGCTAAATATCATGTTATTTGGGGTTGCTTCAACCCGCGGACATGAAAAACAACCTGCGGCAACAGTGTTAAAGTAGCCCAATTCCATGGGAAAACCACAGGCTTGGAAACACGTCTGTACTCTCTGCATAGCATGAAACGCGCTGATGATGTATGATGTCTGCGCGAACAGGGTGCGCGAGGGAATGTACCTGACAGGCAGGTAAGACATATTTCATTCGGACCGAATATAATAATTGGACGAACATTTTATGGTCCTACGCATTCCACAGATGTATATTTAGGATATATATTTATAAAAATACATTTAGATCATTTAACTTAGTGATTGCTATCAGGATATGAGGAGACTTTCAGCCAGTATAACAAAAAAATGTTTTTGTAGAGAATCACCTATTGCACCTTTAAGTATTGCATGGATTCATCATGCAATTTGTAAAGATGAACAGTTACGTGCCAGCCATGGATGAGAACCTCGTCTAGCCTCTGACCCTCCAATTATTCTTAAAGAACGGTCAAGGATGCCTCTTGACTTAGTAGATCCGCACTTTGCTTCTGCATATCAAGCAACAGGACAAAAGTTTGTCATTAATCTGTAGCTTGGGAAATACAATTGAATTAAACATTTTCTTACCACCGAGATGAACAGCATAAGTCATTTCGAGACAACCTAACAAGCTGAGAAAGCCAACAAAGGTCCTGTAGGATAGTTCAGACATTGTGTCTTCTGCTGTCAAAGACTAAGATTGGGGTATTTATAGGAGTGATGGAGGAGTGGTCTTTTCAAATGGGACACTGTGGTTACCCATTAACTTTACACAGGAAATGGGCATGTTGAACAGAAGATTGCATGGTGAGTAGCTCTATCCAACTATTCAACCCAAATGAACTTTATATTTTACACATAGACCCAAGGATAGAGTTTAACAGTCTACTGATATTAAGAATCTAAATCCAACTTAAATATTTTGTGCATGTGTGTGTCTCATTAATCTACTGTTTCCTGCAGGGTACAAGGAGCTTCTGCAGAAAAAGGTTTTACAACTACTTGTGATTCAGCTGAAGGAGAAAAGCTCCTGACAATGATGTTTCCCTCAAGGACCAGAATGACCTTTTAATCTAAAGGTTTATTGGAAGTTGTTGGATTTTGACACTCTCAGAGTCTATGCTTAAAATTGTGTACTCGCAACAAATATACAACTAAAAACCAAAATTAAGCTACTTATTATTTATGTACATTATAGATTCTTTAAATTAATGAAGAGGACAATCTCACCAATTCTAGACGTCAATGAAGTGAAATGGATATTATTTGTTGTATTCTGTTTTATCTATGAGTTTAATGTGTGTATTTATGTCTGCCGATTGTTATTCCACTTACCATGCCACCACATGAACTACAGGAACTTTATGTTATTGTTTTAGTACAATTCCTTTCGTCTAGACACTTTCAAATGACAGAATTGTGAATTCATGTATTAGATGTAGTTGAAAAGACAGGAAATGCCGATTCACTTTGTCTTGCATGTGTCAGAGAATTTACACAAGCAGAGGTCTAGTAAACAGGGACGCTGTTCTTGATACAAAAGACAATTGTTGCAAGATGATGGTGGGAAGCTCACCACTGGCACTGACGACACCAAACCAAACAAGGGCGAGTGTCTTGTCATAAAATTGTCAACATATTTGAGCTTTTGTCTGCAGAGAACAAACGCTTAAGGCAGTTAAGTAATTCTTCCTGCAAAAATAATCTTAAACAAACTGACTTGTCAGGTTCAGTCTATTCAAACATAGCCACAAATCACCACAAAGGCAAGCCGAGGGAGAGAGAAAAAATTATTCATATGCTATTCGAACATAACAGCCAATCGCTCCATGCAAATTTACTCTGCAGAACAGTTTTGGAAGTAAAATATAATGCTCTTTTGTTCAGTGATATCTAGGGGATCATTTGAGCCATGTTACCTGGCAACCACAGTAAACCACAGTACAGCAGAAGCCAGAAAAACCTGAAATTCCTTGTTTTATGGAGATTCCTCTCATAGATTTTCTGTTGAGAACTCACAAACCTCAGTCCCAGTATTTGCCAGTAACTTGATTTGCTCACTATAAGTTACTAAAAAGCTTCTAAGAGCTTACAATGAAATAAGACACATTTCAGTAAAAGCCAGTGTAATTGAGTAACTGGATGCTGATTCATTTTGTTCTTAAGTCACTTGAAAATGGTTCATACTGACAAGAAAATGTGAAATGTAATTGATAAATCAGATTTCGCTTATTTTTGGGGAAGTGCCATGCTATTTTTTGACACGTCTTTGCAAATATTGCAGACCATAATACTTTTAGTTGCATTGTGGGTAATATGTAGGCTAGGCTAGGCTGCAGGTAACCTATAGCCTTTAAGGATTGACCTATATGCCTATAAATGCTTAATTTTATAGGATTTTACAGTAACATTGGAGGCACTATGCTCCCTTGAGGGATTATGGAAAATACCCTACAATCCTACTAATGGAGAGAGATACTCCATTATACACTGTGTGATATCTTCCCAGAACCTTTCAAACTCTCGCCAGCGAATATACATTGAATATGAATAATGCTGAAATTCTTTTTACACATAGGATCATCACGAAGGGACGTTATTCCTCGCGCGTGGTGGGTTATGACGTCGGTCCTCATCTGAAACGCATCATCTGGCAACCCATCTCAGTTCCTCTCCAGCGAAGCTAAGCTACATCACTGCTGCGTTTCCCATCACTGCTGGATAGAGCACTAGAGCCCTTGGATCAACGCGCAAAAATAGTGCGGGGAAAATATATTAAACATCTCAGGTAAGCGTTCGCGTGTTTTACGGTTAATTTTTTTTGCTGCCTCGTTTTTCCTGAGCCCAAAATTGAGTTTGCTCGTTTTTAGAGAGTGAATGCTAGCCGTTAGCACACTATCGCATGCTGGGTTTTTAGCGCCGGTGTGTAGGAAATCTTCCCTGAAAGAAGCACCGCTGGAAAACAATACTTAAGCTGTATTTTGTTTAAATGCAGAAATTGTATCGAGAAATAGCACTTTGTTTTCTTTTCAAATTGGTGACCATAAAGAGTTTTTTCGTATAAAGAGTTTCGCATAGAGAGTGGGTAGCCTATATAAAGAAAAATATGGGGATGTCTGTTGAAACTTTTATTGCAGTCTGTATTCTTTATTAATAATGTACAGTTATTAAATATACATATTGAATTCCCCTATTAATTGTCTGCAATTAGGCCTATGTAATAATATTCTTCGGCATTTCCCCATATGATTTCAAATCACTTTAAGCATAAGGAAGGAAACACTACAATTTGTGTGACCAGTGCGGTTAAAATGTTAAATTTTAGGGCGCGCGTGAGCTTCTTATGAAATGTGACGCATGTGTCATTTTGGCTCGCGCTCAACGCTCAGTAGTGGGCATGATTGTGATTCATCCCAGTGAATCGAATCTTTTGACTCCGCTCTCCAAAAGATTTGCTCAGCTGATTCGTTCATTCACTCTTTCTGCACTTTACGGCGTTATGCCTGTAGGTGGCGACAAAAGTATCGGCTTTTTGTGGGTTTTGAGTGAGTCATTGTGTCATTTACTCAACTGATTTGTTAAAACAACATTCGTTCGTGTACGAAACTAATCTTTTATTATAATATGTATGTCTGCAAAACTAATAAGAGACTCCAAAATATAGTATTAACGTAGTAAATAAAATAGTATTATCATTTTCCTGCATTTTATCAACACACAATTCATGGAGTCAATCTGATGAACTCTCAAGATAAAACTCTTAAAACTCTCATGATGAACTGAATGACTTAAATACCCTACCCTTTTCTCGTTGTTTAGTCATATTCTTTTTCACAAATGAGATTTGTCAATTACACCATTTCTGCTTTGTTCATACATAGTCACTTTGAGTCAGACTAGAAACACTGACTTGTTCAGTAAAGGTGTATTCATTCAGCAAGTCCAACCAATGAACTGCTCATTCCCATACTCAAGTGTTATTTTCTTGTTCTGTAGTCTTATAAGAGAGAGAAAGCAGTCATGTGCTTTAAAACACGAGAGTAAGTGGAAAATATGAGTGCTTGGAAGTAAACAGGAATGATTTGTTCATTTAAAAGATTTGTTTTGATTCGGAACTCGATACTGCTTCAAACCGACAAAAATTACACATTACATGATCTCTTTTTATAAATTAAACTTTGGTAACCATTTTTGTTATAACAAATGTTTAGAAACTTTGTTATTGTAGTGTTTATTGTCTACTCTTTGAATATATTCAAAAACAGCAAGTCAGAAACTAAAATAACTGCCTGACAGGGTTTATTTGAACAATTCCTGTCTGTATCCCTGATTTTTCTACTTTTAAAATAGTTCATTGCGTATTTCAGTAACATATTTCTGTCATTTCATTTGGATGAACATCCCCACTGTTGTTTTAATGAGGATCACAAGACGCAAAGGCAGTGCAGTCTTGTGACAACACCAATTTATTTACTGTCACTGTATCTTTGATTCTGTACTTCAGTACCAAGGTCTATTGGTGTAATGTTTTACTGTGCACACGATATTCTATCCCATTAGCCTTGAGTACTTTTATTTAGGCTCTTAATGGAAAGCTTTTATGCTAAAGCACTCCTGACCACAGTCATTCTGTTGATACAGTATTGCATTGGTATTTGTTTACATTCATCTTACTTGTTACAGTAGTTCAATTCCTCAGGTGCCCGCGTGCACGGCAGTTGCCCATGTGACCCATGAATTATTCAAACTGAGGATGTGGGATCTAGGATCAATTTGCATCTGGTGTACATGAAAGGGACTTGATCATGTCAGATGTTTCCATATAGGATGCAGAAAAAGTCAGTCAGGGGTGCGTTTCTCAAAAGCATCGCAAGTTCCATTGAACTGTATTGGTAACGACGGAACTTGCGACCATAGTTGGCTTTGGGAAACGCACCCCAGATTGGTGTTGTAAAAAGTACTGGAAAGTACTGAAATTTTCAAAAATGTGACGATACCAGCATTTTGACTGCTGTTGAGCAGATTCATAAACACCTCTGATTGGCCATTGTGTTCATGCGCTCAACAGATATGTCTGTGATTGGCTACAATGAACAATGCTTCAAAAACTTGTTGTAAATGGACATCTTTGACGCTTTTTGAGTGCTTACACCGATACACACTGGAGCGTTTGAAAGCAGGCCTCTATCAGCGGATATATTTGGGATCCCTATATTATATATTCCTAATATATCTGCTGATAGACGCCTGCTTTCAAACGTTCCCGTGTGTATCTGTGTAAGCGCTCGATGAAGAGTGTCAAAGATGTCTATTTACAACATGTTTTTGAAGCGTTGACAATCACAGATGTATCTGTTGAGCTCATGAACACAATGGCCAATCAGAGGTGTTTTTTTAAAAAACAATTTTTTTTAATTTCAGTACCAACTTGGTACCGAAGTCTTTTGACAACACTACCCCAAATGGGTTCTTTTGCGTTCTTTCTCGGGTGAGCGATCAGCTTTCGGGGTTAGAAAATGCCAGCCTCTCTATAGGGACTGATGTCTTTTGCCCACTGTCTCAGAACTCCCCTTTTAGCTTTGCTCCCTGTACTAGTTGGACGCTGTTTAATGCCAGTGTCACTGCAGAGGCAGCTTTCGGTCCTTAGTTACAGAAGTGCTGAGTGGCTCTTGGAAAGAAATCGCACTGCACAACGTCTTGTCTTGCCTTCTGGAATAATCCACCTGACCCCTACAATTAAACCGGCATTCATTAGTTTTAGATTGGCTGCTTGACCTTAAGGCAAGTGCGTCAAAATAACCCATGCACTTCACTAAAAGATTTTAAGAGACTTTTTGATGCATATTTTACCCTGCAAGTCTGGAAACAGCCCAGGATTTGCTGCCATGCAGTGTCAGACTCTGGGGTGCATGCAGCTGTGGAACTTGGCACCAGTGTTATGCAGCAAACAAAACAGCACATGGCCAGCGTTCCCACAAGTCAGCGGGAACTTGTTATACTGAGTGGCCTGATAAGTTTACGGAAAGGATCATATGATGTGGCTGGACGCATCAGGAAGAAAGTGGCAGGCTGAGATTGAAACATCATATATTGGAATGAATGTGTGTCAATTATGTTAAAGTGAGCCTTAAAATTGTTCTGATCAAACACTGAGTGAGATCAGATTCCATCCTATATTTTTTTTTTTTGATCATTTACATGCGTATTTAGGCTTGCCAACTTTTTTTAACTTGTCAACTAGATTAAATTATCTAAACTGCAATACAATCTAATCATCTATGCCATCATTTTCCACTGTTTATGAATTTAGGGCTGTCTTGGAGTTTTTTTTTATGTAATTACTAAATTATATGCGTGGAAAATGTATTTTAAAGTTGCATATATTAAATAATAAATGTGTGTGTGTATATATATATCTATATATATATATATGGGTCAATGACGCAACATGTTTTTTTTTTTTTTTGTCCAAAGGCCTTAATAATAATAAAAAAACAAAGATATGACATCCAAAGTATGTAAGGTAGCACAACTAGATCTTTTTTTTTTTTTTTTTTTTTTGAATCCAAAAGGTTTTAATTATATTTTGCTACATATAAAAGTATTTTAAAGATTTTGAAGTGTCAAAAGGTCATTCGGTTTAACCGTCCAAAGGCCAATACAGCCATTTCATTTGTGATTAAAATATCTTAAAAAATATATACATTTATTACAATTTATTCTGGCATGATTTTATAACATCATATATGAACATAGTGCAAAATGGTATTAAAATTATGTGTGTATATATATATATATACATATATAATTTTTTTTTTTTTTATAAAAATGATAAAAATCTTTATAAAAATTCCCACTGACAACAAATTTCTGAACAGTAGTGCATGTGAATACTAACGGGCAAGTAGAGATCTGAAGTAGAAAAAATCTTTACTGTTATTTGATTACATATTAACCCAGTATCTGCTGTGGGTGAACTGTATTGGCTTGTAATCAGTGGACAAGAGATAAGAATAGATAAGAATAATAAAACTGCATTTTGTTGTGATTTTATTACACCATTAAAGTAGTCCAATCAATTAGTGATATGTAAAACATTTTCCGTCGATGCACCTAAAGGCCATTTAGAAGCACTTTTATTGACCCAGCTGCAGTCTTGGATAGTAATACAACACCGCCTCTCAAGTGCATTACGCATTTTTCAAAAGTCTCAGGCGTTTAAGACTTGAACGTCATGCAGTAATTGTGGACTGAGATCTTGTCAGGATAGGAAGGAAGTGACCTCCATGAAATATAAACCGCAGACTGACGAAACTGCACGATTTCTGAAGCAAGGGCTTCTTTACAGTTCTCTATTTGGGTGAGATTCTTTGTGAAATGTGTACGCAGTTTGCAGTGTGGCAATGTTTCTCTTGGTCTTTTTCAGGGGTTTAACAGAGGAGGGAAGGTGCACTCAGGATGGTCACCATTCCAGAGTACTACGAGGGGAAAAATGTTCTCATCACAGGGGCCACAGGCTTTATGGGGAAAGTACTTCTGGAGAAGCTGCTACGCTCCTGTCCTGGTGTCAAAGCTGCCTATGTGCTTGTCCGGCCCAAAGCAGGACAGGCACCCGATGCCCGTATCGCTGACATGATCAACTGCAGGGTGAGTAAGTGGAGGCCTGGAAGATTGTTGGAGACCTTGGTTTCGTTTCTCAATTCGGTTTAGTCATTTTAATTTTAGTTTTCTGAGTTATACATTTGACATAAAGCAAGGCGATGTAGAAAATAAAAGCCTGTATTTTTTTCAGCATTTGAACTGATTTTTTTTTTTTGGTTTGTTTTAATCAAGTGAACAATCATTTCAGCTAGGTCAGTCAGTTGGAATCAAAATGTTTAATTCAAGAAGTAAACTTGTTAAATCTATTACAATTCTACTGCTCCTATTTTTAATAAAAATATTAAAGGAGTTATGCAAGCAAATTGTTCATGGATATAATGAATCAAATAACTCTGAACTGAGGTTTACATCAGAGACTATTAAAGTATTTGCTGTGTTATTTTAGTATTATTTATACATTATAGTATTTATTAATATTTTGAATTAGCCTATTTTATATTTTCAGTTTTCATTTTTATTTTAGTAATTTTGTGTGCTTTTGTATCATTTTAATTAGTCATTCTTATTATTATTTTATTAGTTATTATTCTATTTAGCTTTTAATTTATTTTTATTTTAGCTTCAGTTTTAGTAATTATAGTACATCAACTTTGTTTTTTTAGCAACATTTTTTAATTTTTTATTTTTTAAAGTTTTCATCTAATATTTGTATATTTCAGCTTTATTTCGATTACTAAAAATGAGTTTAATCTTTTTTATTAGTTAGTTAACAATAACAATGATTATTTGTTATGCTGACAAACTGGATTGTATTTTTTGTCGTGTTGTATTTTTTACATTAGTAAATTATTGTAATGCATGGTAATTTTTTTTAAAATGACATTGATGTTCAGTATTGATGTCCATATACCTCATATTTGTATGTAAAAAAGACATGGTAGCATGTCTGTCAATGTTTTTGAAGTTTGATAAATGGCAGTTTTTTTTTTAAGACAAGGAGGGATCGTGAAATTAGTCATGCTTTTAACAATGACATTAGTTAGCTTAATAGGTACAAAAAGTCCATTCATATTTGTAATTTACATTATTTTTAATTGCCTTTTTATTGTGAATATAGCATATTTAGTATATTGTCAAGTCCTAATTATAGGTAATAGTTTTATGGTTATTTATAGGTTTTCTCTGGGGGAAAAAAAATGAGGATCGTCTTCCCAGCAGCATAAAAAGATCTTTTTAAGGAGTTTTCAGCTTCTGTATTCTCTTAATGCAGTTGAAATCATCTTAATATTTAAAAGTAGGGATTAATGACTAAGCCACAGATGCAATATTTAGATCACATCTATGTGACATCAGAGCATGTTGATTTGCAGTGACTCAGGATGCTTTGAACGCTGTAGATTGCTCCGATAAGTCTTCTCTCTCACTCTGTTTGCTCTTTACACAAAGTTATTATAAGTACATCTGGCCATATCTGGGTAATGTTGATAGCATTGTTTCACAGGTTGTGCGTGACACAAATTCATATCGCTGACTGTGAAAGTGATCTTGAGCCTTTGGATGTTTCAGCTTTTTGACAGGTTGCGGGAGGAGCAGCCTGATTTCGCAGAGAAGATCGTGGCAGTCAACAGCGACCTGACGCAGCCAGATCTGGATCTGAGCACGAAAGACCAGGAGACCCTCACGGGCTGCGTTAACATGGTGTTTCACTGCGCTGCCACTATCCGCTTCAACGAGCCTCTGAAGTAAGCCATAATCTCCACCCACAGGATGACACAAATCTACAGCTACAAGTTTAGATGCTTCTGATTATTTAGGCGTTTACATCACAGGAAGCACAGGGGCCATTTACACAACACTAAAAACTTTTTTTTTCCCACTAAAAATGGAAAAATTTGTATGCGTTTTGGCCAATCATTTATACGACAACGGCGTTTTGGGGGCCTGAAAACGCAAACTTTCGAAAATGGGTTTCAAAGTGCAAGTTTTAGAAAACGATACCGTTATTGTCTCAATGAAAACTACAAAAATACGAATTTGTGAAAATGGTGACGTCATGCACATGCATATTACGTTCAATAATTACATTTTGCCTGACAATTAATTGATGTATAGATAATTGCAATTAACGATATAGTTTTATGTCACTTGCAGTGTCATGTATTCACATTGAACTTGGAATCATACAATAAAATGTATTATTTAATTTAAGGCTTTGTAAACAAATATTGCTTATTATTATTATTATTATTATTATTATATATTTATTATTTCTATTATTATTGCTATTATAATTATTGTAAATTCTTATAATAATATAAGTATTAATGATGCATTAAATGTATTATTTGCATTAACAACAATAATAAATATTAATAGCGCAATAAAAATTTGTTTTTTGTTTTTATTGTTGCTATTATAATTATTGTTAATGCTAATAACAACAATACAACTATTAATGATACAATAAATATATTATTTGTATTATTATTATTATTATTATTATTAATAATAATAATAATGATAATAATGATGATAATACAGGTATTAATGATATAATAAATGTATTATTATTAACAACAACATCAATAATAATAATAATAAAAGTAATATTCATTTTAATATTAAATATACACTATAATAATATGAATAGTAATAAATAATAATTATTAGTATTAAATAAATGAGTAAATATTATATTATATAATTAACATTATTATTATTATTATTATTATTATTGCTAATATAATAATAATAATAATATTCTGGAAAATCCAGAATACAGTTATTATTATGAATAATTATGATGATTATTATTAATATTATTAATAATAATAATACAAATTTATTATTATTAATACAATTAATATTATTAATAATAATAGTAGCAATTATAATCATATTATTAATACTGTCATTATTGTTTTTTATAATATATTATTTAAATATTTTGCTTTAGTAATGTATTTCTGCCCAAATTCTTCTGTCGCTGCGACATTTTATCAGATCCAACCTGTACTGGCCAATTAAAATAAAATGAAACTGGAGTGGTATTCATCCAAAATGCATGCTAAAGCCATGTATATACTTTTGTGGCTCAAACATTCTTCACCTTGCTCAAGTAACACTGCTGGCCCAGTAAGGGAGACATACAATGCATATTTTGTCATTTGCAGTATATATTTGCTTAACATTGACTTATTTGGATAACTCAGTAAGCTGAAAGACTGAAACTACAGTTATTGCAAATTATCATGATAAGATAACATTTTTTGGTCCGGTGGTTTACAGAAATCGCAGCAGGTTTATCTTCACGTCAGTATAGTCAGACCCTCATGCGTCTGCAGTCTCACCGCAGTGTTTTTTTCTGTCCCCTTCGCTGCAGAGATGCCATGCAGTTGAATGTGCTGGCCACGCAGAAGATGGTTAGCTTGGCTCACAGAATGAAGCATTTGGAGGTGTTCATCCACGTGTCCACAGCATACGCCCACTGTGACCGAGAGCTCATCGAAGAGGTGGTCTATCCACCACCTGTCGATTACAAGAAGCTTATAGACACACTTGAGTAAGTCTTTCCAAAACGCTCTTCTTGTCTTTGGATCCTCAAACAAAAAAAATAATGTTGCTAGCATTGAAGCTATTTCAAGGAGGATTAACTAGATGCAAACCTTTTTTGCTTTCCCTCAACTTCCTGTATTTGTACGACACTGACAGGTGGATGGATGACAAACTTGTCTCTTTAATAACACCAAAGCTGTTAGGTGAGCGGCCTAACACATACACGTACACTAAAGCCTTGGCAGAGCACCTCGTCCAGCAGGAGTGTGGAAACCTCAATATCGCCATCGTCAGGCCCTCTATAGTCGGAGCCAGCTGGAAGGAACCGTTTCCTGTAAATATGCTCATTTCCATTCTCCCAACGTAATTAAAAAAATCTTGCCTGGGTTTTGAACTCCACTCTTTCTTTTCCACTCTGTCAAAGGGCTGGATTGATAATTTCAATGGCCCTAGCGGGATATTCATCGCTGTAAGTACCCACTTTGATTTTTTTTTTTTTTTTTAGAGCATTTGTTAACTTTTTACTGCATTTGTATGAATGTTTATTGGTACTTGATGTTAAAAGATGTTTTTTTTTTTTTGCTTGTGCAGGCAGGGAAGGGGATTCTACGAACAATGAGGGCTTCAAATAGCGCTGTCGCTGACCTCGTGCCAGTCGACGTGGTCATAAACACCACTTTGGCTGCTGCCTGGTATTCCGGTTCCCAGAGGCACGCTAGGTCGGACAAACACTCAAACACCAACAGGCACACTAAATCCCTCATGCACAGATCACTGGAAAATAAAGTCATGGAATAGATTCCGCTAGTTTTCTGACAGTGCTGTTTGTCTCCATTGCAGGCCGAGAAATATGTTGGTGTACAACTGCACAACGGGCGGAATCAATCCTTTTCACTGGGGTGAAGTTGGTATGAATCACTTTTTTAAACAAATCGCTGCATGACTCAAATGTCCACATTGGCCTTTAGTGCTTCATTTTCCCATTTCATTTTTGCTCTCAACTACAAATCGAAGAACTTGTCACGTTAAATGAATGAGCTTGTCATGTTTGAACATGCGTGTATATTATGGGCGTTAGCTGGCTCATTCTTTGGCTCTGTATTTTATGGGAACGGATTTAACTTGGATTTCAAAATTGAGACTTAAGCAAGTTTTCAGGTTTCCACTAAAGTGAAGTAGGGTGGGGAGGAATGAGTTATGATAACCATTAGTAGATGAATTATGATTGGTGTAGTGGTACTGTTTTATGAGCAATCATTGTTGATGTTTTTTTCCTTTCATCACTTTATGGAAAAAGTGACATGGCAACAAAGTAAATCTTGGTCCATTTTTGTATTATATTATATTATATTTAGGCCGGTGAAATCGATTAATTGTGATTAATTGCATCTAACATACCACAAAATGTGCCGTATATGTTTTTTCTTTTTTGTATGAATGTATATAAAGTGAGAGAACACCTAGTGTCTGATTTGTTTACCATGTGTAGGGCGTGACGCAACTCCCTTTTAACTAAGCTTTTGTTGGAATACATGTCAATGTCATTGTTACTGTTTGCACAACAAACATGTCTCTAGTGAACTCTTAAAACAGGTCTGACTCAGTCTATCACTGTGATGAGTGACTGACATTCAGTGAGACTGAAAATATTTATATCTATTTACAGATATAAATAGATATTAGAGACATTAGATGAACCATGGTACAAGAGTGTACTGAACCATATTGTTCACATTTTCTACTGGAACCATTTCATCCCTGATTAATTAGTTAATATACAAATGAATGTCTAGTTATAATCAGCATTGGGTTGCAATCCAAAGGACTCAGCAATACGGATTTCTTTCTTTTGTCTTCTTTTTTTCTGCTGGCTCAGTCAGACTAGTTCACATTTTTATATATATATATATATATATATATATATATATATATATATAATATAAAAATGTGAACTAAAGTAAAAATTATAAAGTAAAAAAAAAAATGATAAAGTAGTCAACATTTGAAGTGGATCAAAAAAGTTCATCAAAGTTATCATATTTCATTTTTCCTAAAATTTCGTTACAACTGGGTATTCATAGAACGAGTAGTAGTGTTCTGTCACGCAAGAACAGCCCAATCAATTCGTCATACAGCAAAATTACCATCCAATCACAATTCGTTAAAGATTAGTGAAGGCGGGATAGGCGGAATCGTGCTGAATGACACATTTCTCTTTCTTGCGCGCGATCCCAGTTCTCTTGGACAGTGCGCTATCAGTTCTCCTTGCGGCTGAATGGTCAAATGCACACACAGTTGTCAAAATGTCCATCGTGTGGAGTATCTCACGTAAATACAGTCGGTTAAGGCTTAAGTGGATGTAAACAGGAAGGATATGTGTCAGTATATTACATCCATGGATTCGGTCTTAAAGGCACAGTAGCCTAATTAAATATTTGTCTGTCATGAATGTTAATAAAACAACAAAAGATGTTAAATAAATGTGTGTATGTATGTATGTATGTATGTATGTGTGTGTATATATATATATATATATATATATATATATATATATATATAAAATCGTGAAATAAAATTTCTCATATCATGGTCATATTACCCACTCGTCCCGTATTCCACCATGAGAAATCTGGTCACCCTAATCAAAGTTGTCCTAAGAACTAAGTTTTAGGACAAAGAAGAAGGTTTTAGGACAACTTTGATGAAAGGTTTTGATCCACTTCAAATGTTGACTACTATATATATATATATATATATATATAAGTATATTTAGTATATAGAATTTTACTATTATGTAATAATTTTTACCTTTTTGTTTTATTAATTTAAAAATAAATTACAGTTCTGTTAACTGGACCGAAAAACTCTCGTTATCGTCATTGTTGAGCCCTGGCTAATTACTAAGATGAATTTTACAATATGAATGGGATGATGCTTTAAACATGATCCTAAAGGCCCCGATATACTTCAAACGAAATCGATGAACGAACTGATGTGACGTAATTTCGAACAAAATCAGGCCGAAACGAAGTTAGTCTGAGTTCGTTTTGGAAGATCGAGACAGCTTGCCAATCCGGAATTTCTGGAAAAGTTTGCTTCGGCTGGTAAACACCTTCGTACTACCATTGGTCCGTGGCCATTACGTAAGGTAGGTGTGTGCTGAGGCTCTGCCTTCTTTCACTTGGAAAATCTTTTCCAGTTCATTTCTCCTCTCGAGTCTGTAGAAGTCAGACGTCCGCGAGTGAAAACATGAACACTGGAACATGAAGTTGTACTTCTGATGAAATGAGAGACTGTTTAATACGGCAAAGCTGCTTGATTTAAAGCAATCTCTTTTATAAAGTGTTATAATATAAACGTGACGTGATTTTACTGGAGTGCCGAATTACAGAGCTCGTGCCAAACAAACATATCCACGTTGCCATGATCAGATGCTTTTCTTATGCTTTATTAAAAAATCCTTGCTAGTTTCTCAATTTTGTTGTTTATTTTGTTACTGAGAGGAAAGCGCGCAAACATTTTTACATATTCATCTAACCGTCGCTCTCAGCAGTGTGGGCGGCGTCAGATGTTCGATTACAGTATATCTCTGCTCATGTATTTCGAACTTCGTTTTACCCCTCAACGAAGAACAAAAAAGAACTTCGCTTGAAGTATATCGGGGCCTTAATACTATGCTAATTAAATAACCGTGATGTTTAAGAATTGAAGAAAAACCCCAGAAAAGGTCAAAATGTTGCTTTTTAACCCTGAACCAAGTGATGCGCACCTGTGCCGTTTACTGTTGAACCCGTTTTTGTCTCTTAGAGTACCATGTTACATCTACTTTCAAGAGGAACCCCCTCGAGCAGGCCTTCAGGCGGCCAAATGTAAATCTCACAACCAATCACCTTATCAATCAGTACTGGATTGCTGTAAGCCACAAGGCGCCAGCATTCCTATATGATCTCTTCCTCAGGATGTCAGGAAGAGAGCCCAGGTAAATCCGACTGCTTCGTCCCGCTTCCTCCCCCACGCTTCCTCCTCCACGCTCGGTCTAGCCATCACGTGTCGTTCTCCGTGTCTTGGGCAAGGATGCATAACCCACTCGGAGACTGGGTTCTGCACGCTTCCCGTCCACGTGTGTGCTTAGCCGTGTGTGTGTGTAGCTCTGTGTTTAAAATGCTCTCGTATGTTGTATGCCTGTATTCCTTTTCGCAGAGTACTGCATAAACATGACGTTCAAGACCAACCCCTTAGAACAGGCTTTCAGACGCCCCAATGTTAACCTGCGATCCAACCCTTTTACCAATCAGTACTGGACCACAGTGAGTCACACCCTTCCTGCCCTGCTGTATGACGGGTTTCTCATGTTGACGGGTCAGAAGCCCCGGTAAGGTCTTCAGTACCCGCTTCTACCCCTTTGTCCTCCCCCTTCCCCTCCCTCACCTCCACCACTGGGTGTTGGGTGTGTGGTGTGGCATGGCCGGCTGGCGGGCTGGGAAAGAAAACGCCCAGCCTGGCTGTCTGCTCGACTTCATGGCATCGGACAAACGCTGCTGGCAGGCTACCGCTAAAGTGCATGGAGTCCTGCACGTTTTTTTTTTTTTTTTTTTTTGGAAACGGAGATGGATCCATCCCATAATTCCATCTTTATCTTATTATGTTGGTTTTCTTCTTCTGAGCCATGCCATTAAGTCTTCAAGAGAGGTCTTTTGGTCTGCTCTTGTAGCACATGAAAACATAGTAGAAGCTGGGAATGATGATTTGATCAACACAGCCTGTACTTACCAAGCAAGTCGGAGTGCTCCGCTCAGATCAGATACGGACTGTTTACGCTAGAGTTTTCTGTCAAAAAAGCCAAACTGATCAGAGAACAGCACTCATAAGTAAGCAGTGGGGCCAGGTACCAAACTCCCTGCTCTAGGAATTGGTTTAAGATGGGGGTTTTCAAATTGGGGTCCTAGACGCCTGCAAGAAAATTGGACTTTTTACTTTTTTTAAGGAGTTTCAAGGTTAACTTTTAACCATATACAAATTTTATAATGATATTTTTTAAGTATATTTAAAAAATAAATATATTTTAAATATTATATAATATATATTTAAATATTTTATCAATAACTATATATTTTTTTTAAATGTATGTAAAAAATTTTTTAAATTTATATAATTATAAAATAATTTATAAATATTTTTTGTTAATTATACATATTTAAAAGAAATTCACAAAAAGGTGAAATGTCAAATGTTTTTTTATTTTATATTACGATTTCATTTTAATTCTAAGATTTTTAATCTGTTGAATTAAAAATGTTTCTCTTTCATTTTCTCTTTATCTAACTTTCCTCTAATAGCGGGTAGAAAAAAGATTCTGTCAATGTAATACAAAATACATATTTTCCAGAGAATATTTGATGCTTCTTTTTTTACGGTGACAATTATTTAATTATTAATTCATGTCTTATTGTTTGTTTTAATATTTTTTCCACACAATATAAATGCTTCTTTGTACATAAAATATACAGCTGCCTGCATCTATTAAAACGCTGGTCCTTCGCAAAGGGGTCATATTTGGGGACCTTGGCAATAAAAGCTTTGAAAGCCCCTAGTTTAATCCACTAAAATAAAATTACAAGGATCTGTCCTTCTAATTTTATATAAAAAATAAGATGGAAGCATAAGTTTGATATTTGATCCATTCATGCAAAAATGCTTTTAATTGCAGGGAGTAGGTGTGTTTGGTATCTGGAGAAGGTTTGAAATTGAGTTTTAAAAGGAGTTGTTCTAATACGATGCATGTAGTCATCCCCTATCCAACCGATCTTGATGGGAAACTGGGCGTTTCTGGACATTTTCATTCAACTTCAACAGTGCTTTGTTATATAAGGCCTGATAAAATTTGGTCTACATCTGGTACAGTTTATAGATGTACACAAAGAAACAAACAGAAAGAATCAAGAATCTCAAGTACACAAATGCGCCCAGGTGCCCTCCAAGATCCTTCAGTGTCTTTTAACCGTGTGAACTTTGCTCAACCAAACCATAATGGGAATCCACAGTTGTGTTTGCCAAAGGTTTGTGGTTCAGTGCTGCAGTGGGATCTAACCTGAATCAAATTAACTACAGGATGAATGGGTTGAAGAAATTCACTAATTGAGAAGTATTTATTTATTTATTTTATGGAGCCCATAAAGCAGGGGTGTCCAAACTCGGTCCTGGAGGGCCACTGTCCTGCAGAGTTTAGCTCCAACTCGCCTCAACACACCTGCCTGGAAGTTTCTAGTATGCCTAGTGAGATCTTGATTAGCTGGTTCAGGTGTGTTTAATTGGGGTTGGAGTTAAACTTTGCAGGACATTGGCCCTAAAGGAGTAGGATTGGACACCCCTGCCCTAAAGGGACCTTTGCAAAAAAAAATAAAAAAATATACAGACTTGCGTGCACACAAATGTTTTTACTGTACCAATTTTTTTTATGAACCAGTACATGTAGCGTATAGGACAGTGCACACTGAGCTGCCTATTGTTCCATCAGCCTATTTCACAGTGTGGTTTCTCGGCCGCCACAGGGTTAAATTTAAGCGGACATAAGGCCTTGAAATTAGAGGTATTGCCCTAATGAAAGCCAAATTTTGAGCACTTTTAATTGTACCAGGTTTTTTTTAATGGGCCCTCAAACTTGGCAAATAGGACAATGCAAACAGCCGTATTGCGCCATCAGCCCATTTCGTGGCGCAGTTTCTTGGCCGCCACAGAGGATGCGTTAAAGAGGACATAAAGCCTTGATATTAGAGTTACTTCCCTAATGAAAGTCAAATTTTGAGCTAATAGATCTCTATTAATTCATGCACATCCATGCTCTCATTTTCTTCATAGTAAGATGGCAGTGACACACAAAGGAAATAGGTTATAGTAGCCTATACGTAAATTGGAAACATAAAACGTTTCTCGTGTGCACACAAAAGTCTGTATGTATATATATATATGTATATAAAATATAATTTTAGCAAAGGTCCCTTTAGGGGCTCCAGAGTTTTTTTTTTTTATTATTATTTATTTATTTTTTTACTTTATTTACTGAATTTCTCTCTATTTGGGAAAGCTAACCAATGGAAGCCTGTTTTTTCCTCATAGTAAAAAAAAAAGATGCAACTTTTTCTTGTACTTATTACTTTAATGTCTGACAATGTGAATTGACATCTTATAATTGCAACTTTAATTGTAACTTCATATCGATCCATGTGAATATTTCATATTTTAAACTTGATCTGACAGTTACCCGTTTTATTTTTACTCTGAGGGCAGAAATGGGCTTCTCTAATCTCTTTATTTAATAAAACATGGCATAGAATTAAATGTTATGCTACTATCACCAAAGTCATTTACAAGCTGTGGTTTCTTAAAACTACTTTTGTAGTCCGTCACCATCTGCTCTCATTAAACCGTATGCCCTTTCAGGGATTAAATGAGGAAAAAAAGGCACAAACTCCACTTCCAGCCCTCTTCAATGCTCATCTGATACTATGTGTCTCTTCTTTTCTCCCGCTCACTCCCTGCGTTGTTTCCGTGGCGACGCAGGATGATGAAGACAATTACTCGGTTGCACAAGGCCATGATGGTGCTGGAGTACTTCACTAGCCACTCGTGGGTGTGGAACACGGACAACGTCACCATGCTCATGAACCAGATGGGAGCTGAGGACAAGAAGGTGTGTGTGTATATGTACTATTAATACACTCACAGTCTGCCGTTGGCACAGTTAAATCAGCCGCATCCGTGACTGTGAAAATTGTCAGTATAATTTGAAAATCTGAGGTTTTATCTTTTGTGAATGAAACATTCATTCAAATTCATCACTGACTTTTATCAATGCTTGAACTCGAGAGTTGAATGTCCTTTTCTGCTCAGGTATTTAACTTTGACGTCAGGCAGTTACACTGGGCAGAATACATGGAGAATTACTGCATGGGCACTAAGAAGTATGTTCTCAACGAAGAGTTGTCAGGACTCCCAGCGGCACGCAAACACTTGAACAAGTAAGTATTGAAGTTCTCTAGGTTAACACAGTTACTTTTTTAGGGGGTAACACTGGGTACCATATTGGTTACTGGCCAATATTAGAGATTTTTTCAAATTTATTTTTATCAGTTGATATTGCATATCTAATTTTTCATCATCTGAGGCTATGTTCAGACTCCTGGCAAATCGGATTTTTTCTCAAATCAGGTATTTTTAGGCAAACTGTCTGCACTATTAATTGCAAGTGATCAAAATTGTTTTATTCTGTTGATTCTTTTGAAGAGGTTTTTAACCATGTAAATCCAAATTTAGTTTTAAGGTTTTTAGAAAAAATGAATCTTAAACATCTTATTTAGTTTTTTAAACCTCTCTCGCCATGAATATAGCCATAGAAGCTGGCATGGCGTTAAGAAAAGAAAAGAAAAAGAAAAAAAAAATTGCAAGTGATCAAATAAGATTTGTGCCTCCAGACGTAACCAAACTATCTGCATGGATTGCTTTGGTAACGGCATAGACGTGCCCACGTATGTGACGAGGCTTTCAAAACAGATGCAGGAAAAATGGAGGTGCATCATCTCGCTCTTCAAATAAGCGCCCTATTGAGTTGCAATGCAAAACTTGTGGAAGCTTGTTTCCGCCACGGAATTTTAAAAAAAAAAAAAAAAGAAAAAGATAATTGCAACTTTTTATCTCACAATTCTGACTTTTTTTTTTTTTTTCCTCACAATTCTGACAATTGCAAGTTATAAAGTCCAATTCTGAGGGAAAATTGGGAGTTTATATCTCACAATTCTGACATATCTTACAATTCTGAGTTTATATTTCACAATTGTTTATATCTGGCAATTGTTTATATCTGCGACTTTATATCCTGCAATTCTGACTTTATAACACACATTTGCGACTTTATATCACACAATTCTGACATTATAACATGCATTTGTGGCTTTATATCACACAATTCTGACTTTATAACGCGCAATTGCGACTTTATATTCCAAAATTCTGACTTTATACCTCGCAATTCTGAGTTTATATTTCACAGTTGTTTATATATGTGACTTTATATCCCGCAGTTCTGAGTTTATATTTCACAATTGTTTATATCTGGCAATTGTTTATGTCTGCGACTTTATATCCTGCAATTCTGACTTTATAACACGCATTTGCGACTTTATATCCCGCAATTCTGACTTTATAACGCACAATTGCGACTTTATATTCCAAAATTCTGACTTTATATTTCGCAATTCTGAGTTTATATTTCCGTTGTTTATATCTGTGACTTTATATCACACAATTCTGACTATATAACGCACAATTGCGACTTTATATCCCAAAATTCTGAGTTTATATTTCACAATTGTTTATACCCTGGCAGTTGTTTATATCTGCGACTTTATAACGCACATTTGCAACTTTATATCACACAATTCTGACTATAACACGCAATTGCGACTTTATATCACACAGTTCTGATTTTATAATTCGCAATTGCAACTTTATATCATGCAATTCTGAGAAAAAAAGTCAGAATTATGAGATAAAAAGTCAATTACCTTTTTTATTTTTATACAGTGGCGGAAACAAGCTTCCATACTCCTTCGTCGCACAGGAAAATGCCGAAATCTTTGGACATACCATTTGAACACCATGTGAATACTTACTACATTTCCGTCTCGAGTTTTGATGTTATCGTTGTGTGTCTCGTTAAGAGTGACGAACAAAAGCATCCAGACTGAGACGTTTCTGTGAAAATCTGATTGAAATCGCATTTCAAACCACCTCCATATGTGGTTTGAATCAGATTTGGAAAAAAAATCCGGTTTCATGTTTGTTTGTTTTTTTCTTTTGTTTGTTTTTTTTTGCTGTCTAGACTTTGAAAAACCCATCTGGATAAAGTCTGGATATGCAAAAAATCGGATTTTTGCTGGCAGTCTG
The DNA here is from genome assembly GCA_039654765.1 of Mylopharyngodon piceus. Classification (NCBI taxonomy): domain Eukaryota; kingdom Metazoa; phylum Chordata; class Actinopteri; order Cypriniformes; family Xenocyprididae; genus Mylopharyngodon; species Mylopharyngodon piceus. The sequence goes on along the minus strand of CM077459.1, from coordinate 10,397,950 downwards.
AACATGGCCTAATGCTCACGTCTTTAAAAAAAAAAAAAAATAACACTGTTAAATAGAATCTAAACTGAAAGGAATTGGCAAATCTCAAAATAAATACTGTACATTATAATGTTTTGATGCCTAAATTCAGCATTTCAAATAATTAATTATTTTCATTTTATGGCTGATATTAAAATTCTATACCATTTTGTCTAAATAGATTAAAGAAAACAAAAAACTGAAATTATCAACTTGTCAAGTATACATTTTAAGTAGAGATAACACTAATATGAAATTTGATAAAATTTTTGAAAGATATTTTATGAATTTTTTTTTTTTCCTGTAGGCTGCGAAACATTCGCTATACTTTCAACACCATCTTGGTAGTTTTGATCTGGCGCATCTTCATCGCCCGTTCACAGATGGCCAGAAACATCTGGTACTTCGTCGTCAGCTTGTGCTTCAAGTTCCTCTCCTATTTCAGAGCCTCCAGCACCATGAGATACTGAATCCACCCCAACTGTCCTCCCCCCCCTCTCCCGACGGCTATGCACACACTTCTGCTTTGCGACACTCCGGACTCTGAGGGTCAAGCGTACGGGCATAGTATCCACTATCCTCCCCTAATGCGCAAGAGCCCCCTCAACATCACAGGGTGCAAGTGCACTCAACTGCTATGTAGAAAGCATGAATTTTCAGGGCTCGAGGTCTAAGAAGCTCTCTCAGCACAATGAGAGCGACTGCATTCGTGCTGAGCGTGTTTAAGCACTTACTGTACCTGTTCCACCTCCTGAACGCAAACAGGTTGTGGGCGACGCTTGATTATTATGGTTTACATACTTGCTCATACTTGTTGCCGGCAATGGCCCCTTTCCAACTGTAATCAGCGAAGCACAAGGAGAAAAAAATGAGATGGCTTTATCTCAGCTCTGTGCCTACAATTCAAAAATTATCTTCATCATGTGCCCAGTGTCTATGTTAAATTCATCTCTTTTGCCTTACTTCTTTCCAATGCCTCTTACCCTCTTCGAGACAAAGGTAATTGACTTGTCACCAAATAATCTTAAGTGTCTGATTCCAGGCCTTATGTTTGTCTTCACACACTTTTCTTTAGTCAATTCCATGTCATCTTGAAATACATTTTTGCTAGTTGACCTTAGGTTGGGGGTCTCATGTTTTTGTGAAAGCAATCAGTCGCTTTTATTCAATCATTTTTTCAGATATTAATGAAGCAGGCTTGTCCGTTTTCCTAAAAAAAAAAAAAAAAAAGCTAGAAAACGCAAGCCTCGGGTTTTCACACGCTTAAACCTGTTGCCTTTTATGAATAATGAGCCTCGTTAATAAACATGAGCAGAATGGTTTTGAATTGATGTTGATGTTTAACGAACAATTTAGTTTCGTTCCGCTCAAGTTTCATGAATGAAGCGTGATTATTGTCTCTCGCCATAACTTATTAGTGTTCAGGTAATGGACGTTTGTACATAAAACATGTTATATTTTGCGTAAATCGGTAAAGCTGTCTGAGAAAACCGAATATGTCGACTTTCAAAACTCGCGTATAAGCTTTACGCTAATTTATAGCGTCTTTACGTTCTTCAGCGCTTCGATTCCATATCAGAGGGTGATGGTTCATTTTAACTGGATTGTGTTTTTCTTTCCTTTTTTCACCCGATTTATTCTGTGACCTGTATGAATGTTGATGTAATGTGAAAGAGCTAATGGATGTATGTTTTCTAAACCATTTCTGTACTTCTATTTAGATAAATTTAATGTAATTTAACATTGTCTGCTACCAAGTGTTTTCCATGATTGAGATAAATAGGAAGTGGTTGTTTATGACAAGTGTAAAGAAGAGATGCAAAAGCTGCTTTTATGGTCACTCGTGCTTCGGATCACAGTTAATGTCAAGTTACGTACCAGCCGAACTCTTTGCACAGCTTAATATAGGCTAATACCAGGAAATGCTAGCTGATGGCTCCTTACTAACTGTGTGGATTATAGATTAACTATTCTGTCTTTTATATTAACAGTTTAAAGAACTGATAAAAATTATCCCTGCCTTCATTTCAGCGCTTCTGTCAGGATCTGTATTTTTATGTGGGAGTTTGAGTGGAATAGTGATTTTTTTTTTTTTTTTTTTTTTTTTTTTTTTGGAAAATAAGTTGTGTATTCAGGGCCTATCAAGAGTATTTTTTTACCCCAAAATAGGGTAAAATAAAGGAAAAATATATTGCAATGTAAAGTATAGTAGTCAACTTATCTTTGTAGTTTTCTTTGTGATGGGTAAAATTAGGCATCGTTGGTATTTTTCTCACAGATCACTTCATGTTTCATTTCCCACAGCATTTTATAAAGGTAATATTATCATTTCCCCTTCCTTGGTCATTATAAAATGTAAGATCAAGTCATGTCAGGCCTTGACAGGACGTGTAGTTTGTTTCCCTTTCTTTCCATTTTGTCTGCCTTATTTATATGTACTGTTCGTTTTTTGTTTAATATCATGTAATGATCTAAAATGTTTTTTGGGAGAATTGTAATTGCCACATTAAAAAGTCAGTGGAGGGTTAAAAAATCAATGGGTGCCTTTCGTTTGTAAACCAAAAGAAATAAAGAATAAACTATGTGAACCTATTTTTCAGTTTAATGATTCATCATTGGCTGTTACTGTTTTAAGCTGTAAAGAACTAAAGCATAGCTCTTAAAACTTGCTGACCTAGATAGTAAAATACTGTCATATAAAGAAACGGAATCTGTCATGTAGACTTCACAGTTGTTTTTAAGAAAACTTTTCTAATAATTGAGCTAAATTGTAATCACATTTGTGTGAAAATAAGCCAATAAATGTGAGTGAATCATTTTTAAGTGTTCTCAACTAATCTCAACCTCCACAATTCAACACTGCCACCTGCTGTTCGCATTTTAACAAGTGATGTTACATTTTTTTGCTTTTAAACATTTGTTTTTCAAAATAATTCAAAAGTCAACCAAAAATGACCAGAAATCATATTTATTAGGAAGGAATATAATATCCAGCTAGGTCCACATATTCAGAACACTGTCAATATCAAAATATTACACTTTTTGAAAACACATTCCATGTCATGTCTGTAGTGGCACACAAAGTACACATGGCACAAAAAAAAGTTATAAATTAGAGTTCCTCTGTTTTATATTAAACAAAAGAAGGCAACTTGACGCTACAGAGATTACCGCAAATAGAGACAAAATTTCAAAACTGATAAAGGTTCAGTTTCTGTGGGAATGATCAGTCCATATTTCTTTCGCCAGAAGAGTTCCTCTCATCTACACACACTGATCTTTTCCTGTAACAAAAGAACAGACAAATGTGTCTTTGTTCTGAGAAAAAAAAAAAAATTCTCTGAAATTACAGTATCTCACAGAAGTGAGTACACCCCTCACATTTTTGTAAATATTTTATTATATCTTTTCATGTGACAACACTGAAGAAATGACACTTTGCTACAAGTAAAGTAGTGAGTGTACAGCTTGTATAACAGTGTAAATTTGCTGTCCCCTCAAAATAACAACACACAGCCATTAATGTCTAAACCGCTGGCCACAAAAGTGAGTACACCCCTAAGTGAAAAAGTCCAAATTGGGCCCAATTAGCCATTTTCTCTCCCCGGTGTCATGTGACTCAGTGTTACAAGGTCTCAGGTGTGAATGGGGAGCAGCTGTGTTTAATTTGGTGTTATCGCTCTCACTCTCTCATACTGGTCACTGGAAGTTCAACATTGCACCTCATGGCAAAGAACTCTCTGAGGATCTGAAAAAAAGAATTGTTTCTCTACATAAAGATGGCGTAGGCTATAAGAAGATTTCCAAGACCCTGAAACTGAGCTGCAGCACGGTGGCCAAGACCATACAGCGGTTTAACAGGACAGGTTCCACTCAGAACAGGCCTCGCCATGGTCAACCAAAGAAGTTGAGTGCACGTGCTCAGCGTCATATCCAGAGGTTGTGTTGGGAAATAGACGTATGAGTGCTGCCAACATTGCTGCAGAGGTTGAAGGGGTGGGGGGTCAGCCTGTCAGTGCTCAGACCATACGCCGCACACTGCATCAAATTGGTCTGCATGGCTGTCGTCCCAGAAAGAAGCCTCTTCTAAAGATGATGCACAAGAAAGCCCGCAAACAGTTTGCTGAAGACAAGCAGACTAAGAACATGGATTACTGGAACCATGTCCTGTGGTCTGATGAGACCAAGATAAACTTATTTGGTTCAGATGGTGTCAACCGTGTGTGGCGGCAACCAGGTGAGGAGTACAAAGACAAGTGTGTCTTGCCTACAGTCAAGCATGGTGGTGGGAGTGTCATGGTCTAGGGGTGCATGAGTGCTGCCGGCACTGGGGAGCTACAGTTCATTGAGGGAACCATGAATGCCAACATGTACTGTGACATACTGAAGCAGAGCATGATCCCCTCCCTTCGGAGACTGGGCCGCAGGGCAGTATTCCAGCATGATAACGACCCCAAACACACCTCCAAGACGACCACTGCCTTGCTAAAGAATGTCTCCAGACCTAAACCCTATTGAGCATCTGTGGGGCATCCTCAAACGGAAGGTGGAGCGCAAGGTCTCTAACATCCACCAGCTCCGTGATGTCGTCATGGAGGAGTGGAAGAGGACTCCAGTGGCAACCTGTGAAGCTCTGGTGAACTCCATGCCCAAGAGGGTTAAGGCAGTGCTGGAAAATAATGGTGGCCACACAAAATATTGACACTTTGGGCCCAATTTGGACATTTTCACTTAGGGGTGTACTCACTTTTGTGGCCAGCGGTTTAGATATTAATGGCTGTGTGTTGAGTTATTTTGAGAGGACAGTAAATTTACACTGTTATACAAGCTGTACACTCACTACTTTACATTGTAGCAAAGTGTCATTCCTTCAGTGTTGTCACATGAAAAGATATAATAAAATATTTACAAAAATGTAAGGGGTGTACTCACTTCTGTGAGATACTGTATATATATTATATAAACACACATGCAAATGTATTTAAAACTATAAATTTCTTTATATATAAATACACTCATAAATACTTATCTCATATATATAAAGGTGTGGAAGTGTGTGTGTGTGTGTGTGTGTGTGTGTATATATATATACACACACACACACATATACACACACACACACTACCGCTCAAAAGTTTGGGATCGGTAAGATTTTTAATGTTTTTAAAAGAAGTTTCGTCTGCTCACCAAGGCAGCATTTATTTAATTAAAAATACAGTAAAAACAGTAAAAGTGTGAAATATTATTACAATTTAAAATATTCTATTTGAATATTTTAAGTAATTTATTCCTATGATGGTAAAGCTGAATTTTCAGCATCATTACTCCAGTCTTCAGTGTCACATGATCCTTCAGAAATCATTCTAATATGCTGATTTGCTGCTCAAGAAACATTTCTGATTATTATCAATGTTGAAAACAGTTGTGTACCTTTTTTTTTTAAGGATTCCTTGATGAATAGAAAGTTCAAAAGAACAGCACTTATCTGAAAAAACAAAGCTTTTGTAACATTATACACTACCGTTCAAAAGTAAGAATTAATTTAGAATTTTTATTTTTATTTTTTTTGAAAAGAAATTTACTTTTATTCAGCAAGGATGCATTAAATAGACCAAAAGTGACAGTAAATACATTTATAATGTTACAAAAGATTAGATTTCAAATAAACGCTGTTCTTTTGAACCTTCTATTCATCAAAGAAACCTGAAAAAAAATATTGTACACAAATTCTTGAGCAGCAATTCAGCATATTAGAATGATTTCTAAAGGATCATGTGACACTGAAGACTGGAGTAATGATGCTGAAAATTCAGCTTTGCCAACACAAGAATAAATTACATTTTAAACTATTTTCAAATAGAAAACAGTTATTTTAAATTGTAATAATATTTCACACTATTACTGTTTTTACTATATTTTTAATTAAATAAATGCAGCCTTGGTGAGCAGACGAAACTTCTTTTAAAAACATTAAAAATCTTACCGATCCCAAACTTTTGAGTGGTAGCATATATATATATATATATTTCTCAAGCTGCAATCTGATTGGCTGGCTAGATTACAATTACAAAGAACAAAAATATCTATGCAAAATTAATTATTTTTAGACCAAACCTGCTTAGCTGTGTGCAACACACCAGCTAGACACATGCAAGGAATGTTTGTGATTAAATTGTTGTCTCACTCGAGAGGCTGGCAGTGCAGGCCTGCAGAACAGGGGCAGTGCTCCCGCGGCCCCTCCTCGTCCCACAGTAACAGCTCCATCAGCTGGTTGGGGTGACTGTGGCAGCCTTGGCCTTCCTGTGGCTTGGGGCGGCACACGGGGAAGAGCAGGGCTGGAGAGAAAAAAAACCCGAGAAATATTAAAAAGAGGAGGGAGAGAGAGGCAGAGACTACAGAGAGAGGTACAGCAGAAAGGAAGGAGAAAAAGTTGAGATGGACTCCAAACCTCAGGAAATAAGCAAGCAAATGTTGTTGGTGTGTATCTTGTGCGAGGAATGCATATTTGGCAACAGTAAGACAAATGAGGAACACTGTGAACCGAGTGAGCGAGGAGTTCAATTGTAAATTCAAGGAAACAATTATTCAGTACTTAGAGGAGAAATCTTCTGACTGGGAGGCCCAGTGAAACAGGATATTTTTCAGATGTTTTACAATATAACCAACTGCTTATTTTGGATATCTAATATAGTTGCTTATACAGGCACTTTTATGTCCCAGGGGTTGATTTTTATTAACTTTTTCTTTTGGTTATATGAAGGTTAAAACGTTTTCTCATGCCTTCATCATTTATTTTTACTACTTATGAAGTGCGTTTTATTTATAGATTTAGTTTTAACATTGTCCCAGATTTTAAATCTTAAAACCGTAATAAAAATATCAATTATGACAACTATGATAATCTATACAAAGAGTACACAACCTCTGTGAAAGGCACAGCAGTGTTGAGGACTGCAGTCGCTCTGGTACTGGCAGATTGTTCCAGACTGTCCTTTTGTTCTGTTCAGAGCACAAACACCCCACACACACAGCTGATCTCCACAACACTCCACGTCCTTTGTGCACTCCTAGAAATAAATAAATAAATATATTTTTAGACAAATTGTGTGTGTGTGTGTATATTATATATATATATATAAATCTAATCATGATTAATGTAATCTAACATAAAAGTTTGTAAATATATACAGTCAAACCAAAATTTATTCAGACACCTTGAACATTTCATTCATTAATACAGTTTATTCACTATAGTTTAAAAAATGGTAATAAAATATGACAAGATTTTTTTCAGTTAAAAAAAAAAAAAAAAAAAAAAAAAAATATTAATTATGTCAGATAACACTTAAGCAAAACATGGTCAGGTCAAAGTGTCTGAATAATTTTTGGTTCCAAATTTTTTATCAATTTTACTGGTAGTCCACTATATGAAGAATTTTTGGGTATAATATTTCACAGTTTACTTTATTTTGCTATCCTCACTTACATAAATGAACTATAGTGTCCTGCACCCACTAGTAAAAATATACCAAAAATATCTGAATAATTATATATATATTTTTTTTTTTTTTTATACAACAGTTCGTTCTGGTTCTTGAATCTGATTGTCTGAGAGGTCTTTCCAGCCATGTGATATTCTACCAGTATCGCCACGGGAACCATTTCACTGTTTGTATCACTCCGCTTGAAGCGACTGTCATGGCGGCCGATCAAATCCACCGTATCTTTTACAAATACTACACTTGTTGTACCACGAACTGTAGTTTTAAAAGTTTTTTTAAGCGAGAATATAGTTGTTTAGACCTGAAATATGTGTCTATTTTACAATTTGTTTAGACGTTTTCGGAGATGCGAGCTCCAGGCCGTCAGCGGCCAGTGCTCGTGTATCCGCCGAGAACAGCTTCGTCCTGGCCAGTGCTTCGGGGATTTGTCGCTGGCTCTTATAGTGGTTAAACATGAGATATAATTCATTTTGGGTACATAAAACGGGCAATCTTTGGTCTTATTAATCTATTACTTGTTCCCTCAGCGGACATTCAAACAGATTTTTATAATGAATATAATATTATGGACATCGACCTAAAGAATGAATGTGTCTCTCTCTCTCTCTCTCTCTCTCTCTCTAATACTGTACAAAATACAATGAGTTTCAATGGAGGGACTCAACATTCCTTCATTACTAGCTCTAAAGTGACGTTTAAGAATTAGTAACGGAGGCTTGATCAAACTGTCAACTTGAGATTTGAATCTGTGGCAGAAGTAGTTCTGCACAAAAGAGGGTTTTAAAGACACTCTGTCGTCATTTCTTATTTATTTACACACTTGTTCCGTCGAACTGTATTTTATATATATATATATATATATATATATATATATATATATATTTATTATATAAAATATATTATTTTTATTTTATAAAACAACAATTTATACACAACTTTTCAGTGTATGTATACACACAAACTCTATACATACATATTACTATATATATATATATATATATATATATATATATATATATATATATATATATATATATATATATATATATATATATATATATAAATAAAATGTATAAAAAGTGAGCACAGACCATATTAGTCGTCTGGCACGGGGTGCATTTGGAGGTGATGATCTCATACAGGCAGAAGCTGCCATCCCCACAGTCCTCATCAATCATGCACTCCTGAGTGAACAAGAATGAAACTGACATTATATATTACAGAAACACTGTTATTACAGTTACAGTTGAGCAAAAATCCCAAGGACCCCTATTCATACGATAAACTCTGCTGGACTAAACTTTCATGATACAGCATCATAACTTCATCTAATTATGGTGACAAATTCCCAAAAGATGACTTCAAGTATATTTCTATTGTGCTGCTTTTGGTCACCATTCACTCTCAGTGTATGGAAAAGAGCAGCGTGAACATTCTGTTAAACATCTCATATTGTGATCCACAGAAGAAAAAAAATAAGAGATTTGGAACGACATGACAGTATTTTTATTTTTCTCACTTTTCTGGGAATTATTGTTCTTAAAGTACTGTAATAGTAAGTTTTGTTTTGTACTTTAGGTCAAGAAATTCCAACGAGGTGTTTCACCTCCCAGACAGAAATTCAGTTGGGAACTTAAAGAAACGACCACCTACCACTAACTGAAAAACACATTTGTGTTGTCTGGAACATCCACCTCATCTGCGCTTCCCACGATGAGAGGATATAATAATGTATTATCAAAAACAGTCCTTTGTGTGCTTGCACTTTGTTGGAGTAAAAATAAACTGGATAAAGAATAGAGAATAGTCTCAAACTGCTCTGCAGTCCAATACAGACAAACAGGAGTCATTTTTAAAAGTTAATGCCTGATGATCTCCTCAGCGGTATCATAATTAATTCCACATTTACAGATCTGGAGGTGCAGAAATCCATCTCAGCACTTCACTCCTGTGAGAGCTGTAACAGCGACCTACCACTTCAACATCAAAGCCAAATCCGTACCCTTCCCCCTAGAGTTACAATGTCTGGAGTCTAGACTAATGTGAGCGAGTCTTTTCCCCATGAGTCACATGTAAAAACCCTCATTAATTCCTCACGAACAAAAACAACTTTCCTGAAGTACATGAAGTTCAGGTCCAAGTTCTTCAGAATACTGAAAATGTGTAGATTACATCATTACAAAACTCATTAAATTTAAACTGAATGAGTGAGAGTTATATATGAAATTAATCTATGACATTTATATTTATAAGTGATATATAATGATTAAACATATTTAAATACATTATATATATATATATATATATATATATATATATATATATGCGGTGTATATAATTCATAATAATGTATATTTTAAATTATATTAGAATTATAAAATATAATTATTTTTATGTAATAATAATTAAACATGTAAAAGGAAATGAAAACCAAATTGAATTAAATCAAATAAATTGATTAATTACATTTATTATATAAATGCATTTATTTTAATTTATTTAATATATATATATATATATATATATATATATATATATATATATATATATATGTGCTGTGTATATAATTCATAATAATTTATATTTTAAATTATATTAGAATTATAAAATATAATTATTTTTATGTAATAATAATTAAACATGTAAAAGGAAATGAAAACCAAATTAAATTATTACATTTATTTTAATTTATTATTTAATAAATATATATTAATTTTATATATTATATATATATATACACTGTGTATATATAATTTATATTTTAAATTATATTAGAATTATGAATATAATTATCTAATAATAATTAAATATATGTAAAAGTAAATGAAAACCAAATTAAATTAATAAATAAATATATTTACATATACATATCAATCAATTGCTATATATATATATATATAAAATTATTATTATTATTATTATTATCATCATTATTACTTTTACATTTTTACATTTTTTTGGTAAGTAGTCCTGTAATATATGGAATAAAGTATTGATTGTTCACATCTGGGTTTTATTTTCCAAAAAAAGAAAAAAGAAAAAAAAGAAAAAAGAAAAGACCAGCAGTCCATTACTACACATACAATGCTTATCAACTGTGAGCTCAGATTTGCCACTGTGCACAACGGGAGAGAAACCACTAAGAGCTGCCTCATGGCAACATGGCTGCTGGCACTAACTCTCGACCACACATTCCCAGTGCACCACTTTCCATGCATTTTTTCCAGCTGTTCTAATTTCACCATATATCGTCCAGGTGCCAGGACGCTGCCTGAACAAAAGCCTCTAATGACACTGCCGTCTGTAAAACTGTTGCGGAAATGCATACGGACCAGAAGTGTAATGTTTATATATATTCAGGTTTTACTCTGGAATAGATATAATGGTAGCTGATATAGTTTATTTCAATCAAAAGCCATTAAACAGTCTGTTATTCAAGAAAATTGAGAGTGTACTGTAGAAATGAAGGATACTAAACATCACATTTAGTCATAATGTGTTTATGTTGAATAATCCCAGGTTTAAAAGACTAATTTCTGTAGAGGACATCTTTTATAAGCCTTATAAGAAGTAAAAACTTGTATTTTAGTCCGTGGTAGCCACAGCAACAGTGTAACATGCACTGAAAGAGAACTGATATGGACCATCTGTCCCTCAACTACTTTATTTACAAGAATTGTCCATGTTTAGAAAAGCCTCCATAATGATGTGCCACATGTTTCCCATGCAAACGGCAGGTCTTAGTTTGACGACTAATGAAATGGAAAATCCATGTTGGTTTTAATAAATAAACTCTGCTTTCTAACCTCGGGTTGCCAAAGTGACGACAAACTCACTTCAGGGTTCATAGCACTGCCCTGAATGACCAGTGCAGCCGGACATTTGGTGTTTACTTACCAGGTTGTGCACCGAAAGTTTGATATCTGTTTTATATGGTCATTTTTTGAGAAATTAAAATGGTTTATGACAACTCAAAGTGATATGGGATATTAAGGGATGAGATATAGACTCACATGATCAACTTCATTCCACCGTTCAGTGTTCTGAATGAGAGTTCTGGAAAAATGAGTCTTTCCAGTCTTATTATCCGTTTCCTAGAGGAAAACCAGGTGTTAGTTGAAGATAGAGACAAAGAAAATCAATATACAAAGGCATGAGCACAATGAAGTTCTGTTCATGTCAATACAGTGCAGATAAATACCTAAATCACATCAAGTACAAGCCAATAAACATGAAATACCTTGTCGATTCTCTCTATCAGTTGGACGGTCCGATTCCCCACCTTGATCTCTGTTGTAGTTTCATTGTGAAAACTGGCAGGAAAGTTGCGTCCATGTAACAGCGATTTTGAAGACTCATTCTCCATCTGATTTTGTATTTATCAAACAAGGTTAATATTAAGAACATGTGTCTAGACGTGAATATAATGTTTTGACTGTACTTTTTTATTAGACTGAGAATTCGGAGGTGTTGTGGTTGATTAATCCTCTAGTGATGGACGATTCATTTCCGTGAATCAATTCTTTCAAACAGTTCATTTCAAAGAACCGGTTCAAAAACGATTCAGACATATTTCATATTACGTTTTTTTTTTTGTCGATTAAGTTTTATTAATAATATTTTATTGCAATTTCATGTGTCCCATATCGGTTTGTTGAAACAATTAGTAATATAAAACTAAAATATCCTTAAAAATATACATTGAACAATACTAAAATTAATTTACATCTGTAAACTTTTTGCACGATTTATTAAAAGTTATTTATTAAACTCAAATCCGTTGTGAGATTCGTTCGAGGTTTTGTTAACGTTTAAAAAAAAAAAAAAAAGATTCTTTGAAAAGATCCGACTCAAAAGAACCATTCGTTGATGAATCGGACAGCCTTAAACCTTACGCATAAGCAAATAACGATGGCGCAAAACAAAATTCAGTCTTCTGAGATACTTGTTTCTCCAGACATACCTGGTGTACAGCCTCCTCTAGTTTCTGCTGCGTGTCCTCCATCAGTTTTTCCACCTCCCTGAACATCTCGTTTAAAGTGGTTTGTCCCTGTGCCACATGCTTCTCCAGGGTCTCGGTGATGTCCAGATGTCCCCCTCTGTGAACTGAGCTGCCCAGCACAAAGCCCATGCAAAGGGATAATATCACAAATTTCAGCATCGTTTTTTACTTAGGCGAGTCACCTCTGGCGAAAATCACAGACCCTGTCTGTGCCTGGGACGTGCTTTATTTGGAAACTTGTGAGAGAAAAAAAAGACCGGAAAAGGTTTTTGGCTCCCACTATTGCGTCTGATGGCTCAATTATTAAAGCGACAGAGCACTGGCCTTCAAAAATGAGGGAAAATGTATGTTTGTTAGCTCGATATAAAACAGATTTAAATAATTTAAAATAGAACAATGTGTCATAGCTTATCGGTTATACTCATATAAGTCGTTAAGTGCGATACAATATTGTTTACTATATAAATGAGACGCAAGCGTAGCTTTTAAACAACAACATGTAAGACACAATAATCACACACACACACACACACACACACGTTCTAAGAACGTTCTTTTTAGGTTTTATTTTTTGCAACCATAAAATAACGTTCCCAGAACGTTGCAGGGTGGTTATTTTTAGGTTATTATTTACTAACCATGTAAAAACCTTCCAATTAAAACGTTGTAGATGTTTTTGTGTAATGACCAATACAGATCTCTGAAATTAGTTTAATACAGCCTTTATGTTGAAATGAGATTAATCAAAACACGTTATAATGATCAGATCAAGATGTTTTGTACTATAATACTGATTATAGGCCTCCATACATCCATTTTCCATACCGATTATATACTATACTGGGTCCAGGTCGCGAGTGTGCTGGATGATTACTTACGTACAGCGGGGTAATGATATCGGAGTAAAGAGGTTAGGGGAACGTTCTGGGAATGTTAGAATAACGTTAGAGGAACGTTAGAAAAACATTAGAGGAATGTTAAAATAACATTAGGGGAACGTTAGGAGAACGTTAGAATAACGTTAGAGGAACATTAAAATGATATTAGGGGAACGTTAGAATAACGTTAGAGGAATGTTAAAATAACGTTAGGGGAACATTAGAATAACGTTAGGAGAACGTTAAAATAACGTTAGCGGAACGTTAGAATAACGTTAAAATAATGTTAGGGGAACGTTAAAATAACGTTAGAATAACGTTAAAATAACGTTAGAATAACATTATAGGAATGTTAAAATAACCTTAGGAGAACGTTAGAATAACGTTAGAGGAACGTTAAAATAACGTTAGGGGAACGTTAAAATAACGTTAGAATAACGTTAGAGGAATGTTAAAATAACCTTAGGAGAACGTTAGAATAACGTTAGAGGAACGTTAAAATAACCTTAGGAGAACATTAGAATAACGTTAGAGGAACGTTAAAATAACATTAAGGGAACGTTAGGAGAACGTTATAATAATGTTAGGAGAACGTTAGAATAACGTTAGGGGAACATTAAAATAACCTTAGGAGAACGTTAGAATAACGTTAGAGGAACGTTAAAATAACATTAGGGGAAACGTTAAAATAACGTTAAAATAACGTTAGAGGAACATTAAAATAATGTTAGAATAACGTTATAGGAATGTTAAAATAACCTTAGGAGAACGTTAGAATAACGTTAGAGGAACGTAAAAATAACGTTAGGGGAACATTAGAATAATGTTAGAGGAACATTAAAATAACGTTAGAATAACGTTAGGGGAACGTTAAAATAACGTTAGAATAACGTTAGAGGAACGTTAAAATAACCTTAGGAGAATGTTAGAATAACGTTAGAGGAACGTTAAAATAACCTTAGGAGAACATTAGAATAACGTTAGAGGAACGTTAAAATAACATTAGGGGAACATTAAAATGATATTAGGAGAACGTTAGAATAACGTTAGAGGAACGTTAAAATAACGTTAGAGGAACATTAAAATGATATTAGGAGAACGTTAAAATAACGTTAGAGGAACATTAAAATGATATTAGGAGAACGTCAGAATAACGTTAGAGTCAAGTCAAGTCAAGTCACCTTTATTTATATAGCGCTTTTTACAATGTAGATTGTGTCAAAGCAGCTTTACATTGATAACTGGTACATTATTTGGCTGCACAGCAGCTCTTAAAGAATAGTGTCAATGCAGGCAGATCAAAGCACTGTTGATTATCAAATGTCAAGTCAAATGTCAAGTGTCCCCAACTAAGCAAGCCAAAGGCGACAGCGGCAAGGAACCCAAACTCCATCAGGTGACATCAGGTGGCAGACAAGTGGCAAATAGGTGTTTAAATGGAGAAAAAAACCTTGGGAGAAACCAGGCTTAGTCGGGGGGCCAGTTCTCCTCTGGCCAACAGTGCTTTGTTACGATTCAGGTTGCCATCGTAAGTCCAATAGGATCGCAACATTCAAAGTTTTTTTTCCAGTTCCATCCAGGAACGAGGAACGTTAAAATAACGTTAGGGGAACGTTAGAATACTGTTCTACAAACCAAAAACTAACCTTAAAAAAGAATGTTCTGGGAACCAAAAACCAAAAATGTTTAAAAACTAAATATTGTTAGCTGGGTATATAGCCTAACTTAAATGTACAATATAAAATAATAATTTTCTAAAAATGGTAGGCAATATTTATATACATATACAGTATATTATTTACATATTATAATATTCATACACATATGTAAATAAAATGCCATTTATAATATTTGTATTAGATTTTATTTTATTTATAGATTTCATATGACGTGTTTATTAGTCTATATTGATTTTTTTATGGCTTGTTGTTTCAACATGAATAAGTATTTTTTTTTAAATTCCATATAGAGTCAAATGAACACATCTGATTGCACTTACAGTAAAAGGCACCTCTGCCTTCTCAAAGTGCATCAAGTGTGCACATCCTTTAACAGTCCAGTAGATGGCGACAGAGTACAACATCTCGTTCACTGTGATTCGCTGTTCTAATGAAACACCTGCCAGCATGTGTGATTAAACTGGCGTTCGAGCCAGAACTGTTCCACTGTTGAAGGTAAGACAAAATCCATGCTCATGTTTATCAAGACCCAAATACTATGTAGTATAGTAGCATATTTTTTTATATAAAGAAAATACCATTAAAAATAAATAAAAATAGATTTGGCCCAAAGATAGCCTGGCTTTTGATGGTATATTTTCTGGGAGTTTGGTAAAATTAGCGTGCATGTTAAAAATATATATTTTATTTAGATCAGGTGCCTGGAACATGAGGCGTGTTTAGGACAGCTGGTACAGGGCAGTAAAACGAGCTTGTGTGTGAGTGAGAAAGAGATAAACTGCGTTTTACAAAAAAAACAGGCAAACTTAGTATCATTAATGCATAATATTAGTTTTATATTGTGCAATGTGTATGTACTTGTAAAATTCCATTCGTATTAATGAAACACCGTTTGGCAAGCGATGTACTGCACCTCATATCATCTTTTACAATACCTAATTTTATTCAAAACCTGAACATTGTTTACTGTTAAAAGCATTGCAATAACAGCTTTCGTTCAAACCCTCAAGACTGTTTCTCTAGAGAATGAAGTAAAGTAGCCTACAGAGACGCCTGATAAAAAAATTCAAGTGGGATTCGCCTTCCAAGTTTATCTGAACTTCCCATTGGGCGTCATGGGAAGCGCCGCCTCTAATTATAAAGGGCATAAAGAGCCTGTGAGTCGCGAGCGCGACCGATATCAACAACCGACTGAATGGAGTCATAAGATAGAAACATTTCTCTCTGAGAGATAAACTTAAGAGGTCAGATACTGTATACGGATAATATCGACCGCTGTCAACAGATTCTGCGGCTGTCGCTGAAGCCGAAAGTCACATTACAGCGGAAAAAGTAAGTTTGTTGAGCACTTCATTTAAAGCACGAGCTGCTTGGAAACTTGAAGTGACGCGCTATATTGGGCACGCGCTGCACTGACAGGATACACTGTTGCCATACATATGGAAATAACATTGTAATATTAAAACATAAATAAATGGGTTTAATTAGCCTATATATAACTACGTTGTGATACTCATGTTGTAATAATGAATTAACAAGGTTGTATTGGATATCCAGTTGGGTGTTTGATTACATCTTAGCCAGGTTAGTTTCAAGAGTGGTGTAAATAATTTACTACAGCCTTTGGAGTGCTCGTCAGTTGGTTTGGTTTGAAGTTTTATCTCCTAGATAATGCCAATACAGCACTAAAGCATGATTTATGTCATTATCTTTTGCCTGACACAGCCACTGGCTAAAATGACAACATTCCCTGTTGGGAATCTATCTGAAGGATGGTCTGCCAGTTAGAAACTAGCTAAAATATTCAAAACACAGTTGCTAAGAGAGAGAAGTTACTAAGAGCCTCTTAGTTGTTATGACTGTTCTCAGGTAAACAGTTGACTGGTGTGAAGATGTTTTGATCAGCAATTTTCCAATGGTGACTGTGTTTCTTCATGCTGATGGAAGTTTCCTAACTTTTGTGATATGTAACTTGAATAGTTTTGGTTAGACTAGAGTGTTTTTTCTCCCTGTTGTGAAGGATTACTCATTGTTAGTGTGTATTGCTCAGACCTTAGAGATCAACAGGGTCAGAGTGGCATCAAATGTGTCTCAGTTGGTGAATCACTTGATTATTGCCGCCTCCAGGTGTTTCTTCTGTATTTGCGTGTTCGGTTTATTATGTAATGAATGTGAAGTTGTCTAGATAAATATTTATTCTTTTTTTCCTGAGACAAGTATGTCTGTATCCTAAATTCCCAGCTGTGCTGCTGAAGTTTAACACCCTTTAGTTCATATGAGCTTTCATAATGCAATGTATGAGATACACCATTGCTTTTCTCTATCCGTTTAGTCTCTCTTGCAGATTATGTAGTTGTTTATGAAATCTTTTCAATATGTTGTCCCTCTGTTGCCTATAGGGCTAAACGATACTGTTACATAATCCCCACTTCCTGGAATATGCCATTGACTTATAAGGACCGTCCTGAGCGCAGAGAAAGACTAGAACTATGGTGTTTGTCTATCAAATGGGTTTCTGTTTAATCAACCACAGCTTCACCACAGGCATGAGGAAAGATCTGCGGAGAAGTTGCAATTGTGAGAAAGTCGCAATTATAAAATATTAAAGGAACACTCCACTTTTTTTTGAAAATAGGCTCATTTTCCAACTCCCCTAGAGTTAAACAGTTGAGTTTTACCGTTTTCGAATCCATTCAGCCGATCTCCGGGTCTGGCGGTACCACTTTTAGCATAGCTTAGCATAGTTCATTGAATCTGATTAGACCGTTAGCATCTCACTTAAAAATGACCAAAGAGTTTCGATATTTTTCCTATTTAAAACTTGACTCTTCTGTAGTTACATCGTGTACTAAGACCGACGGAAAATGACAGGTTGCGATTTTCTAGGCCGATATGTCTAGGAACTATACTCTCATCCGGCGTAATAATCAAGGAACTTTGCTGCCGTACCATGGGTGCAGCAGGCGCAATGATATTACGCAGCGCTTGTGACCCCCTGTTTACACAGGGAGCGTGCCTTGCAACCATGGAGACATTTGTGAGAGACGCTGCGTAATATCATTGCGCCTGCTGCACCCATGGTACGGCAGCAAAGTTCCTTGATTATTACGCCAGAATGAGAGTATAGTTCCTAGCCATATCGGCTTAGAAAATCGCAACTTTTCATTTTCCGTCGGTCTTAGTACACGATGTAACTACAGAAGAGTCAAGTTTTAAATAGGAAAAATATCGAAACTGTTTGGTCATTTTTGAGCGAGATGCTAACGGTCTAATCAGATTCAATGAACTATGCTAAGCTATGCTAAAAGTGGTACCGCCAGACCCGGAGATCGGCTGAATGGATTCGAAAACGGTAAAACTCAACTGTTTAACTCTAGGGGAGTTGGAAAATGAGCCTATTTTCAAAAAAAGTGGAGTGTTCCTTTAAGTTGCAACTGTGAGCAATTAAGGCCCAGTCGTGAGGTCGAGTATAAAGTCGCAATTGTGAGAGTTACTGTTATAAGCAGTTAAGTTCCAATTGTGAGTTACAGTTATGAGCATTGTATAAAAAGTTAGTTATGATCAATAAAGTCGCGATTGTGAGGCATAAAGTTGGTATTGTAAGAGATAGATAGATAGATAGATAGATAGATAGATAGATAGATAAAACTTTTATCCCAAAGGAAATTTGTCTTGGACACATACAATCCAGTGACTGCTGCTTAAATAAATAACATAATACATACGTACAATACATACACACACACACACACACATATAAAGTCGTAATTATGGCTGCACGATATTGGTAAAAACTGGCATTGCAATATTTACTTTTTCTGCAATTATTTATTGCTATATTACGAAGAAATAAAAGAATATTCATCAGATGATTTAAATATCTATATTTGGAAAGAATTAATCATTCTAGAATGAGTGAGGTCATTTTGTTGGAGTGCAAAATAAAATAATTTTAAAAAGCTGGAAAATGATTTTTATTATTATTATTATTATTTTTTTTTACTCCTGAAGACCTTTTATTTTTGATTGTGCACCCATCCTTTTAGGGCTGAATGTTTTGGGTTTTTTTTTTTTTTTTTTTAAATTTGGGTAATCACACTTGGATTGGTCTTTACAAGAACTAACACAAACCTCTTTTAGTAACCATAAAGTGAACAGTGTTTAAAAAAAGTCTTTCCTTTTGAGTTTGCATAGTGTACATTCCCACTGTTTTTGACCAATTCAGTATAAAAATAATAGTAATTGATTTTTGTGATTTAATATTAAATAATATATTAAAGAAAATAAAAATATTTTTTAATATTGTAACTGTTGTATTGTAAAATAAGAAATCGAGTATTTAATTAATTTTATTTTATATTACAACTGTAATATTACAATACTAATATTTACGTTTTATAAAGTTATTTATAAAGTTTTTCCTTCGTGTTTTTTGCGTTGTCAAAATTATCGCCTTTCACACAGATCAGCAAAAACAATTAAAAACGCTGTATTCTGCTGCCAGGCCAGTAGTTGGCGATGTCACTTCGTAAAAAAACACTACACACTTATAGACTGAACACGTAATATGCATGCGCATGACGTCACCGCTTTCACAAATTCGCGTTTTGTAGTTTACACAGAGACAATAATGGTATCGTTTTCAAAAACGTGCACTTTGAAATCCGTTATGAAAGTTTGCGTTTTCAGGCCCCCAAAACGGCGTTGTTGTGTAAGTGAACGGCCAAAATGCATAAAAAGTTTTCTGTTTTTAGCTGAAAATGGGGTTGTGTAAACGGCCCCTCAATTTAATTTTCAATTGTTAAACCATCTCACTTTTATTTTACGCAAACGGATGTATATATTTCGATATATTGTGCAGCCCTAGTCGCAATTGTGAGAAAGTTACAGTTAAGAACAATAAAGTCACAATTGTGAGATAGTCGCGGAGAAGATCATGAGGTGGACTACGGAAATGACTCTTAACACAAATGCTGTTGGAGTTCCTCTGAGCTTTTTAGGTCATTCCCAGTTATTTGGGATTTAAGATAAGACTCTCAGTGGAAGTTCAGTTAAAATGGCTTGACTCCAATTATCCACAGATGTGAATGCTGAAAGTTTATCTGCTGCACTGAGGACATCTCTCAAAATAACAACCTCCCCATTCCTCTTGAACTGCTATGATCCTCTCATGCGTTTCATGTGGGTAGTATATCGCAACATAGCAGTCTCAGTAAGATACGACTTTTCGTGGAAATGCATAAGTTCTTCTATTGGATTTTGTTTCACATTTTCCTTCCATTTTGCCACTGATTTGCATACAATTAAGTTATTGCCGTTCATGATAAAACAACTCTACCGGCTGGTTGATTAGACTCCAGCTGGTTCATTTGGAAGAAATAATGCTTCTCAACTCGGTTTGTACTTTTTCACGACCCAGCTGAGAGGATAATTTGAATACCTGTAATTTATAAAGTTGCTTCATGTTGACATTTGAGATCTTGAGAGGATTGATACTAAAAGTATTTAAATGACTGACTCCGTTATTTTAATTAACCTCATATATGTAGTTTTGTGTCATGGCAAAGGGTACTAAGGTTTCCGTTTGTAAAATGGGAGTGTGTAAGACCAAAACCGTTCATTCACCCTAGTGAATACATGGTTTACATTTGGCCATCCTGTTGTAGTGTAACGGAAAGACTTTAATCCAGAGAACACAAACTTTTTTTAGTTGAAACTGTTTGGGTGTGTTCATTTCAGTTGACATTTGGCCTGCTTGTCTGGAGCGGCACCACTTTTAAAGTCTTTAAATTCCTCATGCATGTTTCCTTTATAATTCATCCTTCTGCTTCCCAGTGGGTTAGAGAACGTTAGAGGAAGTGGAAAGTTCTAGGTTTGTTATCGTAAGGATCATATCATCCACACAATGGGATCAGTTAAAGATGCTGCCAGAAATCTTGATGTCTGCGAGGTACAGTATCTGTCTGAATTTCTGGAGAATAGGACAAAAGCTTTTAAAATCATATTTATGGAAAGATGATTATGTTTTAAAAGTTCAGGCAAACTCTGCAAATTATTTTCTAACTAGGATTATTTACCCCAGGACTTCATTAGCCTAACGTCAAGGCTTTAAACCTGCTGTACATTGCTGCACAGCTATAGGATCACACCACGGCAGTACTTGAAACTTGAGACCTGTCTATTCTGAGCAGGAACCACCAGAATGTTTCTCCAAGAGCGGATCCATGTTATAGAGTGAAATATAGTCTGCTTCAGAGTGAAAAAAAAAAAATAGGCAATTGTAGGAGAAAATGTTAAAAAGAATATAGTCACACTAAGATATTTAAAGTTGAAATAAGAAATCAAGTCAAAATTACACTACAAAAGTCGCAATTGTGAGCAATGAAGTCACGATTGTGAGATATAAAGTGGCAATTGTGAGATATAAATTGGCTGTTGTGAGCAATGAAGTTGCAATTTTGAGATATAAAGTGGCAATTGTGAGATGCGAGATATAAATTGGCAAATGTGAGCAATGAAGTGGCAATTGTGAGATATAAAGTGACAATTCTGAGATATAAAGATGCAATTGTGAGCAACGAAGTCGCAATTGTGAGATATAAAGTGGCAATTGTGAGATATAAAGTGGCAATTGTGAGATATAAATTGGCTGTTGTGAGCAATGAAGTTGCAATTTTGAGATATAAAGTGGCAATTGTGAGATGCGAGATATAAATTGGCAAATGTGAGCAATGAAGTGGCAATTGTGAGATATAAAGTGACAATTCTGAGATATAAAGATGCAATTGTGAGCAACGAAGTCGCAATTGTGAGATATAAAGTGGCAATTGTGAGATATAAAGTGGCAATTGTGAGATATGAAGTGGAAATTGTGAGATATAAAGTCGCAATTGTGAGATATAAAGTGGCAGTTGTGAGCAATAAAGTCTCAATTCTGAGCGATGAAGTCACAATTGTAAGATATGAATTAGTGATAATGCGAAAGTCAATTGCCTATAATAATTTTTTCTCTGAGGCAAAAACGGGCTTTCATAACATTAATACAGCAGTACAGCAGCAAGATTTGGTAATGTGCTCAAGCTGCATTTGGTAGATCCATCATTTTATTCTCAAATTTCTTAACAATATTCCAAATGCAACATAGCATAACATTTTAGTAAATTTTCTTACACTACAAAACATTCAGACCTTGTTCAAAGATCTGTTTTCCTCTAAAGTTCTCCATGTAAATGCCTCACAATGTGTTCTTTTTTTTGCACAACCACAGTGTGTGTGTGTGTGTATATATATATATATATATATATATATATATATAATATATTAGTGGGAATTGTAGGCCTGGTGTTGATTTTGATTACTTTAGGGATTATCCCTGGTTACACATGGGTGTTGCCCAGTTCAATGTCACTCGACCAAATCTTTACTGAAGATGTTACTCTAGAGAACTCATTACGGGTTTGACCCCCATCTTCCCCTTCATTATGCCTAATGTATGATAAGTTGTGACATTTTGCGGCTTTGCAGAGTTTGTTGGAACAAGAGTGATTGTTTATCATTCCCAAGAACCATGATCTCAAAATAGCTGATTTTGCCCCTTTGCATTTTTCTTTCTAGATCTGTTTGCCGATGACATTAGTCTGTTAGTTGAGCTGTTATGCCATATTTTGAAATTCTAAAAAGTGACATTTTAGCACTGATGTGATCTAGAGGGGCTGCTTTGAATTCTTTGTCCACCACAAGGCAGTAAAAAGTGCACAAACAGGAAGGACTTGGACCTCATACAATATCAGATATCCTGCCTCTGGAAATACTGTGCAGAAAATCACACTTTATGCACTTTTGACTATGTATACTTCCAAAAGTTGGAAAAATTCATTGAAAATAAGTGACCTTTTAAGAAATAAAACTTTTGAGACATTTCTTTGAAATGTTTATTTCTCAGGAGTTTCTGGCAAAGTGCGCAAGCATGTCAAAATTATTTGACACAGGTTTCTATTTCATCCTCTGTTTAATGTCTTGGATATTAAAATACTATTTTGTGTACTTTCATATGAAAATGAATATTCATTTTGAGAATTGCTAAAGATAACATTTAACAGTGTTGTTAAATTATTACTGTTTTAAAGATCAACTTTATAAGTTTTAGATGATGGCCAATGTAATCTAAATCTAAAAATAGAGAAAATGAGCATGCTTTAAATATCCAATGTCGACCAATACTGTAAAATATATAAAAAATACATTATGCTTACTACTTATAGGTCAGCCGGCTAACAATTACCAACGTCACTTCAACCAGTGTAACCGAACTCTCCTAGAGAACAGCATTGCTCTCCGGTTACTTTTGTTTGCTGGTACTGTAATAGTCTTACTTCAGGCAGTAAACTACTAATCTATATTGACTCTGTAGGGCTACTTGTGTGTGTGTATGTTCCTGGTAAACCCTACTTTATGGGGCCAAATGTCCCCAAAGAGATAGTAATACCAGCAATTTTTTACCTTGTGGGGACATTTTTTGGTCCCCATGAGGAAAACCACTTATAAATCATATTAAATGATGTTTTTTGAAAATGTAAAAATGCAGAAAGTTGTGTCTAGGGGTAGGTTTGGGTCTAATGGGATAGAATATACAGTTTTTACAGTATAAAAATCATTGTTTATGGAAATTCCCCATAAATTCCCCATAAAACATGGATATTTGAGTGGTAATGTATCACAGTTACAGTTTCCACAAAAATATTAAGCAGCACAACGGTTTCAACATTGATAATAATCAGAAATGTTTCTTGAGCAGCAAATCAGCATATTAGAATGATTTCTGAAGGATCATGTGACACTGAAGACTGGAGTAATGATGCTGAAAATTCAGCTATGCCATCATAGGAATAAATTACATTTGAAAATATATTCAAATAAAAAAGCTATTTTAAATTGCAATAACATTTTACAATATTACTGTATGTTTGATCTAATAAATGCAGCCCTGGTGAGAATAGAGGAGGTCAACTTCCCATTTGTGTGCTCCTAGGTCACATGTGGA
The DNA here is from genome assembly GCA_039654765.1 of Mylopharyngodon piceus. Lineage (NCBI taxonomy): Eukaryota > Metazoa > Chordata > Actinopteri > Cypriniformes > Xenocyprididae > Mylopharyngodon > Mylopharyngodon piceus. The sequence goes on along the minus strand of CM077459.1, from coordinate 10,373,831 downwards.
TAATCTTAATGGTGTAGGAATGTTGGCTCATAGGAATTCCAGTTTTAAGTGGTTCTGCTGAATCCGCTGGGACACGATTGAACCCTTTGATGGTTCTCTCAAAGCTGAAGCTCCTCCAGAAAGATCTGTCAAGACCTAATGGTGAAAGACTTGCAGGTCTGAGCTGTCGGAGTCAATTTGTTTGGGAGTCACAGTAACATTAGCATGAACTAGTTTTTAATGTCTGTTAATGATGGACAGGATGGGCAAATGTTCATGAACCTGTTGAAAAATATCTCTGAAGGCAATGGCGCAGGGTGTTAACTTGAATTCCCTTGCTTGCAGTTGTGCCATCTGTCGAGAGGCTGGTCCTACTGATCAGTAGAGATGTAGCTTCTAAATGTGGTCCGTCTTGCTGTTTGTCTCACACACGATTATGACTTTGTGCCAGGCAACTTTCCTGGCACATCTTGCTTCAAGAAATATCCCCTGATGCTTTTTCTGCATGGTTAAATTTAGCAATGGGAACTTTCCCACACTGCATTGGCTGCACTGACCATTGGTGACACATAAAAATCCGGTCCTTGGAGGACCAGTGAAAATGGTAACAGTGGACGTGACTGCACAGATGAATCAGGAGAGAGCCACCCTGCAGGTAACTGAGAAGATCTCGTCAGCTGCCAGATTTGATTAGGCCGGTGAGACTCAAGTGACCCTCAGGAGTGTTAATTGAGAGAGAGATGCTGGAGGCTATTGAGCTCGAGCTTTCGACAAGTCTGCTCACTCGTTCAGATGGCCTCATTCAAATCATTCACACATCAGTGCGCTCTGGTTTCACTCCCAAATCAACTCTCCGTTCACTTGCTGGATTTACCTGAAGGACACACAGAGAAACTCTTCGTGCATAACAAATTTTTTTGGCTCACAGGTTGTCTACAACTGGGCCAATCTTGGTGTCCTGATTTTGAACATTCCTTTGTTCTGTCCCATTTGCTCTGCATGCAGTAATCCTATCAAGCACTAGACTCCGAGTTAACGCAACTCTTGTGGCCTATTTTACAGCACACGCCAAGTGTTTTTGTGTCACTCAGACTCAGCTGAAAATCTAGAGCATTTTCATTTGATTTACAAACAGTACTTCAGGACAGAATGCACTTTGTTTTTACAAGGCATTGTCCGATGGTCCATATAGCCAAAGACTGACATGTATACATTGTTATTATGTATGGGTTAGGTTGGTTGACTAGTTGTCCAGCTGTCGACTAGTCATTTAATGAAGTTTTTGGTGCTAAATAGGATAATCCCCTTTCTAAAACCACCCTCTTTCTAAATTATTCTTTAAAAACAACACAATGAAAGCATTGTTTCCTAAATAATTGCTTAAAATTGTCTGGAAAATATTTACTTCCATCCACTTTTTGTTTACTTTTTATGTATTTACTTTTTACTTATGTATTTTACTTTTATTTATTTATTTATTTATTTAACTTATTTATTATTTACCTTTTACTTATTTACTTTTTATTTATTTACTTTTTACTTATTTCTTTATTTACTTTTTACTTATTTATTTACTTTTTTATTTATTTTATTTTTTACTTATTTACTTTTTACTTATTTATTTACTTTTTTATTTATTTTATTTTTTACTTATTTACTTATTTATTTTTATTTACTTATTTATATTTACCTTTTTACTTTTTACTTATTTATTTTACTTTTTACTCATTTACTTTTTATTTATTTTTATTTACTTATTTATTTACCTTTTACTTATTTTACTTTTTACTTATTTCTTTATTTACTTTTTACTTATTTATTTTACTTTTTACTTATGTACTTTTTACTTATTTCTTTACTTTTTTATTTATTTTACTTTTTACTTATTTACTTATTTATTATTTACCTTTTACTTTTTACTTATTTATTTTACTTTTTACTCATTAACTTTTTATTTATTTTTATTTACTTTTTACTTATTTACCTTTTACTTATTTACTTCTTACTTATTTATTTACTTTTTACTTATTTATTTATACCAAATTATTTGGTGAATGTAAAAAAACAACACAATTTTCCACAGACCCCTGGTTCAATCAAAAGATTCGACTCAAAGGAACAAATATTTCGCGAATCGGACGGACAACGGTAGTTATTTGTGAGTGCTAATTATAAGCAGTGTTGGGTGTAAGTAATTACTAAGTAATGTAATTACTGTAATTTAATTACTTTTCCCTTGGAAAAACTAAAGTAAAGGATTGCTCTTCATTTGTCTGTAATTTAATTAGTTACTTATGATGTAATTGCATTAAATAATGTACAGTCTATAGAACAATTCTATATAAAACAAAAGGGATTTAACATCAAAATTTAATGTCTAATGTTAAAATGTATGTTTTACTGTAACCTCCCTTTAAATACTTTGGTCAGTTCAAGAATTATTTTTTTAAAATATTATTTATGCATTAAAATAAATTATGGTTAAAAATCCCTGATCCTTATGAAATTATGTAGTTGTGCACATCTTTAATTCTTACAAGGACATTGATGTTTTATTGAGATAATTGACCTTTATATACAAACAGCTTCGACAGGCTGCAATCAAAGCCCTAAAGCAATAAATGAATTTAGCCGATGTCAACTGCCTACCATTTTTAGTCATTTCACTGCTCTGTATACCCATATATAGGATGTTTTTTTTCCCCACATACAGATTGTGGATTGCAGATAATGAAATTTATGGCACTTTCGTCCCAGTCTAGAAACAAATAAAACCCTCTGTTCCTTTTCTTTCCCCAGACTTGGAAAGGAATGCCAGCACCAACCAACACCTGACTGAATCCCTTGTCAACAGAGGGAAAGAGATGGGGGAGACGGAGGACGAGCGTACGTCTCAGGCCGGCCAGCTGTTTGAGAACTTCGTGCAGGCCACTACCTGTAAAGGCACCCTGCAGGCTTTCAGTGTCCTCTGCAGGCAGCTGGAGCTGAACCCCTCCGACCACAGAGGCTTCTACAGCAGCCTGAAAGCTGCCATCACTTACTGGAAGGCCAAAGGCCTCTGGGGGAAACTGGACAAGAGAGCCAGCCACAAGGAGTATAATAAGGGCAAAGCCTGCGCAGACACCAGAGTAAGTCTGTAGAGCTCTATACATCTCACACTTCTTAGAGGAAGCAGAAGTGACTTTAAAGAAATAAGGGCTGCTTGTAGAAGATGACAAACTTGTCATTTGTACATTTAAGGAATTCTGACTAAAAATGTCAATACCTGTTGAGAATTTAAATGGCACAAGAACAACTTATTTTCATATCCACATTTGTTAGTCAAATCACTTTTGTCTGATATAAATGGCTGAGATTGCTGTAGCGGTGGCCGTCTTGGGGAACAGTCTTGTGTTCGTACTATTTATAAAACGAAACAGGAAATGGGGATCAGCATCATTTAGTTTTAGTCATTTTTCCGTTGCAGTTGACCGTTGGACTGAGGGATCAAGGGTTAGGAGGTCATGAGTCAGGGTTTTTGTCTATCTAGAGCTTATTTAGAAGAGTAGCACATGCATTTACCCCTACGGATGGACTGAAATATCCACATTTATGAGATCTGAATTGTAATGTTAGCATTAGCGTGGTTTCACTGTGAAATTACGCCACTGAAATCCCATACACATAATTTTTCTCATCAGAGTGATTCGATAATGTTGCTTTAACTTATGAGAATGGCATGATCTCAATGCTGGAGTGCCATACCAAGGCTTACTTTATGTGGTTGCATGCTAGCTAGTGTTTAGGCTAATATTATTGTGTTAGCTTGGGAAAATAAGTCTTCTTTTGTTTATCTATAAGCTCAGGGTGACTGTAAAGTCTACTACGCATTAACTAGACCACTGCTTTATCGTGTTAGGCGTTTGTGAGCAGTCAATGGGAGAGTCAATCTCAGGTCACTTGACTTAGCATACATGTTGAGATTGTTTTGCATGGTTGTTTTGCAAAGTGCCTGTGGACTTATTGACCTTATTTGAGCTTTATAAGGTGTTGAAAGAATTGGAAACCCTAAAGAATATTAGTTTTGCAGTTTAGTGTCAGGTTAAGGAGATTTCAGTACTAATTCTGTGAATTTCTGGGGCTTTGGCTATTTATTTCTAGTGTTTTAACTTGGCCTCTGCTATGATTATTGCAGTTCTTATTATTGTGGAGCACGTTGTAGTTTGTTTGCATAGGTTTGCATTTCACATTGCGTGCTTAAGGTTTATCTCACAGATTTGTTGACTTGTTTCACAACAACAGTGTTAAAGAAATATCCAAAAGTAAAATCTCAAAATAAATGAATTTGGTTTCTCAAGTTCCAAAGTGTCAAAAAGCATTAAAAGGTTAATAAAAATGGGCATACAACTTGTGTATAACTTCTGAAGCCACATGATAAATTTGTGTGACAAAATTTAAGACATAATTCACTTTTGCATATTCAAACTTAATGCAATGCAGTCGTTCATGTGATACGCAGTTGTCAATGAGAATTGGTTGTCTTGTTGTCACAATGTCATGACATTATTGACACCAAACTTAATATAATACATATGTAAGTAGATGCGGATGGAAAGATTTACACTAAATAATGCCTTAAATTTAGTTCGTCATTGATAATTTGAGTTTTTACGTGCTTTGTTTGACTCTTAGTGCTCGTAGACTTGCCCCATTTTCAGACTGTTCTATTCCGGTGGTCTTCCATGCTTGAGAGGCCGTAAGATTAATCTTCGAGCTTGGCATTTGAATGTGGGTCAGCTGCTGTTAGCACTGCTCTGGCACAGAAATGTAGAAATGTAAAGAGACAGAAGTCCACAGTGATGCTGAGTGGAAGGCTTCCTTCAGCGGTCATGTGCAGAACAGGAAATATGGGCACACCGACTCATTTCACAGGAAGTCTGGACCATCAGTCAAAGGCTAAGATAAAAAAATGATGGCAGAAAGTAAGGTTTGCATAAAAGGAACTTGGATGGTTGCACAGAACCTAATGTTGTATGTATGTATATATATGTGTGTATATATATGTGTGTGTGTGTGTATATATATAATATATATATGTGTGTGTGTGTATGTGTATATATATATGTATATGTATATGTATATATATAATATATATATATATATATATACATACACACAAAGATACAAAACGTATAGAAAGATTCTTCTGGAATTGTTGAACTGAAAAATCAATTTCTTGTAAAATATGAAATAAAAAGTGTCAATTTTATGAACACACTTTGTTCGGACATCCTCTGAGATGAAAATAATTCCCATATGTGGATATAAATAGTAAAAATATTACATTGCTCAAGGCCAAGACCTTTGAAATTCCGTCAAACACCTACAAGTTAGAGCAGCAATTCATTTTGTGTTCAGTATTGTCTTCTCTCTTCACCCTTACACGCCCTTGGCATCAAATTACAGGTAATAAAATTGTGATAAAAGTGTTTTCGTCATTTTATGACCACTTTTGAACAAGCCTTTTATGGATATGTTCCTTTATACACCATATTAGGTCGAGTAAACGGTAACACTTTTTACATTATCTTGGAAATATAGTCATAATTCCTGTTTTGTTGTGAAGGACAAGTAAAGACGTCACCCATAGTCTTGGCTTGTGTTAGAACTTGCTTGGATTGGGGTTTGAAATAACAAGCGGGGAGATGAAATCATACCATGTGGTTGTGCCAGAAGCATGGGCATGAACAAATTGGTTTTGATTTGTCAGGAAGTTGACGTATGTGGAGTGAGGCAGTAAGGTCATTAAGTCTTTGTTTACACTTGTAGAAGTTCTCCAGAAAAGCCAAGCAGTTTCATGCAAATAATGCCAAAATTGTTTGTTCCCTCAGTGTCTCATCATTGGTGGCGGCCCCTGCGGCTTTCGGACCGCCATAGAGCTGGCTTTGCTAGGCGCCAAGGTGGTGGTGATAGAAAAGAGGGACACCTTCTCTAGGAACAATGTCCTGCACCTTTGGCCTTACACCATCCATGATCTCAGGAACCTTGGAGCCAAGAAGTTCTATGGAAAGTTCTGCGCTGGATCTATAGACCACATCAGTAGGTTACATCTGTTCAAGTTACAGTACCATGCTTTTGATGATACTCTTCACTGATATCCCTTCCAGTCATCAAGAGACACCACAACAGGAACATAAGATATGGTTTCACTGTAGGAACATATTAGATGTTGCAGTCACATTCAGGGATTTGGGTATGAGCTTGTTGGATGAGATTTTCAGTCACTCTGATGGTCTTTATCTTTAAAGCTCTGCCAACTGAACCCATTGTAAGTCTGATATGTTCCTATTTATGGTCCCTGAGATAAGACAAGTCCAACCCAACCAAAAGAGATGTAAAACATTCAGAGTAGCCGGGATTATGCAAATGTCTTTTTCCATGCTTTTCTCTTGATATTGGTTGCCATCTGATTGCTTACATTTGTGCAGCACAAACATATACATACATACATGCTTCAGTGTTTGATTTGAATAGATAACTTGCGAGGTTGTGAGTCCTTTGAATAATTCTTTATAATAACCTATATATAAGAGTCATTTGTTTATGAATTAGACTACATTGGTCACGCTGTCTGTTTGTTTTTGCATGCAGCCCAAAACAACACAATAGAAAGATATTTGTGACCCTGGACCACAAAACCAGTCATAAGGATCTTTTTGAAATTGAGAATAAATAAGCTTTCCATTGATGTAGTTTGTTAGGATAGGACAATATGTGGCCGAGATACAACTATTTGAAAATCTGGAATCTGAGGGTGCAAAAAAATCTAAATATTGACAAAATTGCCTTTAAAATTGTCCAAATGAAGTCCTTAGCAATGCATATCCACTCACAAAAATAAATTTTTGATATATTTATGGTAGGAAATTTACGAAATCTCTTCATGGAACATGATCTTTACTTAATATCCTAATGATTTTTGGCATAAAAGAAAAATCGATAATTTTGACCCATACAATGTATTGTTGGCTATTGCTACAAATATACCCATGTGACTTATGACTGGTTTTGTGGTCCAGGGTCACATTTATTTTATATATTTGTTATTTTTTGTGCTGTGCTTTTATTTTTTTGTTTTGTGCTTCATTTTTGTGTTCTGTTCTTTGTTTTTGTTTTATTTTTTTATTTTTGTTCTTTGTTTTGTGCTTTTTGTTTATGTTCTGTGATTGTTTTTTTTTTTATTTTGTATCATATTTTACATTTTTATTTTTTATTTTATTTTATTTATTTTATTTTATTAATTATATTTATTTTATTACATTTTTTTATATTTTATTTATTTATTTATTTCACAACAATATTGTATGGTCTTCTCCAACATCAGCACAGTTATAGGACATGACAAAATGAATAGTTTAAATGTGTTTTCTAGTGGATTTGATGGTGATTTCCTTACATTTCTCAGGTATTCGTCAGCTGCAGCTCATGCTGTTAAAGATCGCTCTCATTGTTGGGGTGGAGGTACACGTCAACGTGGAGTTTGTCAAGCTTCTCGAGCCGCCTGAAGACCAGGGCACTGATGGTAATCAATCATCATGTCATCTTATTGTTTAGCATCTAGCTTTGTGGACTACATTGGCACTACATTGAACACGGTGTTACCTTAGCTCACATTTACTGTCCATGATGCAACCTGACAGACCTGAGACACGTGGAACTCCAAGGCATCATAACACAATCCCACACAGCCATAAAATAACTATAAATGCGTCCAAAAAAGCCATCACCTGTTTTCTTTACACCTCATGTGGTCTGGAAAGGGTTGGGTAATCATTACTTTTCATCTTATGTCATTCTTTGGCGGATTTACACACCCTTTTGCCAGTCACCCTACATGAACATACCGGCAAGTGTGTTTAAGAATGAGATCACAGACAAAAAGCAGCTGTTAGCCGGTTTTCAAATTTATTTACTCTGTTTATACTGTGGGCTATGTTTCTTCCAGCCTATTTAACACTGTTAGTAAGGGAAAGCCAAATCATTTCCTCTTTAAAAGTGTCTTTATGCAATTTTAACATTAACAATGGGCCTAACACTGCTTGAATGCCAAATTACCAAAGGGTTGTTGTAACTTCCTACTTCAAGATCCTAATGGATTTACAAAAGCAAAAGCAGGGTTAAACCAGATCATGAAAATTGACACCTCCTCACTATGTACCCTTGACGCATACACGCCGCTGATACCGAGAAGGTTTGTGTCGTTCCTCCGCGTCACTGCCACTCACCAGTCTGCATTGTGCAAATAATAAACCCTCGGATCTGTACTATATATAAAGCCAGGGGTCATTGGGGGTCTATAGCACCTCTCCTGCTATGCATTGCTGGTTAAAAGAGCATCATTGGCCTTATGTCAAATTATAGAGGCTTCACACATGGATAGAATATGAAGTTTGTATTTTCCGATACAAGTAAGCTTTTTTCCCTGGCAGCCTAATGCACTGAGCTGGATGTACTTTTAGAGTTGTGGTAAACAAAAGAGAGGCCAAGTTAGTTTCTTTTCCTATGAGCCTCTTTTGAGTTTGACCAGGTGTCTGAATTCCAGGGCCTGGATGGAGGACGGAGATCCGCCCGGCTGATCACCCGATCTCAGACTACGAGTTTGATGTGATAATTGGAGCAGATGGAAGGAGAAGCACTCTTGATGGTGAGCGAATATTCAGTTATTGAAATTTCTTTCAGCATGCATAGTTTCTAAGTGGCTTGTGTTTGAAATTGAGATGTTTTACTGTTCCTATAAATCAGCTGAGGTTAATTATGTCCTCGTGTTTCTTAACATGTATTCTCTCATAAATGGAGGAATGAAATGATCATATCTTCTAAACAAACATCTCTCTTGTATTGAATGGTACTTCCTCTTCAGAATCAATATTGATCTTGCCTGAAATATTCTTGGAACTCAACTGGCAGAACATGAAGCTCGCAATGCCAAAGTCAAGGGTTTCATCATCGTCATCATTATATATCATTATCATATGTGACCCTGGACCACAAAACCAGTCTTAAGTCTCACGGGTATATTTGTAGCAATAGCCAACAATACATTGTATGGGTCAAAATTTTCTTTTATGCCAAAAATCATTAGGATATTAAGTAAAGATCATGTTCCATGAAGATATTTTGTATATTTCCTACTGTAAATATATCAAAAATTTATTTTTGTGAGTGGATATGCATTGCTAAGGACTTCATTTGGACAACTTTAAAGGTGATTTCTCAATATTTTGATTATGTTGCACCCTCAGATTCCAGATTTTTAAATAGTTGTATCTCGGCCAAATATTTTCATATAATATACATCAGTGGAAAGCTTATTTATTCAGCTTTCAGATGATGTGTAAATCTCAATTTCAAAAAATTACTGGTTTTGTGGTCCAGGGTCACATATGTCAAATTATAAAGCTATATTATTATGATTTACGTATTTTACATTTTACAGATATTATTAGTAATGTAAGTAGTAGTATAGCAGTTATATTATATATTAATATTAAATATTATTATATATTTTAATTGTTTATAATATAAATACTCAATTTGTAATAGTACAACATTTATTTGTTTTTTATTTACTATTATTAATGCAAGTAGTAATATACTGTATCTATTATATTAATATTAAATTATATATATAATATTACTCATTTCGAGTATTTATTATACTATTATTCAAAATATTAATTTTATATAATATTATTACTTTAGCTCTATTTTGTGTACTAATCTAGCTTATACTTGAAACTTGGATTTGTGTACTGCAAATATTGATGGTCTTCATGATAAATTGCTTGCTATGTTCCTCATTTGTAAATCACTTTGGGAAAATGCGTTAATGTAGATTATCAAATGAGCAGCAATAAGCCACATACAAACTTTCATTGTCTCCGCTAAGCACATTATGGTATAATTTTGGGGTTTGTTCTCCACACATCATGTGGTGGACCAAACCAACAAAATTAACTTCTCAGAACATCAACACTATACCAGAAAAAATACACTGTGCAAACGTCTTTGTCTGTGAATGACACATTTAGCACTCTTTCATCTTATGAGATTAGGCTCTCTCAAGCATAATAAACCTGCTAAAAGGCTTTAACATGCTCACTCAGTCAAGAAAATTGCCCCAGTGACTCCAATTTCCAAAAACTGTCTGTCCTACATTCAGTCTTCCATTCCTTCAGAACACGGGTCAGCTCTTTGTGTTTGACAGGAAGTTTGTTAACCCACCACAGGAGGGGTGGAACAGGTCTTTCATTGCTTCCTGCTGACACAATTAAACTCTCATGGAGCAGAGGAACTGATCCTAGATCAGACTTAAACCCGCTCTCAAGTTAGAACAAGAAACCTTTGAACCATGCTGTGCTAAATTACACTGAGACGTGTGAGAAGTACTCAGACTGACATGTGAATTATGTTGTTAGCATTATTTTTTAAATGTGGGATAGTGGTGGTAAACAAACGCTTGGTGTATAAGGGCTACCATGAAAGCAAAAACCATATTGTGTAATTTGTTATTGTGCAAACACCTTTGTTTTGCACAGGTCAATGAGACCTGAAAGGTCTTGCGCATTTATTTTTGCAAATATATGCTGTCTTAGCAATTACATTATCTATTGATTTAAAAAAAACAAAAACAAAAAAAAAAAACATGTTGACCATTTTAAAGCAACTTGCATCTTATCTTATACTTAAAGATGTCAGTAAAAAAAATCTTTATTTATTTTTTCTTTATGTCTGTAACTCAAACATTACGTGCCGAAGTATATTTGCCATTAGGGATCTTGGGGGAAAAAAACAAACGCTAAGTGTTAGCAATAACAATAGTGATGCTTCTGTTAGCAATCAACACTGAATTCAAAGCAGTAATCCTCTCTCTGCTGCAGGCTTCAAGAGAAAGGAGTTCAGAGGAAAACTAGCCATCGCCATCACCGCAAACTTCGTCAATCGTAACACCACAGCTGAGGCCAAAGTGGAGGAGATCAGCGGAGTGGCCTTCATCTTCAATCAGAAGTTCTTCCTGGAGCTCAAGGAGGAGACAGGTGATGTGAAGCTCCTCCCACTTCATCATGACCTACTGTGTATGACGAGAATTTCACTACAAGAAGAGCTGGCTTGTTTAAAAATGATGACACATTTCTTAATGTTTTTAAAATACAAATAACACCATAAGTCAAATACTGACACACTGCGTAATGGTTCCCCTCCTTAAAGTGGAGATGAGTAAAACTGGATTGCATTCTTCTTCTGAGACTGATGTAATTTTAGATATGCCCTCACCAAAGTTAATAATAAAGCCATTTGTTAATAATAGTCATTCAGTGTTAAATACTTTGCACAATCATGCTAATTGACCTCATTTATCTTTTGTACAGGGATTGATTTGGAAAACATCGTCTATTACAGGGACAACACGCACTACTTTGTTATGACTGCAAAGAAACAAAGCTTGCTGGACAAGGGTGTGATCATCAATGTGAGTTGTGGGTTGTGGTGGGCTGTTCATGGTGAACGGTTTAACCACAGTGACTGTCTTCAGTGTGTCGGAATGTTGTGAGCATTGAATGCCACAACATTGAAATATATTGGAGTTGTTGTAATAAAATATGTATCCATTTAAATGGATAAAAAAATGGAGTTTAAAAACACATTTTTTTTTATTTTTTTTTGCATTTTATTTATATGAATGATATAATTTTTACTACAAATATAGTAACAGTATAGTATAGTATAGCTGTATTTAGTAATAAAAATATAAGTATTTAAAGGGAACATATCATGAAAATCTGACTTTTTCCATGTTTAAGTGCTATAATCGTGTCCCCGGTGCATCTACCAACCCAGAAAACGTGAAAAAGGACAACCCAGTAACTTTGTTTTGGCAAGCCTGTGAAAAAATGAGCCGGTCAGATTTCGCTCCCTTGTGACGTAGGAAGGGGATCTTATTATAATATTACTGCCCCTTAATCTGCACGTTTCCACCCATGGCGCCGCCATTTTGTTTTCGCAAGCGAAAGCGGTGTACCAGTTCTAACGCCATGGCAAAAGTTCAAGCAAAGCACGCTTTCTGTTCTGTCGTTGGCTGCACAGACGAGCACTTAACACTATTTAGAGTCTCGTTAGCTTGGATAGCCTGTAAGTTGACCCTGGGAAGCTCGATTGCTAAAAAAGGAGCGTTTCTGTCCGAGCGATTATTTTGGAAAAAATATCAGACCATTCACAGCATTTGATAGCAATCATAAACGTTAGCCTGGTGTGTATGGCTCTGTTTGGCAAACAGGTACGCTATGTATAGTGGGCATCTATACGGGTTTTGCACAAAAGATTAACATGCTAGTCGATGAGTTGAAACAACTCCACAGCAACTACATAAATTTATCCACTAACCGTTCAGAAACGTCTAGTTGCATTCTAAAAGTTGTAACTTCTTCCTGAATCTCTCCATCAGTGTCCGACTCCAGTTTGAACAATGTAAGGCTGAACACCGTTACTGACAATCCTCATTTTGGCTGCGTGAGATTCTCCAGCTTTGTTGTTGTTGAGCAACCGAAGCGTGAGCTGTTAAAGCTCCGCCCTCTTTTGGAAAATGGGCTGGGAGCAGCAGCTTATTTGCATTTAAAGGGACACACACAAAAAGGCGTGTTTTTGCTCACACCCAAATAGGGGCAAATTTGACAAGCTATAATAAATGATCTGTGTGTTATTTTGAGCTGAAACTTCACAGACACATTCTGAGGACACCAGAGACTTATATTACATCTTGTGAAAAGGGGCATTATAGGTCCCTTTTCAATGTATTTAATTTTATAGATTTTTATGTATTAATTTATAAAAAATACTGCCTTTGTTGTATATCCTCTGTTTTGATTTTAAATTTTTTTTATCAAATGAAATATGTATTAAATGTCTTTTAGTTGTAAGGTTAGAACTTAGGTTAGAGTTGGTCTTTAATGATTATAATGAGCTTAATTTTCAAATGATAAAATCTAGAAGATCCCCACTATTATGTTAAAAAACAATCATTTGTATGTTTGTGTAAGTGTACACGTGCTATTAGTTCTCCTGTGATAGATGATATTTTGTTCTTTGAGTGCATTGGAAAGAACTATTTCATGTTTATTATGAAAAGAAACACTATCAGGAAGCCTTGCGTTGGTGTCTGTGTTAGATGTAGTTTCTCAGAGTATCATACAGGATATTACAGCACAGCAGCTGAGTGATTGAAGCTCTTTGTAGTGTTTGGAGTTCGTCTGGAGTTTTAAACTCTCACGGCCTCAGACAGCGGCCCTGACCGGTAGTCACAGTGGAGTCTGTAAAAACCCTGATGATGAAACATGCCTCATCATTCCAGCATTATGATGATGCTGCGCAATCCACTTAACCTTAAGCTACTTGTGGCAGACAAATTTGCCTTATTGTTTTGACATGCCTTGATAGGATTGTTTGTGATTACTTGACATCCATGCACGTGCACCTAAAACTGACCTCAGTTATCACAGTGTCCCTAAAAAGTACTTAGACACTTAAGTCACATTGCATTGCATTGTATTAAATAAAATGAAATAAAAATATAAAAAATAAAATGTAAAATAAAATAAAAATATATATAAAATAAAATAAATGCATTTGTTACTTTTATATTTTATTTATATATAAAATTAATATAAAAATATATTAAAAAAAATATCAAACTAAGTGACATTTTATAGTACAAGTGTACTTTTTAAGCAAAATTAAATGTACACTATAGATATTTTTGTAATTAATATATAAAAAAATGAAAGTTACCTTTCAAATGTAATGTTTTTGTCATAATTTTCCATTTAAAAGCACGTTTCCTCTGTTTTTTTTATTCCCAGGACTATATTGAGACCGAACGGCTGTTGGCAAATGACAATGTGAACCAAGAGGCTTTGCTCTCATACGCCCGTGAGGCTGCAGATTTTGGCACTAACTATCAGCTTCCCTCTTTGGATTACGCCATCAACCACTACGGCCAGCCAGATGTGGCCATGTTTGACTTCACCTGCATGTACGCTTCGGAGAACGCCGCACTGGTGAGGGAAAAGAGCGGACATCAGCTGCTGGTGGCGCTGGTTGGAGATAGTCTTTTGGAGGTAGGTGTCATCATGCGGCATACTGTATATGAGGAGAAAGATCAAGTTAAATTCTAAATTTTATATATTTTATAATAAAACAAAAATACAAATTGTATTATCATATTATGTATTGTGTATATACTAATGATGTACAATGATAATTAATACATATTATGATATTAAGATTAAATATCATAATTTGAGTAAACCATTAACATGAATTTCAGAATATTCTGTCCACCTTTTGCTTTAATAACAGCATCACTTAAAGGGATAGTTCACCCCCCCCCCCCCCCCCAAAAAGCTGCACAAACCTTAAATATTTATTCATTTTACATCTAAACTTGTGCTCTTCTGTCATTTCTGACTGAAAATGTTACGTTTTGATTTTTTTAGAATTTTTTTTACTTCATCGGAGTGGTATGAAACTTGGTAAAGGTTTTGGCACTTGCTATGTGAACACAAAAAAAATCATAAACATTATTCAAAAAGGTTAAATAGTCCTGAAAAAAATAGTCCCACTTGTACTCCTCGTGGTCAAACATGAACGCATTGGAAACTAATAGGAAGTGAATTTCATCTAGTGGAAGCGTTTAGTACTGCACCCCAAAAAAATCTTACTGAAAGCTCATTTTTTGAGATAACCTCAAATTTGGAACACAACTTGTTTAGATTTTATGGCTTTGATTTTCTCACAGTTTTAGAGTAAAACATGTTTTGGAAAATATATATTTAATATAACATCATATTGAACAACATTTTTGTGCATTTTTCATAATAAACTTACAATTCTATAACTTTTTTTAAGTTGACTTTTTTTAAACTTTTAAACTTTAAATTCTTTCACTTGAGCAATAATCTGCCAAGTGTCTTCTTTAAAAAGAAAACTTAAGTCTGTGCTTTAAAATATTAGAGATTTGACAGTTTAAGCTGAATTTAATTTACAGGTCTATGCTTAAAAAGTGGTTAACAGGTAATTTAATAATTCTACAAATTTACAGGTTTAAATTAATTAAATTAATGAGTAATTTTTTTTAAAGATTTAATTTTGGATCCCACTGCATGTCTACAATTAAACAAAAAAAGATAAAGTTTACTTTAGGTCTAAATATTCCTGATTGTTTCAACATGCCACTTGACTGTACAGTGTTTTGTTTAGTATGGCCTGTAAACATGCCATGTTTTCTCTACTTCTCATCGGTCTCCAGCCTTTCTGGCCCATGGGGACAGGATGTGCTCGAGGGTTTCTGGCTGCCTTTGACACAGTGTGGATGGTGAGGGGTTGGGCTCAGGGCAAAGGACCCCTTGATCTTCTGTCAGAGAGGTGCGAACATACTCCATCACTGCTGCAGCTGTCCATTAAAAAATATTTGGTCTTTTTTTGTATATAATTTTTTGGTCATGACCCAATGTCCTCTTTATTTATTTATTATAGGGAGAGCATCTACAGGCTGCTGCCTCAGACGACCGCAGAAAACATCTCAAAAAACTTTGAGCAGTACACCATAGACCCGGCCACACGTTACCCCAACCTCAACTCATCCTGTGTACGACCACATCAGGTGAGACCGACACCCATTAAGTCAAGTCAAGTCAAGTCACCTTTATTTATATAGCGCTTTTTACAATGTAGATTGTGTCAAAGCAGCTTTACATTGATAACTGGTACATTATTTGGCTGCACAGCAGCTCTTAAAGAATAGTGTCAATGCAGGCAAATCAAAGCACTGTTGAATATCAAATGTCAAGTGCGTCTGTCTTCCACCTGTAAATCCTAAACTTCCTGTTTCAGGTGCGGCATCTGTACATTAACGGCGAGCAGGACTTAAGTTCTCTGGAGCGCAGTGGACCCACACGCAAATCTGCAAACATCTCCAGACGAGGTAGATTCAATATTGTTTGTCTTACAAAGATGGCAGCAAATTTGATGGCCTGATTCTGTTTTGTTGAAACAGTCCTTTCAGGGACTACGATCATAAGAATCAATGCAAATTCAACCGATCCCTGCATTTGCTTTGCAACAACTTGCAATTTTGTCTTATTTCTGCATTTCCACGTAAAATTGATGGAAAAAGAAAGCAATATCAGGTAATGATTCCCCCTGACAAATTTCCCTTGATGCTACTGTTGACACAATAGCTGTTTATAAAGCTCTATATTGATAAACTGAGCTCATTTCATAATCACAATATATGACTTATGTCTTATTTTCACTCAGCCCAACTCTCAAAATCTCATTCGGTTTCCTCATACTCTAAGTAGTAAATATGATGTAGTGACTCCATGAGATCCATGTTTGTCTTGTATTGGCTTCACCTGGATGTGGCCTCACAGGAACAATGATTTCCACACCCTCTACTCAATCAAAAGGGTCATGTTACATGACGAAAGATTCAACAAAAGCGTGTGCAGACTTTTAGTAAACCTTATCAATTGCACTGTAGTGACATTTAATGGGTTTTAATGTGGTTCATGTGCACTTAAAATAATAATATATAAAATGTGTGTGTGTGTGTGTATATATATGTGTATATATATATATATATATATATATATATGTATATGTGTGTGTATATATATATAATATGTGTGTGTATGCGTGTGTGTATATGTATATATGTATGTGTATATATATATTAGTGATATTAATGCTGTCAAATCGATTAATCACTATTAATTGCATCAAACATAAAAGTGTCTGTGTGTGTGTATATATATATATATATATATATATGTATATATATACACAATATATATATATACACAATATATACACACACACACACACACACACACACACTCATACATATATAATATATATAAATATATTTTGTGAATATGTGTGTGTATTTATTTATTTTATTTTTCACCAAGGCTGCATTTGTGATCAAAAATACAGTAAAACAGTAATATTGTGAAATATTATTTCAATTCAAACAAACTTCTCTTTTATAATAATTGTCATAATGTTTAAACAGTTGTGCTTAATACTTTTTTGGAAACCATGATACATTTTGTTCAGGTGTTTGTCTTTGATTAATAGAAAGTTTAAAAAGAACAGGATTTATTTGAAATAAAAACCTTTTATAACATTAAAAATGTCTTTACTGTCACTTTTGATCAATTTAAAGATTAATAATGATTGATTAATAAAAGTATTAATTTCTTTCAAAATAAATAAATCTCACTGACCACAAACTGGCAAGTATTATAAATAGCAGTGTCTTATTTGTCAAGATTCGAAATTTTGCCTGTCTTTAAATATATGTATACTAGAATATAAGTTTCCCACTCAAAAATGATTCTAAACCTCCTAACGATGGTGTAAATTGATTTCAGAGTCCGAGGTGCGTCCCAGCCGGCTGCTGCTGTGGTGTCAGAAGCAGACCCAGGGCTACAGGGGAGTGGATGTGACTGACCTTACGACCTCCTGGAGAAGTGGCCTGGCTCTGTGCGCCCTCATTCACCACCAGCGACCGGACCTCATGTGAGCAAGACCCGACACACAAACTGGCTGTCATATTGATTCAGTCCCATGATCACACCCCCATATGGTTTGATAAATGCTCCATTATTTAGCACCTCTTTGATCTCACACACGTGGCGGTACCTCCTTCCCCTAAGCCATCAAAACAAGTTGTTTGCTTTTACTGAAGTACAATAGCTTTGATTTTTCAACTTCATTTTTCACTGTGGCTTAGCGAAAGTAGTTGTTTAATTCAATAGGGACAAATAGGGAAGTGAAACGTTTCCAAAAGAAAGAAGACAAAACAACATGCCAATGTCTTGACCTGTCCTCTCACGCATCAAAACAATACTCTAGAGATTGCATCTTGATTTACACTGGCAATTGCATCATAAAGTAATTTTCACATTTATGAAATTGCCATAAATCTTGCTGCCCCTTCTGGATGTGAAGGAAAATGTGACGGGGACTCGCAGTGAGATTATAAATCAGCTCATCCAGTCATCACACCACTCTGTGAGAGGTTGCTCAACAAATATTTTTGGTCACCAAGGATACAGATTGCGAGAACACAGATTCTCAGTTTGATGGAATGGGATCTCCACCTGATAAGGTGTTTTTTTTTTTTTTTTTTTTTACCTGGTTTCTCTCTCCTGATCTGACACTTTATCTGTGTTCTGTTCTTCCTCTCTTTGTCTCTACCTCCAGTGATTTTAACTCCCTAAATGAGGCAGACTGCGCTAAAAACAACCAGTTGGCGTTTGATGTGGCAGAGCGGGAGTTTGGCATCCAGCCGGTCACTACAGGAAAGGAAATGGATGCCGAGCGGGGGCCAGACAAGCTCATTATGGTGCTTTACCTATCCAAATTTTACGAGATGTTCCGCAACTCAACTCAGTCCAACACAGGTAGAGCTTTCCATACAATAGCACCTCAAAAAACCCAACTTAATTTTGAAAGTCTTCATTTGGTGTGTATCCGTAATATAGTATTATTAAAAAGTCTGAAATTTGTTATAAATATATTAATATTCTGGATTTATTTAAAAAAAATGCTATATTCACCTTGTACCTCAAGTTCTAAAACTCTTCTTAAATATACTTTATGCCAAATAAAGTGTGAAGATCTCCAAGAAGCCACCAATTAAAGACTGTTGTTGATCTTGTCCAACCTTGGACCACCAAAAATCCAACATTTGTCATTTCACTCTGTTTTCAGATATAGATTACATATTGCATTAGCCATCTAACATGTTAAAGAGCTCACTATTAATTCTTGCACATGCTACATGACTTAAAGTAAGGCATTTTAAAAATGTTGGCATTACAGATGTAATGTGGCGTTGTGTGTCAGCTGATGGTGTGCATTTGTGCATCTGCTGTACACATGCTCTCTGGTTTTGAGAATTCTCCAACTTGCAAGAATTTAAAAATAAAATATTATAACATTACCTTTAAGCACATACTGTAAGTTGCAACATTCTGTAATGTTTCAAAGTATTTAATAGGTAGAATTTATTATTTTCCTGCTGACGGTGTTTTTATTTTTATTTTTTATTTGTACATGAAATCTTATAATACTGTTAGTTAGGGCTGGGTAAAAAATATCGATTTCACGATTTTAATCGATTCTCATTTTTACGAACCGATATCGATTCTTAAATCCCAAGAATCGATTAGTCTAGTCTGTTTTCAGTTGATGAACGAACAGAACATGTAGCGCGCCTCCCATCCAATAAATCGCAATAATCTTTGTGCTTTGTTACTTTGGAAATGAAGCAAAGTCTCAGATTTCAAATGACGTCCATCTTATTATGAGATTCAAAAAATAAATACCGTTTTGGTGCTGTTTAATGTGACGTGACAGATCGCTGTAGCGCCTCAGTTAAAGAGAAGTGGCAACACGGAGCGCATGTGAACATCCTCTCCTCTGCTTTAATACCAGTTACAGCGCGAAATAAACATGACTAAACATCTGAAGGTATGTTAAAATATACAGTACAACTTACCGAAATCCGTATCATGTCTCGTGTAATGGCTCAATCAGTGTTTCAACCTCGGAAAGATGTCAATAAAACAGCTTGTAAACAATGTCATGTAACGTCACATTTACCTCAGAAAAACCATATTCAGTGACCATAAACTCGTTAAACTCTAGAAAGGGTTAGGGTTTTTCCTCTAGAAAATTTGCCATGTATCTGATATACTACATCCAAAATAATCGAAATCGAATCGAAATCGTAATCGAATTGCAAGCATGTGAACAGAAATCGAATCGAATCGTGAAAATTGTCTCAATACCCAGCCCTATTGTTAGTACTGATTTTTGGAACAACAGCTGTATACTAGACTACGAGGTAATTTAGCTAGCTTAGAGGGTTTTTAACACAAAAAAGCCGTCTGTTACACAATAAAAAATGTTACATAAATATATAACTCTACATATTATTAAAAACTTTACATATACACTCAGAGGCCACTTTATTAGGTACACCTTGCTAGTACCGGGTTGGACCTCCTTTTGCCTTCAGAACTGCCTTAATTCTAAATGGCATTGATTCAACAAGGTGTTGGAAACACTCCTCAGAGATTTTGGTCCATATTGACATGATAGCATCACGCAGTTGCTGCAGATTTGTCAGCTGTACATCCATGATGCAAATCTTCCGTTCCACCACATCCCAAAGGTGCTCTATTGGATTGAGATCTGGTGACTGTGGAGGCCATTTGAGTATAGTGAACTCATTGTCATGTTCAAGAAACCAGTTTGAGATGATTTGAGCTTTGTGACATGGCGAGTTATCCTGCTGGAAGTAGCCATCAGAAGATGGGTACACTATGGTCATAAAGGGATGGACATGGTCAGCAACAATACTCAGGTAGGCTGTGGCGTTTAAATGATGCTCAGTTGGTACAAAGCGGCGCAAAGTGTGCAAGAAAATACCCCCACACCATTACACCACCAGCAACTGCCTGAACATGGATTCAAGGTTCAGAAGCTCTTCTGCAGACCTCGGTTGTTATGAGTGGTTATTTGAGTTACTGTTGCCTTTCTATCAGCTTGAACCAGTCTGGCTATTCTCCTCTGACCTCTGGCATCAACAAGACATTTTCGCCCACAGAACTGCCGCTCACTGGATAATTTCTCTTTTCCAGACCATTCTCTGTGAACCCTAGAGATGGTTGTGCGTGAAAATCCCAGTAGATCAGCCCATCTGGCATCAACAACCATGCCACGTTCTAAATCACATTTCTTCCTCATTCTGAGGCTCAGTTTGAACTTCAGCAGATCGTCTTGACCATGTCTACATGCCTACATGCCATTGAGTTGCTGCCATGTGATGGGCTGTTTAGATATTTGCATTCACAAGCACTTGAAAATGTGTACCTAATAAAGTGGCCAGTGAGTGTAATATTAGAGGTACATGTTAGGATCTTGTTGATAAAGCAGGTGTAGTATTTCTTGTTCATTTTCATTGACATAACACACATTGAAGTGTGACGCTAAAGAGTTTCTGTTCTGTTTGTAGGTGTACCCAAAGAGACTACTGCAAATAATGAAGACTATTCATCAAAGACTGCAAACTCTCTTTACAACTCCATAAATAACACTCTGCCCCGGAAGAGAATCCCAAAGGTAGCATTTTTATCCTGTTTACTTCCTTTAACCAATGTAAACTAAACCTACATCTGTCCCTAATGATGTAAAACACAATACCACTTCTTTATCCCAAGGTTGATAAGAAGTTGGAAGACAATGACACAAACAAAAAGAGGAAGAAGGCCAGCAGTCACCTGGAGGAGGTATGTTAACTTGTCCTTCTGGTATTGAATGTGTTTTCTTTCTAAATGTTCAGTTTATTGCTTTACTTCCCGTAATTGGTCTGCTTCTTTCCCCAGCTAATGTCCAATCAGAGTGCGCCCCCTGTAGGTGAGAGAGAGGAACAGAAGGAAAATAAGGTGCGCTCCATGGCAACTCAACTGCTGGCCAGGTTTGAGGAGAACGCGCCAAGCTCTGGTTTGCGCAGACAGGTATGGCTCCACATCTCCTATCTTTTTTCTTTTATTAAAGCAGCAGATGTCCATCAGGAGACATTACTACATCTATGGTTCTTAAGATCTTCCAAGATTTAGCTCCTTTATTTTGGAGTATTAGAGTCATCTTTTGTCTTGTAGTCAGTCATTTTCCTATTTCAGAAACTTGGACCCTAAACTGCTCATGTGGTACAGATACTCTGGAGTCAGTTGAACGAGCAGCAGGGATCTCAGATCTAATCCGGCTCCTTAACCATGCCTGTAATCCCAAATGAATACCTGTCTTTGTGCAGTGAAAGTAAATCCTCTGGTTCATCAGATGCAGAATCTGAGCTCCACACGATATTTTGAATTTTGGATGCATGACGGTGCATTTCAAAACATGCCTTTTGGTGGTTTGGTCTTAGATGAAAGTGCATACAAGATTAATGCTGTGAATTTAGGATTTTTTTCTTAATATTGGTGGGCTGTTGGTTGAAAAAGGTTTGAACTTACTTGGATAAATGTCTGTTTAGTTTTTGTGTATAATACTGGGTTTTTAACACTTTGCAATAAGGTTGACTATTGAATAATAATTGTATATTTATAGATTACATAAGAACTAATAAAATAATAATTAAATATATTATATATATTATAAATCAACCTAGATAAATATTTGCTGTAAACATTGTTCATTTTTAATGTATTAAACAGAGTTAAACCTTGTAAAATGTTACCAATGAGTGTCAAATGTTTTAGTTACTTTTAGAAATCAAAGATTAGCCTAAAATTAATCACTAGAACCAGTCAGCAAAAAAGAATATCATTCTTAGTGTGTCGGATATTTTATGTAGATATGATACATATTTTTATAGGTATGTATAGTATTTTTTTCAAGAAAAAAGTTGAAATTAGAGGAATGAATGTTTTGACTGTAGTTGTAATCCCTTAATGCAGTGTAATTGTGATTTTTCACAGTCAGGATGCTGGTTTTTTTTTCCGCTGGCTTTTCTTTTTTGAGATTAGCAGCGGTCATTAAATGTTCTGGCTGCTCAATTATAGGCTTAAAGGATGTAGGTCACTCATGGAGCGTTAATACTCCATAACTGAATATGAACATCTAATGGACATTTTTTTGTGCAGTTGAGAAGTTGATCATAAGCCAATCTGAGGTTTTAAGCATTTTATACCGTTTCATTCAGTTGTTCTGCTCTTAAAGGGTTAGTTCACCCAAAAATGAAAATAATGTCATTTATTACTCACCCTCATGTCGTTCTACACCCGTAAGACTTTCGTTCATCTACAAATTAAGATATTTTTAATGAAATCCGATGGCTCAGTGAGGCCTCAATTGACAGCAATAACACTCCCTTTTTCAATGCCCAGAAAGCTACTAAAGACATATTTAAAACAGTTCATGTGAGTTCAGTGGTTCTACCTTCATATTATAAAGTGACGAGAATACTTTTTGTGCACCAAAAATGACAAAATGATGACTTTTCAACAATATCTAGTGATGGCCGATTTCAAAACACTGCTTCGGAGCTTTACGAATCAAATCACTGGTTCAGAGCACCAAAGTCAAGTGATTTCAGCAGTTTAGCAGTTTCATACGCGATCCGAATCACTGATTCGAAACAAAAGATTCGTAAAGCTCAGAAGCAGTGTTTTGAAATCGGCCATCACGAGATATTGTTGAAAAGTTTTGTTTTTTTGGCGCACAAAAAGTATTCTCGTCACTTTATGAAGCATGAACTGTTTTAAATATGTTTTTAGTATCTTTAGTATTAGAAGAAACAGAATGATATTGTCCACTGGTGTGGATGCTAATATTGTTATAGTTATCTTTATAGATGTGAACGAGCCTTTTCACTTGCTTTCCTTTTTCTGTGGCTCTTTCAGCTTTCCTCTGATCTCTTTCTTTCTGTTCTGTTTCTTTCCGCATCTTCTATCTCCCCTGGTGCAATGTTACCGAAACTAGTCTGAATCTGAGACTGACTGTGTTGCTGACAAACCCGTATCTCTGGATATGACTGAAAACCCTCGCTTCGCCAAACCTAAGAGCCAGCCCACACCCTCTCCGCCCCAAACCAAACCAAAATGGCAGGTATGCTCAGCCAGCGTGTGAAACATCATTCCACATTACCCACAATCACATGCATCAGTGTATTGATTCCATGTGTGTTCACTGCTGAGGTGACGCACATCAAGAGTAGACCGCGTTGCTAGATCGACATTGTTCCTAGAATAACATTCCTATCAATCAATGATTGCATATGTGTTTTCCATATTCAGTCATTCCATGTTGTTCCAGTGGATGTTGATCCAGGAACACATCCTACTTGTGTAAATCATGTTAAATGTCATTCATGTGGTATAGTGAACGCAATTTCAACAAGTACATGTTTGTTGATCCTGGAACAACATTCTGATCAACGAATCAGATTACAGTTTGTCAAGTTTAGGCTTAAAACCAGGGTTTTTGCTTCTACATCAGTGTTATTCATCTATCATTTCCCTCTTATTTTAGGGATAAGTTATGGTTTAGGTTTATGGCTAGGAATAGGGTTGGCACTGCATTTTCTCGGGATGCACTGATGTGAAAATTTTGGCCGATACGATAATACTTTATATTTGGAAAGCCGATAACCGATATATTGGCCGATTAAATATAAATCAAAATCATTTTTGAGAGCCTGATTACAAAAACAAAAGTCTCACCATTAAAAGCCATGTCTCAAGCACACAATTATAATGTTCTTATTATAATATTATGTAGCCTATATGATGGACTTGGCTGTATGTTGCACTGTATTTTCCTTTTTGAAGTGATTTCAATCATATTTAAAGCAATTCAAAACCATAATGGCTGACAGTGCGCATCTGAAGTGTCTCAGTTTAAGGAAATAATCCATAATTTATCGGCTTTAATATATCGGCCAAATTTTCTTATCAGGCCGATAACGATAACATTAAAAATAAACATATATCGGCCGATACCGATATGGTGGCCAATATATCGTGCATCCCTAGCAAAATATGTTGATCCAGGAACATGTTTTACTTGGCAAAATCACAGTGTCAGAACAGTTATTTCAAGAACTGTTTGAATTTAGACACAAATTTTAGGGATGCACCGATACATGCATCTATATCAATAGGCCAATAATTATTCTCACGTTATTGCTGATAGTCAAATTTTACACTATTTTGTTTTTATTTTTTTTAAATTTAGTAAAATATTTAATTTAAAATGTTTAAAAAAATGTAATAAATGAACTAAACTAAAATAAATTGCTACAAGTAAATTTAAGCATCACAACATTAAAATGAGGAGCATGAAAAAATGGATATTCATTTAGAGATTTGAGATTCTTTTTAAGTGTTATTAAATTATTACTAATTACTATTAATTTAATAATTTAAAATCTTTTAAATGATTAAATTGTTACTGTTTTTACAGATTAAGTGCCAGCAAAAATAATCAAAAAGTAAAAACAGAGGAAATAAGAACAATTAAAATATTCCAATATCTGCAATTATAATCATTAAAAAAAAACAAATCTCTAATATTGGTCAATAACTGATATGGCTCTTCTATATCATGCATCCCTAATAATTTTTTTAGTGAATCTGGCTTCAACTTTGCCCAAATTGTCACCTGTGTCCTTTCAGCCATCTCCTTATCTAAGACTGCTTGAATCCCACACGCGGAACGAGACCCACGAGCACACAGAAATCCAGTCCAACTACAAAAACACTGAAATTCCCTCAAGTTATCAAACCAGCGAGTCTCGTCCCAGATCTCCTCACATTCCCTTCAAAGTGCTCCAGTCGGTTTCTCACCTGCCCTCATCGACGGCAGACCCCTCAGATTCACTCCCGTCATTCACACCAGCCCTGGGCGGGATGTTGCAATGCCTGCAGAAGCTGGAAGAGGAAGTCAGTCAGGTGAATGGTGCGATGCATGAATCCAAACCTATTACATTTCTAGAACGGACAAATTAAAACACTTCAGGAACTGCATAGTAACGCCCTGGCAACCACCTGTAACGCAATAAAATAATTTGATTTTAAAATACATTTTAAAATGCATAAAAAATACTTTTTTATTATTATTATTATATTCATGGTTTTACTTTCCTTTCTGTTTTATGATGCTTTGTGTCACATTTGCCTTCGAATTATTTGCAGAGAAAAGTGCAGACTGAAATTACTAGACAGTTCAACAAAAAGAGCATTAAAGAGCGAGCTCAGCAACTGAGCTGCCTGTTCTCTGGCAAACCACCTCAACCTCAGGTGAAACGCAAAGAGTGCATCACTAATATTAGAGCATGATGGTACAGCCCTGCTTGCTGTGTGTTCACAAAACCTCAGTGGCCATTTTAGTTTGTTTTAACAAGTGAGTATGTGAACTGAGTGCTTTTGGTCTTTGGCCTGACTATAACCTCAGTTAGTTTGGCCTTACTTGACCTCACGAGGGATTTTTCCTCTCAGAGGTTGAAAGAACTTCAGAGGAATAAAGACTTAAATATGCCAGCGTCCGGTGATCTCTCTTTTTCTCCATGCTTTATTTACAGTGACCTTTCCTTTTTCATCCTGACTTATATAATTATTGAACACAACAGCTGAAGCAGAAGAAGTTCAGAACAGTTTGTTTGGTCAGCACGCTTTCATTTCAGCAGAACTAATCAGGAATGCATAAAATAGGCACGTTGCGGTTGGCCGCTTTTCTGAATGGAGCCCTCTGTTCTCCCTTTCTGTCTGTCTTTCACTTTTTCATTCGCTACTATAGAGACCAATATGATTATTTTAGGATATGTATAACTGATGGTTAAATATTATTATTATTATTATTAATTATAGAATATTATTAAAGGTTATTAACACACTAATATGATTGTAATTTTAATATTAAGCTAAACTTCAAAATTAAACTGATTGTTTATTATTTATTGTAGTAGTAGTTTATTTATATGAATGTAATATAACAATAAATATTTAAAGTAATACTGTATTACTTCAATATTAGCTGCACAATAATAATAATAATAATAATAATAATAATAATAATAATAGATTATTCCTAATTATTAATTATTACTACTAGTAGTAGTAGTAATTTATTTTAACAATAAATATTTAATAGTAGCTACAATAATAACAATATTTTTTATATTTATTTCTAACAATATAATATTTAATGCAATACTGTAGTATTAGCTACAATAATAACTGATTAATTTATTATTAGTAGTAGTAGTAGTAGTAGTAGTAGTAGTAGTTTATTTATATATGTATATATTATAACAATATTTAAAGTAATACTGTATCAATTCAATATTAGCTACACAATAATAGATTATTCCTAATTATTAATTATTATTATTATTATTAGTAGTAGTAGTAGTAGTAGTAATTTATTTTAACAATAAATATTTAATATTAGCTACAATAATAACAATAATATTTTTTATTTCTAACAATATAATATTTAATGCAATACTGTAGAATTAGCTACAATAATAACTGATTAATTTATTATTATTAGTAGTAGTAGTATATTTATATATGTATATTATAACAATAAATATTTAAAGTAATACTGTATCAATTCAATATTAGCTACATAATAATAATAATAATAATAATAATAATAATAATAATAATAATAGTAGTAGATTATCACTTCTACTAATATTATTAGTAGTAATTTATTTTAACAATAAATATTTATTATAATGTATTAATACTATTAATATTATCTACAATAATAACAAATATGTAATGATGATATTTAATACTGTAATATTAGCAACAATAACTAATTATTTTAATATTATTGTTGTAGTTGTTGTTATTGTTATTGTTGTTGTTGTTATTATTATTATTATTATTATTATTATTAGTAGTAGCAGTAGTAACAATAACAAAATATATTATTACACTACTACTATTAATAATAACAAATGAATCAGTTGTTATTATTAGTAGTAGTAGTATAGTGTGAAACTATAATTACAATATATTATTATTATTATTATTATTATTATTATTATTATTATTATTGTTATTTTTATATCTTTATTATTAGTGGTAGTAGTATAGTGTGATTAAAAACAACAATTACAATACATATTATTATTATTATTATTATTATTATTGTTGTTTTTATATATCTGTTCTTTTCTTGTCATCTTACACTGTTCAGTGCCTGAATAATATGGGGGTTGTGATGATCTTTCTGCTGTCCTCACACAGGCAGATGAAACTCCTCCTGCTGTTTCTTCTCCTCCTCCTAAAACTTCCTCAGTCCACACTATCACAGACTGCTCTACTCTCTCCTGTCTTCTGTCTCCTGTTCCTTCAGTCCAACACAAGCAGGTAAAACATCATGTGATTAGTGGTAATTTCAGGAGCTCTTCTGTTTTAGACTGCATAAGCACTTTATCTGCACAGACCACCACAGAATTCAAAAGCTCAGTTTGTGTTAGAGCCTGAAAGTAATTAATGTTGAAAGGCATTTTCCCATTGGTTGTAGTGCAGCGAAGATTCAGAAACCGAGCTGAACCACGATAAACACACAGATCGCTCTGAAATCAGACGTGTAGAGTGCCTTGACCCCTCCAAACAGGTATTCAAGCTGCTGTGTTGTGGTCCTTACTGCTGCCTGAATTAAAAGGAATTAAAAGCAAAACAACAATCAGACCTTAACCTTGCATGACATAAACATTCTTGATGTTTTGCCATTAATAAAGAAGTTATGTTTTCCTTCATATTTTGTATGATTCAGAAAATTAATTGTAACTAGGGTCAGGTCGCACATTTCTCGCACGATTTCCAGGCCTGACGTTGTAAAAAAAATAAGCATCTTGCTCCTTTGGAGCATTACTTTTGTTACTCATATGAAGCACTGAAATGCATGAAAGAACACCACTGTTGTTTTACGTAGCATTTACATAGTTGTTTGCTGAGAAAGCATGACACTTTTTAAGATGTACTTAAAGGGATAGTTCACACAAAAATGAAAATTATCCCATGATTTACTCACCCTCAAGCCATCCAAGGTGTATATGACTTTCTTCTTTCAGACGAACACAATCGAAGATATATTTAAAAATATCCTTGCTCTTCCAAGCTTTATAATGGTAGTAAATGGGGGGCCGATTTTGAAGCAAAAAAAAAAAGTGCATCCATCCATCGTAAAAGTACTCCACACGGCTCCAGAGGGTTAATAAAGGCCTTCTGAAGTGAAGCGATGGGTTTTTGATATTTAAAATGACCACATACTTGCACAGTATGCGTACGGTCGTCTGCCGGAAGCTAGTTATTTTAGATTATGAAGTTTTAAATATGGATATTTTTCTTACAAAAACTCTTCACTTTATTAACCCTCTGGAGCCGTGTGGATTACTTCTACGATGGATGGATGCACTTTTTTTTTGGCTTCAAAATCTCGCCCCCCATTCACTACCATTATAAAGCTTGGAAGAGCCAGGATATTTTTAAATATAGCTCCGATTGTGTTCGTCATACATCTAGGATGAGGGTGAGTAAATCATGGGGTAATTTTCATTTTTGGGTGAACTATCCTTTTAAGTCCCTATAACATGGAGAAATGAGATGGATGTAAAACGAATGATATTTCTATATAATATTCTGTTTATATATTATGTAGTTAGTAGACATATGACTAAAAGTGGACCAGTGACCAAAAAAAAAAAAAAAAAAAAATCACTCCTATATTTTTCCACTTCTCTTCTTTTTCCTGATTTCCATTTACTTTCTATTCTCTTTTTTCCTTGCTTTTCATCTTCTCTTCACTACTGATTGCTAGAGAACAGTGGGGAAGGTTTCCTCTGCCATTGGGGTTAAAGCAGCTACATTGGCCATCTTGTATGAGACCGATCACAGACCCAACAACCCTTTTACCCTCTCGCTGGTAAGCACTTTCCGTCCCGGGACAAGACGACCATGTTCAAGAGATACAGTTGTTTCTTCAGGCTACAGAATCCTCAAAAATAAAGAGGAGCCTTGATGTTCTTTTTTTATGTGAATCAGGAGTCATTTCATGTTCCCAACAAAGATTCAGTCTGTATTTCAAAGGTACATCCGCAGGATGTAGGCCAACGTCATGAGTTTTTCTTATTTCTCAGTTGTTGTTTTTAATGTAAACAGATGTGTTCAAATCTTGTGATCTGTAAAAAGTGGAAAGAAGCTTGAAAAACTGCATGTTCTTTTGCTGACGGCCACAGCTTTGAGACATTTTCTGAGTTAAGAGAGTCTTTGTCCACAGACAGAGGCCAGAAGGTGTGGAGAATCTGGGGCGGTAATATATTTTTGTATCTGGCTAATCAAAGCACAAAGCTTTTTGGCTCATTTTTGTCAGGAAAATATTCAATGCTTTGGCTTAAGCATTGATTTATTGACTGATTAACAGAATACTATGGCCTTTTCATCTTGTGTGATTGGTACACTGTGAAACTGACCTGCTAACTTTATATTTGTGATCTTTTACTTTAAGGACTAAGTGGTTTCCTAGCAGGTTTTGCCCTAATTTTCCATTAAAACAGCTGATCAGTGCTAGTAGTATGGCAAAATACTTCAGCATGCTATTTATTTTTATGTCTAATCTCAATGTAGTGTTTCAGAACAGTATTGTAACAGCAAAATTTGTGGTATCCCTTTCCCCATAATTTTATAGATGATGTTGTGTTTCAGACCAGCGTGCGGAAGGAGTTTCCTCCGGGTCTGGGCGGCAGCGACACCTGTCACTTTTGTAAGAAGCGTGTGTACATAATGGAGCGACTCAGTGCAGAGGGGTACTTCTTCCACAGAGAGTGTTTCCGCTGTAACATCTGCAGCTGCACGCTGCGTCTGGGTGCTCATGCCTTTGACTCCAACCAAGGTATGTTATTCGTGAGGAATGCATTTATAATGGCGTTTTTATTCATTCGACTGCTGTAGTATTGAATGGAGAAAATTGTTAACTTGTATCATATTCTTGCAGGCACTTTTTATTGCAAGTTGCACTTTTCCCAGAGAAAAATCAGCAGTAGACATCGAAGAGGAGAGGTAATGTTAATATTTTTTTATTAAACAGATGTGGTCAATCAATATGTGTTTTTAAATTGACAACAGTCAGTTATACAGTTTATTGTTCATTATACAAAACTCCTGTAGACTCCTGCGATCAGAATTTAAGTTTTTTTTTGTTTTTTGTTTTTTTACATTATCACAGCATAATCTTTGTTTTTTTATTTTTTATTTAATAGCAAATGAGGCACACACGAAATTGCTGACATTAAGTGAACACTATTATTATTATTATTATTATTATTATTATTATTATTATTATTAATTAATCTAGATTTGTTAATAATAATAATAATAATAATAATTAATAATAATATTGTTATTCAGTCATGTTATTTATTATTTTTATTATAAAATGAAAATATTATCATTGTGTAATCCTGATATTTACTAATAATTTTATAATACTATAAATAATATTAGCATAACACAATGATAATATTTTCATTTTATAATAATAATAATAAATGATAGTTATAATAACAACATAACTGAATAACAATAATTATTATAATTAATTATTAGCTATTATTAATCTAGATTATTATCACTGTTATTAGTATTATTATTATTATTATTAATAATAATAATAAACACCTATAACTAATAATCTTATAACACTATAAATATATTTGTTTATTAATAATAACAGTAATAAAAATAATGATCTAGATTTGTTAATAATGGCTAATAATTATTAATTATTGTTATTCAGTTGTTATTATAACTATAATTATTATTTTTTATTTTTTTATTATATTTATTTTATTAAATTATAATTGTTATGCTGATATTATTGTATAATTATTAGTTATAGTTGTTTATTAATAATAATAATAATAACAGTAATAACAATCTAGATTTGTTAATAATAATAATAATAATAAAATAACAATAGCTTATTAATAATTATTCAGTGTTGCTGTTGATGTTATTTATAATATATATAATAATAATAATAATAATAATAATAATAATAGTCAGTCGTTATAATTATCGTTTATTAGTATTATCATTAATATTATCATTATATTATGTATTATGCTTATTTATAATACTATATAATTATTAGTAAAATGATTAATTATAAGCAATATAATTATAGTTGTTTATTAGCATTCTTATTAATATTAACAATAATAATAATAATATTCTTAACAAATCTAGAATAACTCATAATTAATAATTTGTTCAGTCATGTTATTATTTACAATATATCATTATTTGTTGTTGTTGTTGTTGTTGTTGTTATTATTATTATATTATTATTATTATTATTAGTCAGTCATATTATAATTATGTATTATTAAATCATTAATATTGATTAATAACTACTTGCAATATCCTTTGCACATTTTAAGTAATTTTAGATTGTTACATTTTTTTATATATATATATATATATATATATATATATATATATACATACATATGTGTGTGTGTTATAGTTATAACATAGTATATGTAACATAGTTATATATAGTTAGAAGTATATATAGAGTTTTAGTTTATTATAAATGTTACTATCCTCTCCTGTGTATTAACATCATCATTATTACATCACACAGATCAACGGAGGCAGCAGACCCTCGTCCAGTGCTAGTACTGATTACACTGCCACCGACGGCCTCCGCGGCCAGCCCTCAGGTACCCTGACTTCCCTTATTAGGAAAGGTCTGCACTGGCCACTGCACGTGGGCCGCACACTGTTCGGTTCACCCCACCAGCTTGCCCGCTGGATGTATAAGGCGGCCCGGGCCGTAGGGCTACACATCAGAGAGCGCCAGGAGGACTATGTATTCCTTTATGAGCTGCTGAGTCTGGGTGTGCCCTTCATATACGTGCTGCATGAGATCACGGGCCAGATGAGCCGAGAGGGCGTCGCTCCCTCCCCAGTGAGCATGATGGAGTCGCTCGAGCAGTACCGGGCGCTCCGGCTGGCTTAAAGGGGGCTCGGTACTGCTGGACTGACGGGGGAGGGGGCTTCTTAAACACTGTAGACCGGGTCAGTCCCTTAAACTGCGATGCTTAGTTTATTTGCCTATAATATTAGTTATTTCTTGGTACGTTTCACAGTGTAATGTGATTTTGTACGAAAGCTGGATTTTGTTAAAGGGTTAGTTCAACCCAAAAATGAAAATTCTGTCATTAATTACTCACCCTCATGTCGTTCCACACCGTAAGACCTTCATTCATCTTCAGAACACAAATTAAGATATTTTTGATAAAATCCGATGGCTCAGTGAGGCCTCTATTGCCAGTAAGACAATTAACACTTTCAATGCCCAGAAAGCTACTAAAGACATATTTAAAACAGTTCATGTGACTACAGTGGTTCAACCTTAATGTTATGAAGAGATGAGAATAATTTTTGTGCGCCAAAAAAACAAAATAACGACTTTATTCAACAATATCTAGTGATGGGCGATTTTAAAACACTGCTTCTTGAAGCTTCAAAGCTTTATGAATCTTTTGTTTCGAATCAGTGGTTCGGAGCATGTATCAAACTGCCGAAGTCACGTGATTTCAGTAAACAAGGCTTCGTTTCGAAATTTCAATGGTTCACCACTGGGGGGCGTGACTTTGGCAGTTTCATACATGCTCTGAACCACTGATTCAAAACAAAAGATTCGTAAAAGGTTTGTTTGAATCTTTTGTTTCAAATCAGTGGTTCGGAGCATGTATCAAACTGCCAAAGTCACGTGATTTCAGTAAACAAGGCTTCGTTACGAAATTTCAATGGTTCACCACTGGGGGGGCGTGACTTTGGCAGTTTGATACACGCTCCAAACCACTGATTCGAAACAAAAGATTCATAAATCTTCGAAGCTTCATGAAGCATAGTTTTGAAATCGCCCATCACTAGATATTGTTGAATAAAGTCGTTATTTTGTTTTTTTTGACGCACAAAAGTATTCTTGTCGCTTCATAACATTAAGGTTGAACCACTGTAGTCACATGAACTGTTTTAAATATGTCTTTAGTAGCTTTCTGGGCATTTGAAAG
Source organism: Mylopharyngodon piceus (assembly GCA_039654765.1). NCBI lineage: Eukaryota > Metazoa > Chordata > Actinopteri > Cypriniformes > Xenocyprididae > Mylopharyngodon > Mylopharyngodon piceus. The sequence continues at coordinate 10,340,137 of CM077459.1, read as the reverse complement.
TGTTAATTATCTTGCTGTCAATGGAGGCCTCACTGAGCCATCGGATTTCATCAAAAATATCTTAATTTGTTTTCCAAAGATGAACAAAGATCTTGCGGGTGTGGAACGACATGAGGGTGAGTAATTAATGACAGAATTTTCATTTTTGGGTGAACTAACCCTTTAAAGGGATAGTTCACCCAAAAATGAAAATTCTGTCATCATTTACTCCCCCTCAAGTTGCTCCAAACCTGTATACATTTCTTTCTTCTGCTGAACACAAAGGAAGATATTTTAAAGAATGTTTGTTACCAAGCATCTGTTTCGTTATAAACATTCTTCAAAATATCTACCTTTGTGTTCAGCAGAGCAAAGAAATTTATACAGGTTTGAAACCACTAGAGGGTGAGTAAATGACAGAATTTTCATTTTTTGGTCATTTTAAGCATCTTAAAGAGACAGTTCACCCAAAATTAAAATTCTGTCATTTACTCACCCTCATGTCTCTTCAAACCTTTCTTCTGTGAAACACAAAAGATGACAAATGAAAAGTCTTTTTGTACATACAATGAGAGTCATGGACAAAAACATTCAAGAAGAAGAAAGTAAGTCATCCAGGTTTGGAACGACATGAGGGTGAGTAAATGATGACACAACTGTCATTTTTGGGTGAACTGTCCCTTTAAGCTTTAACTTTATTGGCCTACAGGGTTTAAGAATCATTCAGTGTTCGTATATTCATCTGATTGACAAGCGTAAGATCCAAAGCTGATAAACTAAGAGCACTTTACTGAGAAGGGTTTGCTGCTTCATCCTAACTGCCTGAAACTGCCAGTTAACGTTACTGCAACGTTACGGTTTGCATCTCCCCTTATGTTACGTGCAATGGAAATGCCAAACAGTATAAAAATGCATTTTGATGACTGTTAAAGAGGACATATGATAGGCTTTATCTTTTTTGTTGATGTTAAAATGTTGATGTAAAATTTGTAGTTTACAGCCTTTTTTGTTGTTGTTTTTTTTGTTTGTTTTTTTTCTTTCTTTGTGATGTAATGCAAATAGTCTTTATTAGTGAAATGCATTGATTTGTAGGGTAACTTCAACCAGTGTTAAAACATTCCACTGAAAGTGTGGTGTAAAGCTTTAAAAATGTTTTTTTTTCTCTTGCACTGTTTTATCAGTGTCTAAGTGTATTGAATATGCATAATTATAGTTCCTTCTGCAAAATTCACCGATGATTTTTAGTGCTATTTCTCTCTTTCTCTTCATATTTCATTCTTCCCATCCTGTCCCACATCATACATAGTCTGTTTCAAGTTTCCAATGCTCCAACCCCTGATTGGCTGAACCGTGAGAGCAGGAACACGATTGGCCTGCATGGGTCAGGTGATCAGGTTGTTTGGCTTCGCACTGGCATATCCCTTAACTCTAATATTAACCCCACTTTTGTGAATGCAGCATGGGTCTAATGTATGAACATTTCGTCACAGAAAGACGGTATTACGTTTGTACCCTGAGCTAACATACTAACAGAAGTGCACTTGTACGCTAGACTATCCCAGCATGCTTTTTGAATGCGCTTGTTTTTCTAGTACACCGCGTCCCGTAAAGTAACCTCCCTTCTTGTTTCTCTCCGTGTTTTGTCCTCTCTGTTGCAGAGGCTGCTTTACTATCCCAATCCCATGTAAGACCACTTTCTTGTTCCTTTTCCTAAAAGCAAACTGAGGTCGTCATATAAGAAGACTTTAGTTTTGCACAATTTTAAAAGTTTTTTGTTTTGTTTTTTAGCTTACTATTTCTTGTATATTTCACAATGAAAGACTGTATATCTTAATTTATAATATATTTAAAGCCTGTAAACATAAAATAAATCCATTTTTAACTCGAAAAGTTTGTTCCTGCCTTTTTGTCTGCTGATTCACTGAGCTTCCTGTGTAACCCACAGTCGTCCCAAAGTGTTTGTATCACATCAATGCGAATGCAGTGATGAAAAATATTTTACTGCCAAGCAATTAATATGAAATGTAACACAACTATCACAGTCCAGAGCTCAATAACCCTATGCCAAATATATCACACAAACATAACCCTCCCCATTTTTTTTTTTTTTTTTTTTTCACACTTTTTAACTTCACATCCCACGTTTTAAAGCATTGGAATGTCAACTTTTTTCTTTTTTTTGGCTAAATATTTTTTGGTACATACATCAGACCCATTTAAATGATGTCTGAGTTCTTGTATAGTCCCACTCAACTTGGTTCTTTTGGGTCTTTTCTATCCTGTCCTTTTATCTGCTTTTTGGTGACTGAACTGAACTCAAATGATACAGAATAATCATGAAAAAAAGACTAAATTAATTTTTAACCATCATGTTCTGTTGAGATTGACATAAATTTAAAAACATTATAACCTGACACAAATATATTTATTATCGAGCTATTAAAATGTCCTTGTGTCTCTCACACCCCAAACAGAGCATGAGGGTTGAATTAATTGAATTTATTCATATCCATGAATTTTCATGAATATGAATAACATCTTTAAAGAGCTCCTGCTGTGTCTTTAACTCATTTGACACACAATAAGTACAGTATTGAGTGCAGTATTCAGCATATATATGACGATCATGGAGTGTATTGGAGAGAAAGAGAGTTAAATAGTGAAAAGCACTCATCAAAACAGCCGTTCATAAGGAGTGTCTCTCAAGGTTATAATGTCTGTTTAACATTAAATAAGAGATGAGAAATTAGTTCATATTTAGGCATACCATCATACCATTTACACATACCATCATCTAATGAACGTTTTCAATTACCTTATACTGTCATTCAAACAATTTCAGCTTTTACAAGACATTTAAATAGTCATCAACTAAAGTCTGTGTGTAACATTTTACAAGTTATGAATTAGTAATTTCCTTTTCTAGGTATATGTGGTGGTGGTATAACATTATTAATAATAATAATAATAATAATAATAATAATAATACCACGTAATACCATATAATAATTCAATTATTAATTTCAATATTTTAATTATTTACTTCATTTATTATTATTATTATTATTATTATTATTATTATTATTATTAATAATAATAATACCACCTAATAATATTAATGTAAATTAATAAATGTATTATTATTATTATTATTATTATAGAACAATAATAATAAATTACTTTATTACTTTTTCATTATCATTATTAATAATAAGGAAATTAATAAATTTATTATTATTATTATTATTATTATTAATACCACAATATCATATAATTAAATTGATTTATATATTTTAATAATTTATTTCATTTATTATTATTATTATTATTATTATTATTGTTGTTATTATTATTGTTACCACCTAATAATAATAATAATAATAATAATAATAATAATATATTTATTAATTTTCATTATCATTATTATTATCAATAAGGATAAAGTAAATTAATAAAGTAATTAAATAATTTATTTGAAGGTTGCGTTGTATTATAATAATAATAATAATAATAATAATAATAATAATAATATTATTATTATTATTATTATTATTATTATTATTATTATTGTTATCCATCATCATCATCATCATCAGTGATAATTATCATAAGAAATAAATAAAATTAATTAGTAAAATTAATAATTAATACAATTAGATTAATAATTGATTTATTATGTGGTATTATTATTTATTATTATTATTATTATTATTATTATTATTTTTATTATTAATTAATACCACATAATACCATATAATTATTGATTTACATATTTTAATAATTTACTTCATTTGTTATTATTATTATTATTATTATTATTATTATTATTATTATTGAGAACAATAATAATAAATTACTTTATTATTGCTAATAAGGATGAAGTAAATTCATAAAGTAATTAAATTAATAATTGATTTGAAGGTTGTGGTGTGATGATGATGATGTAATTTAATAAAGTAATTTATTATTATTGTTCTTCTTCTTCTTCTTCTTCTTATTATTATTATTATTATTATTATTAATAATAATAATAATAATAATAATAATAATAATAACAATAATGATGTAAATTAATAAAGTAATTAAAATTGAAGGTTGCGTTGTATAATAATAATAATAATAATAATAATAATAATAATTATTATTATTATTATTATTATTATTAATATTATTATTATTATTATTGATATTATGCAGTATAAATAAATGAAAATAATAAAGTAATTAGATTAATAATTGATTTATTATGTGGTATTAATAATAATAATACATTTAAGTAATTGAATACATTTATTATTATTATTATTATTATTGGTTGTGCTGGTGGAGTACAAATATTTTTAAGGTACGTAGTCATTTCTCAACAGAGAGAGCATGATAGCAGGGGTCCCGTTTATGAATTGAGTTTGTCACATGTGTGTGCGTGGACCCCGCAGGAGCCGAGTCAGACTCCAGAACTCAGAATCCGCCCAAGGGTCTGTCGGACCCCAGCGCTCCGGCTGAGAGTCCAGAGGTGCAGGCACTCTCAGACTCAACAGAGCTCATAAACATGAGGTGGGTTCATAAGATTCACTTTAAATGTGAAGGTCTAAAATGTGGACTCAAGTAGACTTTATCTAGAGTGAACATTTTTAACATTAATAATTATCGATTTAGTAAAAAATAATATAATATTAAAATTATCATTTGTGTGAAAGCTAAAAACATCCCATCTAATACTGCATGTCTTTTATGTGCATATTGTTGTAGTGAAGTCAAAGATTCATCTAAGAAGCCTGATCCTGCAGATTCTGCACCTGCATGTCCCGATTCTCCACAGCAGAAAGGTCAGTGAAACGCTCTGTATGTTAGTTATATTTCACATGATCTCATAATATTGCCTTTTAATGGCCCCAAAATGTATTGGACATGCACTTAAAAGACTTCAAGTCACATATGGAAGGGCCCGTCCCTTTCATTTATACATTAAGCATGGCTTAAGTGTGTACAATTTACACTTTTGAACTATTAAATAGTGGAATGGCTTGATTTTTGGGAGCCATGTTCATCTCTGGGTTTCCTGAGGTTAATGTTATTAAATGATCAATGTCACTTTAAGCATTCATTATAGACCTTATGTAGCTCCGCCCCTTTTCAGCGCTGCGCTCGTTGTCTTTTGGCTTCCGGTTTGTATTTCCACAGCGATCTTATGTATTTATGAATGAACTGCTCGTTTTAAAATCTTCCCGTTCTACTGAAATTTGTTAAGACATCTGCTTTAAACAACAATGCTCATGATAACTTTCATTAACTCTACAACAGGTAAATCCACTTCACCAGCTAAATATTCTTTGACAGCGATGCCATAGAAATGTACAGAGCTACCGCAAAAACAGAAGTTCAAAGACAATTTTATAAAGATGGCGGCGCGCTTGTTTCTCTGCGCATAAGGTCTTATAAACGAATAGTTCCGGCCCTTGATTCTGATTGGTTGAACCGCGTTTGAAGCCGTTGTAAAATTCCCGAAAACATACAGCTGACCGCATTACATAAGTATGGTTGCGCCACTGAATGTGTATGTTGCTGCGTCTGTCTTAGCAACCACTCTTAGCAACGTAAACATATGTTTGCTCTCTATTGATTTTGATCATTGAAGCTTACTGCATTATGTAGAAGAGTATTGTGACATCGAGTGTATAGAGTACCTCAGAGATGACATGTTTTTGTAGGCCAACCCGGAAGTTAGCGGCGCACAGGTTCCCTCGATCGAAAGCCTATGCATTTTTCCCATAGACTTTTGGAAAATCGCAAAAAATAAGCTCTGTGTTTAACAAAAGGTTATGACACTTACACGTTTTGTCTATCAAGATAATCTTCACAAGTTAACACAACATTTATACATTTTGAAGCCTAAATAAAGTCGTCAGATATAAAAAGCTAACAGTAGGCTATAAACGGACTACAGCACACCATGGTCGCGGATCAACGTCACCACCACCAAGCTTCCTCAAACTTTATTTAAAAAACAACTTTATTTAAAAACATGCTCGCTGATTATGATCTGCGCTGTGTATGAATACTTATCCACTTTTTTATGAGAAATGCTGTCCAAATGTCCTGTTTGTCATGACGTCTAAAGTCCCAGCCAAAGGAAGTAGTCCCTTTTAGCAACTTGTTAGCAACCGCCGTTTTTAAGACACATTAAAGGTTTAAAAAATCACAAGCGGGTTATAACTGGTGTGTTTTATGTCATAAATCAAAACGTGAAAATATTTAGAGGCTTTGTTAACCACAGACCTTATTTCAAGAGATTTAGCAAAAAAACCCATAGACTTTAGGGCGATGGAACCGGAAGTCCTAAAATGCTAACTCGCTTCCGGGTTTTGCATGCAAAAACACGTCATCTCTGAGGTACTCTATTACCTGCATTCAGATTTAGTATTTTCCTTCAGGTCAGTCCTATGTTCATAATAAAAAATCTGTTTGAATGTCCGCTGCAATCTTGTCCTTTTAACATTTAATGGGTTTCCCGTGCTTTGCTGACACTGACAGCGCTAGTCAAAGCATTTGTCATTTTCGTCTCGTTCCGCGTTTCACAACAAGTTTCAGTATAAAAGTCTTTGCGACTGAGAGACTCGCTCATAAAGACAATCTTTGCCGCCATCTACTGGTGTAATAAATGTAACTTCTGTTGCTGTTCATATTTAGGGACTATTTTTTCCAGCGGAAGGAAGGCTTTTAATGATTTTACTTCATGAAAGTTGCATTGATACATATTTTTTGGCTTTAATATTTGCTCCGCATCGTACCTAACAACGCCTCTTAGCTGTTATAAATTCACTGTAAACCACGGCTTCTTGGGGCTTATTGCTTTATTTTGATTTCCTCTCTTCATCAGTGAAACGCTCCACCGCCAAAGGAGAAATTACCAACAAAAACAACCTCTGGAGGAAGAAAATTCGATCCAGTAAGTCTCATTCTTCCAGTCTTCCATGGAAAAAACAATAGCATGGGAACCTTCATACACAGCAGAAGTGATTGTCAGCCACGATTGAGTTTCAATTTACAAGTTATTTTTCTGCTCAAGGTTGTTGAAGAGCTCAGAATAACGAGTCTCTGTGTGTTGAATGAACACACTTAACCTTGCTTGTTGTGTTGGCAGTGATGTCAGCTGCCACACGTGCGCTAATCTGAATTCATGTGTTCGATAATCCTCACTGGATTAATATCAAGCGTCATACATGCTCTATTTATAAAAGCTAACGCAGCTTTTGGACTCGCCTGAGCTGAGCACATGTTCTTCATTATTAGAGCTCAGTTTCTTTACTAAATAAATTACTGACCTGAAAGCAAAACTCTGAAAAGCAGTAACTCTGAAGGCCGCTGCGGTACAGAAGTAGTTGAAGTGAAAACTTTACATAAAACTTGTCTCTTTTGTTGATGCTGGTCATATCCACCCTTTTCTCTAGAGGGCGCTGCTGCTCTGTTTCACAGCTATTGATTGAGACAATACAAAAGCACTTAGTCTCAGTGCAGGCAAACATTACAATCTGTGCAGCAAATTTTGAGTGTGTTGCACTATAATATGTAGTTATTAGCATAATTTAGCAATCGTTTACAATGTCTAAGTATATCTTAGCCAAAATGGATGAATTATAATTCTGACTGTATTTAACCAGATTGAATGCTTAATTTCACTATTTATTTTGCTTCTTTCAAGTAATATTTTACTGAATAATAATACTATTATTATTATTATTATTATTATTATTATTTGATTTAACAACACCACCACCACCAATGATAATAATAATAATAATTTATTATTTTTTATTCATTCAATTATTCACTTTATAAATGGGTGAATAATAACTGAATGAATAAACACCAACAACAATTATTATTCACTTATTTATTTTATGAATTTCACTATTGTTTCTAATTTTAAAAAGTTATAAGTTATTGTAGTAATAATAATAATAATAATAATTTTTATAATAACTTATAACTAATAATAACTTTTTTAATTAAAACAGTGAAATTCATAAAATAAACAAGTGAATAATTGAATTAATAAAAAAATAGTTGTTATTATTATTATTATTATTATTATTATTATTACATGATTCAACAATAATAATAATAAATTAATTTTAAACATTTCTCAACAGAGTATGATTTTATTATTATTATTATTTTAATATTATTTATTTCTTTATGATTCGTTTGTTTGTTAACTTTATTAACTATATATAACTATTGTTTATAATTTTGAAAAACTAAATTATCATTATTATTATATTAATTATTATTAAATTATTATTCAGTTATTTATTTGATGAATTTCCCTATTGTTTCTCATTTAAAAAAGTTATTATTAGTTATAAGTTATTGTAAATAATAATAATTTTTTATACTAACTTATAATAACTAATAACTTTTTTAAAATTAAAACAATAGTGAAATTCATAAAAATAAAATAAGTAAAATAAATAAGTGAAATAATAATTGAATTAATAAAAATAAATTATTATTATTATTACATGATTCAACAATAATAATAATAATAATAATAATAATAATAATGATAATAAATTAATCATTTATTAATTTTGCACTGAAATAAATTGTGCTGGTGATGTACAGACATTTTAAAAGTAGGTAGCCATTTCTCAACATAGAGAGTATGATTTTATTATTATTATTATTATTATTATTATTATTATTATTATTCATTTGTTTGTTTATTAACTTTATTAACTATTTATAACTATTGTTTATAATTAAAAAAATAAATAAATTATTATTATTAATGTTATATGATTTAATAACAATAATAAAAAATAATTAAGAATTTTTTGTAAATTTAGCTATGAAGAAAATGATTGTGCTGGTGATGTATGTACAGACATTTTTTAAGCTAGGTAGCCATAGATAGCATGATGATGATGATGATGATGATGATGATTATTCATTATTCATGTTTTTATTATTATTATTAATGTTCATTAGATCTGTGATGACTTATCAAAGCCCTTTTGTGCATCATTTCCTCACTCAGCCCTGCCCCTCGTCCTGCTTAAGAAATTTCACCGTGGAAAACCAGATGATAAAACTGAAGCCCTCGGCAAGGACGATGGAGACTCAGACTTTGAGGAGATCCATGAATCTGTAAACAGATTTACATTCACTTTTTGTCTATCATTCTGTGTCATCAAGTCTATCCCCGAATAATCAGTCATTGCATAAAGCTTGTTTCTTGGTCTAAATTACCAAAATAGTGTGTAAATTGTTTGATTTTTACATATAGTCACTGTACTTTAGTTGCTATATCCATGAGCTGTTAAAGATTGTGTCTTTTCTTGACACAGCTCTCCCCAACAAAGCCTGCAACACAGACTACTGAATCTGACTGCCCCCTAATGGAGGACAAGTACTCAACACCCCTTGATGAGATCCCAAAGATCCCTCTGTATCGCTCACATTTTCATCCTGAAACCTCAAAACCCAGCACTTCCTCTCCAGAGCCTGTTGTCACAGCCGTTCCCTCAGAGGCGAACTCCTTCAGCCCCAAGAGGAAGCTCACGTTGTCTTTATCTGAGAAGGAGAAGCTGCTCAACTGGGACTTAACCACTCCTGGAAAGTCCTCAACTTCTGAAGGGGAACAACCTGACAGGAACTCTACAAATCCTCAAAAAGATCAACCAGAACCAGAAGCTCCACCGAAACCAAGCCGCCCCCAACCTGAGCCCACTCCTCCACTCTTTGGCTTCCAACAGTGGGCCAACAGTCTCCGGAAGTCCTTCAGCAAGGGAAGCAACCCTGTGGTCCTCAGGAGAAACCGACCTTTGAAAGCTAGGCCGTTATCTGAGGGGTCCTTCAACCTCAGTGGCTTGTTTGGCAGCAGCATTCGGATCAACCAGGATGAGGAACACAGCAGCACGTCTACCGATGAAAGTCAATCCAGAACGAGGACTGGAACCGAGCTCACGACGTTACTGGAGCAGGTGGCTCTCAGCTCGAAGACCCCCAGGGGAGCAAAAGACGACATGGCCTCCTTACCGCCCAGAAAACTCAATTTCTTCTCCTCCCTGCGCATTAAGAGGAATGAAGGAGCAGATAAGAGCATTGGAGACAATGAGAAAGACATCTTGACCATTCTTTCCAGGTTTAGAAGCAAAGGTAATTAATTGCAGGTTAAAGTGACCTTTAATGCTTGTCTTCAGTTTAAAATCATTCAATTAAAATGAATAAAGACGGTTGAACGCATTCGACCACATGAGCATCTACACTATGAAAGCAATCATGTCAAATGTTGCTTTCGACAACCTCTGGAAGTGGTCGAAAGTGGACACGCTCAACGTTTTAGACCCTGTTTACACCTGGTATTAAGATGCATTTTGGTCAATCGGATCACAAGTGGACGACACTAAATACAAGTGTAAACGGGATCTAAAATGTTTTGAGCTTGTCCACTTTCGACTACTTCCAGAGGTAGTCGAAAACGCATTCGTCCGGATTGCTTTTGTAGTGGAAACACTCATGTGGTCGAATGCGTTTGAACAGCCACTAAAGACCTCCGACTCTCCGCCTACTGACCTAACGCGTAAACATTATGGGAAGCGCGCTAGCCAGACGGGATTTAAACTTTGTCGGCTGAGGACCCAAGATTTGTTTGAAGACAAAAAATGTACCAAGCACAATGTTCTCTCACCATTCCTGATTTCTAACATGCACTCACCACTTTCAGTCGGTCTTGTGGCTATCAGAGCAGAAACAAAAGCTGATGCTCTCTGTATGTTTTTCCGTCATCATGGGTGCGTTCATATGTAAATTGCGCAAGATTATTTTGTCCATTAGATCGAAAGATCTGAAAAAACCCCATACATTTACCCATCCATAGACCTTCCCCTCGAAGAAATCAGGACAGAAGTGGTTGAAAGTGGACAAAAGAGACTGATTAAAATACCAGGTGTAAACGGGTATGTTTCTGCCTCGTCTACTTGTGATCCGATTGACCAAAACGCATCTTAATACCAGGTGGAAACAGGGCCTTAAACTCCTTTTATACCTGTATTTAGCTTCGTCCACTTGTGATTGTTTGAAAGTTTGTTCTCACAATAAGAAAAAATTACCATGGATCACTCAAAATGGCAAACCTGGTGCCTCGAATCGCATTCATCCGAGAAGCAGAGCCGAAGCACAACCAAAACATTGTTTTTCCACAAGATGCATGCATTTTTATTTTTTTAATTGCAAGGGGGACTTGCAAGAGTTATATAATGTAGCTTTAAATAAATCGTAGTGTTTACTTGACCCTAGACGATGAACATCAGCACTCGTTCTCACACGCTATTCATTTCCAAGTGATTAAAGATATGATGCCACCAGCCGTCAGCACGTGTACAAACCCATCATGTTGCTTGTGTTAACTCTATTGTTATTATATGCAGCACTGTTATCTCTTATATTATAATCTCCCACTGGCTTTCATTATATTCCCTGCATGCAATATTTAGGTAACTGTGGAACACGGCACTTTAATCTTGTGATGAATCAAGACAATATTCATAACGCGTTGTTGGCAGCACAATTTTTTGATGACATAGTGATACAGTTTCATAAATATAATTTCAAACAATGGATCAATTCTGATGCACAAATCTCATTCACATACATTTACATTCATATTCAGGGTAACACTATAGAGTGCTGCAGGGAGGACATATTTTTGTAGGCCAGAACCTGGAAGCAAGTCAGCATTTCAGCGCTTCTGATTCTATCATCCTGAAGTCATTGGGTTTTTTGAACAGGTTTTTGTTTAAATGCCTGAAATAAGGTTTGTGGTTAACACAAGCTCAAGATATTTTTACTTTATATTCTATGACATAAAATACATCAGTAATAATATGTTTTTTTTTAAAGCTTTTACTTGTCTTGAAAAAGGCGGTGATGCTAAGTTTTGGGTTGGCCTATTAAAATCACAACTGCAGGGCTCTATTTATAAATAAACATCTGTTCATGTATTTTTATAAGGCCAAATTAAAAAGATGTTAAAAAATGTAATTATTATTTTTATTTAATTATTTTGTCCGACATTGGATATTTATTTATCCATATTGACTGATAAATCCTTTTTTTTTTTTTTTTTTTTTTTTTTAAATGTGCCTTGACCTAAAATAATAATTAACAGTTTGTTTTATTATTATTATTATTATTTCAATCATTATCAGCTGATGTTGGATTTGATTATTTATTTATTCATTAATTATTTGACTAATATTTTTTAAATGTGCCTTGAAATTAATTTTGTTTTTATTATTTTTATTAATATTATTATTTAATGATTTTCAGTTGATATTGTATATTTATTTATTTACTTATTTATTGACTAATAAATCCCTATTTTTTTTAATGTGCCATAACCTAAAATAGAAAATAACATTTTTATTATTATTATTTAATGATTATCAACTTATGTTGATTGATGAATTGATTAGATTGATTGATTTGATTGGATGGATGGATGGATGGATGGATGGATACATGGATGCATGGATGCATGCATGGATGGATGGATGGACTGATAGATGAATGGACGGATGGATGGATGGATGGATGGATGGATGGATGGATGGACTGATAGATAAATGGACGGATGGATGGACTGATGGATGGATGGATGGATGGACGGACGGATGGACGGTTGGATGGACTGATGGATGGACTGATGGATGGACTGATGGATGGATGGATGGACGGATGGATGGACTGATGGATGGACTGATGGACGGATGGATGGATGAATGGATGGATGGATGGATGGATGGATGGATGGACGGACGGACGGACGGACGGACGGACGGACGAACAGATGGACGGTTGGATGGAATGATGGATGGATGGACGGACGGACGGACGGATGAACAGATGGACGGTTGGATGGACTGATGGATGGACAGACGGATGGATGGATGGATGGATAGACGGATGGATGGATGGATGGATGGATGGATGGATGGATGGATGGATGGATGGATGGATGGATGGATGAACGGATGGATGGATGGACTGATGGATGGATGGACTGATGGATGGACGGACGGATGGACTGATTGATGGATGGATGGACGGACAGACGGATGGATGGATGGATGGATGGATGGATGGATGGACGGATGGATGGATGGACGGACAGACGGACGGATGGATGGAGTGATGGAATGATTGATTGGTTGACTAAACTTTTTTTTTTTTTTTAAATGTACCTAAAATAATGAACACTTTGTTATTATTCTTCTTATTATTATCATTATCTGCTCTTATTTATTTATTTTATTTATTTTGGTATTCACTGACAAATCCCTTTACCTACAATTTTTTTTAAAAAATTGAAATGACACAGTGGTTTGTGTCCACAGCTTCTGCTCGGCAACAACAGCAACAGGAGTCCAACTCATCCAGTGAGGAGGAACAGGAACCAGACTCACAAAGGGTAAACATCACTTCTCAGCACTTTTCTTAAAGAAACAACTAATGTTACTCCAACTATGTGTGCAGTCTCCTACAAATTTCAAACACAAAGTTTGAACCATCACTTTTTTTCTTCATTATTTGCTATAAAGACCCACAGTGGCACCTCACAGAAGAAAAAGGAGAAAACGGCAGTCCAACAAACCAAGAGAGATCAGCTGAAAAGACTTCACAGGGCTCAGGTATGCCACACACAAACACATTTATACAACTAAATGAGTCGCCGTAGAATGCTATTGTATTAAAATAAATGCAATTAATAAATATCAAGCATAACACTTATGTTTGCATTTTTAGAAGGATTTTAAAAATGTATTTATAAACTACTTCTCTTTGAGGGTGTTTTCAGAGGGAGGTTTTGTCAGATTTATCCTCTTTTTGGGGACATTTTCCCATAAATTTGACTACAAAATATGGCTACATACATATGAACTGCATATATTCCAGTTATTCAAGGTATATTCAGGTTGTCTGGCATGATTGGCAGGTAATCCAAAGACAGCTGGAGGAAGTTGAAGAGAAGCAGAGAGCTCTGGAGGAGAAAGGTGTGGCTCTGGAGAAGGTCCTCCGAGGAGAAACTGGTATGGCATATTCTAACACAGTCACACATTATTACATCTGGAAATATATTATTTAAAGTGCCTCATTATCAGTCCCATTGTCCTTACATGTCCCCCGTCTCCACCCACTCACTCTGTGATGGTGATATGATTATTTAAAGGGGTGTTATGACACTTAAGACTTTCATTTCGCTTGCTGACAGCTATACAAATGAAGCGCGCAATGCCGTCAGCCTATCAAGCATGCAGACTTGAGAAATATTTTGCAGTCGCGAACAAGATTTCACAACCTTATTTCCATACACTTGTACTTGAATTCATTATTATGTTATTATATACTCTACTGGTTTTGTTTTACCATCTTTATTTCATCTGTCACACAGGAAGTCAGCAGGGAGTGACTTCAAAGGGCGTCTTTGTGTGGACTTCCTGTTTCTCTTCTTAGATTGATAATGACAAACTAAGACTTACAGACAAGATATTTCTTTCTTTCTTTCTTTCTTTCTTTTTTGAACCACTTCACAACATTAATACTACGTGAAGACCAACTCCGGATCTATACGGCATGAACACAAAGACAACCCGCAAATAAACTGCTGTCTTATTGTTTGACTTTTTTTAGAGGGGGAAAATTAGAGATTCAAATAATAGTGATTTGCATTCAAACTAAATGGCCATTTAGAATCAAAATTATATTGAAATGACTGCAGAGGTAATGGGTTCTGTAAATAGGCAGAGAAAGGGAAAAGTGCCTCCAAAATGAGCTGAAAATGTGATGTTTCATTATTTTGCTGAATGTTGATCTACGTGGGGATTATTAAAGGCAACAAGTCGTTCCGATGAAAAAAGCCAAATCGCAGCAGCCTTTTAACATACTGCATAATGAGTTTATAATCATATTTTGAAAGCTCTAAGCTCTAATTATAAGGACTGTAAATTGAATTTTAACATCTCCTAGAAATCCATTTCTCCCGCTTCCTCATAGAAATTCCTCCTAAAACCTAGACAGGCATTGTTACATATTAAGAAACCGAATGAAACTACTAGGAAATGCAGAGACGGAAGTTTACTCCTAGATCTATAGTTGAAGGTTTCCATAGTATTAATGCATAAAGAAAGCAAATCTTTTGCTTTAAGTGTGTCATGGGACATCTTATTCCTGGCCTTGTTTTGTCGAAGTACCCCGTCTTTCTCTTCCACAATGCTACAAGGATGCAGGCGGTATAGAAGACGTCCCTTATGTGAAGTGGACAGCAAGGTCTTCTATCAACAGGCTTCATTGAGGGCAGCAGAATTCTATTAATAAATGCATGGGGGCGAATCTTTTGTGACGGTGCACTGTGACCTGCCACAATCCATTGTTCGGCATGTTTACGTGTCTTTGTCGGGATAATTGTGTTAAGATGAGGGGCTGTGGGGTGTGCATTTTTTGATGAATAGGTTCTTTGTTAACTGACATTTGCGGCCTCCAAATGGATGGAGACTGGAAGCATGTAGTAAACAATGCTCTGAAACTGTCAGTGTGGGAGACTAACATATGAGACAATTAGCTAAATAATAGTAGTATTCACAAGTATTTAATATGGTTCTAAAATTGTTATTTTAAAGATTTGATGAGCATACATGAAGTTTTCACAGTCACAGAAATATTTTAAAACACTGTTTTCCATGCCTAAAGAAATCATGAAATATTCAAATATAAATATATACATTTTTTTTAAGTAATGCAAGCACAAATATTTAGAATTTATAGAAATTGCTTTTTGCAAGGACAGTCTCCATTAATTTTCTGTTATATTTATCTTTATTTTATTTTAAAATATTTTTTTATTTTTTTTTTTTTATTATTATTATTTTGAATATTATAATATATTTTATAAATAATAATAAAATAAAAAAATACAAAAATAAATACAAATATTTTAATGTGTGTATATACACACAATGTTGGGGAAAGTTACTTTTAAAAGTAATGCATTACAATATTGCGTTACTCCCTAAAAAAGTAACTGGCAAATGTAAAGGCCTTTTCACACCAAAAGTGAAATGAATAAGCCTCAGGCTGAAGGAAATGCAAATTCACGCCTGTACAGTGGAAGGTGCAGCTCAAACAAGTCTTTCAGCTGTGCTGCCATTTTGGATTGCGGAAGAACAGAACGCAGGAGAAGTAGTAAATGAGTAAATGTATGAGTAAATGAACACTGTTGCCGCGGGTTGTTTTTCATGTTCGCAGGTTGAAACGAAACCCCAAATAACATGATATTTAACCCTTGGAATGCGAATTTTACCAGGGGAACCCGCCAAAAGCGCAGATTTTACCCCTCGGAACACTATTTTTACCGAGGGACCCCCTGAAAACGCGATTGGGCTAGTTTTGAGTAGCAATTGGGCGGGTTTTGTTGTGAAAACCTGGCAACCCTGCTAGAACTAGTCTAGAATAACCATCATGTTCACACAGCACACATAACGCCTCTGTACTTCCGATTTCTCTCAACATGGGGACAGGAGAGCTGTCAGTTAATAAATGGGAAAACAAAGTAACTTGCATTACTTATTTGAAAAAGTAACTCGGATATTTTGATGTAAATTTAAAAGTAATGTGTTACTTGACAAAAGTAATCTGATTACGTTACTTACGTTACTTGTAATGCGTTACCCCTAACACTATGTGTATGTATGTATGTTCAAAATTCTAATTGTGTTAAAATTTGACAACATCACAGGACTGAGTAGTATTAGTCGTGTTATAGCAGATGCTAATGTTCAGTAAATTTTGTCTGTTATCTCATGTTCACAGGCGACGACTCCACAGATGAGACCGCGTTACTACAAACCTGGTTCAAACTGGTCCTGGAGAAGAACAAACTGTCCAGATATGAGGCTGAACTCATGATCTTGTAAGTATTGTGACTCTTATAGATGTTTATCAAGGTTTCTGTACATCTCCTATACATGCTCTTGTCCTTAGTGCTCAAGAACTGGAGTTGGAGGACACTCAAAGTCGGCTACAGCAAGACATGAGACGGCGAATGGACACTGAAGGTGGGATTGTTATGATACATACAGTACACTATAGGTCAAAAGTTTGGAATAATTAAGATTTTTTAATGTTTTTGAAAGAACTCTCTTATGCTCACCAAGGCTGTGATGAATAATATAGTAAAAACAGAAATGTTGTGAAATATTACAATTTAAAATGAATATTATTTTTAAAATATTATAAAAATGTAATTTATTTATGTGATAGCAAAGCATCATTACTCCAGTCTTCAGTGTCACATGATCCTTCAGAAATCATTCTAATATGCTGATTTGCTGCTCAATTATTATTTATGATAAATCATTATCAGTGTTATCAGTGTTGAAAACATGTTTTTGCTGCTTAATATTTTTGTGGAAACCGTGCTATGTTTTTTTTCAGGAATCTTTAAAGGATTAGTTCACTTCAGAATTAAAATGTCCTGATAATTTACTCACCCTCATGTCATCCAAGATGTTTGTCTTTCTTTCTTCAGTCGAAAAGAAATTAAGGTTTTTGAGGAAAACATTCCAGGATTTTTCTCCATATAGTGGACTTCAACGGGGTTCAATGGGTTGAAGGTCCAAATTGCAGTTTCAATGCAGCTTCAAAGAGCTCTACTTGATCCTAGATGAGGAATAAGGGTGTTGTCTAGCAAAACAATCTGTCATTTTCTAAAAAAAATAAAAATTTATATACTTTTTAATCACAAATGCTAGTCTTGCACTGCTCTGAGATGCGCCACGCATTACGTAATCACGTTGGAAAAGTCACGCATGACGTAGGCGGAAGTACCGAGCAAGTGTTTACAAAGCGAACGTATAAAGATGGCCTTTACACACAAAAAAAAGGTAAAACAATGATGTCAGACGATTTTGAAGTTGGAGGAGAAGATGAGAGTTTTTCGCCCTACCGCGGTACTTCCGCCTACGTCACGCGTGACCTTTCCAACGTGCATGGCGCATCGCAGACCTAGTGCAAGACTTGTGGTTAAAAAGTAAATAAATATTTTTTTTTTTTTTTTTTTAGAAAAAGACAGATTGTTTCGCTAGATAACCCTTATTCCTCGGCTGGGATCATGTTAGAGCCCTTTGAAGCTGCACTGAAACTGCAATCTGGACCTTCAACCCATTGGTAACTGTTGAAGTCCACTATATGGAGAAAAATCCTGGAATGTTTTCCTCAAAAACCATATTTTCTTTTCGACTGAAGAAAGAAAGACATAAACATCTTGGCTGATATGGGGGTGAGTAAATTATCAGAAAATTTGAATTCTGAAGTGAACTAATCCTTTAAAGAATAGTTTAAAAGAACATCATTTATTTGAAATAGATATTGTCTTTGTCACTTTTGATCACTTTGTCAAGTATTCATTTATTTTTAAAAAAATACTTAACCCAAAATTATGAATGGTTGTGTATCGTAGTTTCCTCAAAAAAATATTTCATCAAAAACGTTTTTCAACAGTGATGATAATAAAAAATGTTTCTTGAGCAGCAAATCATCATATTAGAATGATTTCTGAAGGATCATGTGACACTGAAGACTGGAGTAATGATGCTGAAAATTCAGCTTTGCCATCATAGGAATAAATTATATTTTACAGTATATTCAAATAGAAAACAATTATTTTAATATGTAATAATATTTCACAATATTATTGTTTTTACTGTATTTTTGATCACATAAATGCAGCCTTGGTGAGCATAGCATTTTGAAACATATTTATATATAGTATACAGACCTGATCCGGTAACTGGAAGGTTGTCATCTTTAGATGTATTCCACATTAAATGTGAAAACATTTAGGTCTGTGGACCAACTTTTTATGTATTAGATTAGATAATTGGTTGTTAGAGTGAAAACATATTGTAAGTGGTGGCGCATTTACTTGTGAACAGGAATTGATAGCAGCAGAGGAAGGTGATAGTGTCTTCATTTGCAAGTCAATGGTTGGTCCCTCAGCCTCCGGCAAACACAAGTTTATTTTAGTTCTTCATGGTGGTGAAGCTCACTGTTTACCACTGAGACACATGCAGCGTTAAGCCACAGAACAGAGGTGTCATTGTGTAATACTTAATTATGGTTATCATGCAATATATATGATGTAATTCAAAGCGATTAAACCTTGTTACATGGTGAAAATGTTATGTGGACCATATTTTACTTGATTATTGATGATAGGCCCGTCTTTGTATTCCTCCATATCCAGACTGCGAGAAGAGTGCGAGTGAGCTGGTGGAGGAGCAGAGCCTGCTGGTGGAGATCATGAAGGTGGTGGAGAAAAGAGACAAGCTGGTGAGTCTGCTGGAGGAGCAACGGCTGAAGGAGAAGGCTGAGGACCGAGATCTGGAGAGCATGATCCTGTCCAGAGGCTATCAGTTCCACTGGACCTAAACTGACCTGCAAGAAGAGCTACTTTAGACTGAAAGAGCCTTATTTGAAGATCTTGAACAGACTGTAATACGCTTGCTTAATCAAACCCAACGTAATGCTGCCTTTTGTGTTCTTGAAAAGAAATAAACCAAAAACCAAACACGTGCCTCTTTACTAACTGAAAATATTTCCAAACACAAAGTTGCACAGCCACAGAGGTGAGGACTGACTACACATTTTATTCACACTGGTGCAATGGTATTTTATAAAGTTAAAGCAGTTTTTTTGTTTTGGATTTGTTTGATTTATCTTCTTGTTTTGTTAAAATTCTTAATGAATGTTTGTTCTGTTCTTCAGTGAATTTTCCAATTGAGGCCAAAGTTTAATGGCAGTGATAAAGTGTGTCTGTTGAGTTCCTTGAAATGAACAGGATATCTTAAGTGACCTTAAATTGCAACTATTTCTAAAGTAAAACCCAATATCATTGTTTCAAGAATCAAGAAGTGCTTAAGAAAATGTACAAAGGGCTCTGGTTTTATTCTTGTCTCTGTTGCCTTGTGTAATTTATTTAATAAATGTAAAAACAATGAGTGGACTCTGCTTTCCTCTTAAAAAAACCCCCCTGAAAACTAACACTAAAAACATTTGTAAGAATATTTAAGTTTCTGAAAAAACTTATAAAATATTAACTGGAAAAAAATATATTTTCAAATGCTTGTTTTCTGAAAAATTGTTTATAAAATACATATGTGTGTGTTTGTGTGTGTCATATACGGTAATACGATATATATCACGATAATAAATATGCACGATATTGTTATCGTGGGCACTTCAAAATACCGTGAATAATTATTACGAATTATTCAGATTCATAGAATGCATTTTAAGAATACTTTACCTATCAGCCATTTAAAATGCACAACACTGCTATATGCTGCATCAAAGAGGCCACACTGATGTAAACAAACCCAATGTGCATGAGCAGCATGGTGGAAGGAGTGAAGGAGACGCACTTTCACTCTCTGACAGCAGATGGCGCTGATGGAACAGCAGAAATGCAGCGGTTACCCTGGTAACCCCGTAAACAAAGCAGCTGCGCTACAGCTAGTATTTTAATGTTTTCATGTTTAATAGTGGAATTCCTGGTGAAAAACTACAATACCCATGATTCTGCAGAGAATCTCCACCAATCAGAGAACCAAGACAAGCAAATTGCACCAAAAGAACTCTTTAGCGCTTGCCCACTCCCATGAAGCATTGCAAATGGCGTAAATGAGTCAAAATACTTAAATATTTATATATGCATATTTTTCTATAAATGTAAGATATTTTGTTTCTGTATACATAATAAACATCAATAGTTTTATATTTATCCATTGTTTTAATTTCGTTTGTCATTCGCAATGCTTCATGGGATTGTAGTTCTTTCCCTCATTAAAGCCATTAAAGGGTTAGTTCACCCAAAAATGAAAATAATGTCATTTATTACTCACTCTCATGTCGTTCTACTTCGGAACACAAATTAAGTTATTTTTGATGAAATCTTTTGTTTCGAATTAGTGATTCGGATCGCGTGTCAAAATGCCAAACTGCTGAAATCACGTGACTCTGGCGCTCCGAATCACTGATTCGAAAGATTTGAAGCAGTGTTTTGAAATCGGCCATCACTAAATATAGTTGAAAAGTCGTTATTTAATGTTTTAAACAGCCAATCAGATTTTTATATTCGCTATCGTGTTCATCACAGCACCAAATACGTAAAGACACAAGGCTATTTATTTTCAAACTTAAACATTTTTATATTTTAATCTGGACTACAACATGCCCTAGATATTGTTTTAATATGTTCTGATTCTTTATTGTTTAGTCACACTTTATAAAGCTCCATTATTTAACATTAGCTAGTTAATTCATTAGTTAACATAAACTGACAATGAAAAATACTTCTAAAGCATTTATTAATCTTAATTTCAAAAGTCGTAACTGTATTATTTAATGGACCTGAGCTAACATAACAGTTGTGTTTTTAACTAACTTTAATAAAGAATAATAACTTCTGTAACAAATATAGGCCTAGCTTTAATGTTTAACTAATGAGACCTTATTGTAAAGTGATACCTATTGTTCTTTGTAATTCTTTTGCACTTTAATCTGTTTGAAACATTTGTTTACTTTAGCCTATACATTTTTGTGTATTGCTTTTTAAATTTTAGGTTTATTATTTTTCATAGGCCTATGCTTATTTTCATACAATTAGATATTAAATAATATAAAAAATAATTTAAAATGCTTACTTTCTATGCGTTTAGACATAAAATATGGATATTTGAAAAACATAGGAATCTTACATTTTTCAACATTTAATTAAATAGTATTTAAAAAGCTCGTTAAATCTGGCAAAATCAGTGATTTTTATTTCATTATTTTTCATTAGGCTATATGTTTATTTGCTTGTATATGGATTGTTTTACATTGGCGCTTCATAGCTCAAGGCAGGAATAATAACATAGCAGTCATTCATTGTATGATATGGCAGCTTACTACGAATAACTTTCTTAACAGTCTCCCTTAGGAAAGAGGGAGGGATCAAAAGGATAAGGGAAGCTCGTTTTAGAAGGCTGGGCAAATAGCTGGAATTCCGTTTCCGTTCCTGTTCCTGGGATTTTACTCACTCCCTCAGCGGGGGAAATCACATTTTATTTATACTTTTCTGACCCTGACTGTAACCGATGGCTTCTTCCCCGCAGAAATCTCCGTCTTCTCCCAAGTCGCCAACTCCAAAGTCTCCGTCCTCCAGAAAGAAAGATGACTCATTTCTGGGAAAACTTGGTGGGACTCTGGCCAGGAGAAAAAAGGCGAAAGAAGGTAGCGGTTGAGCTTAAAATGCCTATTTTGCAAGGAGTAACGTAATGTTTGGCGCGTTTTAAATAGTAAACAGCAGCTCTAGTCATGACAGTTTTGGTTGAAAGTGTTAGCCTGCTACATAACTTCAGAAGTCTGAATAATTCCCTCCTCCAACGGGATGAGCGTTTGTTAACACTGTCAACATCTCTGTTTCTTGTATATATTTTAAAAACCTCAAAAGAAACGACAACGGGGTGTGTTTAAAGTAGCGAGAAATATAATGTTTACACTCCAAAGTTTGTGCCGCTATCTAACGAAGTAGCGGACGAATCGCTCTTTTGATTCGGATCTTTTCAATGAATCATTTTACAAAAGCGCTCTGAAACTGCCCATGCGCATCTCTAACTCAGTTTAATCGAATCATTGAATCGAGAACCGTCTCTTTTGAACATGTCTTGCTCGTAGTGGTCCCAAAACCGATGAGTAAATTGATTTGACACATTGGGGCGAAAATTAAGTTATTTTAGAAAGGCAAATAGCAGCATGTTAGAAATAAAAAAAAAAAGTAAATATGTGTATAATCTTATTTGGATTATGCAACAGAGTGCAACCGTCGGCTTGCATACGTAAAAATCGGATTTATTTTCTCTATAGAGAAATTGAATTATAAACCGTCAAAGACAGACCTATACTGTGAGCTATGAAGCTGTTGATCGATGGTACTGTATATGCCTCTGTTGAAGCCATCAGCCCGCATTATTCAACTTATTTTTTTAAATAATCATGTTTAATAGTGGAATTCCTGGTGAAAAACTACAATACCCATGATTCTGCAGAGAATCTCCACCAATCAGAGAACCAAGACAAGCAAATTGCACCAAAAGAACTCTTTAGTACTTGCCCACTCCCATGAAGCATTGCAAATGGCATTTCCCTATACGCTGTCAAAATACTTTATATATATATATATATATATATATATATATATATATATATATATATATAAATATTTTATATATATAATTTATCCATTGTTTTTTTCGTTTGTCATTTGCAATGCTTCATGGGATTGTAGTTCTTTCCCTCATTAAAGCCGTTAAGTACACAGTTTGGTACTTTTGTCTTTTTGTCCGAAATTAAAAAAAAAAAAAATCTTTTGCTTTTTTATTGTAATTCACCTCGTAGCTGTTTGGTTTGTGGCTTATAACTGTTTAATGAAGACTTTTTAAAAACCCTTATAGGAAAACTACTTCCTGAACCAAGGACACTGAAAAAGTGGGCGGAGTTGCACTCTACTTTGCTCAAAAATGCATTGATGCCATAGCAGTTCAGTTAAGATTTTACCAATAGTTATTCAGAGATTTATTAGTGATATTCTTTGCTCCATTTTGGCAAGTAGCATTTTAAAGCATGTACCCTGGAGGCATGATTATAAAAAACCTTTTAAAGTATTCAACCACACCTGAAAATGACTGAGTCATCGAATCATTCAGACAAAAACTTCTAAACTACACTTTTGAGTAGCAATAATCAGGCTTTTTATAGTCTAGAAATCACGTTGGCACATTATAAAGAGTTCTTAAGCTCTGTCTTCAGCTAACACCCAGCTTTGGCAGTGTTTTTCTAACCATGTAAGGTATTCTGTCTGGACGAGGCTTGAGATTGTTATTGTACAGGAATGAGAACAGAGTCATCTCATCCTTAAGACAAGAACAGCTGCGAAAACTAGACCGCAATATCCAATAATAATCCTGACAACTTATGATGATCCACATCCTTAACAAATAAAAATATATTAGTCTTGTTGTCCTCTTATCCAGTAAGTAAATTAGGCTGTGTACCGCTGCCCATTACATTGAAGTGTTTCTTCTGGGTTTGCACGATTCCCAGAGTGCACTTCTGTAATGATTGCGCGGCATCCATCAGCACTTGCAAGGCCGATTGAGAGGAAAAAGCAGCTGAGCCTTTGGATTCTCTGACTGCCTATTTCTCCATCTCTTATTCACCCACATACAGGACGAGAACTGTGATCTGGATGGGTAATTGATGTATGATTTGATTTGATGAGGACTATTTTGCAAGATGCAGTGCATTTGATGTTTATTGCTTTAGTTACACAATTGAAAATATGAATTACACGCGATAACTACTACAACTTAAAGGGATAGTTCACCAAAAAATGAAAATTCTGTCATCATTTACTCACCCTCAAGTTGTTCCAAACCTGTATATATTTCTTTGTTCTGTTGTACACAAAGGAAGATATTTGGAAGAATGTAATCAATGGGGGCGAGATCTGCTTGGTTACAAACATTCTTCCAAATATCTTCCTTTGTGTACAACAGAACAAAGAAATATATACAGGTTTTGAACAACTTGAGTAAATTATGACAATTTTTAGGTGAACTATTCCTTTTAAACAGTTGGTGAAAAAAAAAAATGTAAACATTATTTAGTCACCTTCATGTCACTCCAAACCCTTATAATGACAGTTTAAGCTTCAAAAAGTACAAAAAAGCACCATAAATGAGAGACCTTCTGGTGGAGTTCTAGTTAATGACTGATATTTCTGAAGAAATTGTGGTGCTTATTGTTAAGCAGCCACCCAGTCACCCATGTTAACCTCAATGCTCACCACAATACAAGATACATGACATCTTTGTCGTGCCGTTGGATTGTACCCCCGCATCAGCGAGAAGAAGCAGCAGGAGAGCAGCTGTGCGTGAGGTCGAGAGGGTGTTGATTAATAGGATATCGTCCTCCATGGGAGGCCTCTGGAATCCAGCACAGGATGTTCGCATCCCCATAATCAGTGCTGTAGACAGTGATGCATGCTGGGTTGCTGTAGGAGTGAAGAGCGGGAGTCTTGGGTTTTTCTCAGAAGATGTTGAGAATTTAGACATTTTCCTAAAGTCTTATAAATATATGATGCGATTAATTCAAAAGGCATGTGATTAATTCAAAATCCTTAATGCATTAAAATAATTTAACGCAAATAAATTACGGAAGCATGCAAAATTGCTTCATTAGCATAATTTACATCACACAGTTTACGTCTTGGGAGTAGGGAGTTTATCACACTGCACTCGCACCTGTAACCCTAGTAGGCAGAAATTACTATTCTAACCCCTTAACCCGATTTCGCTTCTCTGTTTGCGATCAGATCATTTTATATCATTTGGTTATTGGGTGTCCTTTGGGAGTCTCCAAAGGGCTTTTCACACTTGAAATAGTTAGCCCTGGGTCATTCTAAACCCCGGGTAAATGGAATCCTGGGTTATCTTTATTCATCTTCTTCACACTGCTCATACTATACCCAGGGTTAACAGTAAATCCTGGGTATTCATAAGCTGTTTATATAAAGGCTCTAGCATTGCGCGTCCTCATTGCTGACTGTAATATCCAGTTTTTTTCTGAGTGAACTTTTCGAATTATAAAGGTAAGAATGACGGTCTCTTCTTCACTCCAGTTGTCGCGTTTTCCATCGCCGTTTGACATTTTTCCTATCATACGCAGAAACGACTGTTTATATACATCGCGCGGTGTTTCCATGACTGCCCAAGTGGCGGTTGGCGGTTGCTAAGCATCTAGTTGTAATATTCTAACACCGCATCATTTCACACTGTACAAGTTTGGCACCGCAATGCGCAGTTAACACGAGCCCGGAGCAGGGTTTCAAAACCCCGGGTGAGTGTGAAACGCTCCTTTACCCGGTGTTAAAAGCGGTGTTTAGAATGACGATAAAGAAGGGTTAAGCGCAGTGTGAAAAGCCCTCAAAAGTGTCCTTTTTTGGAAAGACAGATAAATGTACTTTGAAAAAAGCTTGCAGAAAATAAAGCTTGGTGAGAATTATCCTTCAATCTGATAGTTTACTTTGCTGGATATGGCAAATGATGACAAAATAAACGCATTAAGATAAATGATGAATTATTAATTTCACGATAAGTATGCGATTAATCATACAAAAGGGTGTGATTAATCACGATTAATCATTTTAATCTATTGACAGCCCTAGATTTTTTACATTTTCATCTGAAAATGAGCCGTGATGATGGAGTGTTGTGGGTGGTCGCCAGGGTGTTGCTAAGCGGTTGCTAATATGTTTTTGGTCATTGCTAGATGGTTGCTTACTGAAAACTTATCCTGATGTCTCTGGTGGCTAAATATTATTGTTCATAGCACAAACAATAATATTTAATTGTTTAATATTTTATTTAATATTTAATTAATTAATATTTTATTAAATATTTAATTTTAAAAGTTTAATATTTACTATTATGAATATAATATACATTACCATTTAAAAGTTTAGGGTCGTTTAGGTATTTTATTTTATTTTTTTTTTATGTTTTTGAAAAGTCTCTTATGCTCACCAGTTTATTTGATCAAAATTATAGTAAAAACAGTAATACTCTGAAATATTATTACAATTTAAAATACATTTTTAAATTTGAATATATTTCAAAATGTAATTTATTCCTGTGATGAAAAGCTGAATTTTTCAGCATCATTACTCCAGTTTTCAGTGTCACGTGATCCTTCAGAAATTATTCTAATATGCTGATTTGCTGCTTAAAAACATTTCTTATTATTATCAATGTTGAAAACAGTTGTGCTGCTTAATATTTTTTTTATATAGAAAGAATGGAAAGTTCAGAATAGAATAGAAAGTTAAAAAAAACAACATTTATTTGAAATTATATAACAGCAATAACACAAGCAATAAATCACCCAATTTCTTTTCTATCTTTTTTTGGCCACTGTATTCAGAAATAATTTGTTACCTCTCACCCAATGTGTCCTGTATCCTATAGTATCGGAGCTGCAGGAGGAGGGGATGAACGCCATTAATCTCCCCCTGAGTCCCACACCTTTTGAGCTTCATCCTGAGGACATCATGCTAGGTACTGAACCCGTAGCCTGATTATTCAATTGATGCTCTTTCAGGTTAATAATAAGCCCTTACACCTTCCTCTCCTCTTTTTTCCCCACTTCCTGTCTTGTCTCTTTCTCTCACAGAGGAAAATGAAGTCCGCACTATGGTGGACCCAAACTCGAAAAATGACCGAAAACTCCAGGAACTCATGAAGGTTTGTGTTTAAAGCCGAAATGTCCATTCAGTCATCATTTATTCACCCTCATGTCATTCCAAATCCATACACCTATGATTATGCCTAAATTAGGTGCTCATTGACTGGATTAACGATGTTCTGGTTGGGGAAAGGATCATTGTGAAGGACCTGGCTGAAGATCTCTATGATGGACAGGTTCTCCAGAAGCTCTTTGGTACAAAATGTTACTATATGGCTTCTTCTGATTGGTTAGACAGAGTTTTATTTGACTAAACAACCAAGCAAGTTCTACCTGGACTCTTTGAGATCTTTTCCACATCCTTGTGTTTCTGTCCTCTAGAAAAGCTTGAAGGTGAGAAGCTGAATGTTGCGGAGGTGACTCAATCTGAGATTGCCCAGAAGCAGAAGCTGCAGACGGTTCTGGAGAGAATCAATGACGCACTGAAGGTCTCCACCAGGAGCATCAAGTGGAACGTCGACTGTAGGTCCCAAGAGCTTCAACACTATTTGTTCAAATGATCCTAAATAAGACAAGACAAGTGTTATGTGATGTTAAATATGGACTTGTCTTAAAGTGTCCACTTAGACAAGCTGTGGTGCACAAAATGGCTTTACAACAAAGTCAGTTTAAAGCGCTATTGATGGGTGTTTCTCATAGTTTTGAGTTTCAAAGGCTTGGAAAACACTTTAGGTGATGTAACAGTGTCTTTTAGTGGATTTCAATCACTCTACTTATGTGGAAGAGACACTAAAGAGATTGCAGGTCATTTAATGAGGCAGAAAGATTTATGCGCTATTGATTTTCGTATTAAATGGAGGCCAACATCAATCCTGTGTCCTTACGTAACAATTCACAGATCTGAAACTGCTACTTAGCTTGTCTCGTGCCAATACTGGTTTTAATGCACTCAAATGAAACCAGGGAATGTTAAGATTTAAAGTCGGCATGAAATGGAAGTTGTGATAGAAATTTCTTCTCTATTGTGATGTATATCCGAGTGAAATGGCTAAAATGTAGTAAAAATGTATGGCGGGAGTTGATTTTGTCCATCGGGAATTGGTTGGATGGTTGTGGTTTGCTATTGGTCGATCTCATGTGAGTGACAGGTTGCTCCGCCTTTGCGCCAGTAAACTCGTCATCAGAGAATTGCTTTTGAATTGATTAAAGATTACAAGGGCACACAAATTTTAAGAAAATGATGTGCACGGATAAATAATTTATAATTAACACTGCAATATTCCATAAAAAAAATAAGAATTATCGGTTGTTTTCATGGTGACTTTTTCCTTTTTTTACACCATTTGCTAGCGGTTCACGCTAAGAGCATTGTGGCCATCCTTCACCTGCTGGTGGCGCTTTCACAGCACTTCAGAGCCCCCATTCGCCTCCCTGACCATGTGTCCATTCAGGTGGTTGTGGTCCAGGTATGTAGACTCTGTTTTAGACTGTGATGCTAACTGCTAATAAATCTTTGTTGTTGTAATGCTAGAAGTAGACTGTTTTGTTTGCATTTAAAACACTCTCTGATAAACTTGTCATACAAATTCTTCTCACAAATCTCCACAAAATCAAATAAAAGGTCAATTTGTTGTTTTTGACCTACCAGTTTTTGTCAACATGTACAGTATTTTAGGAAAGAAAGCAAGTCAGAATAGAAAATACAGATAAAAAGCTAATTAGCGTTACTTTCTTCTGTATTTTGTCTTGATGTTTTTTTATATTTTCTTGCTTTTCTTCAATGATAAATTAATACTAATGATACTATAATAGTGAATATCTTCTTGCAGTCGTTTGATACCGAGTCAAATATGGATAGTTATAGTCAATTATCCTTAATATCTAAAGATAATTAGCCTCAGTAACTAATGCTAGCTTGCTGATGTTGATGCTATCGTTTTTATTTTCTCTTTTGTTTTGCTTTCTGTATTGTCTTCCTTTTGATCAAATACAGATGATTGCAGTCCTCAAAGTTTCTATAGTCAATGAAAAATTGGAAATATCAGGAAATGTAAACTTTTAAACCTGGAAAAATCTGTTAAGCTTAGTAGAAGATATATATATATATATATATATATATATATATATATATATATATATATATATATATATATATATATATATATATATATATATATACATGCATGCATATATATATATATATATATATATATATATATATATATGTGTGTGTGTGTGTGTGTGTGTGTGTGTATGTATATATGTGTAATTAAATATAATATTTAAGATAAATCTTACTCTATAAATATGTGTATATTCAAAATTTAATTTAATGATTTATGTAATTGCAGTTGCTCTTTGAAGAACATAAATCACTGTCTATAAAATTATTCTTAAGAATCATATCATTATACAATAATCACAACTGGGGAACATGGGAAAAAATGTGAGAATCCTAAAAGCAGTTTCCTTTTTTTATTTTTTTTTTTTATTTTTTATTTTATAGTTCATGTAGTAGATTGTGGTCTCAAATTCCATCGTCTTGTATTTCTCCCGTTATGCCTGACTAGAGAAACTCATTGTTTTACCATAACAGATATTTTGATATCAAACGATAGTGGTTTCTTAAGTCTTCTAGAGAATTCTGACTCTTGTTAATATCCAATATGTTCCTTTTTCCTTGCTCTTAGAAACGAGAGGGCATTCTCCAATCCCGTCAGGTTATGGAGGAGATCACTGGCAACACCGAGTACGTCAATTCTGCATCCCTAATTTCCAAATGTCACCCCCATGTGTTCATAAATGTGCCAATATCAGAGTTTAATAATCTTTTGCATCTTTTGCACCTTTCATATGTTTCAATCATTGTGCAGTAGATTACTGATTACAAGATGGTGTCTGGATTAGCTATGGCACTGTTTTGTCACCCTTTGTGTGGACACACAGACACACACACACACACACACACACATATGTGCACAGCTGACTGTAGAGCGGTCCAGCAGGCACCTGGCAGCTGGGGAGATAAGTGTGTGTTTTTGCACGTGTATGTGTGTGTTTGTGGAATACTTCCTGAGGCTGTTATCACACACACAGTAGCTGCTGCTGCCCAGGCTGATGGCTGGCAGGAGTGATTAGAGAGTGAGGAGGAGGGGGCCTCATGGGGAGAAAGCCCTGTCCAGGGCTGTCCCAGACTTGCCTGATCAATTTGATCACCCTTCCACATGCCCAAATAGCAGCTGAATTTTTTTGCCTGGCTTTCAGTGACCGTAGCATTACGAAAGATAAATTACTTCTCATGCTGTACAGGAGATGAATGAAATGCATAACATGCAGTAATGCGCTGATATTAAAATTCTTCGATACTGATAAGCCAATATTTTTTTTTTCCTGTTATGACCTATGCCCAACAAATGTTCAATATTAATTGTCTAAATAAATGTTAAAAAGCTAAAACTAAAATCAATCATTTTAAATGCTCCAAATCATCACTACATTATAATGTACAGTATGAAAATTGGCTATTCATTTTGAGATTGGCTAAAGATTTCATTAAACTGTGTTATTAAATCAGTATTTTTAAAGATTAACTTTAAATGGGCATTTAATGATTGCAAAGAGGAAATGAGCATGAATATTTAAATATCCAATAACAGTCAATACCGATAAATAAATAAAAAAACTCTAATATCGGCCATAGACTGCTATGTTACCTATATATATAAATTGCCCATAGAGTAGCTGTAATTAACATGTGATGAATTTCTAACAACATACTTGTATATGTTCAAAAGTTCAGTCATAATTTAATAGAATTTAATTAACATAATTTAATTCCTTTATGTTCATAGGGCATTATCTGGCAGGCATGGTAAGTATTATTAAAATTTCCATCATTTATATGTTATATACACTACTGTTCAAAAGTTTGGGGTCAGTAAGATTTAAAAAAAAAAAATTAATCAATAGTTCAATAGTTGACTGTAAAAACATTTATAATGTTTCAAAAGATTTTTGTTTCATATAAATGCAGGACAACTGTTTTCAACATTGATAATAATCAGAAATGTTTCTTGAGCAGCATATTAGAATGATTTCTGAAGGATCATGTGACACTGAAGACTGAAAATTCAGCTTTGCATCACAAAGCTTTTTAAAATGCATTCATATAGAAAACAGTTATTTTAAATTGTAAAAATGTGACTAATTTTTGATAAATAAATGCAGCCTTGGTACACTTAAGAGACTTATGAGAGAAACATATGATCTTACCAAACCCAAACTTTTGAATGATAGTTTAAAAGTTGCAGTCGTTTTTTAATACATGGATGTATTCTTTCATGCAGAGCGTGATGCTTTTGATACCTTGTTTGATCATGCTCCTGACAAGCTGAATGTAGTGAAGAAGGTATGAAAGAGCACAAATATTAGCCGAATTGACATCCTAAGACAAACCTGACCACATATGCATCTGTTTTCCACAGACTCTAATCACCTTCGTCAACAAACACCTGAATAAACTGAACTTGGAGGTTGCTGAACTGGATACACAGGTAACTAACACATGGATCAACACAATAAATATACTGTGACTGTGGTAAATGAAAGCGCTAAGCCATGAGAAATAAACTGTTAGTGATTTTATAAAATGGTATCAGCCACAATATGATGAAAGGGTATTTGTTCAATAAATTAAGTAAAATTACATCATTTATTTTTGTTCATGTCACATGCCACAGTCCGTTTGTCTGTGCCAGTCGATCTTTTACATTAAATTACAATGGGAACTGAAGCATTCAATCTTCAAAACAGACACAAAAGCACCATAAAAATAGAATTTAAAGTCATTTGATTTGTACTCTATATTTTAAGTTTTCTGAAGCCATATGATAGCTTTATGTCAGAAATGTACTGGAATTTAAGTCGCTATTCTTCACTAAATAAAGTAGTTCATTAGCTTATCTGTAGGCTGTTTACAGTTACCAAATATTATTCAACTAATAACATTAATTTTACAACATTAGATGTAACATAAAACACTAATGTACATAACTGATTAGAAAAAACTAAGAAGAAACATCGTTATTTCAACGAAAATACATCCAATGTGAAGTATCACGCAGGGAATTCTGGGAATGTCAATTTACGTTTTTTTTTTACTGTAAATTATACAATGACTTGTTCTTTTTCACTTCCAAAAACTGTAAATTTAACAGTATTTTACTATAAAATTACATTAAATGTACAGTTAGATCTATTAAAGTTATTCACCGTATATATATATATATATAGTACAGAAAAATTTTTCACCGTTGCATTTTTACAGTCTTTTACCATTAAAATCACAATAATTTTTTACAGTGAAGCTTTCAATCTTCAAAACGAACACAAAAGCACCATAAAAATAGAATTTAAAGTAGCTCATTCCATTTGTACTCTATATTTCAAGTTTTCTGAACCCATATGTGTCAGAAATATACTGGAATTTAAGTCGCTATTCTTCTCTAAATAAAGTAGTTCATTAGCTTATCTGTAGGCTGTTTACGGTTGCCAAATATTAATCAACTAATAAGATGCTAAATAATTGGCAGGTTAATATAAAATTCAATCATATTTATAAGTGTGTGTATACACTATTCAAAGGTTTGGGGTCAGTACGATTTTTTTTTTTTTTTTTTTTTATGTTTTTGAAAGAAGTCTCTTATGCTCACCAAGGCAGCATTTATTAAATCAAAAGTACAGTTAGAACAGTAAAATTGTGAAATATTATTACAATTTAAAATAAATGTATTCTTTTTTCGTATAGTTTAAAATGTAATTTATTACATAATTTATCACGCAAAGCTGAATTTTCAGCATCATTACTCCAGTCTTCAGTGTCACATGATCCTTCAGAAATCATTCTAATATGCTGATTTGCTGCTCAAGAAACATTTATTATATTATTATTATTATTATTATCATCAGTGTTGAAAACAGTTGTGCTGCTTAATATTTTTGTGGAAACTGATACTTTTTTCAGGATTCTTTGATGAATATAAATTGATTCAGTGTCACTTTTGATTAATTTAATGCATCCTTGCTGAATAAAAGTATTATTTCTGTATTATTTTATGTAAATTTGCATTTCTTGATTTGCCATCTACGACAGGATTGAGTTGTTCTGACTGAGATGTGTTTGTAGTTTGCAGATGGTGTGTATCTGGTCTTGCTGATGGGACTTCTGGAAGGATACTTCGTCCCCCTCTACAACTTCTTCCTGACCCCTGAGAATTTTGACCAAAAGGTATAAATTATGAGTGCATCTGCGGTTAGCGTGCTTCAGTGTGGAAAGCCATCCTGGTGTGCTGTGTTGAGTGTCATTGAGAGGGGGTGGTGTTGACAGTCAGCCCAAAGTACAGGCTGCTCACCTGGGTCACATCCAGCAGGCCCAGCTCGTGCCAAATGGGCATGTCGCACCAGGATGCATCTGTAATCTGCCTCTGCACAGGAAACGGATAAGTGGTGTGATGTGTGGCTCTCTTCTAATATCCAGTGCTTGTGTGTGGATTTCAGAGATAACTGCTTTAGGTCCAATCCAGTTTTGCGAAATCACCTTTTTTTTTTTTTAACGCATACCCCACTTTGTAGTTGTACTTCTTCAAGATGTCAAAATATCGTTGTTTCTTTTTTATCTGCAGGTTCATAATGTGTCTTTCTCCTTTGAGCTGATGCAGGACGGTGGCCTGGAGAGGCCCAAACCCAGGCCTGAGGGTAATTATGCCTTTGTTTTCTGCAAATCCTATCATTGTAATTGTGTGGCTGACAGGCTATTTTAAAAAGATTTGTCTTGTCAGAGCTGTTCTCTGCTACTGATGTGTTCCCAATTCTCAAATGTTGCTCTTTTAACCTGAAAGTTCATTTCTTAAATGCCTCCCATATGGAAGTTTCAGAGATAATTAAAAAATTACATTAAAAACAGGCCTTTCTTGGGTTGTGCTGTAAATGTAATTTACATAATCTTCATATAATAAATTTTATAATAATTTATAATAATTTTTTTTTGCAGTATATCTTATACATAATTCTCAGTTTTTAAATATTAATATTTACCTCTTTTAATCAAAATGAGTTTAAAAAGTTTAGTTAGTTGGTTGGTTAGTACTTTTTCCCTTCAGTTAATTAATTAGTTCTTTTCTTTCCTTGAGAATAGTTAGGTAAGAATATTTAGTTACTTAGTAATTTTCATTCAGTTAAGAATAGTTCGTACCATTTCCTTTCCTTAAAGGCACAATATGTAAGAGTTTTAGATTAAAATATCCAAAAACTACACTGTAAAAAATTATTTTCATGATTTCACAACATTTTTTTTTCTTTTGTCAAATCAACTTAAATAATTAATGTGGTTCAGATAACATAATATTTTGAGTTTCTGTTGATTAAACCAATCGCCTTCATTGTATTAACTCAAATTTTTAATTTCAATGAACTAAAAATTTTAAGGCACCGGGTAACTTTAAGTTAAACCAACAATTCTTTTTTGCAGTGCACTAAAACAGTTATATATTTTGTTGACTTGTGTACTTAAATTATCCCAAATGTTTCCAAGAATGTTTAAATTCAGAGAAATAAGCAATTTTAACCAGGACACGGGCCGTGTCCGTGCGTCGCCTATCAATGACATCATACCTGCGTTACCCTCGGTTTCCGGTTTTATTTTGTAAAAACCATGGAAACACCAAAGACACTTTAATATATTATGTGTTTATTAGACTAGGGAATAACTGTTTGGATACATTTATAGACAAACTAAAACTAATCATGTTATATAGCTCAATGCGTTTAGTCTTATTGTTTGAATCTCATTTTCTTGATTATATTAATATGATATTCTAATATCGATCTAGCTTACTGCAGTGTGCAACAAGTGTCTCACAGCATAATAAAAGTCCCGCTGCTCTCCAGCCGTGTGTCACGCTCGTCTCTCATTAGCAATCACTCCAGCGGCCTCGTTTCTGCTCGCACAACATTCAGCCCCGCTCTGCTTCATACTACAGTAACGTTAATAATCTCATCCATGAACAAGTCCTGCGGATTCTTTTCCCCTGGCTGTGAGGTGAAAATGACATCTCCCATGATTCCACGCTCAATCTCAGCATCATCAAGCTACGCCTTTGTTTTGAATAGGCGACCTCTAGTGGCGAAAAGTTACATATTGTGCCTTTAACAATAGTCAGGGTATGTTTACATGACAACGATGTACTAAAAATGGAAAAGTTTTTACTTTGGCTTTTTCGCGTACAGACGACAATGTTGTCAAAACGATCCACGTTCACACGGATCCACGAAAACGATTAAAAACGCTGCATTATGATGCCAGGCCACTAGTTGGCGATGTCACTTTGTAAAGCAAATTTATGTGCCTATAGACTGAACACAAATTCGCGTTTTTGTAGTTTACACGGAGACGATAACGGTATTGTTTTCAAAAACTTGCCCTTTGAAAACCGTTCTCAAAAGTTTGCGTTTTCAGGCCCTCAAAACACTGTTGTTGTTTATAAGTTATAATTAATAACTAACTACCTTCTTATAACAGCTAGTTTAACAAATCAGCAGTTCACAATATAAAGTAGACGGACGCTATGCCATATACAGCATCCATAATATACACATACTAAGATTATACATACTACACAAATACCACAATTATACAGCTCTCTTTATACTATTAATTTATAATATATGAAAGTAGTCTTTATACTGTGTACATCTGGTTGTGCGTTTTCGTGTGTATTTGAATGATTTTCAGGTTAAATGTGTGTCTTGGTCTGTTAGTGTTGTTTGCATTATGCCATTCAGAGTCCTTGAAGAGTCAGGTACATCATTTAACATTGCAAAAATCCATTTAATGCTTTAAATCAATTCAAACAAGTACTGGAATTAAAGAAACTATGCACTGAATGTGTGTTTTAGCTGCTCAAGGAGTTTAGCGAGACAATTGTAACTATATAAAAGCTTTTGTTCTCAAATTTCAGAGTGAGTAATTTTTTTTTGTTCCTCTGTTTTGTTCCAGACATTGTGAATTGTGACCTAAAATCGACACTTCGAGTTCTTTACAACCTTTTCACCAGGTACAGACATGTGGAATGAGTCAAAACGGTAAACACATCTATGGGATCACAGAGTTTTTATGACTATACGACTAATAATTGTGTCTAAGTATTTTTTTTTTTTTCTCGTCATCCAGATGGATGTAAAAAACACTAAAGAAAATAACACTATGCATATCAATGTTTTTTAATGAAAGCATTCCATTCCTCAGATGATACATTGAAGTCTAGCATAACTTCAGCTATTATTTGTGGAAATGCAATTAGCTGTTTAATCTGTTTGGAATGTATTCATTGTAAAGTGCCTGAACAGACGTACGAGAGAAAATATCCAGCATGCACTACACATTAATCACATAAAACACTATATTATCTTAAGTCACAGTATTTGCTTATATTTCCAAGTGGGTGTCTGGCCAAATAATTCGTTAGTTGTAATGAGTGGATGTTTCACTACGTATCTTAATTTGTCATGATTTCTGTGCTAATGTTTTTATATCTGTCCACTTGCATAGTCTATCTGCATCAACCAAAAAAACATTTTTTCCTATGCTGTTGCCACACAGATTTGGCTCAATTTGTTATTTTGAGGACTTCATAGCAATTAATTTATTTTCTTAAATCTTAAAACATGGTGTCTTGCGTCATTATTAGGGAAAATTTGTATTTAAAATGAAAAAACTGATTTAATTAGCGGTGGCGCAACTTTATGTTTGTGGAAGCTACAAGATATATACCTTGTTTGATTGATATCATTCCAGTATCATCATTTGTAAAACTCAGTGTTCATGTTTTATCTGCACCTGCAAAATGTTACAAAATCTACATTAAACGTGGATGAATCATCTACCCCATTGTGATTGTCAGATTTTATCTTTCCATTCCATTTCCTCCCTCTACCGAGCCAAAGACTGCATTCTTGAGTGCTGTACTTTAAGCCGTCTTGATAGACTTGGTTCACTTCACTCACTGGAACAGATGCTCAAAATACCGCAGGGATGACCAGCAGACATGGGCCCTCTTTGTCCTTATTTAAGTGGAAGGCTGTTTGGGGGTAATTTACTTCCATTCAAAACCATCCACCTCCACATGGGGAACCGGTGCTTGAAAAAAAACGCTTTAACATTCTTATTGGATTCTTTCAAAATGGCTGCAAATCGAAATGATGGTCTAATTTAATCTCGGCAGACTCCATATGCTACAGTCCTTGAGCACTGTAGTTTGTTTTGTGCTTTACAACCACCAATAAATATAAACATTCTAATATGGAACATTTTGAATTGAGTCACTATCTGAACAAATACTGTTGGTTAAACTGAAGAAAAATACTCTAATCTTGGGGAAGCCTCTTGTATAAAACTATTTCATTCCTCTAGTCAGAATGGATGGGTTTCCCAGAAAATGGCTTTTCTACCTGAATTCTTGTGCCTGGTTTGCTTTAGAAAATATCAGATCTTTATGTATAGTAAGATTTTGCATTTCTTAGGAAAATATGAGTGGTGCTTGTCCAGCACGACTTGCCACAACAATTCTACAGTGTTTCTATGCTGTTGCTAGTGGTTTTCTAATGGACAAAATCAAAAGAGACCCCAGCCAAGTCTGATATTCTGGCCCCCTGAAAGTGATATATGGTCCCCCAGTCAAATGTGGGAAGTCTGATCACTTGGAAAAGTAGTGTTAGCAAAATTTTGCCGACAAAGAAAGGTCCATTGTCTACTGTCGTTAGTGTAGTGTTGGTCAATGTGGTGGATTTGCGTGAAAAACCTGATGTGAAATGTGCATTGGAAATTGTTTTGCATGACATTCCTATTGAAATGACTGGATTTTGACATGAAATTTGCTGAGCGACTGCAGCCTTAATATTACACTTCTCCTACACAAACCTTGTGATTTGAGGTATAATTTACACCGATCAGGCAAAACATTATGACCACCTTCCTTATATTGTGTTGTATCCCCCTTTTGCTGCCAAAACGCCTTCTTCCATTGCTCCCTGGTCCAGTTCTGATGCTCACGTGCCCACTGTTGGCGCTTTCAGCGGTGGACAGGGGTCAGTATGGACACCCTGACTAGTCTGCGGCTATGCAGCCCCATACGCAACAAACTGCGACACACTGTGTATTCTGACACCTTTCTATCAGAACCAACATTAACTTTTTGAGCAATTTAGATCTGATCGGACCACACAGGCCAGTCTTCGCTCCCCACGTGCATCAATGAGCCTTGGCCGCCCATGACCCTGTTGCCGGTTCACCACTGTTCCTTCCTTGGACCACTTTTGATAGATACTGACCACTGCAGACCGGGAACACCCCACAAGAGCTGCAGTTTTGGAGATGCTCTGACCCAGTCGTCTAGCCATCACAATTTGGCCCTTGTCAAACTCGCTCAAATCCTTACGCTTGCCCATTTTTCCTGCTTCTAACACATCAATTTTGAGGACAAAATGTTCACTTGCTGCCTAATATATCCCACCCACTAACAGAAGAGAGAATCAGTGTCATTCACTTCACCTGTCAGTGGTCATAATGTTATGTCTGATCGGTGTATGTCTGTAGCACAAAGGGAAACTTGTTACAATACATTTCCTTTGTTTTAAAATTGTCTTCCATAATGAAGATACAACAGATAGACTGAGAAAATATAATAAAATTCACTATACATAGCTCGGTTTGTTTTAAATATTGGAAAAGAACATTACAAATGAAACATATTATGCAATTTTCACATATTTTGACTTCCTGTTATCCCAAAAGCAGATGATTAGTGTAGTCTAAGGGGGAAATTACAAAAAGGACACCTGGGTAATTGACTGACCTGTGCGTAATGTCCTGAATTGCAGTGCTGCCTCCATTAGGTTGCAATTATTTTGCTCTTCATAACATTTGTTCTCTCTCTTAAATGTTTGCCTCTCTCTCGCCATCTTTCTCACCTTTTTTGTTCTGATGGTTCGGACCCTTAGTGTGTGGATTTTCAAAGTTACGCTGGCCTGAAATTCAACAGAACATCAAAGGTAGACGGGCATTCATCCTGAACATCAAACATGCCTCTGAGGGCTCCATTTATAAAACATTTACAGGAAAGCCATGACCTCCAATCTGCTAAAGAGCATTTATATTCGTTAGTTGAGTCATATGGACATTCATACATCACATCTGAATGTCATATGTAAGAACAGTTAATGATATATTTTTTATTATGTGCTCCTTCCTCTGTGAATATGGTTCTGGGGAAGAGAAGCGCACAAGGTCTTCCTCACTGTTTCCTTTTCATGTCGTTCACTGCGTCCCTATAGAATGAGAAAACAACATTCGGCTAATGGCAGGCTCAGGCACGCTGGCTTGATCTCACGGGGTAACAGTAACAAGTTAACAAGCTGCTTCATTGCTTGTTCTCCAGATCCAATTATATGACCATTTAATTACACCTCTTCATTTTGCTCCTGTTCGCTCCTCCTGTAAATGCACATATTGATTTTCAAGGATTTTATATGTTTACCCGTTTTGTTCGCTGTTTCTGTGAAGTGTGTTTGCTGGATGTATGTTTAAATCTTTAACAAGTGCTCAATTAACAAGTGCTGTTTCTGATGAGAGCAGCATTTTCTTCCTAACCTTTAAAATCAAGCCTCTCTCCTTTTTTTATTAGTATTATGCACATTTCTGTCAGGACCACTATCGTCAAAGATGATTGACACGTAGCATATAGTTTGGTTCTGTCAAGAACTCCAGCGATAACCCGCCTTAGAGTAAACAGAACAGAACCAACATAAATGTATTGCAGATATCATTAAAGTTCTTAATGACAATAATTTAGTGTAATGACACAAATCAAGATAAATGACTGTTTTGAAGAGGAATATCAAAAGGCCAAGTCCTGACTGTGGACGAGAGGAGGAGCTGGGGATGGAGGAGGGTAATTAGCTCCTGAGCAACACGATAAAGCTGCTAATAATACTTAATGGACCTTATATAGGGATGCTGTGATAGGCGTCACATTCCTATAGGTAGACGTGGATCAGCTGATGCGAGCTTGACTGACGTGACCTGTCAGAACTAATGCTACACTTGATTTATGTTAAATTACCAGTTTATTTATTAAAATCACTAAATTTGTGAACCTGGCAAAGTTAAAACTGGATAACAAGCACTTTCACTTATATTGTTGATTATAAAAGAGATAGATTTTTTCCTTTTGTCAGCATTGTCCTTTTTACCCTTCTTGATGGAAAAATAAATATGCATATACATTTGACTGTAATTGAAAGTAGACTGTATTTGTAATCATTTTGCATTAATGAATCACTAAAGCTTAGTGGGCTTCTGTTTACCATGTTGTGTAGAAACAGTCAAAGCATTTCCTTGACTACAGCTTTTGTCTGTTTTTACCACAAGATGGCAACGGTACATTTAATGACTGTATTCTATTATCAATGTTAACAACCCTTCTGTGGACCCAGTGGTAACTTTAATGTTTACTTCAATGTTTCCTCATTCATTTTTACACAATGTAATGTAAATACATATGACATACAAACACATAAACTCTGCTGAAGACGCCTGAGAGACTTACTTTTGGACGTGAGGACATGAGGGCAGTATGTAATTGTTTAATATGTCCGTCTCCTCTTGGTAACGTCATCGCCCCCTGTAGGCGGGATTGTAGTGATTTTTGTTTGCAAAAAAATATAAACGTGTAATAATGACCCTCACGTCTAAAATGTAAAAACGAAACCCTTCATTTATCTATGCTAGCCTATTATTGTTGTTAGTTCTTTTTTATTATTATTATTGAATATAACATATTTATGGCGGCAAAAATTATATAATTCATGTGCACTTGTAATCTTTAATCAAATTATCTTCCCCTCCCACTTGCAATGACATCTCGGCTGCGTCCGAAAACTGGAAAATGCAGGACACATTTCAAGGTTGGACGGCAACAAGGCACGTCCCAATCC
Organism: Mylopharyngodon piceus; assembly: GCA_039654765.1. NCBI lineage: Eukaryota > Metazoa > Chordata > Actinopteri > Cypriniformes > Xenocyprididae > Mylopharyngodon > Mylopharyngodon piceus. Next base: position 10,298,770 of record CM077459.1, on the reverse strand, counting down.
AATGTTGGCTTCACTTCCTGTTTCCTGAGATACCTTCATCTGATCGATTTCTGAAGGCAGCATAGATGTATCCTTCACTGCCTTTGATATCCCACAATCCTGTGCGTCCATTCTGTGATTCTTGAGCTAGAAAATTAAATATGGCGTCCGAAAGATGAGTTTGCTGGTCGGTTTGTGTGTAAATGTATGTTTTTGAGCAACATTTTCCACTTATTTTGATGTAATTTCTAGCGAGAAATTACTACTATAGTAATTAAATATTTGTTTACTTCTCACCAAAGCTCGCGCTATTTTGCGGTAGATCATTAAACTGATATGCTGCCTCAGAAGTCTGTCCGAAATCAGTTTCGTGAGGTACCTTCATGCATAAACGCTGCCTTACAAGTCATTGCCTGATAGGGCAGCGAGGCAACAAGTCAGCTTCCCAGGTTTTCGGATGCAGCCCTCTTCTCTGATGACGTGTTTACTGGCGTGACAATCTGTCACTCACATGACATCACAGCAATAGCAAACCACAACCATCCAACGATCCAATCAATTCCCAATTGACAAAATCAACTCCCACCCAACATTTTTTTTCTCATTCCAGAAGCTGTTTCTCTCATATATACAGTATGTCACAATAGGGAAGAAAAGGCGATTGCAAATTCCTTTTGATACCGAACGAATCGATTGAATAAATAATTCAATGATGTGTCGCCATAGTGTAGATGTAACTTCAGGGGCCAGTTGCATAAATATAGCCATTAAGTTAAATGGATAGTTCACCTAAAAATGAAAATATTGTAATAATTTACTCACCCTCAAGTTGTTCCAAACCTGTATCCACCTTATTCCTACGCCCCATGACGCTTTGCGCGAATTATGGGTGTAACTTCCTTTTAAGCTGTAAACAGTCAGTGAAAGGCTCGCTCTATGAATGCAATAATATGTTTTATTTTTAAACTGGGTACAATGAAATGACATTATTCTACTCACCCTTCAACCAACGAACATTAAAAGGACATTTAAAAGTGTAAAAGCATCAACAAGGTACTTTCAACAGGCCATGAAAAAGCGCGATTCTTTACACAGCAATAACAGACGGGTTAAATATAACTATAGTGATATATATCTGTATTATGTAATATACGTTGCCTTTCATGAACTTCAGCATTGCGTGATACTATTTCAAAGTGATTTCCATCATTTTTACAGATAATAAATTGTATTTACCTGTGAAAACAAACCTGGAAAGAGACGTGAGGCTTTGAGGAGAAAAACTAGAGATTCTTTGTGCATTCCAGTGAATTATTAATGGGATATATTGTAAATTATATCGGGAGAACAGACCACAAATGTGCAGTACATGTTGTCCTTTTTCATACTATTACAGCGATATGCAAAGGGACAAAAGAAAATAATCACGAAGATAGAAAGCAGCGACTGAAAAGAGCTCTTGCCATAGATATTCTTGTTATAACATGTTACGTTAAAATACCAAGCGTTACGTTATTTTCATGATGTCTGAAAATAAAACATGAAAGAAAAATTGACAGCTCATTCAGTCAAACTGACGGATAAGCTTTATTTGTAGGGCAACCTTATGATTTGAAACGATTCGTTTCAGTCTTTTTAATTAATTTAATTAATTAATTCCTTACATTTATATAGCGCTTTTCTGGGTACTCAAAGCGCTTTACATATGGAAGGGGGGAATCTCCTCAACCACCACCAATGTGCAGCATCCACCTGGATGATGCGACGGCAGCCATATTGCGCCAGAACGCCCACCACACACCAGCTTATTGGTGGAGAGAAGACAGAGTGATGAAGCCAATCAGTATATGGGGATGATTAGGAAGCCATGATGGACAGAGGCCAATGGGCAAATGTGGCCAGGATGTCGGGGTTACACCCCTACTCTGTTCGAAGGACATCCTGGGATTTTTAATGACCACAGAGAGTCAGGACCTCGGTTTAACGTCTCATCCGAAGGACGGTGCTTTTTGACAGTATAGCGTCCCCATCACTATACTGGGGTGTTAGGACCCACACAGACCACAGGGTGAGCACCCCCTGCTGGCCTCACTAACACCTCTTCCAGCAGCAACCTAGTTTTCCCAGGAGGTCTCCCAGCCAGGTACTAACCAGGCTCAGCCCTGCTTAGCTTCAGTGGGCAACCAGTCTTGGGCTACAGGGTGATATGGCTGCTGGCTTTAATGGAAGTTCCCCAAACCGGAAGTGGAACCCATAATTCGAAACGCAGTAGGCTAGTCAGGAATAAGGTGGATATATTTCTTTGTTCTGCTGTACGCAAAGGAAGATATTTGGAAGAATGTTTGTAACCAAGCAGATCTCGCCCCCCATTGACTATCATAGTAGGAAAAAATACAATGGTAGTCAATGGGGGGGCGAGATCTGCTTGGTTACAAACATTCTTCCAAATATATTCCTTTGTGTACAGCAGAACAAAGAAATATATACAGGTTTAGAACAACTTGAAGGTGAGTAAATTATGACAATATTTTTATTTTTAGGTGAACTATCCCTTTAAGACTGTCTTAAGAACTATGACCCAGGGATAATCAATCTTACTTTTCGTTTTGAAATTAGACCAATCGACCAAACTTGTAAGACTAGTCTTAGTGGTTTATGCAACCGACCCCAGAGGGGCAACTGTACTCAATGAAAAAAACGAATCTCTTCAGTCTTCAGTGAAGGGATTCAAAAGATTCGAGTTACTGATGAATCAAAAATCCTCACCACTTCAGTCACACACTCAGTGGCGGCCCCTCCCACCCCCTAGGAGTTCTGCAAACGACGTCACTCTGTTCCCGCCCCCAACGCAAACTCAGTTCTTCGCGTTCATTTCATTCTTGCCCTCATTCCGCGCATACTTCACATCGTTGTTAGATACGCAGAATTGTCGCGCTCTCGCGCTCCGACAAGAAGAAAAAAAGTGATCAGCTGGAAATAAATCAGAGCGTGCGCTCGATCCGATTACTCTGCATCAGGCACATTTAAAACACTGAGGTACGTTTGTGCTTTATACTAAGTTGTTACAAGCGATGTGAAGTTATAAACGCTATTTAGATTTTCTGTAAAATTGCTTTGAAGTAGGCTATAAGAATGGTACATTTATTTTTTTGCTACTAGTTATACTAAGCTTTGGTGTGTATAGTATGGATTAATAGATAAATAGGCTACTGAGAGAATAGTGGCTATAGTTTTATTCCCAGTTCTTAAAGTGATACGGCAGCCTTTCACGACGAAAATTGAAAAGAAAAGGAAAAAAACAGTGTGTCAAACGAGGTAGTTAAATAAAACGATTCATGTTTTCCTTTTTTTGTAGATTGTGCAAACACCCGCAGAGATTTTCATCACTTGTGGAGGTTCAGAAAACACTTTTTGCTTCGATCTGTGCCAACTAGTTTACCCCGATCTCGTTGTAACAGTAAGTTCATATTTACTTCGGTAGTAAACGTTGTGATTCGCGTTTCTGGCACGACTGAATCAGTGTCATTGATTTCTGGTTATTAACTTGACCTCAGTGACTTGTGGATGTTTAGGCGATTATTTGGTCCGGTTAACACCCCGCTCCCGTTTGCTTTCCTGAAAAAAACTCCAGTTTTGTGTACATAAATAAAGGATTAGGGAGAAAGTCCATGGTCCAGCCCCTGTTAATAATTAATCTGGACGTTTGAAAGCCCTCAGACTAAAATTAGTCCCTGGTCTAAGACTGTCTCAAAAACTTGTTCGTTGACTACCTAGACAGCATTTTTGGGCATCATGTGTCATATTTTTGGGACACACTCTCTCATTTGTCATATTTCCAAGTGTTTTTTTAGCTAGCTTGAGGGAAGAAACATGAAATATGCTTTATTGCTATTTTCCAATTTTCAGTTTTACAGTCTGCCATTTAAATAACATGTAAGAGATATCAAGAAGATAGAGAACTTTTAAGGGCTAAACTAACTGACTGGACTTGGAGGGCTTAATTCATCCATTTTGTGCAATCTGTGTGTTTTGGTATTGCGAAAAGTTTAATAAATGTGTTTCATTGTAAACATTATGTGCTTAAGACATAGTACATTTGTAGTATTATTTTTTTGTCTTTCTTTTTTGTTTGTTGCCCCCCCCCCCCCCCCAACTGCTGTCTGACAGTGGTTTGTTGTCTCAGATGTGATCGACCCCCTTCACCATTGTGTTATTTTGACTTGCCAGTCTATTTAACTTATGTAAACAGAGTAGATAAAGCCTTTAAAAATGGAAATACATTCTTACGCTCCTAAACAATGTTTTGACTTCATATCAGTATTAAAAATCAACATCTGTGACAGTTTTCATTCATTTTGAAGTGTAGGAACATATGTTCGTTTTGAAACAGAAAGCATTTTTATGTGTGATCTGAACATTTGTTTTCTTCTCTTCCTTTTAATAATAGACTTTGTGTTTACAGGGAGAGAATCAATTAGTTAATTTAGCTATTTACACTTTCTGATTTCATAAATTGAAACTTTGTCAGAGAAAATGTGGCAGATTCACTAGTCAAGGCTTCCTCTGGGAGCACGGGATTGTGGGAAAATGGGGGAAGGGGCCCTTCATTGTTCCTGCTGTTATTGAAGCAGGGGCTCGTGGAGCGGCTGAATTACTCCACAAACAGTCCCGCTCCCATGCTGACATCTGGTTTGCCACTTAAGCGCACCTGTAGGCTGAAAGATGCTAAACTGTGTATTCATTCTGGCGCTGGACTAATTCAGAGGAACGGCCATTTGTTTGACTGTTGCTGCCACTCACCGTCTAGCCAACTCCATTGTTATGCCAGCAACAGGCGATAGTGGTGGAGGCACCATATGGCTTGTGTGTGCCTCGATGTTATCTGGTAATTTAGCTTATCAACACCATTATGTTGTATTTTGTCCTTTCTTTTACATGTCTTTTTATGCAAAGAGGGTGTTTGAGTAAGTTTAGGAAAGGAGGGACTGTGTTTATGTAGCCAAAGTACAATAGTTTGGCACTTGTAATTGATGTACCCTTGCTTTAAATACAGTTTTAGTAAGAAATAAGTTACTTTTTTTGTGGTTTAATATAATTGCAATTTTTTAATAAGGGAACGGAGCAAAAAAATGTACGCATCTTATAAATATTCCGTCCATTTTGTTTAAAAAAAAAAAAAAAAAACCTCATTGAGAAATATTCAGAATTTTGGTCTAGACATTTGTCATCGACATAGTGAGATATATATTTATATATACTTTTTAAAATTAAAAAGTCAAAAATAATCCTGAGTTTTGCTGAGTATTAAGAAGCTTTCTTGTGCCATATATTTTCCAATATTTTCCAAATTCCAGGTATTTAAGCAACAGGTGCTTATGACTAGCATTGTATTAAAAAAAAATTTTTTTAGCCATTTTTGCTTATCAAAAGAAGACAAATGCGCAATTTTAATACAGCGAAAAGGTTTTCTGTGTAGATTGATGCTAATTTTTTACCATATACAGACTAATATAACATTTGTCTTGTGAGTTACATGTGTTCATTGCAGTTTCATCCTTTTCTTTTGGCATGCACAAAATCACAAGTCTTGTATGATAACTGGAGAGAGTGTGTGTGTGTGTGTGGGGGGGGGGTATACGAAACCCGAAAAGATTTGTCGGAGCAAAACGCGAGAGGGGGGCCTGAAGGGGCGACAAAGGAAAATTCATATGTAATGAAATTTGGGTTGAGAGTTTGTCAGCGGAACAATAGCTCAGTGGGACTGTGTGTAGCAGGGGCACGGGTGGCCGGCTTTGTTCAGGGAACACAGGAACAATAGGGTGTCCTCTGTGGCCCGGGGCAGCGGGAGGCCCACGCCGTGCCCTGAGGTAAACTCTGTTGTCACAAAAGGACCGCTCTCTCCACACAGCCCACCGCTCCACGAGACCAAGGACAGCCAGAGAGAGACCCTTACTGGAACACTGCCACTGACGTCAGCACGTCTGCTCGAGGCTGATCACTGGACAGACTTTTAGCTAGCTTGTAAATGTTGCTGGATTTAGCTTATGGAAATGTTTTTGAGTTAATTCAGAAAGAAGAAAAGAGATACTTGAGTGAATTAGTGTGAAAGAAATAGATTACATCAGAATAGATAGACAGACAGACAGACAAAAAGACAAGTAGATAGATAATTGAGTGATTTTTGGAAAAGTTTTATGAAAAAAGATAGATTTATTGATTTAGAGATAGATATATTTATCAATTTAGATATAGATATATTTATCAATTTAGATATAGATAGATTTATCGATTTAGATATAGATGGGTAGGTTTATCGATTTAGATAAAGATAGATAGATAGGTTTATCGATTTAGAGATAGATAGATAGGTTTATCGATTTAGAGATAGATAGATTTATCAATTTAGATATAGATTTTAGATAAAGAAAGATTTATCGATTTAGATATAGATAGATTTATCGATTTAGATATAGATAGATTTATCGATTTAGACAGATAGATTTATCGATATAGATAGATTTATCGATTTAGATATAGATGGATAGATTTATCAAGACAGACAGACAGACAGATAGACAGATAGATAGATAGATAGTAAAGTAAAGTAAAAGAAAGAGGGAAGGAAAGAAGAACAGTGGAAAGTTTCAGGGAATACATGTGATAATGCTGTTGTTGTGTGTATAGATCATGGCTTTGTGTGGTTTGGTAAATACTGAAAAGCTTTAGGTTATTTTATTATCATCAAATCTGTTTTTCCTTTAATGTTCCTTCAGCTCAGTGGAAATGTCAGAACAACAGCTTAGGGAGAGTCAGAGTGAAATCAGTCACTAAATGAGTCAGTTCCTGACACAAACGCAAACCTCAGAGTTCCAGTTAAACAGACCATTATTCACCTCCCGCACAGCATTAATCAGAGGTGGTCTTACAGCTTTTCTTTACTTTATTTCATCCAGTTTACGGTTTATACCGATGTTAAAATAGCATTTCAGGGTAGAGTTAGTAGCTTGTTCATAAAATACATGCTTTTTGATGATAGTGTAGTAAAAAGAAAAGAAAAAAAGACATGCTCCTGAACAAAAACTAACAACAACAAAAAACAATACACAGAAACCTTCCTATTGGGACAGTAGATTAAAAAAAGACACTGCTGTGTCCTAGATAGATTTCAGGAGATGCCAAGAAAGGGCGAGCAATTCTGTTTTGATACAATTTGATCAGATGTACTGTGAGTTTTGAAAAGACTTTCTTCTGCGTTTATAAGGACCGTCTGTATTCTCTGTGCGAAACCGTATCTGTAGTAAATCGGGAAAAGAGCGCAGTTCACGGCACCCTTTGGAGTAAATGTATTTGTCCCCTGCTGGATGGTCAGGAAAGGTTATGAGCAAACACTGGTTATGCTTCTCGGGAGCTCACACTTATTTGAACACGTCGTCTCTTCCATTTCCTGGAGGAGGCATTGTGGGACGGCGTGGGGAGAGTGGCACCCCAGGAAGACATTGGATAATAGCGGGGTCTGACTCAGCGAAAAATAGCCTGCTTTAGAAGAATAGAGCCTGTGGAGTGATCACAGAACATGTCTGCCCCACAATACTGGAGAGGAAGCCGGTCCGCTCCTGGATTGTTTTCAAGGAAGTGGACCTTGTACGTGGCCTCTGGCACTGTAGTGACTCTTTTTAGTCATTTAAAGGGTTAGTTCACCCAAAAATGTTCCTAAAATATAATTGGTTGGTATAGGAAAGTTGATTCAGGACCATGTCCTACTTTCACCCAAAAATGAAAATTATCCCATGATTTACTCACCCTCAAGCCATCCAAGGTGTATATGACTTTCTTTTTTCAGACGAACACAATATGAGATATATTTAAAAATATCCTGGCTTTTCCAAGCTTTATAATGGTAGTGAATGGGGGGCCTGATTTTGAAGCAAAAAAAAAAAGTGCATCCATCTATCGTAAAAGTACTCCACACGGCTCCGGGGGGTTAATAAAGTCCCTCTGAAGTGAAGCGATGGGTTTTTGAAAAAAAAAAAAAAAAAAATTAAAAACTTTATTAACTATAATAACTAGCTAATACGGCCATACGCATCGATACGTTGCGTCAGGGGTTACTGTTGTCGACTTGCGCAGTATGCGTATGGTCGTCTGCCGGAAGCTAGTTATTTTAGATTATAAAGTTTTAAATATGGATATTTTTCTTACAAAAACCCATCGCTTTGCTTCAGAAGGCCTTTATTAACCCTCTGGAGTCATATGGATTACTTTTATGATGGATGGATGCACTTTTTCTGGCTTCAAAATCGGGCCCCCCATTCACTACCATTATAAAGCTTGGAAGAGCCAGGATATTTTTAAATATATCTCCGATTGTGTTCGTCTGAAAGAAGATAGTCATATACACCTAGGATGGCTTGAGGGTGAGTAAATCATGGGGTAATTTTAATTTTTGGGTGAAGGTAGGACATTGTCCTGAATCAACTTTCCTATACCAACCAATTATATTTTAGGAACATGAGGGGACATATTATAACCTTGAATATTAATATTAATTAGGTGATGTAATGTTTGATTCACGTGTAACTAGTGATGCACAATATATCGGTACCATATCGGTTATCGGCGGAATTTTATTTTACCTTATTATATATATATTTTAGAGATTTGATTGAGATTTTTTTTTTTATTTTATTTTTTTATTTATTGTTGTTAATATTGGATATTTAATTGTGCATGCTCATTTTTACATTTAAAATACCTTTGCCGTTATCTAACACTTACTTAAAATTCATCTTTAAAAACAAATAATTTAATAACAGTTAAAAATCAATCTTTTGCAAATCTCCAAATGAATATCCATTTCTTATACTGTACATTATAATGTTGTGATGCCTAAATTCACTTGTAGCATTGATTTTACAAAATAATAAAAAAATATTATTTATCGGCCATTTATCGGTTATCGGTTGATATACTGTAAAGAGATTTTTTTTTTTTTTGTAATTTATCAAAATCAGTAGATATTGGGTAATTAATTTCCTCTATTTTTCATTTAAACGGTCTTTACCATCATCTAATGCTTACAAAGTTAATTTTTAAATAGCACTAATAATTTAGTAACACTGCTTAATGTAATCTCGCCATGTTTAATGTCTAAATTCACATGTAACATTTAAAATGGTTTTAGTTTTTAGTGTTTTTTAGTTTTTAGTGTATAGAATTTTAATACTAGCCACAACACGAAAATAATAATCAGCTTATCTGTATCGGACAGAATTTTAATGTTAGTTCCACTCATTAATTCACTCATAAACAACAAAGATGTTGATTCTGGAACATGTCTTACTTGTGTAAATCAGATTTGATACTTTTATACTCATTGAATCTGATTCCATGTTGCTAAACTAATGATTTATTTGAATGAAAGTGAGCGCAAAACCTTTCTAGCATTATTGTTTTTGTAAAAGCCAGCTTTCTCTGCCCACTGGACAATAACTTTCTAGAAGTCCAGCCGTCACTTTGGGTCATTAGCACTTGGTTGAGAGGATTACATAGCCGCGGGGAAAGCAATAACAACAGTGCTTACATGCCCACTCCCCTTAGGAGTCCGTGCAGTGCAATTCACAGACATATTTTCACTTGGATATGAGCAAGTTTGTATGACCTCCAAAAACTGCATTGAATAAAGTCATAACCCGGGGAGCGAGCGAGCCAAGCTGTGCGATTTCTGTTCAGGTGAATGAATCCTTGGACATGTGGGTTCAGTACATTTTTAGATTAGTAAATATCATCTCAAGGATGGCTTCTCAAAGACTGATACCTTTTGTAAGACCCCCGCTTTAGTCATCAGCGTGACAAAGAATTAATTTGAAACACATGCCAAGTTATAGAGTTGAATGCGCTGAAAATGTATTACAAGGTTGTGAACAATTTTTTTGATTAAAGACGCTTCTTTGCATATGTTTCTGAATAGGATCGACGGCCCATTTCTTAAGAACCCTTCACATTTCTTGCATCTTCAAGACGCCTTCCTCATATAATGCTTTTTTGGAGTCTAAGGCAATGGTTTCTTTGAGGAAGGATTCTCTGGCGTGGTTTCTTCGCAGAAATAAAAGGACACGGTTTCATCTAAGCAAATACTACTCTGACAATCAGAGTACAAGATGTGCTGGCCGCTATACAACACATGCCATTGAAATGCAAAAGCCTCTCTCTCTCAGAGAAAGACTGAAAGAAGGGATTTTTAGGTCATCCTTAATTGAATTTCCTGGCTGATGACAGAGTAATATAGAGACTAATAGCATTGTGCGTGCATCTCGTGTCACCGCTAGAAATGCACTGGAGGAAGGCTCTTTGCGATCACTTACAGATACTGGATATATGAAAACCCTTCGTTCATTATGTCTTCGCTTAATAACTTAATAAGCCTTCTCCGTTATGTAGCTCATGTTATGAAAGTGGAATAGGTTTACGAGGGTTAATGTAACCATTCTTTTTGATTAATTGAATGGAGCATCTAGTGGCGTTACAAAGTTTTGTTGTTGTTGTTTTTCATTGGAATCAGATCATTTTTGTTCTTTATTGTCTTTTTGACACTCTTCAAGTTACTGAGATGAACATTAATTGACATAATTAACAAATATTTGATGTTGTACTTATATGTGACGTGCATATATCAGGAGTTTTCAGTGCCAATGACCCCCAGATGTGATGAAAATATGATGTCAGCTATATATCTATATTTAAAGATTTTGAAGTGTCAAAAGGTCATTCGGTTTAACCGTCCAAAGGACAAAACAGCCATTTAATTTGTGATTAAAATATCTTAAAATGTGATAAATGATTTCTGGCATGATTTGATAACATCATATATCAACATAGTGCAAAATGGGATTAAAATTATGTGTAGAAGTCGTTGCTTTGTTACGAGAAAGAATGTCTGGAAAAATGAATTTCATTGATGTCATTCGGAGTAACCAATATAAAGGGACCATTTTGGATCAAGTCATGCGGTCAATATCATGTGACAGGATGTGACATCATTCAGACACCTGCAAAGGACCACATGGTCATGAAGCAAAGTAACTAACTCTCTCTTAACTATTTGAAAAATTCATGTTTTCACTTGCTCATACGCATGTCCCAAAACATCAGGTCATTCGGTACAACCGCTGTAAAACATGGAAAATGTTGTAATATTTTAAAAACTTGTACTAAATATAAAATGTTTGATTGTCCTTTTGCTATCTAGCTAGCAATCTAAGTAGCTAGCTAGCTAGATATCAGTCTGTTAGCGTTGTTTGAAAATATTGTCATTCGGTATAACCAAAAGTGTCATTCGGTAAAACCGACTTTTTTAGTGACAAATTTTGTCCATCTTGTAAAAAATGACAAAAGCAGTGTTAATTGATTTATAAAAAACACATAATCTCATTGTTAACACTTAATAAAACTTCTATCTATCTATCTAATCTATCTATCTTGCTGTTAAAATATGTTATATTTTTCCCTCTCAGGCTTATCTTATTTTTTCCTCTAGACCTCATTTTGAAAACCCTTGACTGTTTATATACAGTTCAGTTGTTAATTACTTTTAACTAATCACAGGGCAATTACAAACATCTCACTCAAGGTACGACTGTAATTCCCAGTAAACTGTTTCTTTAATACATTTAAACTATCTGAAGCCGCAAAGTGGAGGCGAGCGGAAATGTAGCGGTTTTCTATCGGCCCGGCTGCCAACTTCATCAATAGGGAGCCGCTAATGTACAGGCGAGAGCCGGGCGGTTCGATTACAGCTTAATTTGGTAATGAAGTGAGAGTGAGAGGCTCCCGCGAACACTTTAAAGAGCTCAGCGTGATGCTTTTGCATCGAATAAAGCAGATTTTGTGATCTATACACATGTAAGAGAGTTTACTAGCATTACGACACAAATGGACCCCACGCAAATACTGTCTGTACTCATATACATATCATTACATTTAATTACAACAAGCTGGCGCTTTAGTGGTGTTCTCGCCTGTGGACATGGACACACACAAGCATACGCATGTATACTGTGAGATACCCTCATTCATTGGCAGCAAGAGTAGACCAGAGGGAGTGAGACAGCTGCCCGGGGTGGATGTGTGCCTCCCGGTTTGTGTGGGATCGCACCCATGCCTCTCGTTTGGCCGGCTGAGGCTGCCTGGAGGGTGAAGTGTATTGTAAGTGTGACCACAGTACATTGTTGCATGACTAATCTCGGCCTTCCATCTGCCACAGAGGCCCCGGCACAAGCACTGCGCTCTCCAGCATCAAGCACTGCCATATTGCAGCAGTCACAACATCTTGGCTTTGACTGGCACTCTGCTTGAGCTGAAGCGCCGGGGTGGACTCGCTGCCCGCCTCACAGCCGGGAATTATGGGACGTTACATGTGCACACATAACGAAACACAGAGATTTGTCCTGACATCCAAAGCTGCAAATTCTTTGGTTTGACAGAACGTGAGTGTGATGCACGATGTGTTTTAGTTTTAAAGGGATAGTCCACTCAGAAATAAAAATTCAGTCATCATTTACTCACCCTTTTGTAGTTCCAAACACGTATGACCATAACCAGTGTTGGGGGTAATGCATTACAAGTAACTTGAGTTTACTTTTTCAAGTAACTAGTAAAGTAATGCATTACTTTTTCAAATTACAACAAAATATCTAAGTTACTTTTTCAAATAAGTAATGCAAGTTGCTTTGTTTTCACATTTATTGACTGACCGATCTCCTGTCCCCATGTTGAGTGAAATCGTGAGTAAGTGCAGAGGCGTTATGTGCGCTGTGTGAACATGATGGGTATTGTAGCTCTAAACTAAATACATTTACTCATCTCACTTGCATGAAAACATTCAGTATTCCTCAAAATGAATAAAAACAGTGAAATGAAGTCTCAGAATCTTGCGCAAACCTGTAAAAATTACCTATATTAAATTAAACAAATATACTTTATGTATTTAATCTCACTTTATTAACAAATGTCTTTGCTGCTCACCTTCAATGATCCAATTCAACCATACTAATAAGCAAAAATTACTTTAGATATTAGAAATAAGAATGTTGAACTTCCGTCTCCTGTGTCCTATTCTTCTTCAATCCAGAATGGCAGCACAGCTGAAAGGTTTGTTTGAGCTGCGCCCTCTACTGTACAGGCGTAAATATGTATTTCCTTCAGCCTGAGGCACTTTTGGTGTGAAAGGGCCTTAACATTTGCCAAAAATAGAACTTTTTTGTTGTTATTAAAAAATAAACAAGCAAGCCCAGCCCAGGTGAGAAAAAGTAACGGAAAAGTAATGTAACGCATTACTTTTCATAAAAAGTAACTAAGTAACGCAATTAGTTCCTTTTTTAGGGAGGAACGCAATATTGTAATGCATTACTTTTAAAAGTATCTTTCCCCAACACTGACATAACATAAAACATAGAACATAAAGAAGATATTTTGAAAAAAATAAAATTTTTGTCCCCATTGATATTTTTCAACATATAATCTTTTGTGTTTTTCACAATAAAGAAACTCCTACAGGTTTGGATTGATGTGAGGGTGAGTAAATGATGACAGAGTTTTTTTTTTTTGGGATGAACAGTCACATTAAGATGCATCATTGTACTATTTTTAACTTGACACGGCATCTTAAAAGTGCAACACCTTTGGTGGGACCTTCAAAAAAAAAAATGCAATGCAAAAACTGTGACCAAAAGGCCAATTTAAAGTGGATAAATTAAAAGACAACTTTTTTTAGAATTCTAATTAAACTCTAAAGAACTCTAAAGGCCGTTCACACCAAGTATGATACCTATAAAGATAACTATATTAGCTTCCACATGAACGGACGATATGCCACTTTAAATGCTTGTGCTCTTTAAAGTCTGGTGGATTCTGATTGGCTGTCAATGTTTTTAATCGTTCATCATCTGGAAAACAAAAAGTCATTCTGAAAGTGATTCCAACGATATTCTTCTGTGTCATTATCATTATATCTGTGATGTGGACATGTAGATCAATTATTAAAACTTAAGAGTTAGTTATCATTATAGTTATTGTCCTTTGTGTGAACGCTAATCGGTAATCAAGTAGTTAATCCATTAGTTGACTGACATCACTCATCCCTGATAGACTAGTAAAACAGGTTATTTATTTCTTTAGTTTCTTTACCCTTTATTTTACACTGAGTTTCTTTCTCTTTTGAAGTGTGAAGTCTTGTAAATTACAGGGAGAATGTGTGGTGTGTCGAGAGCCGCCTCTCTCGCTCTCCGATTAAACCATCACACTCAGGCTCTCTTTAATCTTCAACCGTCCAAACCACCAGCCTGCTTTTGTTGATGCTAATTCAAAACTCATGTATAATCTCTCAGATATCCAAGATATTGCCATACAAGTAATTATAGCGTGTACTTATGGTTTGGTCGGCTGGTAATGCAAAACCTTCACATGCGATATATGCATAGAGCTCAACAGAAACGCAAAATACAGACTCAGATATAGTACACTGAATGTACAAATACAGTATTCGGTAAGTGTTTCCATGATGTGCCAGAAGTGGAAAACTACAGATTGCAGTGTAATTGTGGGCTAAGCCAAAAGTGCACACATGACTGTGCTGGAAGTGATTACAGTTGAGTTCATCTCCAAGTCAGGAAGATGATGTTTAAGAGCCCAAGCATTTAGCAGTTTGCAGCATGCACAAATTTTATCACTCTCTCTCAGCAGTACGACTGACTTTTTTTTTGCAATGTCAGCATTTAGTGTACACACACATATACAAAACAGTCAGTTACAACTGCAAAGTGTTAGTGAGAAACCCAGTCACACACTTGTACACACACATTTAGCTCTCCAAATGGAGATCTACAATAGATGACAGTTTATTACTTTTATGTAAAGTTAAATATAATTACTACTACTTTCTACTTTTAATGTCAGATGAAATGTTTTTATTTTTTAACAATCTTTTATCCTGCTTTAAAGTAGTACACTTATTTTGATGTGTGAAGTACTTTAAAATAAGCACAAATCGATTTAATACATTAATACATTTTCTTTCAGTTGCAAATAACAAGCAATTAATAGACCGAAAACATTACATTACATATTCTTTTAAAGTATATTATTTCTGTAATAAGTACTATTTTAAAAAAAAAAGTAGGCTGAAGTGTGCTTTTTCACAAGGGTCCAACACTTTGTACACATTAACACATTGTGAAGTGCAGCCTGCTCAAATTTGACAGGAAACACATGCTAGTCGTTCTACAATAGGCAGTACTGTTTTTACTGGGCATTTCCCCAGTTAGCGTAGCCGCTAGGCCAGACATGACTTAAAAACACAAGTTTTGTAATTAGCAATCACTCTGTGTGATCGTTCAGTTGAGATTTATATTGTTTTAACAATTCATGGTTTACCTTAAAGTCATACGCACACACATGTTTGATTTTGTAGTGCTCTTGGCTGTTTATGTGAGCAGTTGGCTGCACAATGTTTTTTTTTTTTTTTTTGCCAGATTGTTGCAGTCTTTCCTTGATTTGTAGTGTAATGTTTATAATGAGATTGCGATTAGCCACAGAGATTTTGCGCAACCAGTTTCCTTTAACATGAAACGCAATGTGTGGTGCTAAACAGTGACTCGGAGGAGTGTTGCATGTGATTTGGGTTAATCACTCTCTCTTAAGCTATGGGATAAACATTTGTCATTGAGCAATCTTCTACCACAAATGTAAAAGCTGGCCTGACATCATTGCCAGCTTGTAAGTGTTCCCTTCTAAGACAGCAGCTGTTTTGGTTTAGCCTAAGTGCCATTCCTAAATTGGCGTGGCTTATGTGTTTTCTCATTTCCTTCATGGGTTTTCAATCATGTGTTGATCTTTTGGGTTGATGTTTTTTATGGGTGATGAGAGAATGTTTTAATTGTATTTAATGTGTTCAGCATTCATTACCAAACCACAAATAGATTTGCTGTGTGAAGTTGTAAACAGGCCATTTTTAAAAACGCAGTGACGTTGTTTAATAGGCCCAGTTTTCTTTCCTGCATTGCCATATTTACACTTTTAACAGTTAGTTTGAAGTTAGTAGCCAATAGACTTTAGTATGTCACAACCCTAAGATGTGATTTGCTAGTAAGTTGCAGATGGGATTGGGGGGATGGGACAGTCTCATTCTAGAGAGCATCTGATTGGACAAAATCTTTGTAGTGCAGGATGAGTCATCAATATATTTGGTCTGTTTTCCTGGAAGAGAAATGCTAACTCAATTACCATGTTTTTGAATTGCGTAATGGTAGCATTATGGTAATACTATAGGAATCTTTGAAGTATTTTGGAGTACCATAAGAAATAACATTGTAAATGAATATGTCAATCACATTTTCTTCCTGTTTACCCCTGCTTGAATTGTTGTGTTGTCAGAGATTTAAATTAGCTCTTGCAGAAAGTTGAACAGATCAATCATTTGTTTTTGTTTTTTTTGTTTTTTTTTTTGTGGTTGGTCTTCCCAGGTCAGTGCAGCTAAAGTTCTCCAGGCTCGGGCTCCGAGATCCCAGCCGTTGCCATGGATCCCAGCAGCTGGAGTGGCAGTGAAAGTGCCGGGGAGGATATCGAGAGGATGAGCGACTCGGCCGATAAGCCCATGGACAACGACGCAGAGGGTGTGTGGAGCCCTGACATTGAGCAGAGCTTCCAGGAGGCCCTGGCCATCTACCCACCCTGCGGCCGACGGAAAATCATCTTGTCCGATGAGGGGAAAATGTATGGTGAGTCAAAAAAGCTGCAACAATTGGTTTGATTGCTAGGTCAGAACTCGACTTTGAATCTGGAGTTCACATGAACCAGATCACCGTTTCTAAGTATGGATTGAACCAACCAAATGAGCCCAAATGTGACGTCAAATTGACTTGAAGTGGATTTAAATGCTGTAGTGTGAATACACCTTTAATATGTTGAGCTTTATACATCTTAAAGGATTAGTTAAAATTTCCTGATAATTTACTCACCCCCATGTCAAGACAAGACCCTTATTCCTCGGCTGGGATTGTGTAGAGCTCTTTAAAGCTGCATTCAAACTGCAGTTTGGACCTTCAACCCGTTGTACCCCGTTGAAGTCCACTATATGGAGAAAATCCTGGAATGTTTTCCTCAAAAACCTTAATTTCTTTTTCGACTGACGAAAGAAAGACATAAACATCTTGGATGACATGGAGGTGAGTAAATTATCAGGACATTTTAATTCTGAAGTGAACTAATCCTTTAAGACAATTTACAAACAGACCTCTTTCTCAATCTCAGTATTTTGACTGGCTATGTGGCGTTATGACTGCCGTTGGGGGTTGTTTTGACTGCATGCAATCGTGTGTTGTTTGTTGAGGTTGGCGGGGAAAGCGCTCATCAGAAAGTTCTCAGGGAAGTTGTTAGTTGTTTGTCCTCAGGGTGAGACGATGAGGTCCGTCGGGCCTCTGAAACTGGAAAACGGGACTCCAGCGGGCCAGGCGGTGGAGCGGGTTGGCTGTCCTGGGTTCTGTTGTAAAGTCAGCGTGAACCATTAGTTAGGAGCAGATGGTCGTGCGGCTGACACCAGCTGCGCTCCCAATCCCCCCCCACCTCATTCCCCAAAGCCACCCCCTCCTCCAACGCCTCCCTCAAACTCCCGGCTGGGGTGATGTCATGGAAAGAGGGAATACTGCTTTTCTTTTCTCTTAGGATATTAAACATGCTCTTGGCCTTGTCCACAGTGAAGCCTCCTTACTCTGCTTGGACTTGTATCCAGCTGATTTTATTAGGAACAACTCGGAAACTAAACAGTTGTTAAACCTGGATGCATGATGGAAAAGGTGGACAAGTTTATAAATCATAAAGCCGCTGGGTTTTTTTTTTTTTTTTCCCATCTTGCCAATTCCTGCCTTTTTCCAATTTCCTATCCTTTTAAAACATACATTTAGGCAATTGGTGCACACTTTTTTCCAAAGCGATTTACATTGGATTCAAGGTGTTTAAGTCATGCATTCCTTGGGAATCAAACCCATGACCTTGACCTTGTCCTTTGAAATCTTGGTAACACTTTACTATAAGGTTAAATTTTTTTTAACATTACCTAATGCATTAACTAAAAATTAACAATATTTTGACCTGGTGTAACTTATTTTCCAGTAAATATGGTAATCTAGGTTAATGTTAATTTCTACGTATACAAATGCATTATTAAAGAGTTAGTTCACCCAAAAATTCTGTCATTAATTACTCACCCTCATGTCGTTCCACACCCGTAAGACCTTTGTTCATCTTCTGAACACAAATTAAGATATTTTTGATAAAATCCGATGGCTCAAGCAAGATAATTAACACTTTCAATGCCCAGAAAGCTACTAAAGACATATTTAGTACAGTTCATGTGACTACAGTCGTTCAACCTTAATGTTATGAAGTGACAAGAATACTTTTTGTGCGCCAAAAACACAAAATAACGACTTTATTCAACAATATCTAGTGATGGGCGATTTCAAAACACTGCTTCATGAAGCTTTGAAGCTTTACGAATCTTTTGTTTTGAATCAGTGGTTCGGAGAGTGTATCAAACTGCCAAAGTCACTTGATTTCGGGGGGCGTGACTTTGGCAGTTTGATACATGCTCCGAACCACTGATTCGAAACAAAAGATTCGTAAAGCTTCAAAGCTTCATGAAGCAGTGTTTTGAAATCACCCATCACTAGATATTGTTTATTTTGTTTTTTTGGCGCACAAAAAGTATTCTCGTCGCTTCATAACATTAATGTTGAACCACTGTAGTCACATGAACTGTACTAAATATGTCTTTAGTAGCTTTCTGGGCATCTGAAAGTGTAAATTAACTTGCTGTCAATGCAGGCCTCACTGAGCCATTGGATTTTATCAAAAATATCTTAATTTGTGTTCTGAAGATGAACGAAGGTCTTACGGGTGTGGAACGACATGAGGGCGAGTAATTAATGACAGAATTTTCATTTTTGGGTGAACTAACCCTTTAACTTGTCAAGTTGTAAAAACTGTATTATGAGTGAACATGAAGATTAGCCTAGATTAATAAATGCTGTAAAAATTAACTTTTAACCAATGTTAACAAATTGAACCTTACTAGAAAAGTTTCGCAAAGTTAAATGGATTCTAAAAAGGACAGTTTCTTCTCAATAGACGTCTGTTTGTTCCCATGGCCACAGTCATTTTTTCCTTCAGGCATGTCCTTTTAAATAAATTGGCTGGTGTTCGTGGGGGGTTTTTCTTGGGTCGCTGAGGCAAACCTGTCACCTCCTACGCTGGTGTCCGTGTAACATTCCGTAGCCTTGTGCTGTACGTCACCTTCATTATTTCATCGTCCATAACAACTGTTTGAGATTTCATTTATCTGTGCGTACCCATCACAGATTCATACAAGTCAAGATTCCGGTCCCCAGTCCTGCCGCTCTCAGCTTTGCAAGCGCCGTGTGGTTAATTAGCAGCCATCCCTATAGCAACCACCTTTCACTTCAAAACAATATGTAGTTTTTTTTCCTCGTGTCGTGGCTCAGCTTATCTCACTGTTTACCTGAGGGGGCTTTTTACAGCCTCACGGAAGCACAAAAACTGGAGTCAAGCCAAAGAATCAGAGTTTCTGCTAAAGATGGTATGTAACGCTGTGGCGGCTGCCGTTGGTTTCACAGGTGAACAAAACAAATATTTTCCATCCCCTCAAAGACGGCTTTTTTGGCTGTTTGTTGCGTAAGATTTTTTTCCCCCAACGTTTTAAAATTAGTGTGCCCTCTGTGTCGCCTCTGATATCATAAACCATTCAGCTCTGCTTTGCTAGTACTTATTTTAGGCAGAGAAAACATGCCATAAGTAGATTTGACAGTCCCCCGCTGGGTTCAAAGAAAGAAAGATCTAATCACAGTGGTTTCACTTCTTAGGGGATATACTGTGAGGACTTAACATAATCTCAGCCAATTAATATTTCTCAAGTCATTTATATTCCATATCCACCTATACTTTGAGAAAAGTATCTTTTTAAGGCCATTCTGTGATTAAATATTTTCATATATTGATCCCTAAACAGTATAATTGACCGTTGTTAGTTTAGTTTAGTACCTACAGTGTATTATCATTGATTTGCTTCTGTATGCCTGTTTTCATTTTGAAAATGTCATTAAGTATTTATTCAAGTGCAGTGCATAGCTAGAAAATGTCTTGTTAGATGTTAGAACAACATTTAGCACATTTAGCAGAAGTTTTTATGACTTTCATGATTGGGAATATATGTAAATCTGCTCTAAGGTGTTTATCATATGTATAAGGCCTAAAATAGTTATGCTATTCAGTCTTTGGCGGGCATTTTAGTAGCGTAATTGGTTGCAACCCAGCAAGCACATATAAGCACACATACCTTTAATTTAATTTAATTTAAAGGACATTTTGTGTGCAGCCCTATTCATGCAAAAAGAGCCTGAAACGTTATTAATTTTACCTTACAACACCATGTCTTTCTGCATTTTATAATATCAAATTGTGAGTGTAAAATAATGAATAGACTAGTGTGCTCAGGCAGTGTTGGGCTTTGTGAACATAATGCGTGCCTCGGAGGATTGGAAATTGGAAAGCTGTGTCTTTAACAATAGGATAACAGACCCGCTTCGAGACTGTGATGCCAGTTTGGGCTACATTACGTTCCGCAGGGGAAACTAGTGGTTATGGGAGTTAGTCACTCTGTTCTGGCCTAACTAGTATGCTATTGAGTCTCTGCCAGCAGCAGAAGTACACGAAAAGGCGAACTAAAAACAAGCCGCCACTTTTTTTCTTAAGATATTTTTTCTTTTTTTTTCAAAGATGAAAGACGAGCAATGAACATACAAATTGATTTAAGTCAATGAATACATTGTATACAATGATTATATTTTTAGCCTTTTTATTTATAGGAACTAACAGTGTCATAATGGTCAGTTCTGTCATGACAACTCCCGGAGTGTTTGCCATGGTAATGGGTGTGACAATAGCTGCGTTTCCACCGCAGGAACTTTACCCAGGAACTAGGGACTTTGGAGTGGTACTCGGTGTGTTTCGACTGCAGGAACCAGGATCTGAATGAAGTTCCTGGTAAAAATTTCCCCCTCAGTACTACCTGCTCGCTAGGTAGTACTTTTCCATAGTTCCGGAACTTTCAGGGACATGGGCGCTGAACATGCTGATTGGTTGAGTTCACGCAGCATTTTGATTCAACCACCATTTTTAAAAGTCTGTTAAGGTGTGTGCAGTGAGAGTTGTTTGCGATTCGAATCAACAATGGAAAATACGTAAAAATACGGCGATGGACCGACAACGAGGTTCAGGCTTTATTAAGCTTATATGCGGAGGACAAAATCCAGCTGGAACTGGAAAGTTTTGCGCAATTCTACGTCACCGGACTTAATCTTCACGGTACTTTAGATCACGATGGAAACGCAGACAGCATTTTACCATAATCGGATATCGGTTTTGTAATATCGGATTTACCGATAAACGCCGCCATCTTGTGGGTGTTTTGAGAATTGCGTGCAGTATCGCCATTACAGCGCATCTGAGGGGAGACGAGACAACGGCGTGCACAGGTAAAGTATACTTACCTGTTTTGCTGTAATTAGTAAACTTTATTTAACATAACAGCCATTAATGCACAAATTAGATGTGTTACATAAATGCCTGAAATGTAGCTAGTTTATGCAGAAGTAGAGACAAGCTCACGGAGTCACGTAAGATAATCCGTCAAGTCCTGTCCCAATTATGATGTAACTTTGCATGAATTAAATAATACAGCCATGAATGAGCACATGTTGGAAATAAAAGCGTTGAATTTAATTCTCTCTCTGTTGTCTATGCTCATTATTAGTCTCGTGAAGTTGTCTGCATTTTGCTGTTCACTCAGCGGGTTGATGCTCAGGAAATGCTCCAGCACGGCCACCGCATGTAACTTTTAACAAGATTCACTCGTTTAAAACACCGTAATTATATAAACATTTACTATATAACCATTAATTCGCTAATAAACATCCAAGTAAACACAACTCTTTGGAAATTAATTATTTATTATCTCCGCGAGCTATCGCAGTTTGAGTATAGTTCTGTGTAAATGCATAGATAAACAGCGCTTTGTCAGCAGATATTTCATAATCTGGAACGACAAAAACATTATTAATAATTCTGATATAACATAGTTGAGAAATGCAATAAAATACGATGTTTTGTTTGTTATATTCCAATATTCCAGAGAATATTATTCAGTTATTTAACATTATCCAGCGAATTATTCTTCACTCTTTAGCCCATTAAACAGCTTATAAATCTACTAAAACTGTAGTTTAAAATGAAGTATTACATTTCTGCAAAGTTGATATGACTCTTTCAGTGAAGTCGGAGCCATTTATGAAAACAAACGAAGCAGGCTTACGGGGCAGAATGCTGAAAGACTCTGGGAGTATTAAGCTACATTAAAATAGCAATGCTATTTTTTCAGGTGGTTTAGATTGTTTTATTTATTTATTTATTTTAATTGGTTAGAATTGCTTTTATGTGCTTTATTTATTTTACCTGTTTTTTTTGTTTTTGTTTTTGTTTTTTACCTCATTGAAGATTTTATTTTTTCAACAAAAACAGTTTAGTAACAATGCACTTTTTTTATTTTTTGCACTTTCAGACCCCTCTATTTATTGGTGTATAAATAAGATTTGTTTTGTTTTCAATGCAAGGAGGGAGTGATTGTTATAAATAAAATGGTTTGTTCAGTTCAGTGGTATTGTAATCGTGTCAAAAACAGAAGTATAACAGTCACTGTAAAATGTAATTAGTTGAGTTTACTTAGAAAGCTTAATTAAACTGTTGGGTTTACGTAAAAAACTTAAGGAAACCGATTGCCTTAAATTTAGCAAGTAAGTTAACTCATCATTTTGAATTGATAAAACTAGCTACCACATAGTAAAGAGTACTTAGAAATCTTGAGGACTGGTAATTCAATTTTACAAATTGAGTACTTAGTTCAGTCAACTTAAAGATTTAAGTACACTGAACTTAAAGTTAAAATAGTTTTCTTAAAAATCTTGTTCACATGATGTAGAAACTGCCTTAAGTTTCTCAAGCATTTTTTACTCAAAGTTACAACAATGGACCATACATTTATTTGTATTTATTAAACTGGAGATACTGTTGAAAATAATAAAGTTTGATGTCACCATCATGGTGGAAAGTGTTTGCTTTAGTTGGGCTCTTGACCTTGACTTTTAACGTTAGTGTTTCTCTGGCTGCAGTAACTCAGTGTTTGTAAGACACAGCTGTTATAATAAAAAGCCAAGAGAGATACTGGGATTGATCTATTGGATCTGTGCTGATGATATCATCATCAAGTATCCACAGATTTCATCCCAAGGTTTATACTTGATCAAAAGTGTGGTTTGTCATTAAAAACGATTAAATATTGTTTTATAATTGCTGAAACTATAGCAAGAGGCTGAGCACTGTTGAGAGCATATATTTTTAAAATCATATTAGGCAAAAAAACATTTTGGATTACTTCTATGTCTAGACACACAGAGACATCAAGAATCAGCGTATAAATCTCAACAACAGTGACATGCTTAATGCTGCAATACATGCTGGGAGCCATGGATGAGTTTTATACTATGATGGCTCCCAGCATGCATTGCATGTCACTGTTGTTGAGATTTATACGCTGATTCTTGATGTCTCTGTGTGTCTAGACATAGAAGTAGTCCAAAATGTTTTTTTGCCTAATATGATTTTAAAAATTTTTATGCTCTCAACAGTGCTCAGCCTCTTGCTATAGTTTCAGCGATTATAAAACAATATTTAATTGTTTTTAATGACAAACCACACTTTTGATCAAGTATAAACCTTGGGATGAAATCTGTGGATACTTGATGATATCATCAGCACAGATCCAATAGATCAATCCCAGTATTTCTCTTGGCTTTTCACCATAACAGCTGTGTCTTACAAACACTGAATTACTGCAGCCAGAAAAACACTAACGTTAAAAGTCAAGGTCAAGAGCCCAACTAAAGCAAACACTTTCCACCATGATGGTGACATCAAACTTTATTATTTTCAACAGTATCTCCAGTTTAATAAATACAAATAAATGTATGGTCCATTGTTGCAACTTTGAGTAAAAAATGCTTGAGAAATTTAAGCAGTTTCTACATAATGTGAACAAGATTTTTAAGAAAACTATTTTAACTTTAAGTTCAGTGTACTTAAATCTTTAAGTTGACTGAACTAAGTACTCAATTTGTAAAATTGAATTACCAATCATCAAGATTTCTAAGTACTTTTTACTTTATGTGGTAGCTATAGTTTTATCAATTCAAAATGATGAGGTAACTTACTTGCTAAATTTAAGGCAATCGGTTTCCTTAAGTTTTTTTATGTAAACCCAACAGTTTAATTAAGCTTTCTAAGTAAACTCAACTAATTACATTTTACAGTGTAAATAAATATCGGTTCTGCATATCGGTTATCGGGCACATAAACACACAAATTATCGGTATCGGTTCTAAAAAAATCATTATCGGTCGATCACTAGTTTCATGACAGAACTTTGTATTTGTTGAGATTAGTGAAGTCCATTGGTTTTGCACATCACTAATAGGGGTCAGTTAAGTTGACCAGAAAAGAGAGGTGTAAATTGAGGAACGAGAAATGTTGTGAGCCAGATTCAAACTCATTTTGCCCACATGAGCACCACGGCTCCACAGCTAGATTTTATCTCCTAGACATAGTGATTAAAAATCCTTATAAAATTATTTTAAAATGATAAAATGGTGTAATACACCCAAAAGTGCTTACTCACTCTACTTAACATAGCCAATTATGTTTTAAGTCCTTACAAAATCCCGCCACACCTCTACCTACGGGTATGTTTAGAGTCACACAGAAAGACTTTCTTACATAATGATAAAGGAACTGGAAGCTTGTCAGTGTGAGATGTGGTTTGATGGAAAAGGAGGGATTCAGGTGGGAGATTCAGGTGGGAGGCAGGTGGTATCTAAAAGAAGTGTTTGTAAAATCACACAGGACATTGCTTTTGTGTTCAGGGCTGTATTGCACTCCAGAGGAGGTCCCTCGATGTGGGCCGTTTGAAAAAAGTCTTTACTTTTCGAAGGTCTACCAAAGAACTATGTATATTCCCACTCTAAACCTGCACTTTGCTTCTTTTGTGTTGCATAAAATGGGGCAGAGGAGTAATTTTGCCCGTTTTCTTTCCCAGAGGTACAGAGTTTAATCATGTTTCTCAAGGGAAGGCGTGTGAATTTGAAAAAGGGGCTTCGTGCAAGGAGGGTCGGATGCCCGGAAGACCGTATGGACACAAGAAATGAGTCCTGTGTGAACCGCATTAATGTTCTCATTTGGCTTTGATAGGTGTGAGAGGCCTGGATGTTACCTCACCGAGAGCCAGTTAGGAGACAGGTCACAGCATGCTTCAGCCTCACACCTCTTAACTGTTTGAGACAGAGTGATTGAAACAGACACAGACATCATGTTACAGAGAGTCCTTGAGCTGCATAATACATGTTATTTTTGCTTGGTGGCAGCTGTAAAAAAGCTTTTGTTCCTTATTAGTGTATTTTATTCTTTTCTGCCCTGAAAAACCTTTTTTTTTTTTTTTTTTTTTTTTTAAGTCTTTTGAAATATTTTCACTTGGTTTTTCATGTGTTATCACATACTTTTTCACATACATTTTCAAAACTATAAAACATGAATATCACCTCACATCATGTAGTTTATTGAGGACTGGTGTTCGATTCCTTTTCTAAGCGATTAAATGTATGGTTTTCACCTGATGAACGATAAAATGAGTGAAATGAGACTTGGGGGAAAATCTAATTGCATTTAACTGTAAAAAAAACTAAAAAAAATTGAGTATAACTATTATTATTATCAGTGTTGGGGTAACGCAATACAAGTAATGCGAGTTACGTAATCAGATTACTTTTTTCAAGTATCTAGTAAAGTAACACATTACTTTTAAATTTACAAGAAAATATCTGAGTTACTTTTTCTGTTAAGCAATGAAAGTTACTTTGTTTTCCCATTTATGGACTGACACCTCTCTCCTTTCACCATGTTAAGAGAAATCAGGAGTAAGTGCCGAGGCATTGTTTGCGCTGTGTGAACATAATAGTTATTCTAGACTATTTCTAGACTAAATGTGAGCAGACATTTACTCATTTACTTCTTCTCCTGTATCCTATTCTTCTTTAATCCAGAATGGCAGCACAGCTGAAAGACTTGTTTGTTTGAACTGCGCCCTCTACTGTACAGGCGTTAATTTGCATTTCCCTCAGCCTGAGGCTTATTCATTTCACTTTTGGTGTGAAAAGGCCTTTACATATGGAAGCCCGTTTCCGCCACTAAATAAAAAAATAAAAACCGTAATTGCGACATTTTATCTCAGAATTCTGACTTTTTTTCTCGCAATTGCGCGTTATAAAGTCAGAATTGCGAGTTATAAAGTCAGAATTCTGATATATAAACTCACAATTGCGTAATATAAAGTCACAATTCTGACTTTTTTTCTCGCAATTCTGACTTTTTTTCTCGCAATTGCGAGTTTATATCTCAGAATTGTGACTTTATATCATGCAGTTGCGAGTTTATATCTCAGAATTGTGACTTTATAACTCGTAATTGTGAGAAAAAAAGTCCGAATTGTGAGGAAAAAAAGTCCGAATTGTGAGATATAAACTCGCAATTGCGAGATAAAAAGTCAGAATTCTGAGATAAAAAGTCGCAATTACTGTTTTTATTTTTTAATTTAGTGGCAGAAACGGGCTTCCATATTTACATTTGCCAAAAATAGAACTTTTTTGTAGTTATAAAAACAAACAAAACAAACAGCCCAGCCCAGATAAGAAAAACGTAACATTACTTTCCATAAAAAGTAACTAACTAATGCAATTAATTAGTTTTTTAAGGAGTAATGTAATATTGCAATGTATTACTTTTCAAAGTAACTTTCCCCAACACTGATTATTATTAATAAAATATTGAACAAAATAAAAAATTACTATTGTAAATTTCTCGGTAAAATAAAACATTGAATATTTTAAGAAAATATAATAATAATAATATTTTTTTAGCTGCATTTACTGCAAACCGAGCTGCTCTGAGACACTAAAAACACTATCATGAGCTCCTCGCATGTAAAAAAAAAAACGTGTATATTGTGATTTTGGTTTTATTTTGGTTAATCGTGCAGCCCTAGATTTAAAGGAACACTCCACTTTTTTTGAAAATAGGCTCATTTTCCAACTCCCCTAGAGTTAAACAGTTGAGTTTTACCGTTTTCGAATCCATTCAGCCGATCTCCGGGTCTGGCGGTACCACTTTTAGCATAGCTTAGCATAGTTCATTGAATCTGATTAGACCGTTAGCATCTCGCTTAAAAATGACCAAAGAGTATCGATATTTTTCCTATTTAAAACTTGACTCTTCTGTAGTTAAATCGTGTACTAAGACCGACGGAAAATGAAAAGTTGCGATTTTCTAGGCTGATATGGCTAGGAACTATACTCTCATTCCGGCGTAATAATCAAGGAACTTTGCTGCCGTACCATGGGTGCAGCAGGCGCAATGATATTACGCAACGCCTGTGACCCCCTGCTTGCACAGGGAGCGTGCCTTGCAACCATGGAGACATTTGTGCGAGACACTGCGTAATATCATTGCGCCTCCTGCACCCATGGTACGGCAGCAAAGTTCCTTGATTATTACGCCGGATGAGAGTATAGTTCCTAGCCATATCAGCCTAGAAAATCGCAACTTTTCATTTTCAGTTGGTCTTAGTACACAATGTAACTAGAGAAGAGTCAAGTTTTAAATAGGAAAAATATCGAAACTCTTTGGTCATTTTTGAGCGAGATGCTAACGGTCTAATCAGATTCAATGAACTATGCTAAGCTATGTTAAAAGTGGTACCGCCAGACCCGGAGATCGGCTGAATGGATTTGAAAACGGTAAAACTCAACTGTTTAACTCTAGGGGAGTTGGAAAATGAGCCTATTTTCAAAAAAAGTGGAGTGTTCCTTTAATGTTCATTGGGAGTTACTGTAAAACAGCAGCATGTAGCGAGGGCAGAAAAAGTTGTGCATGAACAAGACTTCAACTCCAAAATGTTATGTGATGTTGCTGCAAATACAAAAGTGCTCATTAAAATAGTATAATTGAAACCTTATTTTGAAGTCTTATTTTGAGTGATAAATACATTAGCTCAGTCAATGTGCCTTTGTTAAGTTTCTTTTCAAAGTCATTTGGTTGGCAAGTTGACCCTGGCAGACAAACAAGCTTCATTTTTAGCTCTCCTTTCGTAAAGTTTGCAGACAGTGACTTTATCAAATGATGGAGAAAGAGTTGAGATAGAGTACGAGTGAGCAAGAGGTCATTTGGGGTTGTTTGGATTTTCCATGTGTGATTTCCAGCAGGCTGGTGTGATGTTTCCAGCCAGCGCACCATGTTAGGACACAGTCAGACAAGCACACTTACACACACACACACACACACACACACACACACAAACACTTTCTCCCTTGCACACACAGGAAGCATGCTTAATTGCTCCCATTAAAGAAAACAGCTCAAAACCAACTCCTTCCACTCTGTGTTTCCAGTTTGGCTTTACTACCACAGGAAGGGAAGCTTTCAGCATTCTAGAGCTCTTTCAGTACCAGACTGTTGTACATGTACACACTTTCAGAGCTTTATCATCAAGCATACTGCAGTGAGCGGTTTACTGTGACTCCAGACTAGCAGAGGCAGTAGGAAAGGTTCCTTAATTCCTGTACTTCCTTCTGTTTGACCGTGAAATGCATTCAGAACCCATTTTACATTTATAACGTAAAGAATTTCTGAGTGAAACAACATTTAAAGAGAATAAATTCAAGGCAGGACTGGATTTTAACCTCTGGTCCTCATTGGTTGAAACTTGAGCAGCCTCTGTGATGTCATCCAAAGAAGAAAGTTGTTTCACATGGTGGTGCATATATTATATTATATTATAATATTATGAAAGATTACAAAGAAAAACAATGTTAATAGGAATAATGTGAAGAATTGCACACAATAGGACCAGAAACATTTTATGTTTATTCTATGTAGACTTGAAATTTTTTCCAAAGAAAGTTCAGGTTGAATTTTAAAACAGGTTGTTATATTAATAATAATATTAATAATATAATTAAAAAAAATAATGTATACATATATTAATTATTATGTTATACTTTTATTATATCATTTTTTCCCCCTCTCTTTTTCTTAAGCTTAAAATTTTACTGTTAAATTTGTATTTTTTTTTATGTGCTTTATAAATGAAGTTTGACTTGAGTTTGAAATTGATATATATATATATATATATATATATATATATATATATAATATATTTGACCTCATTGTTGTGAGTTTATCAAGTCTGGTCACAAATTTGGTCAATCTGATCATGACTTTCCTATCAGATTTGGTTTCACTAAATAATCAGCAGTTCTGGCGGGATGAGGGGTGTGTGTGTGTGTGTGTGTGTGTGGAGGGGGGTGGTTGTGTCCACTGGAAAAGAAAAGACTGTCCGTCACGGTCTCTTGCCATCTGGCCTTGAATTTCCTCTCAGACCCTCCCTCTGAAAATGATTTGCGGACGGAGGGGTGTCATCGTGTTACGGGCTCTACCCGTCACAGAGGACAGCTGGCTAACTCTAATCAGATGGTAGCAGGCATGTGTGTGCACATAAGCGTGTGTGTGTGTGTGTGTGAATGGCTTTATCTGGCAGGGGAAAAGCTGGCCGCACCCCTCGGTCCTGCTCTCAGGGAAACACCTGCATTGAGCCTGCAGATCATATCAGTCTAAGCTGACTGACTCCCAGAGAGGGGATTGTTCAGACCACCATCTGCTTTTGGAGGCTGACCTTTACTTATATCCATATGGCATTTTGTCGTTCCTCACCATGCATGCTTGTGCGCTAAATGAGCAGGTAGATGATTAGTCTGTTAGTGTGATTGGACAAAGTGTAGTGTCAATCAAGTCAGAATACCTTGTTTGAATCAGAATCAAACTTGTAAGACACTTTGGAAAGTGTAGCTTTGATCGGATTTTAATTTTTAAGTCAGTTCTTTCTAACCTTAGTAGCTGAGTAAAGTGCAAACATTGACGAATTTCTCTGAATTTAAATGTTTGTTTGTTTGGTTTTTTTTGAGACATTTTAAGTTTTTACAGAAATTATAAAAAAAAAACAATATTTGAAATATTATGATGCATAGTTGTTAAGTGACCCATCACTTAACAACTATGCATCACTTTTGTTTTCAGTTGTACTTAAGTATATAAGTATATATTGTAATTAAATAAATATAAAGTAAACATAATTCTTAAATATTAAATCATAATAAATAAATACATTTATAATAATGTATTTATATTATACATATTTATATTATAATTATTTGTATAATATAAATTAAATTGTATTGTATTATAATTGTATTGTTTTATTTTCATTTTTTATTTATATGATAATAACAATCAACTATTATTGTTGTTGCCATTTTTATATATATATATATATTTTTTTTTATTTTAAGATTTTTATTTTTGTATATTATTTACATAAGAACATTGACAATAACAAATGTGAGAAAACTACAATGTCAAAAATACAGAAAGATGTCACTCTTAATAACATGATATATATTAAAAAATACTTCTCAAATTTTCATGCAAAATTAATTTATTTATGCTTTTATTTCAAGCCTGTTTTTGTGATTTTAATATTATTTTAAATTACTATTATTATTATTATTATTATTATTATTATTATTATTATTATCGATTGTGTTTTTTTATTATTGTATTCTGTTGCTTAAGATATAATGTAAACCAACAGGTAAATTGTTGATCTCTATAATGCCCATGGATACCATCTATGAATATTGCAGTCTCACTTTAGACTCGTCATTCCTTAGTCATGGGCCTCCTACAGAAAGTCTTTTGTATTGTTTGTTCGGGCCATTGTGATTGTAATGGCAGTTCAGATCCTCAGAGTCATCCATCAGGCCTAGCAGTGGAGCAGAGCCATTGTCTCAAAGATTTGGGGTGTCTACCTTGCCCGTCACGACACACCCAGGGGCCAACACCCCGATACTTGTGGGTCATTTGAAACGGTCAAAGCTTTTCAAAGATTTGTGAGTTGAACCAAATTCTTTGATCCAATTTCACCACTTTTCTGAGAGATATTTTAGTTGACAAGATGACCGCTATATGATAAACGTGAGTGCGAGAGAGAGAGAGAGAGAGAGAGAGAGTATGTGAGCCACGCGTCAGGCTCGCTCTCAGCTTCTGACATCACCCTTTCTCTTCAGTGACCCATGCAGTCTAAACTCTCTTCAGACAGACTCAGCAAGGAAATGAGATCACTTGCAGAATGGAGACTTGAGTTAGTGTTATCAGAAGAAAGAACAATTTGGCTCAGTAGAAAGCCAAAAGCAGTTCATACAAACAAAGAGCTAAAGCTGCAGTGTTAGTGATATTACTGTATTATCACAACCTTATAGGGACAATTACATAATTACATGTAAATGATGAATCATCATTTACTCACACTCATGACTTTACAAACCAACTTTTTCCCTGCAGCACACAAAAGAGCAATTTTGTATGGAAGCTTTTTTCCACCACTAAATAAAAAAATAATAAAGGTAATTGGACTTTTTTTTTTCTCGCAATTGCGAGATTTAAACTTGCAATTGCGAGTTATAAAGTCAGAATTGTGAGATATAAAGTCAGAATTGTGAGTTATAAAGTCAGAATTGTGAGTCATAAAGTCAGAATTGTGAGATATAAAGTCAGAATTGTGAGTTATAAAGTCAGAATTGTGAGTTATAAAGTCAGAATTGTGAGATATAAAGTCAGAATTGTGAGTTATAAAGTCAGAATTGTGAGTTATAAAGTCAGAATTGTGAGATATAAAGTCAGAATTGTGAGATATAAAGTCAGAATTGTGAGACATAAAGTCAGAATTGCGAGATATAAAGTCAGAATTGTGAGATATAAAGTCAGAATTGTGAGATATAAAGTCAGAATTGTGAGATATAAAGTCAGAATTGCGAGATATAGAGTCAGAATTGTGAGATATAGAGTCAGAATTGTGAGTTATAAAGTCAGAATTGCGAGATATAGAGTCAGAATTGTGAGTTATAAAGTCAGAATTGTGAGATATAAAGTCAGAATTGTGAGTTATAAAGTCAGAATTGTGAGATATAAAGTCAGAATTGTGAGTTATAAAGTCAGAATTGTGAGATATAAAGTCAGAATTGTGAGTTATAAAGTCAGAATTGCGAGATATAGAGTCAGAATTGTGAGTTATAAAGTCAGAATTGTGAGATATAAAGTCAGAATTGTGAGTTATAAAGTCAGAATTGCGAGATATAAAGTCAGAATTGCGAGATATAGTAGCAATTCTGACTTTTTTTCTTGCAATTGCGAGTTTTAATAACGCAATTCTGACTTTATATCTCACAATTCTGACTTTATAACTTGAAATTCTGACTTTATAACTCAAAATTCTGACTTTGTCTCGCATTTCTGACTTTATAACTCGCAATTGTGACTTTATATCTTGCAATTGTGAGGAAAAAAAGTCAGAATTGTGAGATAAAAAGTCGCAGTTACCTTTTTTATTTTTTATTCCATGGCGGAAACAAGCTTCAATAATTTTGTAGTTTCAAAAAGGATGCAAAATAGTCATAAAAGTGGTCTATACAACTTATGCACTATATTCCAAGTTTTCTGAAGTCATAAGTGTAAGAAACATGCAGTTATACAGGTTTGGAATGAGAGTAAATGATGACAAATGTCATTTTTGGGTGAACTATCCCTTAAAGAAATTGTACCTGTTGCTTTACTGAAAAGTGAAAAGGAAAGCACTCAGGTTTGAATATCACTGCATATATCACAGCCTTTCATTAAGTTTGGTGGAAGAAACTGACGGCAGACAGAGTAAGCTGTCAATGCACAATGATTGATGAGCCACATTTTTGGCGCCATCCTTCCCCTTAGAAGATACGCTGAAGTTAACCCTGCGTCAGTGTGAGGTCCATTTATCAGCTCGCTTTAATTG
This sequence comes from Mylopharyngodon piceus, assembly GCA_039654765.1. NCBI lineage: Eukaryota > Metazoa > Chordata > Actinopteri > Cypriniformes > Xenocyprididae > Mylopharyngodon > Mylopharyngodon piceus. Next base: position 10,265,634 of record CM077459.1, on the reverse strand, counting down.
CAAACAGTGGGTGTTCCTCAGGGCTGCTTTACTTTCTGCTGATCAAGCTGATATTGTAATTTAATGACCTTTAACCCACCACATCCTCAATGGCTTTTGTGGCATAACCTCCACCAGCATAACATCAATACTTTTGTAACGCCACTAAAAAGGAATATCACCCGACCCCCTCACTGGGTTTTTTTTTTATAGCTAATTCTAGTCCAACCGTTTAACCACATACTGTACTGTTCTTGGTCAGCTTTACATTTGCTTATAACAATTAACACTCACTTTAAATGGCTTGGTGTTGAGTGAGTCATAACCAAACCTGAGTAAATTCATAAGAGCCCCACTTCACTTAGTGTTGTCTGACATTGCTGAGTCATCAGAAGTTTCAGATGTCCTGGTATTGGTGGATCATCAGCCATATACAGTGCTTAGCGTAAATGAGTACACCCCCTTTGAAAAGTAATATTTTAAACAATATCTCAATGAACACAAAAACAATTTCCAAAATGTTGACAAGACTAAGTTTAATATAACATCTGTTTAACTTATAACATGAAAGTAAGGTTAATAATATAACTAAGAGAACAACATTTTCAGTTTTACTCAATTAGGTTGATGCAAAAATGAGTACACCCCACTGAAAGTCTCTGGAGCAAAGCTAAATTTTAGACTACAAATGTCTAATTTAACAAGAATTCAACCACAGGAGTAATTATTCATTACACAGGTGTCCAGCAGACAGTTGACTATAAAAGGGTGTTAAACCCCTTCCCATTTCATGCTGTCAGCAATGGCACCACATGGAAGAGAAATGTCACAAGACCTGAGAAAGAAAATCATTTCTTTACACCAGAAAGGTGAAGGCTACAAGAAGATCAGCAAAGCTTTACTTATCAGTCAGAATACTGTAGCAAAAGTGGTACAAAAATTTAAAAAAGATGGAACTGCAACCATCTCACAGAGACGTCCAGGTCGTCCACGGAAGTTAACACCTCGACAGGAGCGTCTTCTGATGAGAAGGGCTGAAGAAAATCGGCATGCAAGTTCAATGCAGTTATCTAATGAAGTAGAAAGCCAAACTGGGGCGACTATTTCCCGTGACACAATACGGCATACACTGCAGAGGAATGGCATGCATGGGTGCTGTCCACGAAAGAAGCCTCTCCTAAAGCCCAGGCACAAAAAAGTTTTCCAGGGCCCATGCTGACAAAGATGAAGACTACTGGGACTCTATACTCTGGAGTGATGAGACCAAGATAAATGTTTTTGGAGCTGATGGCTTCAAAACTGTATGGCGTCGCAAAGGTGAGGAATACAAAGAAAAATGCATGGTGCCTACAGTGAAACATGGTGGTGGCAGTGTCCTTATGTGGGGCTGCATGAGTGCTGCTGGTGTCGGGGAGCTGCATTTCATTGATGGCATCATGAATTCACAGATGTACTGCTCTATACTGAAAGAGAAGATGCTACCATCACTCCGTGCCCTTGGTCGTCGTGCACTTTTCCTACATGACAATGATCCTAAACACACATCTAAGGCCACTGTTGGATTTCTGAAGAAGAACAGGGTGAAAGTGATTCATTGGCTCCTGATCTGAACCCAATCGAACACCTATGGGGAATTCTGAAGAGACAAGTTGAGCATCACTCTCCATCCAGCATCCAGTCTCTAAAAGAGGTCATTCTTGAAGAATGGAAAAAGATAGATGTTGCAAAATGTTGCCAACTTGTTCATTCCATGCTTGGAAGACTTGTTGCTGTCATTAAAAATCATGGAGGCCATACAAAGTACTAGATAGTAGTTTTTGTTGTGGGGTGTACTAATTTTTGCATCACCCTAATTTGAGTAAAACTGAAAAATGTGTAATCTAAGTTTTATTATTAACGTTACTTTCATGTTATAAGTTAAACAGATGTTATATTAAACTTAGTCTTGTCAACATTTTGGAAATTGTTTTTGTGTTCATTGAGATATTGTTTAAAATGTTACTTTTCAAAGGGGGTGTACTCATTTACGCTGAGCACTGTATATTAGAATATATATCATTTATCATTAATTTTGTATAATTCATATAATAGTAATTTTATTAATAATATAACATGCAAGATATCGAATTAAAGTATGTACATAAGTAATGTTTAAAAAATTATTTAATATTTATATAATTAATTCAGTATTAATATATTAGTAATATATAATCTAATATATATAAATAAAAATGTCTAAGTATATATATATATATATATATATTCATTTATTTATTATTTATTATATATACATACATATATATTTGTTATTTATTATAATTTATATAATTACATACAATTATAAATATAATATAAATATATATTTATATATTATATTATCACAATTAATAATTAATATTATTAATCAAATAATTAATATTAATATATATTAATATAATATAATATCAGCTATATATATTATAATATATATCATTTATAATTTAATTCTGTATAATTCATATAACAGTAATTTTATTAATAATATAACATGTAATATATTGAATTAAATTATATACGCAAGTAATTTTTAAAAATTATTTAGTATTTATATAATTAATTCAGTATTAATATATTAGTAATATATAATCTAATATATATAAACAGAAATGTCTTTTATATGTCTTTTATCAGTACTGTTTTGTAAGGGAGTGTTGACTAATCAGCTGTCATTCAGTATTTATTGTAATGATAGTTGACAGTGTTGTTTATCTTATCTCTTGTCGAGAGTGAACCAGTCTCTTTGATCAGTTTATGCTTTGGTTTGTCTACCAAACTCCACGGGGGAGACTCTCAAAACTCAACATTCGTCGACAGGCTCTCTCACTCTCTCTTTCTCTGTCCCTGTAAGTCGCCTTTCTCTCTGGAGGTTGTTTTGCGGGTTTGCCAAGTCCAGCTGAGCATGTTTTCAAGTGACTGAAAAGAATGAATTATGCAGCAGTAAGCATGCTTACAGCTGGCCGTTTGGAGAGTCTTTGATCTGAGAGCGGAGTGTGCATGAATGCCCGCATTGTGAGTGTACAGAGCGTGTGTGTGAGTGCGAGTGTGTGTGTACACGAATGTTTGTGTTTGGAAGAATAGGGAGGCCCAGGTCTGGGTTAGAGGAGATTACACTGCAAGCACGGTGGGTAAAGGCTAGCTGGAGAAAATACCCTGACGGCGTTTGTTGGCTGACAATCAGATATTGTCCTTAAAGGAATAGTTTGCCCAAAATTGAAACTATTTACTCACCTTCATGTCATTCCAAACCTGAATTACATCTTTTTTTCATGAAACACAAAAGGAGATGTTTTGAAGAAGGTTCACGCTGCTCTTTTCCATACAATGAAAACTCTAAAAAAAAAAATAAAAAAAAAATGCTGGGTTGTTTCAACCCATGTTTGGGTCAAATATGGACAAACCAAACCGTTGGGTTTAAAAATTTACTTAAAAAAATTGAAACCATATTTTGTCCATATTTGACCCAAACACGGGTTGAAACAGCCCAGCATTTTTTTAGAGTGTATATTGTGACCAGAGGCTGTCAAACTTCAAAAAGCACTATAAGCTCTGTAGTTCATATTCACATTAAAAGCTTTCATAGCTCCATATTTCAAGTCTTCTTAAATTCAATATGATAGCACTGTATGAGGAATATACAAGTTATGCACTGATAATCTTTGCCTTCACCATGTAATTCAAATTGCATGTTAAATGTTAATTCAGTACAATTAATTATTTTTAAATAACTTTTATTTCATTTTATTTTTTAATTTTTTATATTTTAATTTTTTTTATTTTTTTTATTTAATTTTATTTTTTATTTATTTTATTTTATATTGATTACTGTGTGTTGTAGGCCAGTGACTGGCTAATGTTCAATGATATGAAAATAAACAATATATAGATTTTTTTTTTTTGTCTATTCAATGATTTATTCATCTGCCACAATTTTGTAAATTCAAAGACAATATTTATTAATTTGTTATATGCAATTAATTGTGGTTAATAATATGTAAAATAAAAAATTAAAATTAAATCTTTAATCGATTAAAAGACCTAGTTTGTGTTGTGTAATAGTAGCTAATTGTTTATGTATTTACCTATATCTATGTATTTAAGATACATTTATGGTCGCCACTATTGGTTTATTGGTGTAACCTTAAATACTAAAGTTTTGATGCAAACTACAGCAAATCAATGTGAAATCACTGAAATAATTTCTTTAAAATATAAATATTGGTTATAATTCTGTTGTCCATAAACAAGCATTTCTTTGTTTTTCTCTTACAGGTCGTAACGAATTAATCGCCAGATACATCAAACTCAGAACGGGAAAGACACGGACGAGAAAGCAGGTTAGTGGAGCTGCTTCACATTCTGAGCATGACATGAAATAAATAATGTTGGTTACCGAGGCTGAGCTACAGTTTATTTCCAGTAAATTCACAACAGTGACCGACAGTGAAGAGCCAGGCTTTGTTTATAGCTTCAACCAAACGTTGTCTCGCTGGCTTACTGCCTTCCTTAGTTACCGAAGCGTTCTTCACCGAGCGGACACCTGTTGCTTTGTGCTCTCAATTCACTGCAAATCTTTACAATTTTACTGTAAAGTCAGTTCGACTTCAAAACTGAATTCTTAACTAATTAAATACCTGGTCGCATGCTTCTTCCTTGTTCCTGAACAAATGATGTGAAAGGTTGTATTAGATGTTCTGTTTGTAATTAAAGTACATGTTTTTGTTACTAATGGCAGGGGGCCTTTCATCTCCATGGTTACAAAATGTTCCTTTTGTGTTTGTTATGTGTGTGTGACCAGGTCTCCAGTCATATCCAGGTTCTTGCCCGGCGGAAATCCAGAGAATTTCACTCCAAGCTAAAGGTACATGCCAGTCTTGTCTCTGTGTGTATATGTGTATTTTCTCAGGCCATATCCGTACTGAATGGTGTGTGTGTGTGTGTGTGTGTGTGTGTGTGTGTGTGTGTACGGGTGCCCTGCTGTTTGGCTGTCTGTAACCTAGATTTCCTACTTGTGACTGCCCTGCTTAGTATGCAGTCAACTGGCTAACTTCTTTTCTTCTGCATGTTTGTCCGTTTCCTTCCTGTTTCGCACAAAAGTGTGTTTGCTTTGGAAGAAACTGCAATTTGCCAGGCATCGCATACACACCGAAATATCTGATGTGTGATATACTTGGCTTGAGCAAAGTTGTTCAAGGACAAGTGCATGATTTAAAAAGCAACATGAAACTCAAAGGCAGATGTGTTTAGATATTATTTATGTGTATGACAATATATCTATCCAAACTAATCCAAAATTGTTTATGCATAGTTGCAGGTCACTTATTTAGCCTGATAACCTATGATGCTGAAATATTTTTAAATCATGTTATTAAGTGGTTTAAAAAATAATATATTATGTAAAATTATTATGTATATAGATAATAGTTTTTTCAATAAAATATAATTTTTTTTTGGAATGCTTACCAAGGCAGCTTTTATTTGAAATAAATAAATACATTAAAACAGTAATATTGTGAAATGCCTCAACCATACAGTTAATTATTTTTTTTAAATCAACAAATTTATATATTTTTGTAATTTAATTTAATTGAAATAAAATAATGTTGGTTATTTAGGCTTAAATTAAATTATATTAAATTAAAAAATAAATAAATTTGTTGATATAAAAAAAATAATTAATTGTATTACTGTTTTAATGTATTTTTTATCAAATAAAAGCTGCCTTGGTAAGCATTTAAAATATATATATATATTTTATTGAAAAAACTCATCTATATAAATAATAATTTTACATAATATATACATTTTAATATTGTGAAATGCCTCAACCATACAATTTTTTTTTTTTTTTTAAATCAACAAATTTATTTATTTATTTTTTAATTTAATTTAATTTAATATGGATTACTGTGGGTTGTAGGCCAGTGACCCACATGTTCCATGATATGAAAATAAATATGTATAATAAATCAAATATTTTTAAAATCATATTTTTTAATTATATATTGTGTAAAATTAGCATATTATAATATTTCAATATTTAAGTATCTTATGCTCTTATGCTCACCAAGGTTGCATTTGATCAAAAATACATTAAAACAGTAAAACTGTGAAATATTATTAAAATATAAAATAATGTTTTCTATTTTAATATATTTTAAAATGTAATTTATTCTTGTGATGCAAAGCCGAATTTTCCGCATTATTACTCTTCAGTCTTCAGTGTCACATGATCCTTCAGAAATCATTCTAATATGCTGATTTGCTGCATTTCTTATTATCAATGTTGAAATCAGTTGTGCTGCTTAATATTTTTGTGAAAACAAAGAACAGCATTAATTTTAAATTGAAATCTTTTGTAGAATTATACATGTTTTTACTGTTACTTTTGATCAATTTAATGTCTTTGCTAAATAAAAGTATTAATTTCTTTAATTAAAAAAAAAACTGATCCCATATATACATAAAAAGCAATACTTTTATTAAAATAACAATAATTAAAAATGTTCATTGTACTATTTACAACATAATGCGTGGCATGTTGGCTGATGTTGTCATTGTCTGACCTGTAAACGAGGAGGGGTGTCTAAGGATCACGCTTTTGAGCAGCTGTGGCATCTTGTGGCTAAACAGCGAATGACAGTTCAGGATCACAACTCTGCCATCCACATCATTTGCTTGTATGAATACATATTGACAAGTTCAAGTGTGCTAACATTGTCTATTGCAGAACGATAAAGCATGCTTAGACAGGTTAGACAGCTCAATGCCATTGCCATTTTATACATTGTAGACCTAAATATTGCTGACCACTTCATATCGACAATACTGAAAGTCGGCACAAGTTGCGATCGTCTTTTCTTCCCTATTTTGACTTACATCTGAGTGAAACGGCTTCTCGAAAAAGAAATAATGTAGGATGAGTCTTGATTTTGTCTATCAGGAATTGATTGGATGGTTGTGGTTTGCTATTGGTCGATCTCATGTGAGTGACAGGTTGTTCTGCCCTCGCGCCAGTAAACGTCATCAGAGAAGAGATGTCGCTTCAAGAGGGAGGGGTTACGGCACTAGATATTATTATAAATACTAGTTACGGCAACATTTGAGGGCATATCACTGGTCTAAATACAAAGTTCTGTCATGAAACTCTAGATGGCACAGGGTAATAGGTCCTTTAACTCAGCCTGCTCGTAATCACATCATTATCTATAGGACACAGATGATTGGTTCCTGCTGTATTAGTTGCCAATGAGCTTGCGTGCTCAACCTTCAAATACATAAGTAGCATTTGCCGTAGCAGTGCAGCACGCTTTCAGAAACCCTCCACCTTCCCCAGCTCCACCTGTATAGATCTGCTACGGGTAATTCATGTACGCTATATTGTACAGCAGCAGCATGTCTTACTTGCTCACAGCAGCGTGTCGTGTATGTTTTGGCAGTAGCAAATCCCGTACTTGCTCTGCAGCAGCAGCGTAGCAGATGTATTCCGCCAAGACCAAACATACAACATTGTCATACCCATTACCATGCCAAACACTGTCATGACAGAACATGTTTTTATGTAGATTCACGTTTTAGTATCTGTGACTAAGAAAGCTCTCTATGCCGAATTAAATTAAGTTTTTTACAGCGTTGAGTTCCTCACGTACAATTTACCTCTGCTATATGCATTACCAAGCGCTCATATAAAACTGTTTAAGTTTTATATAAAAAAGGGCAATATTAAGGTGACCCAGAAGCTTTTTAGTTTATTCAACACTTTCACATTCAAAGGTCAATGTCAAAACTTTTTCCCATTTAGGTTGTTTTAAGAATCGTGGTAGGGCAGGCCTTATCTGCATTTTCACAGCGTCAGTTCTTAAGACAAATTCATTTAAATAAATGACGAGACTCTTTGACCTTGAGCCAGAAATACAGGCTGGACTGTATTGAAACCTTTCATATAATAAAATGAATGAGGTTTATACCAGTAACAGTGCAGGAGCTAAATCTTCTCTGTGATGTGTGCCGTTGAAGGACCAGTCCGTGAAGAATGATGCAATCAACAGGATGGCAGCAATGTCTTCGGCGCAGATCGTCTCGGCCACGGCCATCCACAGTCGGCTGGGGCTCGCGGGACTCCCACGGGCCACCTTGCCTGGGTCGACAGGGGTAAGAGATGCCACAGCCCACTTTAAATCCATTAGTGTCCATTTAAAGGACAAGCAAAAGAATATATATCTATGCATCTGTATTGTTTACACTAGTGAATGTTTTCATTTTGCTCCTTTTCTAGATTTGGCAGGTGCCAACAGGGCAGCCTGGTTCCTCACAAGAGTAAGTATAATGAACTTACACTAATTCAGTTACACGTGGCTGAATTTGTACATAGTAAAACAATGTATTATAAACTAATAAACAACTTCTGCATTGAAAATGACACCTTTTAATAATCCCCTCTCTTGTTCCTCAGTATAAAGCCGTTCTCACAGCAGAATTACCCCATCCAGACAGCCACAGCCATCGCAGGTATGTACAGATGCCTTAATTATACTTTTACGAATATGTTAGTTTGCATAGTGCGGTTTGGATAGTTCACCCAAAAATGAAAATTCTGTCATCATTCACTCACCCACAAGATGTTCCAATCCTGTATAAATTTCTTTCTTCTGCTGAACACAAAAGAAGATATTTTGAAGAATATGGTTAACCAAACAGTTGATGGACCCCATTGAATTCATCAGTATGGGAAAAAATACTTTAAAAGTTAGTGGGGCCCATAAACTATTTGGTTACCCATATTCTTTTGCGTTCAGCAGAAGAAAGAAATTCATACAGGTTTGGAACAACTTGAGGGTGAGTAAATGATGACAGAGTTTTCATTTTTGGGTGAACTATCCCTTTAACAGCTTTGGTCTTATTGTTTTAATACATCACTGATGTTTGTAAATGCTGTTGTTTGTGTGTGTAGCTTTCGAGTCCCCCACACCCCTCACAGCCGCAGTGCCGGTGTGGCACGGGCGCTCTATCGGCACCTCTAAACTGCGGCTGGTGGAGTTCTCCTCCTTCCTGGAGCATCAGCGGGACCCAGATTCAGTGAGTCAGCACACATACCCAGAATTACTGCAGAGACAGCGACAGAAGAGCAGCCTTGACCTGCTTGAACTGCTGCTCGAAAATACAGCTGCTCTACATCTTCAGTACTGAAGATCTACACTTTTAACATGTATAGATGAAATGAACATCACATAACAAACACCATTAAATGATGACTTTAGGCAGCTCTGTATTTTCATGATCTATTAAGCCGTGTATAATGTGTATAAAAAATATATATTTATATAAAAATATTTTGTATTATATTAATGTAATGTAATATGTTAAATAATTATAGTGTTTATATATATATATATATATAATCAACTATTTTATTTATTATTTATTTTTATTTATTTAATTTAATTAATTCAATTATTTTATTATCTATTAAGCCTTTTATAATGTAATAATATATATTATATTTATAAAAAAATATATATTTATATAAAAATATAAATATTAATATAAATATACAAATATTTTGTATTATATTAATGTAATGTAATATTATGCTAAATAATTATAGTGTTTATATATGAACATTTTAGAATAGTTTAAAACACTATGTGTATATATATATATATATATATATATATATATATATATATATATATATAATTATATAATGTTTTAATTTATATATAATATAAAAATTATCAACTATTTTATTTTTATTTTTTATTATCTATTAAAGCCTTGTATAATGTAATAATATATATTATATTTATAAAAATATAAATATTAATATAAATATAATATACAAATATTTTGTATTATATTAATGTAAGGTAATATGTTAAATAATTGTAAAGTGTTTATATATAAACATTTTATAATAGTTTAAAACACTATATATATATATATATATATATATATATATATGTTTTAATTTATATATAATATATAAAAATTATCAACTATTTTATTTATTTATTGTTATCTATTAAAGCCTTGTATAATGTAATAATATATATATATATATTGTATTATATTAATGTAATGTAATGTAATATTATGTTAAATAATTATAAAGTGTGTGTGTATATATATATATATATATATATATATATATATATATATATATATATAAACACTTTATAATTATTTAAAACACTTATATTTTATATATATATATATATATATATATATATATATATAATTTTTTCATTTATATATAATATATATAAAAAAATTATAAACTTTTATTCAGTAAAGTGTTTTTATATATATATTCAGTTAAGCAGAATTATTATAAAGGGATATTTATGGTTTATAGTTGAGAAAAAAAATTATCAACTCTTTTATTCAGTATTTTAAATTGTTGGACATGTAATTAGTTGTTGGACGTGCAACTAAACGCATAACGCAACATTTCTAAGCATAAGAAATCTATAATAAAAAATATTTTAGTAAATATTACAAAAAAAATACATATTTTTATTTACTTTAATTTACTGCTTAAATACACATTTCACCAGACGAGTAATAATATATGAAATTGATCATCTTATTTTGATTAAAGCTACTTTTAACATAAATGCAAAGATGAATTTTAGTAACGTTGCATGCTTTTATTTGCACATGCTTGGTGTTTGTGAGAGTATAATATAATATGAGAATATAAATACAGTAGTACATTACTTGGTGGTGCATTTAGCCTTGGATCAGCAACCTCGTGTGATGCTTTAGAGAAATGCAAATCCACTGACAGCAGCTGCAGGGCAGTTGGGTCTTATTAGAGATGGTCATGATGACCAAGGTCACATCCTGCATTTTTCCTGATCCGATGATAATGATGGAAATCTACAGAAGCTCAAGATAGCACTTATTTAGTCATTTTCAGCTCAGTGCTACTGGTGCACTAAAAAACCCAGAAGTGTTGCAGCTGAGCCTGCTTATTATGATCTAGTAGCCATCCAAAAGTGTCTTCAAATCAGCTGACCAATGCTGAATGTCCTATTTAAGCACTGATCTGACTGCAGTCAAGACAATGAAGACAAAACAGCATGTGTAGATTAAAAGTGAGACCTGGGAAGAACTTCTTGTGACCTACAGGTTATCAAAATGTCTTGTGTCCGTGTTACAGCAGACCTGTGTAATCTATCATGTTGGCAGCATCTCTATGAAATGCTTGTCCCTCTGGTCTGGCGTGACAGCAGCTATTAATCATGCGTTTGTAGCTATACGCAGAACGAGGCGCGTTCTCAATACAGTTGTCCAGTCACACAAACATTCAGAACGTACCTGAAACAGCTTCACAAATGCAATCTGAAATGCTTCATTACTGACAACATTTGAGAGTAGCATTTGAACTAAAAAAGGTCTGTTAGTGTAAATGTTGCATTGATCTAATTACCAACTCTTTCTGCAGTACAACAAGCATCTGTTTGTGCACATCGGCCAGACGAATTATTCATACAATGACGCGCTTCTGGAGACAGTGGACATACGTCAAATCTATGACAAATTCCCTGAGAAGAAGGGTGGGCTAAAGGAGCTGTTTGGAAAAGGACCTCAGAACGCCTTCTTCCTGGTGAAGTTCTGGGTGAGTCTGTGAGCATTCGTGTCAGTTTGAGCAGTCGGGCCGTGGCGTAGCTGTGACACATTGAGCTGTGCTGCTCATTCAAACAATACAAGTTGAGTTTGAATCATTTCTCAGTCCCTTTTTTCCCCCACATCATTTTATGTGCTACTTCACCTATCAATCCAACAAAAATGTCCAAAAAAAAACCACCTGTAATACTGAGACAATCCTTTTGAATATTAGTTTCTATAATTTAAACAATGGTGTTGCATTATAGTAATGTATATAGTGAATATATATAGTATATAGTGAATATATTTATAAGTAAATGTGTAAAATAAGTAAATAATTCATTCATATAATCAGAATTAATTTCAGCAATTTTGTGCTAATTTTATTTTTCACATTTGGCTCTTTTTTAGCATAAATAATTTTCGTATTAAAAGATATTGTTGTGAAATATAAAAACCTAATTATTTGAATAACTAATAAATACTTAAAGTATGGGCAATTTTAGTTGAATAAGTTATATATACAACCCGAATTCCGGAAATGTTGGGCTGTTTTTTAAATGTGAATAAAATGAAAATTAAAAGACTTTCAAATCACATAAGCCAATATTTTATTCATGTTTATTTATGTTTAAACAGAGAAATTTTACAATTTTATGCACAAAATGAGCAAATTTGATGCCTGCTACAGGTCTTAAAATAGTTGGGACGGGGGCATGTTTACCATGGTGTAGCATCTCCTCTTCTTTTCAAAACAGTTTGAAGACATCTGGGCATCGAGGTAATGAGTTTCTGGAGTTTTGGTGTTGGAATTTGGACCCATTCTTGCCTGTTATAGGTTTCCAGCTGCTGAAGTGTTCGTGGTTCGTGGTCGGCCCACAGGACACGACGGCGCTTCTGGACCATGTTCACATATGGCTTCCTTTTTGCATGATAGAGCTTTAGTTGGCATCTGCAGATGGCACGGCGGATTGTGTTTACCAACAGTGGTTTCTGGAAGTATTCCTGGGCCCATTTAGTAATGTCATTGACACAATCATGCCGACGAGTGATGCAGTGTCGTCTGAGGGCCCGAAGACCAAAGGGATTTGAGATTTTCAAAGCCTTTGCAATTTGATGTTGAGGAACATTGTTTTTAAAGTATTCCACAATCTTTTTACGCACTTTTTCACAGCTCTGCCCATCTTTACTTCTGAGAGACTCTGCCTCTCTAAGTCATCCCTTTTATAGCTAATCATGTAACAGACCTGATATCAGTTAACTTAATTAGTTGCTAGATGTTTTCCCAGCTGAATCTTTTCAAAATGTCTTGCTTTTTCAGCCATTTGTTGCCCCCGTCCCAACTTTTTTGAGACCTGTAGCAGGCATCAAATTTGAAATGAGCTCATTTAGTGGATAAAAGTGTAAAATTTCTCCGTTTAAACATTTGTTATGTTATCTATGTACTATTGTGAATAAAATATTGGCTCATGTGATTTGAAAGTTTTAGTTTTCATTTTATTCAAATTTAAAAAACGTCCCAACATTTCCGGAATTCGGGTTATATATATATATATATATATATATATATATATATATATATATATATATATATCAACTTTAAATATAAAATAACCTCTAAACATAATAATAATTTTTTATGATGGCTTTTTATCATTTAACAATGAATTCAATTCTAGGTCTGGGATAAGGGTAATTCTTGTAATAATTCATAATTCAGTTATTTTCACTTTTAGCTCTTTTTTTAAAACAAATAAATTTCATATTGAAAGATATCATTGTCAATATAAAACTTAAAATTTTGATAGCATAAATATGAGTGTTTCTTCATGTATGGGCAATTTTGGCTTTATTTAAAAAAAAAATCATTTTCATATTACACTCAAAAAAAATGTAAAGCTTTTTTTTTAGATTATGCAATTTAATTAGTAAAATACCATCAAATTGAATTGAATATTGCTTACATATTTTAATTGAATAATTTATTAAGGATTGTTCAGTTATTCAATAAAAAATACGTACGAATTATTCAATTCAGTTTGATGGAATTTTACTGTTAATTAAATTGCGTAAAAAAAAGCCTTAAATTTTAATTTAAATATATCACTGTCAATAAATCTTTACATTTTGATAACTAATATTTTAAATACAGGTGATTCTTCAAGTATGGGCAATTTTGGATTTATAAAAAAAAAAAAAAATCATTTTCATATTACAAATTTTAGAATCATAAACTAAATTTTTATACTTTTTAAAATTTTTAACTTTAATTCTAAAATAAACTTTAAACATAATCCATTTTTTATGATGGCTTTTATAGATTAAGACTGAAAGTCTATGTCTGGGATAAGTGTGAAACAATAAAATCTATACATAAAAAAAAATTGAAAGTTTTTAATTAAAAATAAACCGCTATGACATAAAAGAATCTGCCATATTTGAGCATTATATCAGTCCTCCAGCATCAGCCGTTGAAAAAGCAGTGTCCGTCGAGCACTGGTCACCTGCATCAGTTTGAATTGAGGCAGCTGAATTGGTTCAACACGTTCGCATTTGATTAAAGTGCTGCGTTAAAGCCAGCAGTGGTGTATTTAATCCCTGGGCGGTCTGAATGTGAAACACAGTGCGCGCTGTCCTTTAATACTGCTGATGCTGGATTTGATAGGGAGCCTTTATTTGAACACCTGCCGCTCTGAGCGACAGGTGCAAGCGCATGAGCAGATCAGACGGCCACAGACTGAAATAAAGAAGTACGTTGCTCTCTGAAGGTTAACACTTATTACACTCTTACATTGGATACTAGTTTTCGGATGGTGGTCTGTGCTGGTTTGTCTTATATTAATGGCCGTTTTTAGGACAACAGCAGCTGAACTGAATATTTGTTTTCAATCTAATCACAGTTGTGGCAAATAAATGTTTTATAGCCTTGAAATCTCTGAGACTTTTTTATTATGTTCTTTCAACAACATTTGATATACTCCATGTTTTAAAATGTTTCCGTGTTTTAAAAAGTTTCATTAAGTGGAGCTGTAAATAAGACGCTGATTCCAGGTGTCTGTGGCCTTGATGAATATCACAGGAGGCTCTATTCAGCTTAAAGTAGCCAAAGAGTTTACTGTTGACATAGAGCACCTTTTATTTATTAGCGTCTGACAGATTACTCATTTATTTGCCCAACTGTATGCAAACCCTGTGGTCGAATTTGCTTTTGTCAACATGTTCTCTCCATCCGTTTATTCATCGTCACTGAGCTGTTATGTGGTGCGTCCGCAGGCCGACCTGAACTGCAACATCCAGGAGGATTCTGGGGCATTCTATGGCGTGACCAGTCAGTACGAGAGCTCGGAGAACATGACCATTACCTGCTCCACAAAGGTCTGCTCCTTCGGGAAACAAGTGGTTGAAAAAGTTGAGGTGAGGAATGCTGTTTATTTCACTTGTTTTTGGTCATATTACTATTTTAGCGTTTTAAATTAATTTAGCATGTTAATTAAGTAAAATTTCAGTCAGTTTAATATTTTATTTTTTATTTGTAAAATTTGTAAACATTTTATATATATATATATATATATATATATGGTTAATTTAATATTTAATATATTTTAATATTTAATATATTATTAAATATGATCTATTATTGTAATATTTAAAATTATATATATATATATATATGTTTTAATATAATTTTATAATATTTTTTATATAAAATTACGTTCAGTTAAGTTATACAGTTCAGTTAACATTCAGTTTTTTTGTTATATTGTAATATTTAAAAACATTATTCATGTAAAAGTTATATATATATATATATATATTATAAAAATTATATAATATTATGTATTATAATTATTATAATATTATGTATTTTTATATACAATTATAATATGGATTTTATTTTTTGTTTTTTTACTTTTTCAGTTAATACTCAATTTTATTTCTAATATTGAAATATTTAAAATTTAATATATATTGAATTTTATATGTATTTTAATATACAAATATAACATATAATTTTATATATATATGTATGTGTGTATATATATATATATATATATGTATTATGAACTATTATTGTAGTAGATCATAACATATATTTTTATATATATATATATATATATATAGTTCATTATATATTTTATATATTATGATCTATTATTGTAATAGATCATAACATTAATTGAACTGAATGTGTGTGTGTGTATATATATATGTATATATATATTAGTTTTATCATTTTTTAGTTAACTTAATATTTAATATATTATGATCTATTGTAATATTTAAAATTATATATTTAATATAACTGTATATGTATTTTTATATACAATTATAATATGAGTTTTATTTGTATTTTATTTACTTTTTTAAAGTTTAGTTAATATTCAATTTTATTTGTATTGAAATACAAATATTTATATTGAAATATTTAAAATCATATAAAATTGAATATTAACTGAACTTTAAAAAAATAAAATTCATATTATAATTGTATGTATATATATATATATATATATATATATATATAAAGATTTTAAATATTACAATAACAGATCATAATGATATATTAAATATTAAATATATATATATATATATATATATATATATATAATGAAAACTGTATGAATTAATTTAATTACTTTATTTAAACATTTTATTTCTTTGTTCTGGTAGACGGAGTATGCTCGGTTTGAGAACGGCCGTTTTGTGTACAAGATCAGCCGGTCTCCCATGTGTGAATACATGATCAACTTCATCCATAAGCTCAAGCACCTGCCTGAGAAGTACATGATGAACAGCGTACTAGAAAACTTTACCATCCTACTGGTAGGTCCTACAATTCCCAAGTCATTCCGTTATCTGAAATGCACTCGCGTAAATAGCCAGTGTCAGATGTGGTCTCGTGTTGCCGATTGCTAAAATCACCTCTGTTCCTGCAGGTGGTGACGAACAGAGAAACTCAAGAGACCCTACTGTGCATGGCCTGCGTGTTCGAGGTCTCAAACAGCGAGCACGGCGCTCAGCATCACATCTACAGACTGGTCAAAGACTGAGGCTCCCGACTCACACGAGTAACACTAAGAGCAGTCAGTCAGCGACCTACTGCCCACAGAGAGGAGGAAAAAAAAAACCGAACAGTGGAGACTTTATATTCACTGAGGCTTTTAGGCTACACAGCTGACGTCCGCCAAGGGCGGCAAAGCCTGACGGACTAAGAAAAGCCTTTGAATGACTCACAACATCATTTTAAGTGGCTGTGCCTCTGTCAGTCCCACCCAGAAGGCTTTTGTCACGTTTTGGGTGAGGTCTGGAATGAATAATTACATTATAATTTGTTCATCACTTGTGTTTTGGTGTTTATTTTTTTTAACCTGTCGTGGGTGAAACGGTACAGTTTTGTTATTTTGTTTGGATGTCTGTTTAACTTGGTTGATGTTTTAAACCACAATGTGTTTTGAAAGAACGTTGCTTATATAAAGTCGTATTGTCATAGTACGTGAAAGCTTTTTTCTGTTGTTCAACCTTTTATTCTCACATTGAACTACATTTCAATGGCTTCGCCCCTGGTATTTTTTCACCTTTAGTGGATTTAACTTTAATGAAAGCATAAAAAGGTACTGTATTATTTATGTGGAACTACCTGCCTTACACTGCACATGGGCTGTTCCAGTACTAAAACACTAAGAAACAAATCATTTTCTTAATAGAAACTTTAAATATAACACATGATGTTGAAGACAAATACAAACCTTAATCAGTTTTGTTTATTTGTGAATTTGCATTTAAAGGTGCAGTGTGTAAATTTTAGCGGCATCTAGCGGTGAGGTTGCGAATTACAATATAGAGAATGTCGTCGTCTGAGACAGCAGAGAGAAGCTAGTCAAGCAAACGCGCTCTGTAGAGCAGTTTGTCCGTTTACGGCTACTGTAGAAACATGCCGGTGCAAAATGGCGATTTAACATGTAAGGCGACCCGCGGTGAATGTACACATTGCACCTGTAAAGCTGAAGTATGTAACGTTTTCTGTTATAAATACTTTCTCCTATACCAGCTTAATATGTAGAGAATGAAAGAAAAGCAATTTCATGGGTTAATTTTTGCGAAAACTTAAAATGAAAATCCACCTTTTTATTTTGAGTGACTCCTGTAGTTCTATACGCAACTGACTCGACCACTGGCGTGAGTTGGGGGCGGGGCTATCGATGTTTATTTTTAAAATTCCGTTAGATGGCGCTATTGGGGCAAAAAATTACATACTTCAGATTTAAGATATCACGTTATTTCTTCCCATATCAGAATAGGCTACACAATAAAGGGAATTTACATAGCAAAATCACCAAAGCATACTGTGCCTTAGTGTTTATCATCACAGACTTTGTCTAATTGTGAGTAAAAGTATAAAACCTCACTTGATGTTTGTATTTTGTTCCACAGAAAATGTTCACATTTTTTGTCAAGCCAGTCTAAGCAAAGTAGGTCACATTTCTCTCTTATACACCAAATAAACACATTCTATCACTTCTGTTCATGTCAAGTGAACGCTACAGGTGTTGAAAGTGCCTTTTGTTTGTTTTTCCAGCTCAGAAAATTGTTGAAAAAAGGGTCAGATTTGGATTCTATCACCATAATGCCTTTGACATTTTAAAAGCTGGGGAAAAAAACGATTCAGTAATTGATGGAAATATATTTTTAACTTCAATATGAATCAAATGATACGTCAGAAATTCCTTTTCCACCCTGTAAAGAAAGCAGTTGATTATGGTTTCAAGTATATACGGAAAGAGATTTCATGTACACAAAGGCATCAAGTGACGTGATGTTCTTACAACGACAACCAGACTGATGAGTGACAGTCCAGTGCTTAAAGAGCCGCCATTTTTCGGGGGGTATAATGACTCCTGAATCTGAATCAAAATGTTGATCTCAGTATATTTACCACACAAGATTGTGGGTTTTATTTTGTTTGTTTTCTTGTCAACCATGTTTTTTTTTGTTTGTTTTTTTTTTTACATGTTTTGCAGAGTATATGTTAGTAAAACGAGCATTAAAACGGAACACTAATGTATTTGACGGCAGTTCTTGTCTGTTTTCAGTAAAGAAAACACTGTCTGGAGAGCACTGAAACGCTGAGTTTGGGTAGCTTTTTAATAGGTGGATTCTTGTGAAATAATTGTTTTCAATCGTGTATATTTTCCTTGAGAGGATGACACGAAAAGAAAATGAAAATAAACTTTTTGTGTTTGTAGCCTACTGCAAACTGTTTTACTTGGCGTCTCCATTTTCTCTGCACTAAATAATTAGTAGCATTATTGTTTGTTTATACACATTGACATATACACACGTTTTTGATAATTATATCATCAGTGACATGTGGCTCTGTCTTTACACACACACACACACACACACACATATATATATATACACATGTGTGTGTAATGTTTATTACAACCACTAGGTGGCAGTATAGTGCCAATAATGACACGCTACACTACTGAAATTGAATAGGCTACAAATTAACAAAAAATTAAATCAACATTATTATATATTATATAAAATAATAATAGGTGTTAATATAATCTTATTATTATTATTAGGAATAGTAGCAGCCACGTAAGCCTACTAGTCTTCTAGTACTGGCAATATTAATAATAATAATAATAATAATACGGTTATTATAAAATTTTATGTATTTAATTTTAATTATTTTTTTAAAATGATTGTATATAATATATAATTGCCATGATTATGTAGGCTATTATATATTTTTATATAGGTATTGAGAGAGTATTATTAAATATAATATATTATTATTGTTATTATTAGTATTATCAATTGAACATAATTAATGGAGCTCTACAGATGTCGACAGGTCTATATTAGCACAGCAGAACTCTCGATATAATCCTGACGGCTTATTTCACCAGTAAAGTTGTCTTTTGCCCTCTCTCATCTGTTTGGCCTAAATCCGCACTGACCGATGGGAAATTTGGACATCCGGTTACGCACAGCTGGATAATACCAGCGTAATGATTTACGTTATTGTCGTTGACCTTTTCCAGTTTAAGAATAATAAATCTCCCTCTAGTGAACCACTTTACAGGCTTAATCTTACATAGGCCTACAGTATAGTATAAATCTCATATTTTCTCAAATGTACATTACGTCATGTGTAGACGTACTAGCAATTTAAAGAACTAGTAACACCAATAATATTAACAAAGATTATACGTTATATAATGCTTCATATATAATTTGTTGATCTGTATTCTTAGGACAAGGGTATTTTTCTTTAATGTCATGCAAGATATCAAATATTTATTGGGGCACGTTGTCATGTATTTTAAATGTCACAATGTATGTAATTTATTAATTACAAGAGGAATTCCCAAACATTAAGGTCCGATCTAAAATAGGCTATTACTTGAAGCACCCCTACATATTTTAAGGTAGGCCTAATATTTCAATAATTTAACGTGTTCACGGTTCTCTGATGTTGTTTAATGACATGCAGGTAAACTAATAAAATAAGTGTTTTTATAGCATATTCATTTTTAAAAATTATTTATTTTGATTTCACATGTTATGATGTAGGGCCTATTTCATTAACCCCAGTTTGGGAAAACACGAATTACAATATTTGTTAGTAAAACATTTTCGATGTTTCAAAAATTGATTCGTGACATAGTTGTTTTGTGTTTACATTTTGATGAAAAGCCTATATAGCTGTTGAATTTTTTATTTTTGTAAATTATAGTTTTAAGTTGTAAAATTTAGTTTGTTAACCGTATTTTTACAGAATATTCTGGCAACCACAGCTGCAAGTTTTATTTCCTGTAAAAACGACAGGATTTTTTTTTGTTTTTACAGTGTGGCAGGTTCCATTGTGACAACATGCCCCGCTATCCTCAGCATGCGCTTATGATCATCTCAGTGCATTATCAACAGTGAGTGAAGTTGGAGTAGCCTATAAAGTCATGTGATGTTGAGACTGTGAGTGTGGGAGGTGCCTGAGCCCTCAGAAACACGCTGCTGTAGTTCAGGGACAAACACAACTCTCAGTTCACAGTGACGGGCGTATCTCTAGCTGATAAAAGTTTTGACCCTGTCTATGAATGTGAAAGTGCAAGGACCTCGATGTGAATTACCATGGAACAAGAGGAGAGCAAAATCTCGGTGTGGGTATGCCGGGAGGAGAAGCTGGTGTCCGGACTGTCCAGACGCACTACCTGCGCGGACGTGGTGAAAGTGCTGCTGGAGGACCAGAACTTACAACAGCAAGGCTCGATGCTCAGCGGTACTCCACAGTCGTACTGTATCGTGGAGAAATGGAGGGGTTTCGAGCGGATTCTGCCGAATAAAACGAAAATTCTTCGGCTGTGGGGCGCATGGGGCGACGAGCAGGAAAACGTGCGCTTCGTCCTGGTCAGAAGCGATGCGTCGCTGCCCAACAGCGGACCGAGGAGCGCCGAGGCTCGGGTCGTGCTCAGCAAAGAGAGCCCCAGCACTGCCAGAACCACCATGCCATTTTCACAGGAAAAACAGCGGAGGATTGTGCGGAAGGCGTTCAGAAAGTTGGATAAAATTAATAGGAAGAAAGAGGAGGCTTCCAAAGACAAATCTGCGGAGAAAATGGAAACGCTCGTTCATCTTATTATTTCGCAGGATCATACTATTCGACAGCAGGTACAGCGAATAAAAGAGTTGGACTGTGAAATCGAGAGGTATGAATCAAAAGTTCACTTTGACAGAATGAAAGTACACGGCGTGAACTATGTGCAAGACACGTATTTGCTCGACCAGGGCTTGGATACCGATTCCAGCGCGCATCCGGACGCGTCCTTTGCGCAGTTTGAGGAATACGCGTCACGCTGCGACCAAGTCATTCAACTTCAGGAGGAACTAACCGAGAGGGAGGCTCTGATGGAGATACTTACCGGTGAAATACAAGAAGAACTCAACCAAAGGTGGATGAGGCGGCGGCAGGAGGAGCTCTCCAACAAAGACGCGGAAAGCACTGGAGAAGAAACGGCTCTCAAGGTGACTTCGGTCCCCGAGGAGCCGGTCCCGGACCTCCTAACAGACAGTGAACTCCAATTAGAGGAGGAGAGGATCAAAACACAACTGGATACGAGTTTATACATCGGGCTGCGCTTGAACACCGATCTGGAGACGGTGAAGAGCGACTTGGATATGAGTCAGGAGCTTTTGGACGCGAAGGAACAGGAGCTGAGGGAATTACTTGAAAAGGTTCACAGATTAGACGAGCTGGAAGGGAAACAGACTGAAGACAGCAAAGATGAGGGAGAAACTGAACAATTGCCTTCCGTAGACAATGTTTGGGTTGAGCAGGCGAGGGGACTGTCAAAAACATGCGCCAATGATGATGATTCGGACACCGGACTGAGTTCAATGCATAGCCAAGACTCGGATAACGCACCTGTTTGCGAGTCACTTGTGTGACACGGACGTACTGCTGTTGATACAATTGAAATTGTAACGCGAACTCAGGGAAAATTTCGCCTCTATAGATTTCAGTAATGTTCTCTCTTTATAAGAGAGGAATGCATGTAAATTATACCAGTGTAGTGTTATGATCGCCTCACTCTCTAATTGCCTCACTTGTACACATGGAGAATAGCTTATAAGGTGCAGCTTACCAAAATATAACTAATTAACCAATGCATAAACTGAGAGATGTCCACTGTGTGCTGACTAATGTTATAATACCAACACTATGTATTTGTGTTATGTAGCCTTATGTTTAAATGTTAGAATTAAGAGTTTTGTGGTTTAGTTCATGCAGCTTTGCTCTTCCTAAATGTTGAATATAAGCAGATATATGGAAAAATATGGGAAAATATTGATGACTCATCCTGCACTGTGATTTTTGTCCAATCAGATACTCTCTAGAATGAGAATGACTAGCAAATGAAACATCACAGTTTTTTGGCTGATGATACTGAAATCTGTTGACTATTTAAAAATAAAAGGGACGTGCCTTTTGATATGCCCCGCCTACACTTCCTGTTTTAACAGGAAATGTCAACACAGGAAAAAAATCTGAGCTGTAGAAAGGAAAGTCTGTTCACTTGGCGGCCATATTTGCAACACCTCCGGGCAGCTATTTTGCACATCCAAGACCAAGTCCTATCAATTTGAATGGGGAATCCTGAAATCTCAAAAACTACTTGCCAAGCTCACAATTAAATAACATATTTCAAATCAGCAACAAAATCTGTCATGAACCGTCTCATAAATGTTGTTTCTTATGCTCAAATAGCATTTAAAAACTTATTTTTCAGGCTAGGTGAGCCAATGTGCATGTGCAGTCCTAAGCGCGAGTCTCAGGTTTCTACCAGAGCTTTTAACAGCAGCTGCAGTGACGCAATGACTTTACCAATCAGCGATTGGCTCTTTTACTTAGAAGGCGGGATGTATTCCGCCATATTGTGCGTTGCAGTTTCTCCCATTCATAACTAATAGGAGTGAACAGTCTTTCTATATCTAAAGTCTTTGGCTGTAGTTCTGTCACATCCATGAACCATGATTTGCTAGTCAGTTTGCAGGTGGTGTTAGGGGGTGGGGCATTCTCCTTTTAGAGAGCATCTGATTGGACAAAAATCTGTGTAGTGCAGGATGAGTCATAGATTTTTTTTGGACATTTTTACCAGAACAATAACATTGCAAATATGTAATGTTTACATTTGCATATTTGCTAAAAGTGAATTTTGTCAATGTTTAGCATATAGAACTTCTCAAAATTAAGGCCCTGTTTACACTAGTGCAGTTTCGTTTCGCTACGGTTACGCCTGTCGTTTACACTACGCCGGCGTTTTCGAAAACGGAGACTTTCGAAAACGCTGCAGAGCCCATTTTAGTTTGAAAACGCCGGGATTGCGTTTCAGTATAAACGGACCAAAAGGGAGACTTTTGAAAACGATGGCGTGGCTGCCCACGTTCGCTCTGCGTATCCTTGACAACCGTGTAAACAATAACATTGAGACTGAACTGCAGTCTTTGCTGGCTTTGTTGTCATTTTTAGCAGCCATTGTGCAGTCAAACTCTGCATTTTTTAATACTGCAGGTACCTATATGCGCAAGAGGCAACTGTTTATACTTGTACGCGCATGCCCAGTGTGCATGAACGGTCACGTGACGTGTTTTCAACGCCATTTTAAAACAAAAACGCAATAGTGCAAACGGGGCCTCAAGCACATCAACTAAAAACCACAAAACTCGAATTTTTATTTAATGGTGTCTTTAACTGTCTACAAAATTATTTATTGTACAACATTTGATGATAAAATAGCAAATATGTGGAAACCACTTCCATCTTCACCGGGTGAATAATTAGAATGATTCTCATTTGTAAGTTGCTTTGGAGAAAAGCGTCTGCTAAATGACTAAATGTAAATGTAAATGTAAAAGCTTTTACACAAGGAATCAATTTGCATAACCAGAAAACATTCTGAGCTGTGGGAACTAAAGTTGTGGGAATCAAAAGGTGCGTGCGACACACGGCTGTTTATTCATACCTTTGAGGAGCTGATGCGCGTGAATCCCTGTTTGCTTACAATGAAGAGATAGACTAAAGCAATTTCAGTGAGACTGCTCTAATTAAACTAAATACACAGTCCTCTAAACATACTGGAATTTGCAGTTAAGTCATTTCTGCCTAATCTTTTTCTTTATACGCATTCATTTTCTTGTCACAAGGGACCTTTCAGCATCAAATGTATTTTGTGGTTGACTAATTTCACACAATGACTATAATTTCTCCATTGCAACTAATAGCTAAATTATCAAGTGGAATGCGCAAATATGTTTTTTTTTTTTTTTTAAATCATTTCATCTCATTTTGTGGTTACTTTCAAAGTCATTTATGAATTAGAATTAATATCAAAATCAAACTTTCTTGCTGCTGTAGTACTGAAGTCAGATATAGCCTACACTAAAAACATGCCACAAACTGTACATTCTGCTCCAGCATGACCTCAGCACAGTAACCAACACAAAGTTTCTTAAGTTTGGGCAGGGCATCCATCCAACCCTCAATGCAGCAGTGTCATCAAGTTCAGGGATTCTGTGGTGTATAAAGAGGATTTAAGAGTTAAGCCTTAAATGTGATGTTTAAAAACAGAGGAAGAAAAGGGAAAGAACCGCCCTCCCACTTTATTCTTAATTACGTACAGTTTTAAAACAGATGAATTATGGCATTTGGAAAAGCGCTAGTATGTCAGTACTCTCCAAATCTGCAGATTGTGTAAAAGAGTGTCCATATCTTCAAGTTTTTATCATATAAACAATATCAAATTAAAGTTAAGAGTACTGAAATACCTACACTTTATGATTTTTGCTCTAAATTTGTCAATAAATAATTAGCCATTTAATTTCCCATCATTTAAAATGAAACAAATCCATCAGAAGTCATATAAAAGAGGGGGAAATTCTGGGTATGGTGTTCTATTGGCAACAGTGTGTGTTCTGTGATTAAAGTCGAAGAGGAGGAGGGGACAGATGATAAAGCGCCATTAATCTGGATTGGATTGAACCATTTTGAATAAACAACAGCTCCGATGGGTTTGGAAAAGATTCAAGAACAGCTGGACGAGCAGAGATGCACAGCGTGCGAATGTGGGACAAACACATCCGTGCTAAATCAGGCGGCACGCTGAGAGGGCAAAAAGTGACATTCAACAAAACCTTCAGGATTATTCTTGGGATTGCAAGAACTGATGTATTGTAAAAATGTAGATCTAATGTTTGCCGTTATTTATTGTCCTTTATCGGTCTAAAATAAAAGCAGGGGTTTTGTGACGATGAACCAGTGTTTTTATGGGTAACTTCTGAGCGACACAGGCTCATTACACAAGCATAATTGAGATCACTGGTACAGTTCTGGCAGGATCAAAGACATGTCATTCAAAAAGTCCTTTAAGCACTTTAAATTACATCTTACAATGAGATAGTAATACAAGAAAGTTAATTTTGCAGGGGCACATTCAATAACCGCTGTCATTCATTGCAGGAAGTGATGCGTAAATGACTGACACATGAAAAATAATACCTCAAAGGCAAAAAAGTGTGTCAGTTTTGTACTTGGCATCAAAGTTAATGCATGGAATGAGCTGTAATTGTAGTCTTAGATTTAGCTTAGATTACAACTGTGAAACAGACATATTTGAACCGCTTAGGCTAGATTAAGCACCTATTGTTAGCAGTATGTCGCATTTAACAGGTTATGCAGCTTTTATCACAAGGAAAAATACCTTTTTTCTTGTTAAGCAACTGTAAGTTTCCAAAGCAAACAATACAAACAACATCAACAAAACACTTCTTTATTTTTTCTTTAAATTTCTTTTAGACACCCATCTCTGTGAAATAAAGACATGTGGTAAACATAACTTGACTTTACGTTGACGTTTTGTTCTAAAAAACAAGTTATGTTCATTTTTGAAAAACGTACATTTTTAATGAGTAACTAGATAAGACAACCCGATCTCACAGCAATTCGTATGTATTTTACGAGGTGGCTAATTCGAGTGAGGTCGTACAAATTTGCACGTTTTTTGGTAAATTGTAGTTATTATACGAGTTGCCAAATTCATATGAATTCGTACGAATGACCTACCTCTAACCCCGCCGCTAAACCTACCCATCACTGGGGTTTAGACAAATCGTATGAATTCGTACGAGTGAGGTCGTACAAATTCGTACGAATTAGCCACCTCGTAAAATACGTACGAATTGGTCCTGAGATAGCGTTGGATAAGACAGCTTGGGGTGTTAGTGTGTGCAGTGTACGTTGTAGAACAAAACATCCTAGTGAAGTTATGTTTACCACAGGTTTTATTTTACTCAAACAGTATTGGGGAATGTTACTGTGACGAGCAGGGCGGGGCGAGAGCCATGAGGCACCGGTCTCTCTCACGGAGGAGCTCTGGAAGCATAAAAGGAGGAGCGACGACAGCGAAGGACGAGAGTGGACCAGGCCTGGATTTTACTTTATGTTTTGTTGTTTGTTTATTTGATAATTATATTAAAGTTGTGTTTAACGTTCGCCGGTTCCCACCTCCTTCTTCCCGTATCTAACTAACCTTACTACAGTTACTTTTAAAAGTAATCATTACAATATTGCGTTACTCCCTAAAAAGTAACTAATTGCATTACTTAGTTACTTTTTATGGAAAGTAATGCGTTACATTACTTTTACATTACTGGGCTTGCTTGTTTGTTTTTTAATGACAACAAAAAATTCTATTTTTGGCAAATGTAAAGGCCCTTTCACACCAGAAGTGAAATGAATAAGCTTCAGGCTGATCACAAATTTTTCTAAAGTCATTTTTTAGTATGGCTGAATTGGATTATTGAAGGTCAGCAGCAAAGACATTGGCAAATAAAGTGAGATTAAATACATAAAGTATATTTGTGTAATTTAATATATTTAATTATTGCAAGTTGGTGCAATATTCTGAGATTGCATTTCATCGTTTTTATTCATTTTGAGGAAATTTTTTGTGCAAATGAGATGAGTAAATTCTCACATTTAGTCTAGAACTACAATAACCATCATGTTTACACACAACATGTCTGCACTACTCACAATTTCTCTCAACATGGGGACAGGAGAGCTGTCAGTCAATACATGGGAAAACAAAGTAACTTGAATTACTTATTTGAAAAAGTAACTCAGATATTTTGATGTAAATTTAAAAGTAATGCGCTACTTTACTAGTTACTTGAAAAAAGTAATCTGATTACATAACTCAAGTTACTTGTAATGCGTTACCCCCAACACTGCTCATTAATTGAAAAACCCCATAGGAAAATGTTGAAGGAACCAGCAGCGAATTAGACTTCCAGGTTCTGACGTCATACACGCAGCACTCTATTATTACTGTATTTCTCCTGCACCCAACACACTGATTATGAGAACTGATTGTTTGCGTACCATCTAATCTACCCAGACCTTAATATGTGGTCTTGTTAGGAGATGATGAACGATATTCACCTCATCTGTGGCTGGTCATGATATTTTGGCTCATATCAACTGTTAACTCTGTGAGCAGCATGTGACTCTTTAGTGAAATCATTCTGCAAAAACGATTAAACACAGGTGAAAGGTGCTTTCCTGCCCTTCCTGCACCTGCTAAGGTGAATTCCTGCTTTTCTGTGATTTTCAATCTGTAGCGAGGCAGCACTAACAGGTTTCAGTGTGTTCGGTAATAATGTCAGCTGATGAACCTGTTATATATTCCGCAGCTGAGAATAAAGCACTGTTAAATTAGTCACAGAGCATATTTTGGCACACAGGTGCACAGACACACCTGCCTGGGATAGTCTCAGCAAATTAATGGTGAATTTACAAACCTGTTTATACGGAATAGGAATGATAGTGACATAACTGAGCAGCTCATTTATGGTGAAACATTATATAATATCTGACAAGAGTTCAAACTGACCAGCTATATTATTAAAAAAGAAAGATGGATGTTTCTTAGTCGGAATGAACACTTGGACGGCTCTACATGAGTGTTTCAGAATACGCTGACTGAAAAGCTCTGTAATTGCTATGACACACATGCACACGTGGACTGACAGATTGAGCGATGAAATCTCTCAGAGACATTATATGACCTCATGTGACTTGCACAAGAAGATTACAAATAATAGTTTCCTAAGGCAATGCCTTAAGAGAAGATTAAGATCGGCCAGTAGCAAAGTTTACTTAAATTCCAAACACAACGCACAGGATGGTGAAAGTATTAATGCTGCCAGAGAATCTGTCCTGCCTGGCTATCACTCACAGAGATTAGTTCATTTCCACCCATTCTGCCATGTGACGTGGGTTTTTTAACATCACATTGTATCAGGACTAACAGAGTATTTCCACTCAAATTATGCTTGGAACACTGCTGTAAACAAAATAGTATTATAAGAAAATAGTATAATAAAGATGCAAGAGACAAAAATACAAAAGACGAGTAACAACTGACTGCGATCACATGGGTCAGAATGCATAAATATTTCAATTAAAAGCAAAAAATGTTTTAATTGTATTTTGAAGCTGGGAAAGAGATGGTGAGGGAGGGATTTGTAGAATCAAGAGGCTGTCCAAAATAACGTGTGAATTTCTCAACATTTGACCACAGTGATTTACAGTAAAGGAATGTGAGTTTGTCATAAGGATTACTCATTTACAAAAGGTAAACACATCTGGCTCGTTGCCTTGACCCCAGTGACAGCCAAAGACAAACCCATTCGATGAGGAAACTTGTTCTAGCTGAGACACAATGTTCCTCAAAACATGTTTTTGAGTTCAACTGCTATGCATTTTAATCGTTCCTGTAAAGATGCTTTATTAGACAGACATCTTTGACAGTGCAACGTTTAAATATGAGTCTCAAGACCCTGCGATGGGCAACATCAAAGATGCCCGTCTAATGGTACAGGTTAAAATTTTAAAAAGCTCATTTTGAGTCCCTGCGTTTTTCCCATATTAATCAGCGCTGCCTCTCATGTTCCATGTCGCAGCGCATCAAAATGGCAAACTTTACAGTTTAAGGGCCAGTTTTTGTGTTTAAAAATGCGAGATGCAGGGCAGTGGAATGAATAAAACACAAGGTCTAGGGATGCGTTTTTTTAAAAGTTGAACTATTAACTTGAATGCTGTGTTTTTTGCCACGTTTTGCTGCAAAAGATATCTGTCTAGCGCATGTTTACATAGAAAAACAATAGAAAAGCAGTAGAGTGGAATGCAAAAACGCAACGCGCAAGGCAGTTGAATAAAAAAAAAAAAACACGGTCTAGATGTATTTTCAACGTTTTTTAGAACACTGTCATCTGCAAGATGCCGCAAAAGACAAAAAATGTGAACGCAACGGTTAAATGCGTCCATCTAGTGCATGTTTACATAGAAAAGAACTGACAAGCAGAGAAGTGGGATGCAAACATGTGAGATGCAAGTATGTAAACGTGTTACTAAATGGATGTCTTTGATGTTTAACACAAGATTTTGAGACTTGTTTTTAAATGTCAGAACATCAGACATTCATCTAATAACGCATGTATTATAATGACACCGCCGAGCAAATAAACTGCAAACTTCTCCATTCCCATGGGCTGTGACACGGAACGCAAGAGGCAGCGCTGATGAATCGGGGGGGGAAAAAAGCAGGGTCTTGAAACTTGGGGCCGCTTTTTGTGCGCCAAAAAAGACAAAATAACGACTTAATTCAACAATATCTAGTGATGGGCGATTTCAAAACACTGCTTCATGAAGCTTCGAAGCTTTACGAATCTTTTGTTTCGAATCAGTGGTTCGGAGCGTGTATCAAACTGCCAAAGTCACATGAACCATTGAAATTTCGAAATGTTTCGAAACACTTATAACGTAACGAAGCCTCATTAACTAAAATCACGTGACTTTGGCAGTTCTTGTCGCTTCATAACATTAAGGTCGAACCACTGTAGTCACATGAACTGTTTTAAATATGTCTTTAGTAGCTTTCTGGGCATTGAAAGTGTTAATTATCTTGTTGTCAATGGAGGCCTCATTGAGCCATCGGATTTTATCAAAAATATCTTAATTTGTGTTCTGAAGATGAACGAAAGTCTTACGGGTGTGGAACGACATGAGGGTGAGTAATTAATGGCAGAATTTTCATTTTTGGGTGAACTAACCCTTTAAGGACCTATAAGCCTGTGCCATCTAGAGTTTCATGACAGAACTTTGTATTATCATCTATTTTTTTTTTTAATCGCCTCATCTGCCATCTTAGAATTTTTACTGTGCTTGTCGCAGTGCCTTCTGGGAATGCTTTTTCTGTGCAGGATACATGCTGTGCTATTGCTTCATTCAATAGTGCAAAGGGACCAATCTGAAGTTAAGTTGATAAAATATATTTTAGGTAAAGGTTAAAGGATCAATCGACAGTATATTAGCATTTATAGTGCTGTCAGCACACCTGATATGAGGACAAGCTGATATCATGACAAGCCCTGAACACTTCCTCTGTTTTCCCAGAGCACCTGTGCCTGACGCCAAGCTCCGTCTGCACTATAGGAACAGTCTCAAATTGAAAACACACAGGGTGGAGGAAAACTCAAGAGGCATTGAACAGGTTTTCAGCAGAACAAGTCGGGACACCTGCTGTGGAAAAATAAAAATGAATTTACTTCCACTTTACCTGTCACCGATTGTAATCTCAAATCAGAGCAGCTAATCTTACCGTTTGCAACTTGGCGGACAACAATGATGCAAGCATACTTAATAGTACTGTATTAAAAAACAGCTAAAGGCAAGAGACTGAGATTCTGAGGACTGTTTCACACAGGATGCATTCAACCCTCATGTTTTTGTATACTTCATGCCAAATATGAATAAATGGTTTGAAGGATTAGCTAATTGCTCTTGCATTAGGCGGGACATCCTTCATCTGACCCTGAGGTGAAGCAAATAAGTGCATGCTGACAGATGATGTGTTTATTGTGTTCAAGTAATCACATGCATTACATCTAATTGTGGTTTTGATCACATGAACAGAGAATTTGGATATAGCTATTGAAAAGAAAAAAAAAACAAACAGATTTGTATGCTAAATCCAATCATAAATTAACTCATGTAATCTGTCTGGTGAAACAAAACCGATCTTTTTCTCAGACTGAAGATGTGCAAGACTGAGTCAAAATGAACATGTTCAAATGTGCCGGATGCTCATTTTAACGCTCATGTATCCCATAATATGAATCTCAGGAAGCAGATGGCTTTTCGCCCTTTCCTGCAAAATGTTTCCCAAATGCACTGACGAAAAAAGAGGAAGAGAAACAAAGTGGGAGCGTGTGTGCAGGTTATTTTGAAAGAGAAAACCAGAATTTCTCTTTCAGTCTCGATACACCTGGTTGTTGTTGGTTTTCTTTCCAAAGAACCTGCACAATCATGAGGTTATTTAGAGGGGAAAACTGTCAAGAGTTATTAAACCTAACAGATTTTTTTCTTTGTTGTAATGCCTTGACCTTTTTTGTTTACCATGTCTGTAGTTTTGAACTGTCTTTAGATGCCTTTTATGCATAGATTATATTGTTTTACTCTTGTCCCAAAACCCACTTTTAAACTTAAAATATGATTATCCATCATAAATACATATATTACCTACATTACTTATATATGAATTATAAATGTAAAGTATATAAATATACATTTAAATCATTAAAAAAATTATGCCACAACAATTTTGCCACTAATAAACTTTTTTGTGGTGGAATTTTTGTAATTTAAATGCTTGTGATGAAAATTAGACGTGAGAAGAAAAAGAAAAGTTAAATATCACATGTAAACAGAGTGTTTAATTGTGCGTAATTTCCAATCAAGCTGTAATTTTGCCAAAATATTGTTTATATAAAATGCTAGCTGTGAAATTATCCTCAGCAAGGCAAAGGAGTCAGCCATTTTATTTAAAAAATGTAATTTCCAAAATCATCATTTCCATCACAGAATGGTATTAAATCTTACACTGCAAAAAATACTTTTCTTATAGAGTTTTTGTCTTGTTTCTAGTCCAAAAATCTAAAAATTCTCAAATCAAGTAGCATTTTCTAGACAAGTAAAACTTATTGTCTTGTTTTCAGAAAAAATGTCAAAATTAAGTTAGTTTTTCCTTAAAACAAGCAAAATAATCTCATTTCAAACCGAAAACAAGATTATTTTGCTTACCCCACTGGCAGATTATTTTGCTTGTTTTAAGGAAAAACTCACTTAATTTTGACTTATTTTTTTCTGAAAATAAGACAATTTTTACTTGTCTAGAAAATGCTTCTTGATTTAAGAATTTTTTGATATTTGGACTGGAAACAAGACAAAAAAACAAGCATTTCTGCAGTGTAAAATATGATTAAGCATTGAATTATTACATTTAAAACTATAATCACATAAACAGAGTAAAATAAATTATTTCAATATATATTGTGTGAAAATGATTTCAATAAAGAATTGTAAATTATACATTTTAATTATATAAATCTGTGTCATTTCCAATCAAGCTGTAATTTTGTTGAAATTATACAAAGAATATTATTTAATTGTGTGTATTCAGGATACATAAAATGCTAGTTGTGAATTTAGCCTCAGCAAGACAAAGGAGTCGGCTATTTTATTCCAAACAAATGTTAAAAATGTATTTCCAAAATCATCATTTCCATCACAGAATGGTATTAAATCTTAAAATATGATTAAGTACCATAAATACATGAATTATAACATTTAAAACTGTGATCATATAAACAGAGTGAAATAAATCATTTTAATATGTATTATGTGAAAATGATTTTATTAAATGTTTATAAATTACATATTTGAATTATATTAAATATGTGTAATTTCCAATTAAGCTTAAATTTTGTTGAAATTTTTCAAAAATATTATTTCATTTTGTGTTTTGAGGATACATAAAATGCTAGTTCTGAATTTAGCCTAATAGCAAGACAAAGGAGTTGGCTATTTTACTCAAAAAATGTTAAAAGTGTCATTTCCAAAATCATAATTTCCATCACAGAATGGTATTAAAGGGTTAGTTCACCCAAAAATGTAAATTCTGTCATTAATTACTCACCCTCATGTCATTCCAAACCTGTAAGAAAGGTAGTAAAGACATCGTTGCATCGAAGAAATTGTTGAATAAAGTCGTTATTTTGTTTTGTTTTAGCGCACAAAAAGTATTCTTGTCGCTTCATCACATTAAAGTTGAACCACTGTAGTCACATGAACTATTTTAACGATGTCTTTACTACCTTTCAGGGCCTTAGTTATGAAATTGGTGTTTATAGGGAGGACAGAAAGCTCTCGGATTTCATTAAAAATATCGTAATTTGTGTTCTGAAGATGAACGAAGGTCTTACAGGTTTGAAACGACATGAGGGTGAGTAATTAATGACAGAATTTTCATTTTTGGGTGAACTAACCCTTTAAACACAATACTTCATTAGAGATGTGCTGGAAATGACACAGTGGCGGAAACAGAGGAAAGTAAGACTCACTTAAACACTGCTGTCAAAACCTTCATAGAGACGCCATAGACACCTTCTTCAGGGGCGGAAGCTCATGAGCCTCAAGGAAGCGATCAATAATTAAGCCCTCTTAGCTTTTAAACACAGTCTGGGCAGATGTTAACGTGTTCCTAACATATGCTGTCAGAGCCACTTCTGAGAACAGCAAGGAGACAAATTACACCCCGAATGAAGCCCCCAGACCAAGACATCCCTTCAGGGCAGATCACCTCTCATCTGTCCCGACCTGAACAACATGAAAACTGACCTTCGACCAAATAAAAGCCCCTATAAACACAACATAGCATGTTGGCCTAAAGGTATCTGCTTTAAACAGGCTGAATTTATGCACTTGACTTCCGTTAGGTCTTCAGGCAAAACATTGACAAAAAGCCAAATGATCTGGAAACCTCAGGAAACTGGATCATATCGGAATGAGTCAGAGTTAAATTCATCGTAAATGTTTGACTCTTTTCTGGTGGCTTTCATTTTCATTTAAACAAAACAAGGTGACTGCAAGATGCAAATACGTCCTAGGATCAATGCGGATTTTGGTCTTCCCACGCTTTGTCATCACAAACAATATCTTTAATGGGTTTCTCGTGATGAAATATAAATGGTGCGTCGCATTAATGAGCGCATTAGAGAGAGGAGGAAGTTCAAACGGACGGGGATGTTTCTCATATACAAACAAAGCTGACCTCTGTGTGCATTCAGATTTCAGAGGAGCAGCAAACCTTACGGCTTTGATCCTGAACTAGCGGCTTTCAGCCATTACAAGGTCATGGAGGTTCATTCAAAGCATTCCTCAACTTAATAGGTCACTACGCTAATAGATTATGTGGAGATGGGTGGGAGCGGGTTGACACAGGTATGCAGTGTCTCACAGGGGTTGTGACACTCAGAGCACAGAAAGCAAAGGCCCTTATGTGCAATGTACTACGGAAGAATTTCTTGTATAGTAGCAAATGCATTCGACGTTCTTAAAAGAAAATATTTTTTTCCTCTGCTAAAATATATAGGTTTGGTGTTTCACAGTGCAACCGAAAAGTGCAGCTTGCAGACATAAAAATCCCATTATTTTACTCCAATAGAGCTCATATGCTTCCAACTTCTTATATATCATATGTAAGGAATAATTGACGACGGGCCGTTGAATTATTATATTACTCGGGTGTGCATCATTTTCTAATAATTCAACAGACCGGAGTCAGTTATTCCATTTATACTACGGTTACACCTCAAAACATTGTTCAGATGTTGTATTTCAAGACATTTGTCAGGTTTTTATGCTTAAAATGATCGAGTGTAGGACTCATTTCTTAAGCATATCATCCCATGCCTCCATTGCTAATTCCAAAATGTAATTTTAGAGGAATTATAGGAGGCTAATGCTGTTATTAATGCAGTTCAGAGAGAGAGAGAGAGAGAGAGAGAGAGAGAGAGAGAGAGAGAGAGAGTATGTGAATAACCTGAGTCTGTGCGTCTCTCAACAGTGTTCGGGAGCAGCGTCTCTACTAATAGAAACTGTAAATTTATCTGCTTCAAGAACAGCGGCGTTATTACCTCGCTAGTAATAAATGTCATGTAGCTTAAGTTGCTCAACTCTTTGACTCATAAAATCGTCAGAGCAGCGCTGACATCATGTTTCTGTGCGAATGAGTGTGTGTCCAAACTAGAGATGCACCGATGTATCGGCCAACAATCGGTATCGGCCGATAAAAGCTATTATTATCACTATCGGCCATCGGCCGATTGTTTAAAAACTGCCGATGATCAGGGCCGATTATATCCTGTCAATCAAAAGGGTGCGGAAAAATGTCAGACTGTGCAAACGTGCAACTCATACATACTGTGTGTGAAGAAAATCACTCTTGTGTTGAATTTTAACGCATTAACACATTAATAGTGACGTTAAAGCAGGCTCTTTTTGACCCTATGAATCATCCGTAGTTCAAGCCACGGTTGCCAGGTCTGCGTTTTTTTTTTCCTACATCAAATATTATTTGTAGCGCCTCCCATCCAATAATCGAAAAAAGCTTTGTGCTTTATTACTTCTGATAAGAATAAAAGTTTCAGTTTTCAAATTCTGTCCATTTTATCATGAAATTCAAACAATAAATGACGTTTTGACGCTCTTAAATGTGACGTGTCAGATCGCTGTAATGCGTCAGTTCAGGCGGCAGCGCGGAGCGCAAGTCTTTTCTTCCTCTTCAATACAACTTATATCTCGAAAAATATGCATGAACATCAAAGGTATGTTGAAAGATACAGTACAACTTACCGGAATGTTTCATGTCTCATGTAATCACTTTATTTGTGTTTCAACCGCGGAAAGACGTCAATAAAACAGCTTGTGGACAATGTCACATCATGTCACATTTACCTCAGGAATGTTTTCCAATGTTCACAGTTCCTTAGCTATCTAACTTTATATATAAAAAAAAACACTAGAGAGGAACTTATTTACTGTTAATTATATGTTTGTGTAAATTTACCATGAAGACAAGTGCTTATGAAAACTACCTTATGTGATACTAAAAAAAGAGAGAAAAAGCGGGAGAAATGTGTGTGCTTTCCGTACATAATAAAACGTAATTTTGTGGCAAAAAACATGGAAATAATGTGTCGTTTTTATTCTATTGTTTACTATATTTATTTGCTTGGTCGGTGTCATTGTGGGTTTTGTTTCTTTTGCTATTGTAGGCTGTATTTGGAATAACTGAAATCATTTGCCGAAGTGATATGGACATGTGATGTGGTCAAGCCCTGCCTGGAACTACCTTAGCCGTGCGTTTCCCTGAAAATAATTGCACACCTTAGAACATTCTTCAACCAGTCAGATTCAAGCATTCAACAGTCCTGTAGTATAAATTAATATTTAATATTTATACATGTTCAAAAGTTTGTCAGTTTGTCAAAAATCCTACTGACCCTAAACTTTTGAATGGCAATGTATGTTCATTTTTTTTTATATTAATCTTTTTGAATAAACATAAAATAGATTTTTTTATACCTATGACCAATGCCAATATATCAAGTTTTATATTGTATCATAATTTTTTTAATTAGGCTAAATATTTTTTGAGCCATTCACAGCGCTTCATGGAATTATAGTTCCCTATTATTATTCCCTAATATTTTTTTTTTTCTTTCTTCAAATCAATGTTGTGACTCGTCTCAGAGCTGGTTGGACTGGTGAAAAGCTTAAAGACTACTGAGAAATTGTCTGAAATCTGAATGAATGGGAAAACATATGAAACCACTTAGAGTTTAGCAATCACTTAAAAACACCAAAGCAACCACCCAGAATACCCTAGCAACAACCTAGTAACCACCCAGAACACCATATAACAACCAGCAAGCAGCCACTCAGAACAACCTAGCAACCATCCAGGACACTGTTAACCGCATAAGGGCTCGTTCACACAGAATGCGTTTTTGCTTTGAAAAACGTGAGACGCGGGCAGTGGAATGGGAAAAAATGTCCCGAGACGCCTTTTTTAAAAGTTAAACTGATTTTTAACTTGAGCGCCGCGTTTTTAGAACACCGTGTCACGCGCGAGAGCGCAACGGTCATC
The DNA here is from genome assembly GCA_039654765.1 of Mylopharyngodon piceus. NCBI lineage: Eukaryota > Metazoa > Chordata > Actinopteri > Cypriniformes > Xenocyprididae > Mylopharyngodon > Mylopharyngodon piceus. Next base: position 10,228,387 of record CM077459.1, on the reverse strand, counting down.
CGCCTAGCGTGTTTACATAGAAAAACAATGGAAAAGTAGCGCATTGGAATGGAAAAACGCGTTCTGTATGAACGGCCCCTAACAATACACTAACAACACTCAAAACACCTTAGCAACTGCAGAGTAACGCCCTGACAACCACCCATAACACCCCAATTATGAACTTTATATGAAAAGCACCAAAAACATTCTCTGCATGGTCTACTGCTTCGTGTTTAGTTTTAATTTGTGTATGTTGTAGTAAACAGCGCCATAAAAACCTTTTCATATATTAGTCAGTGAATAATATTCAGTTTAAAGTTAATTTGAGTCATTATAAATGCTTTGAATGGGTAAAGAACTGAAATACTGGCTCTTCTCCAAGCCTCCAACTTCATTTGAGGTGAAGTCAACCGGTGAAAGTGCGAGGTCTGTGTGTGACAAAATCTAACAAGACTAATGATAAGACTATCTCGGGATAATCAATCAGCTTTTCACGCAAGCAGTGTGTGAATAAAGCCCTTCCTATACGCTGCTCTTCATGTTGATTTAGCAGTAAGACACGTTGAGAACGGCACACAATTACAAATTCACCTTGCCATTGATGTCAAAGCGTGTGTGAATGTGGAGCGTTTGAGGACTGAATTTATATGCTCACTTGCAAACAGAAAAAGGCCTTCAAGGGGTATGAAGCGGGGCAAACAGAGGAGATGAACAACATTTCAGAGAAAAACAGAAACCGGCTAATCCACTGTTACATGACATCAGTGCATGGCTCGTTCGCATGTGGCGCTGTATATTTGAAACTAACACCTCAGATAATTACAGGGCCGTGACGCTCAGACACTTTATGACACACCCACGCAAAAGCACACACGCTCTCACACTCTTCAAAAAAAAAAAAAAAAAAAAATTTTTTTTGTCTCTCGTCACTGTACTCCTACTACCAACCTCTTACCGGAGGAGGTCGTGGATCTACAGCAGAGAGGCCTGTGGGACACAATAGATCCACACTGTTAATTTAGTCTCTAACAAGCACGGCTTTTAATTTCATTGAAATATACACAATATTAAAAACGCTACCTTGATTTGACCTGAATATTATCTCACAGACATTCAAAACAATCATCACTGATGCTCTGAAGTAGGATCATTGCTGTTATGCAGTACCTTTTGAACTCTTTAAAAAAGATAGTCTTGTGTGATAATTTAAAGAATTTCTTTAAATGGATACACTTTTAAAAATGTATTGTGGTTAAGCTTAGATGCAACTTATATAATATATTGCTAATTGATTAAGCATATGGATTTTTTAAACAATGGCAAGAAAATTAAAGGCACAATATGTAAGATTTTTGGATTGAAATATCCAAAACCGTTGGTGCTGATAGCCTCGTGGGCAGCACCGACATATAGCACCATTGTGCTTTGGGCGACCTGAGTTCGAGTCCCGACTCGTGGACCTTTCCCGATCCCATCCCCCCCACTCTCTCCCACTTCGCTTCCGGTCTGCTTACTGTCCTATCATAATAAAGGCAAAACTAAATTTTTAAAAGATATACCAAAAAACCACTAGAACAATGTTATATATTTTGTTGACTTGTGTACTTACATTATTGCAAATGTTTCCTACAATGTTTAAATCAAGAGAAAACAGCAATTTTAACCAGTGTAATAGCCCATGTCAATGACGTCATATCCGCGCTACCCTCGATTTCCAGTTTTACTTCCGTAGAAACCATGTAAACACCAGACGCTTTAATATGTTTTGTATTTTTATTAGACAGATGAGCAACTGTTTGGATACATACATCGACAGAAAACTAATCACTGTTTTATAGTTCAATACGGTTAGTTTTATTGTTTAAATCTCGTTTTATTTACTTTTTACTGTGAGTAACATGTTTGTACCATGCCTCTGAGACAATGCTATTCTGTCAAGTGCCAGATAACTTTCAACACATTCAAATGTATTTTAGCACTGCATTACCCCACAATTTTAATTTGTCAAATAAAGTGACCTGTACAAGTAATAATGCAGCACTTGCGGCTATTTCATTAGAATGAAATAAAATAATGCGAATTTAAGTGATCAAATGTAACTATAGCATATAAGCACAATAAAACCGCAAAGTAAAATGTCCTGGGCTCTCGGCCCCGCCCTGCTTTATACCATCATAATAACGTTAATAAAACTTTAAATGAACATGATTTCTGCCCGAGTCCCGTTGGACTGCTTTCCATTGGCTGTGGAGGTGAAGATGACAACTCCCATGATTCCACGCTCATTCACGGCATCATCAAGCTACGCCTTTGTTATTGTTTTGAATAAGCGACCTCTAGCGGCGAAACTTACATACTGTGCCTTTAAAATGATTCCTAACAGGATGGAAATGGATGGATGGATGGATGGATGGATGATTAGACATGATTCTGGCATGAAAATGTACTGCAGTACAGATGCTATTTAGAGAAGTCCAGTCAGGACAGAAGCTCTGAGCATAAATTAAAAGACAAGAAGCCATAAAGTTTATTATGAATGAATCTTTTATTAAATTACTATAAAAGCTACATTAAAATATGGACATTCCATAATTATTGATGGAATAGTCAGACAAAAAACAGGTAGTGAGAATCCTAAATTCATACATTGACTTTCACAAAGTTCGTAGTGCACATTAGCAACATCGTCAGAGACTTTAAAGGAGGAGTCAGACAGGGCCTGATTTAATTGTCAGATGACAGTGTTTCATTGAGCAGTTATGAAGTGAGCACACCTTGTTCCATACCGAGTTCCACGTGGTCTCAAATTAGCTGCGATTCTCGCACTTGACTTGCTGTCATTGGGCATGTGATGAAGTTTCTCTCGTTCAGCGATGGACGCTGTGTAGACGCATGCCTGCGTTTAAAAACACAAAGAGGTAGTTAGTCAAGGTGTGGGTCAAAATGACTTTCAGAACAATAATTGCAGAACCAGTCCTATGTACCTGCCCAGATCATGGTTCACTTACGAATTTGAATCTGCAACAAGGTTTAAAATATTGAGAGAACATGTCTCTATGAATTGCATAACTAAAATTACATCCAGTATAGATTTAAAACTACAAGGGAAATAATGCACATCTCATGTATGTAGCCTAACGTGAACTGCTAAATTATAACAGCCAGCTGTAACAACTGCTCTTATGGGCCCTGCAGCTTGTGCTCTACTAAACTGAGCGCTAAAAGCATGAGCTGTTCCCAGCTAAAGTCACCTCAGGCAACAAGAGCACTCTCGTCCTTTATTGTCTCGCTCTCGTCTCTCAGGAGCGCTCAAAATACCACTTCGCCCTACTGTGCCGTTCACTTTGGTACTGTCTGAACAACATCTTGCACTTAAAATCACTCAAAAAATAATTATGTTCAATGAACCTGCTTTGAATGAGAACATTCCCATTAAATTAAGCCTTTTCAACTACAACAAAAATTGAATGGAACCAAAAATTTGAATGGATCTGTTCTAGTCTTGTATGAACTGAAATTCATTCAGTTATACCTGCTAGATACTGTACAATCAATATGAAAATGAATATGCATGACCACAGCATATTTGACCATGTGCACTGCCTATGGTCCTCTAATGAAGACATTAGTAGAAAGTATTACTAATATAATATTAATAATATAATGTATTTGAAATACTATTATTACTCAATATTATTTAATTGTAATACTACAATTTACCAGACTCAGTATTGGCCGGCTCCTGCGTCAGCATCACATACTTGCGTCATGGTTCTCATGTGAACAGCGTCGGCCAATACTGAGTCGGTGTTCTGGCGTAGAACCCGGAAGCGCTGCACTGTGTTTACAACGTAAACAGCGTTGGAGAATGACAGGGTAGAGAACAAATTGTTGAATAAAATTGTTATTTTTGTTTTGTTTTTGCGCACAAAAAGTATTCTCGTCGCTTCATAACATTAAGGTTGAACCACTGTAGTCACGTTGACTATTTTAACAACGTCTTTACTACTTTTCTGGACCTTGAATGTGGTAATTATGTTGCTTTCTATGGGAGATTAAAAAAATATCTTAATTTGTGTTCCGAAGATGAACGAAGGTCTTACGGGTGTGGAACGACATGAGGGTGAGTAATTAATGACAGAAATTTCATTTTTGGGTGAACTAACCCTTTAAAAGTGTTTTCTATCCAAAGAGCATAACACAAGCCCAGTGGTGGTTAAACAGCGTGCTAAGCATACTTTCAGATTAAAAAATGCTATATCACAATGTGTCTCTTTCAAGCTCCCCAGCTCCGCTGTACAGCCTGAAAGCTCTGCAGTCCATCATATGCAGCAGTTGCTGATGGGAGTATGTGTGTATCCGTATGGACCAGCTGCTTCCCACCGCACACTCTCTGGGGTCCGGCGCAATTGTGTTTAAGCAGATTATACTGAAGAGTTTAGCCATGCTGGATTTAGCCGTTTGTCGGTCCTGTGAGGTGCAGAAGGCGCAGCGAGAGCCATTGAGACGGAGCAGCCTGGTGGACAATGGAGGTGTAGAATGGCCAGAAATACTGATCTCATAGGGTCTTGATGGACAGAAATGAGATCCGACAGCCATTAATTCACATATTCAAACAGATTTGACATCAGTGACACCAAATGCCATTGGTTCTTATGTGTAAGATTGAGTATACAAAATAATTCTCCTCTACTTCTCACACAAACCTATTCTACAGCTTAAAAATAATTAAAATGTAGTGCAGGGGTTGTATTAACAACTTTTATGGTGCTTTTTTGAGCAGCGTGAACATGCTTCACAATTTCTCCTTTTGTGTTACATGGAAAAAAAGTAAGTCATATGGGTTTGGGATGACATTTTTGGGCGCATACTCTCTATAAATGTGCTAGACAGCTGCTGTTGGTTAAAAGGATGTGAAAAAAACGGAAAGGCTAGCAAAGACCCAATTTAAGCACCTTTGCAGATGATGGGTTTACCAAATATCTATAATTCCTTGGTTCATTAGCAAAATGGCTTCTTGACAATGGACAGCATAACATTGCCCAAGTGTGACTTAGACATGAACGTATGTGAACAGGTTGGAATGAAGTGACAAAGCCCTGAAGACAAAGCATGAAAAGAAGAACGACAACCTACGGAGCTATGTAACTGCTTGAATACCAGACATCACACAAACAAAATTGCCACTGGGTCCAAAACTCAGAGCACATTAAAAATATGGCATTTAAATATGGAAAAAACCTGACATTTTTAGTATTCTGAAATATTTAAATATGTATGCTGTCATTAAAGCAAATACTAAGAAATTTATGTAAACTTCAAATAATCTTAAAAAATAAATATATAAATAAAATATAGCTGTGAGCAGCAATTATTGGGGTTCAAACACTTTAAGGCCTTTTAAGCACAAGCGTAAAAGGTATTATGTTTTATTTAGCAAGCATGTAACCATCTCAATCATAAATGGAAAAGACCTTTTACAGACATTACAGGCCATTTATCATAGGAAATATATGGTTTTTACACCTTTTTAACAGTTATAGCCCTCTAGGGCTGGGAGTCAAACAGGCCCAGCGAGTTTCGTTCCAATCGGCCTCCGTTAACCTTGTCTGATAGCTGCTCAAAATTCATTAGCTGATGGCGGACGTTTTCTGAGATGCATCAATGTCCTCATAGACAATCATGGCACCTTGGACAAAGACACTGCTTGCCAATTTTCGAGTCAATCGGACTAACGGTGAAGTAGTTATAGCCATTTTCATGTTTTTTCCTGTTATAGCGCCACCAAGTGGCCAGTCGCCACGTCCTTTTTCACGCGACCACAGAATAAGCTCTTACATAGGTGTGCTGAGTTTAGTGAAAATATCTCATTCCGTTCATGAGTTATAGCCATTTTAGTAAAAGTGGCTCCACCCACTTCGAATGTTTTGGCGGCCCTTGGGGACCGTGAATCGAAATTTTCAACTTTTTTTTGATAATTACTGACGACTCAGACTCCAGAGAATCTTGCTGCACTTGTTTGGTTCCGATGTCGCCAAAAACCTAGGACTAGTTCGCAAAAGTAAGTTTTTAAAATTTGTCCGACTTGAGCCAAGGATTCCAACAATATAAGACATTTGAGCCTCCGCCTAACGGTTTAAGAGTTATGAGCCATTTTGCTGCTGTAGCGCCCCCGTCAGGCCGATCGGGGCGAGCCAACGGTGACGTTGTTGATGGTGTGAGTACTACCAGCCCTCAAAGTTTCAAGTCTCTATGACTTTATGGTTTGGTCTGCCCGATCACTTTTAGGGGAGAATGCTGATCCTTGGAAATTTTAACAATTACAATAGGGTTTCAGCGCTACGTGCTTGAACCCCTAATAAAAAAATAAAATAAAATAAAATAAAATAAAACAAAGAAAAATAAAGAAAAGCATGCACAGTAAAAGCTTTTCACTAATGGGCTCAAACTTTTGGACCCTGTAGATGTAATTGGGACTCCACTAATTATCAATATTCATGCTTAAATTACACTTAGGTGGCTAAACTCATTTAGTATTCATGTGGTCACAATGGGAGTGAGCTTGAATAGTGGTTTTGGTGGACCTTGTACATTTGAGAAGCCATTAACTACCTTTGACAAAGCCAGAAACTGCACCTTGGGTCAGTTAAAGATATGCAAACATATTCAAACAATTCAAACATAACTGCACTGAAGAATTACATATATGAACTAAAGTGGAATGAATGAAAACATTAAATACTCTTCAAAGGGTTTAAGCTGCAAACTTAAAATAGCAATATATATATATATATATATATATAAATGTGCAGGAAGAGAAAGATTCTTGACAGAAACTTGAAGTGGCATCTTTACACCTCTTCAAAAGTAATAAATGTCAGCACAATGATTGTGTGCAGTGTGTGTGTGTGTGTGACAGAGAAAGATCTGGACCGTTCCTCTCGGTTGGGAAATATTTGCATAGTTAAAGAATATGAAATGGCCAAAGTCCAAAGACCCGCACTCCTCATTTAGTATCACAAACCTCACCAAAGGTCCAACCTTCAGATTTCCATCAATACAGATATTAACTTTGCATAACCAACATTTAATATTTATATAACTGCTCTCTTGCAAAACCTTAATCTACCTTTTACTATAGAATATTTTGGCTAAAAACTAAGGAAGAATGGCACGTATCAATCCCAGATGAGGCAAACCCAGAATTCACTGCGACAAGCTTTTTGATTTCATTCAAATCCTAAAAGTATCAATAAAACATTTTCAATTTAGACCCAAATAAAAACTTACTTCCACTCAATTTACTGTACGTGTGTGTGAAATTGTGCATATTAACAGCTATTAACTGTGCAGTAATTATGTTTAATACAGTACTGTGTTGTTATCTTAGCAACATGCTAATGTCAAACTCTATTGGAATAAAATAGTCAAGTGACCTGTGCATTTTAAGTTGTCGCCTAGAGTATTTCTAATCATTCGAGAAGTTAATGGCTACTAGTCTTTGGAAGAGAGCTAAACTATCACTCACCTGTCTAAGTTATATTTAAAACAAATGAGTGACCATAAACTTTAAAAACTTCGCACGGACTCGGGTTTCAAACAAGATGGAAAAAAATTCCCCAATGACCCGCTCTGCTGGGACAGACACAGACTTCTAAACAGCAGGGTGATGCTGGAAAATCAGGAGCTAACCTATGAATAAGTAAACGCCACTCTGGCTCTGTGTTGTTAATCATGGGAGTTCACACGACACGCACTTCCCTTGGGATTTGATCCTACCACATCTTTCCTCAGTGTTGTTTATGCAATATCTATAGCACAGCCACCAACACAGTCACTTGAATCTCTATGTGATCAGATAAGATCAGCAGTTCCCTGATCAACTTTCCTACTTACGCTCACTGTTGTTACGCAACTATCGCACCTGAGCGAATGACAAAAGCTATCGCACCCCTATCCAACAGCCCGGCACGAACCTACACGCATAGACAACTGTGTGCTGTATTTCAACCCATGTATCTCATCAATACATTGTCAGGGTTGCCAGATATGCTGTAATCCTTCCCCCTGGGAGCCCCTGGAAACCAGATACAGAAGAGGAAGATCAAACACTGGGCATGGGATCACATGTCTTTGCTGTTCGTTCGGAGCGTGACGCACACATGGCATACAGGGACAGAGGATTTTCCCATACCCTCCCTCACTCTGGCTCTTTTCAGAGGTGGGACGTCTGGTAATCACAAGATTAGGAAAAGAACCACACCACAGATCCAGCCAGGTTTGTGAAGTTTGATACATTCTTCAAACCACTGATTCGAAACAAAAGATTCGTAAAGCTTTGAAGCTTCATGAAGCAGTGTTTTAAAATCGCCCATCACTAGATATTGTTGAATAAAGACGTTATTTTGTTTTTTTTGGCGCACAAAAAGTATTCTCATCGTAAGGTTGAACCACTGTAGTCACATGAACTGTTTTAAATATGTCTTTAGTAGCTTTCTGGGCATCTGAAAGTGTTAATTATCTTGCTGTAAATGGAGGCCTCGCTGAGCCATCGGATTTTATCAAAAATATCTTAATTTGTGTTCTGAAGATGAACGAAGGTCTTACGGGTGTGGAACGACATGAGGGTGAGTAATTAATGACAGAAATTTCATTTTTGGGTGAACTAACTCTTTAAATTCCTCCAACATTTAAAGAAATAAATAAAATATTTAATTATTTAAAATTACTGAACATAATTAATAATAAAATCCTTAAAAGAAAGCAAAACAAAAAACTAAACAAAAAGCAGAATAAAGCAAAAACAAAGTAAAAGATAAAAAGTTTAAAAAGAAATAAACAAAAAAAACTAAGAAGAAACAAAAAAACAAAAACAAACAAACATTCAAAACAAGATAAAAGCAAAACAAAGCAAACAAAACCAAGTGAAGCAGATTAACAAAACAAATTGTATGCGGTTATTGGACACCTCTGAAGCCAAAAGGAAACCTTCAGACTAAATTTCCTTTATGCTGAAGAGTTTCATTGTGTTTACATTTTGTGTCACAATTTTTTTTTTTTTTTTTTAAACCAGAAACTTACTGGAAGAAAACCGAGCCTGCATAAAAGTTTCTCTTCACATGATTCTCTATGAATGTGAAAAAAGAAAAATGTAGTTAGACCACTTTTATGCTTCAAAGTAGCAATTAAGATGTTCCTGGCAAGGATTCAGGAACCTCATTTTGAACCTCGTATTAACTGCATTATTGGTTCACGGGAGGATTAACATTCTCAGAAGGTTTTTTCTTCCCTATTGTGATGTATATCCGAGTGAAACGGCTTCTCGAACAAGAAAAAAAATGTAGGGCGGGACTTGATTTTGTCCACTGGGAATTGATTGGATGGTTGTTGTTTGCTATTGGTCGATCTCATGTGAGTGACAAGTTGCTCCGCCCTCACACCAGTAAACACGTTATCAGAGAAGTCGTTGCAAAAGGGAGGGGAAGTTATTTTGATTAAAGATTACGAGAGCGCATGAATTAAAAAAATTATGTACACAGATAAATTATTTATAATAAATACTGCAATTTTGATTTCATGGTGACTTTAAGAGAACAACCTTTGCAACAACTTTCAAGTCCCAGTCAAAGGAAAGTTTCACGGTCTTCCCTGACATCATTACAAGTGCTACAAAGGACAGTGCAAAGGCACCGGGGAGGTGGATGTTAAAAGTTAAAAGGCCAGATGCTTGTTTTCATAGCTGGTGTGACTCATCTGCTCCGGTGTCAGCTCCTTCCATATAAGGGGGCAGGTGGAAATGGCAGGACATTGGCCTCTGGGGGCCTAAGGGTTTAAATACAGCCTGCTGACATAACTGACCGGAGATCAACGCTTCTGCTTCATTTTTCCACCACACCTGCAGCTTTTCTGCCTGATCCCAGAGGGTAAAGATGCTGGATGTAAAACGGTGACACAGTCAGGGCCCAAAAAAGCAGGCATAATAACAATTTATTTTCATTCTCATAAGGTTCATAAGCTAACTTTAGCATCCACTTTTTCCGACGAAGTCAACGCAGGTCTGCTCAGTGTGAGCTTGGATGAATTGAAGGCGGGAATTCTAATATAGTGATGCACAAATAAAATAAAATAAAATAAAATAAAATAAAATAAAATAAAATAAATCTATCAATTTAAATGCAAATTTAGGCAACAACATTATAATGTACAATACAAAAAATAGATACTTATTTTGAGATTTGCTAAAGATTATATTATATATTATTAGTATAAATAAATATAAAATTGTTAGTGTTTTTTAACAAATATCTATTACTGGCTGCTATATATATATATATATATATATATATATATATATATATCAGCCAGTAATAGATATTTGTTAAAAAACACTAATAATTTTATATATATATTTTATATATATATTTTTTAATTATATATATATATATATATTAAAACATTTAAATATAATATAATATAATATAATATAATACACAGTATGTACAAGCCCTGACATTATTTCTTACAAAAACTCTGACTTCCTCATTGAGATCAAACTAATCCACAAGTATGCCACTCGAAAGTGGTAAAAAAAAGCCCCTAAAACTCCCATTAAAGTTTCACCTTTCATGGTTCCCTGTGCTTTCATTTAAATCCTTCTCCAGTGTAGAGAATCCATACGGTCGCATTATTCACTTTCAATGTGGGGGATTCGGCCCAGATTAAACTATCATTATAACCAACTCGTCTTCAACGAGTACAAAAACCTGCCAAACCAAACCGACGTGGCCACCTGTCAGTTTAATCCGATCCCAAAGGAGAAAGAATGTTAAAACACATTAATTATTGCCGAGCAAATGTTTATAATAGAAGATCAAATGTCTTCACTGCGCCTATACAAAGCAAAGATGTATTAATCTTGAATGTAAATGATTAAGTACCTGCTTTGGGTTTCTTGACAGTCATCATTCTTGCTGTTCTCTGGCTGCACAAATGTTTGAGCTGGTGTTTGCTGAGATCTAGAGCTGCGATTCTTCAGCAGGAGGGAAGTTCCTCGTCCGGATTGACCTCGACTCCTTCTGCGAGCCACTTTACCCACGGGCCCTGACCTCACCCGCCAGACTGAAGAGCTGGAGCTGTGAAGAGTCAGAAATCAGTACTCAAAACTCACTCAGGGACATACAGTGACTCCAAAATGTATGTGGACATATAAGCAGACTTTAAAATGTATTTATTTTATTGCATCTGCAAACAAATAATGAGACCATTCCACTTCCTTTTGCTTCTAACTGGATGATTTTTACACTGAAGTAACAGGACACCATACACACACTGATTTACACCTGCAGTCCTGAATGATACACCCTGTTTACTGTAATCACACAAACACACACACACCCTCATGAAATTACACTTACTGCATCAAAAAAACACAGCATAGCTACCCTAGTGATCATCACGACTGCGTAACAGATGACTAGACAAAGTTCAACACATTAGTATGGAAATTGCTATTGACTAACAATTAGTACAGACTACATTCACTGAACATTACTGTTTAAATAAACCAGATGTTTGTATGTATTTTTTCACCCAAAAAATAAAATTCTGTCTTTAATTACTCACCCTCGTGTCGTTCCACACCTGTAAGATTATGTGACTTTGGCAGTTTGATACAAGCTCCGAACCACTGATTCGAAACAAAAGATTCGTAAGGCTTCGAAGCTTCATAAAGCAGTGTTTTAAAATCGCCCATTACTAGATATTGTTGAATAAAGTCGTTATTTTGGGGTTTTTTGGCGCACAAAAAGTATTCTCATCGCTTCATAACATTAAGGTTGAACCACTGTAGTCACTTGAACTGTTTTAAATATAACTTTAGTACCTTTCTGGGCATTTGAAAGTGTTAATTATCTTGCTGTCAATGGAGGCCTCACTGAGCCATTGGATTTTATCAAAAATATCTTAATTTGTGTTCTGAAGATGAACGAAGGTCTTACGGGTGTGGAACGACATGAGGGTGAGTAATTAATGACAGAATTTTAATCTTGGGTGAACTAATCCTTTAATTCAAGATATTTTAGCTGAAAACTAAATACCTTATGCAATTTGCTTCTTAATTAAATGTATCTTGTTTTAAGATTACGATGCTTTTTCATAACTAGCGTTTGCTACCTAATATGATGCAAAATACTATGTTCGAGTATCCTAATCTTTTGTACAAAGCTTTGAGTTTTTCAACATAATTTCTAATAGCATATTTATGCAAATCTGGATTTTCTAACTACCCTAAAACTTCCATGACTCGCCAATGAATATCTGTATTTTAACACAGCCTGTGCTCCAGGCATTTAGGCCTGGTTTTCTGGGATCAGAGTGAAGTGATGAAAACCTGATCTGGGTGTTTGGACACACACAGAGACAGTCCCATTATTTCCTCATCATGTCAAATTAGAAAATCCATTCGCTGACCCTCAGCGACCCCATTCGGTCTCAAGGATCATTCTACTGACACTAATGCAGGAGCTGCTGGGAATGACAGGTATACTATTGTAGGCATGTTTATCAAACTTTTTTTCAGGAGAAAGGTTTGCAATATAGAAAAACAACCAGGGTGTTCAAATGCTAAATTTTTCAGTTATTTCAAACTTTTTGGAAGAATGGGACACTACATTGGATGCAGTCACCTTGAAATATGGATTCAACCATTTTAAATCGAAATATATACATAGTTCTGTCATGAAACTCTAGATGGCGCAGGCTGATGGGTCCTTAACGCAAGCTGATAATAATTACAGCATTAACTACTTGGCACAAGCTGATTGGTTAATGTCACTTCTGCAGCCAATGAGCTTGTTGCTCACACATTTAAATGGCTAGTTAGCATTCACTTTAACAGTTTGCAGTGCACTTCAGAGTTCCTCTAAAACCCTCCACCTTCCCCAGCTACACCTGTATAGATCTGCTAGGGTTATTGATATATGCTATTTGTGCAGCAGCACTATGTCTTACTCGCAGCAGCGTATCAGCGTATGTATTGGCAGTAGCAAGTTCCTGTACTTGCTCTGCAGCAGCAGCAATAATCTACAACAACATCAATAATCTACAGCAGCAGCAGCGTAGCAGATCTATTCCGCCAAGACCAAATACATTAACATTGTCATATCCATTACCATGCTAACAATCTTCAGAGAGTTGTCATGACTGAACTAAAGCAACAAATTATGAAACACACCTTCCACCTTTAAAGGAACACTCCACTTTTTTTGAAAATAGGCTCATTTTCCAACTCCCCTAGAGTTAAACAGTTGAGTTTTGCCGTTTTCGAATCCATTCAGCCGATCTCCGGGTCTGGCGGTACCACTTTTAGCATAGCTTAGAATAGTTCATTGAATCTGATTAGACCATTAGCATCTCGCTCAAAAATGACCAAAGAGTTTCAATATTTTTCCGATTTAAAACTTGACTCTTCCGTAGTTACATCGTGTACTAAGACCGACGGAAAATGAAAAGTTGCGATTTTCTAGGCCGATATGGCTAGGAACTATACTCTCATGGGAGCAGCAGGCGCAATGATATTACGCAGCGCCTGTGACCCCCTGCTTGCACAGGGAGCGTGCCTTGCAACCATGGAAACATTTGTGAGAGACGCTGCGTAATATCATTGCGCCTGCTGCACCCATGGTACGGCAGCAAAGTTCCTTGATTATTACGCCGGAATGAGAGTATAGTTCCTAGCCATATCGGCCTAGAAAATCGCAACTTTTCATTTTCCGTCGGTCTTAGTACACGATGTAACTACAGAAGAGTCAAGTTTTAAATCGGAAAAATACTGAAAATCTTTGGTCATTTTTGAGCGAGATGCTAACGGTCTAATCAACTATGCTAAGCTATGCTAAAAGTGGTACCGCCAGACCCGGAAATCGGCTGAATGGATTCGAAAACGGTAAAACTCAACTGGAAAATGAGCCTATTTTCAAAAAAAGTGGAGTGTTCCTTTAAGTGTGCTCTATATCAAGGCATCTTAGCAATGTTCTGTATGAACCCAAGCCTTCATAATAAAATGGAGTGACGTGCACATGAACTTGAATTTCCTGCACAAAGATAATCAGATACACTCACATGCAAACAGAGTTAGACACGCAAAACTACTTCAACTAGCCAGAAGCATTTTCTCATACAGTTAAAGCTCCAGAACAAGATTCATTCTTGCTCAGACAAAAGTACAAAGCCATAAATTCTCACTCTATGATGATGAAGAAAATAACAAAAACGCAAGGACCTGATTGGTGACATCCACCTTTCTTTAACTACCTGAATAGTGTTAAAGAGATAGTTCACCGATAAATAAAAATTATTTTATGATTTACTTCCTCATCTCGTTGCAAACCTGTATGACTTTATTTCTTCTGCGCAATATAAAGATATTTTGAAGAATGTGCTGGCTGTTTTTTTTCCATGCAATTACAATTAATGAGGACTGAAGCTTTCAAGCTTCAAAAAGGATGCAAAAACTGGATATAGCTAATTCTCCCAGAAACTTGCTATAAACTGGGATGGATTTCAGGATTTTATCAGGATTCGTTTTATTGAATAATGTCTGTTCATTAAATGGATACAGGAAATGCTTTATAAAATTTTAATGTTTCATTTAAAAATTGTTATTTATTTCTAAACATGCATTAAATAAAATTATTAAAATAAGAATAAGAATATTTATTTATCTTTTTTTTTTTAAAAAGTGATTTATTAGCTTTTATTTTTTAATTAATACATTGGTAATGATTTCTTTATTTTATTTTTAAGTGGCATATCCATATTCATTGTAATAACATCGAAAAAGTCTTTTTATGTTGCAAAGAAAAAAGAAAGTTATGGGTTTTGAGCATGAGTAAATTACCAGATTTTCATTTTTGAAAGTATCCCATTAATCTTCAAGTGTGTTATATTTAACAGTTCTGAGGCAGAAGAATTGTAGTCAATTAAAACGTACCAATTAACAAAATCTATTTAAACACAAAAGGGGACAAATTTGACTCTTTGTCCATCTGTCTAGCATCTTGTCTCTATTTCTTTCACACACCTGTCTTCAGTAGCACCTCCATCTGAATCTTGAGAAGGGAGTCGCTCCTTCTTGACCCCACCCAGAGTGGAATTCTGGGAACGTCGTCTACTACTGCTCCTGGTTCGAACCTGAATCACATAATTCTTAGACTGAATATGTATATAGGATAAATGTATCGCATAGCAAAAAAAAAAAAAAAAAAAAAAGTCTGTCAAAAGTCTGAGAAACCTGATACAGACAGTGGAGTTGCTGCTACCACATTGTCATTTTCGATTTCAAATGATGCAGAAGCCATGTTTAAGGACAAAAAAATGTGGTTTATTTTTATATAAAGGTGGTCGTAAAAATAAAAGCAGGTGCACCTGTGCCTGAGTGAAAGAGGTGGAGATTCTTGCTTTGGGGAGGCGGCCGAGGGCAGGGCTCTTCTTGGCAGGAGAAGATTTGGCAGCTGCACTGTACTTGCCTGATTCCAAAAGGTAATGCTGAGCCACTTTCAGCAGTCGTGTAAAAACATTCTTAGCGCTGGAGCCTGGAGCTTCTGGGGATTACAAAAAAAATAAAATCTTAAGAAAGTTTTAAGAATCACAGATCAAGCAAGACACACGGAAGTGCAGTATATGTTTATATATATATATATATATATATATATAGGCACAGTTGTGATTCGGATCCGCAAGCGGAGTGATACAAACAATTAAACGGTTCCAGTGCTGATACTGGGGGAATATCGCACGACTCTCAGCCAATCAAATACGAGAACCAGATATATACAGTTGCAAGAAAAAGTATGTGAACCACTTCCAGAATCCGTGAAAATGTGAATAATTTTAACAAAATAAGAGAGATCATACAAAATGCATGTTATTTTTTATTTAGTACTGTCCTGAGTAAGATATTTTACATAAAAGATGTTTATATATAGTCAACAAGGAAAAAACAAAAAAAGCTGAATTTATTAAATTGGCCCCATTCAAAAGTTTGTGAACCATTGATTCTTGTTGTGTGTTGTCTTGTGTGTGATTACCTGGATGATCCACGACATTTTATGTTTTGTGATGGTTGTAAACTGCCAAATATTCTTGAAAAACTGATGCTCCAGAAGGAAACACGATGCATTAAGCATTTTTGAATTTGAAGATCAAGGTAAATTGTACTTAATTTGTCTTCCAGGAAACATGCAAGTATCTTCTGTTGCTTCTGAAGGGCAGTACTAAAAGAAAAATTTGGACATCTTCATCCTGTTCAAAAGTTTTCACCCCCCGACTCTTAATGCATCGTGTTTCCTTCTGGAGCATCAGTGAATGTTTGAACCTTTTTTTAATAGTTGTGTTTGAGTCCCTCAATTGTCCTCAGTGTGAAAAGATGGATCTAAAAATCATACAGTCACTGCTGGAAAGGGTTCAAATATGCAAAAAAATGCTTGAAAACTGAAGAATCTGCAGGACCTGGAGATTTTTTCTGAAGAACAGAGCTCAGTTTAACTGCTCAGAACAAACAAGGGACTCATGAACAACCATCACAAAACAAAAAAATAGTCGTAGATCATCCAGGTAACCACACACAGTATTGAGAACCAATGGTTCACATACTTTTGAACGGGGCCAGTTTAATAATTCCAGCTATTTTTTTTTCTTGTCGACTATATATAAACATCTTTTATGTAAAATATCTTACTCAGGACAGTACTAAATAAAAAATAACATGCATTTGGTATGATCTCTCTTATTTTGTTAAAAATATTCACATTTTCTGCAAGTGGTTCACATACTTTTTCTTGCAACTGTATATTATATATATATATATATATATAACAGGGGACAGGCACTGCAAAAATAACTATTTACTATATATATTTCTCAGGAAAATGTGAGTGGTGCTTATAGTTGTCTTTGCACATTAAACTGGGGTTAAAAAGTATTTTAAAACCACTTTTAAATGTAACCACTTTTGTAAGTACATTTAAAAAGTAGTACCAACGGGTCAATAGGTGAACTTCTGCGAGTTGGCAGTATATTTCCAGGTACAAACAAACATCACACCACAAACGCGCCCACAGCACAAAAGTGAACGTTATCAGACTATCACATTTACACAGGTGCTGCCGGCCTGCTCTAGCTAATGCAGGCTGTGTGCTGGAGAACAGATATCGATGTCAGCCACATATGCCACTAGGGATTCTGCCTGTCCCCTGTAATCTCATCAACAGAACAAGGAAAATGTGGGCTGTATTGTATTTCAAAGCGTCTGTTTTGGTGGTTTTGAATCGGGTAGGTGACAGGGTACAGTTGGTTGATACGTTCTGTACTCGAGTGTAATTCGCTTGACATTGAATGCGTGAATCGTGACCTGAAGTACAGTGTGTCAAAGGTTTTAGCCTATTGTCTTGATTTTATTTTTTCTGGGCTTTCTGCCAATAGTATTAACTCGTGCCATGTGATTGGATCCAAGGGGCGTTATAATTTCATGGATGATACGGCAGGGGGCCATCTCAAGGTACTGGCGCACTTTCGTTATGACACTGTATCTCTCGTAGCAATGACCCATTAGATTAACAGCGTGATGGTCCAGACCTGCCTAAATTACATAAATAATCTCTATGTACCGGCTCACCTTTCTTGGAAGTGTTCTTGGCATCTTCTTGTGAAGGTTTTACATCTTGTTGTCCATCGCTGAGAGAACTCGTACACCCTTTTGCGCTTTCTTTTTTCATTTGCTCTGCAAAGACAGATGTGAAACAGAAATTTTTATATGTAACATGTATTTGAAACATCTGGTAGGCCAAAAATAAAATAAAACAAAACAAAACAAAACAAAACAAAAAAGTTATATAAATAAAATATAACAGTAAAAAAAAATATAGCAAATAAAAATAAATAACAGTAGTAAATAAAAATTATTTACTGTGTTTCAATTATTTGTATTGCTTGTTCATTTTTCAAGGAGCTATAGTACATCCGACAACTAGATAAGTTTTTTTTTGTTTGTTTGTTTGTTTTGGTTTTTTTGTTTTTTTTTTAACCTCCTTTGTTTAGTTTTTGTTCATGTTAAGGGAACAAGTAGTAGGCCTAAAATTCTTTTTCCATTTTTAGGTGTTGAATATGTATATGTGGGCTGTATGTATGCATTTAACAATTGCTAGCATGCAAGTTTAGGAATGTGCATGTTTAAAGGTGCATGTGAAGGTATAATTAGTTTGTATGTACGCGTACATGTGTATATATGTCTATATAATGAGTGTGTGTATATGTATATAGGTGTATGAGTGTATGTATATATGGAGATGTGTATTTATTGCATATTGATACAGAACATTTACATGTCTTATGTAGTTGATTACTCAGTTGTTCACTTTGTGCACAACTATATTAATCGCTAACAACAGCAGTATATAATGCCTTGTTTTGTATGCTTACGACTGCATAAAATATTTAATGTCATTAATGTTCCCTGTTTGTCAAAAGCCAATAAAAAAAATAAAAAAAAGATGACTGTAAAAATAAATCTGCATTGTTTATCCATTTGATCTTTAATTCATAAAATTTGCAAAAATCTAACCTTTCATTGAAGGAAAAGAATTGAAAGTGGGGGGGGGGGGGAAATCACATTATGAAATAAATGTTTTTCTCCAAAACATGTTGGCCACAATTATTGGCACCCCTAGAATTTTTTATGAGTAAAATATCTCTGAAGTATATTCCCATTCATATTTACATTTTTTTGCCACACCAGGGTGATCATGAACATGAAATTGTCCAGCCATGACTTCCTGTTCAACAGGAGTATAAATATGAGGAAACACAAAGGCCAAATTCCCGTAATCATTCATCACAACGAGTAAAACCAAAGAATATAGATCTGATGTGCAGCAAAAGATTGTTGAGCTTCACAAAATAGAAAGTGGCTGTAAGAAAATAGCTGAAGCATTGAAAATCCCCATTTCCACTATCAGGGCAATAATTAAGAAGTTCCAATCAACAAAAGATGTTACAAACCTGCCTGGAAGAGGACATGTGTCTAAATCTTCCTAATGCGTGGTGAGGAGGAAAATTTGAGTGGCCAAAGACTCTCCAAGGATCACAGCTGGAGAATTGCAGAGATTAGTTGAGTCTTGAGTCTCAGAAAGCCTTAAAAAAAAAAAAAATGATCAAACAGCACCTACATCCCCACAAGTTGTTTGGGAGGGTTTCAAGAAAAATCCTCTGCTCTCATCCAGAAACAATCTCCAGCACATTCAGTTGTCAGACAAGACTGGAACTTCAAACGGGACCGGCTTCTATAGTCAGGTGAAACTAAAAAAAATATTTTTTTGGCAGCAAACCCACCAGATGGGTTTGGTGCACACATGGATAAAAAGTACCCCATGCCCACGGTTAAATATACTGCTGGATCTTTAATGCTTTGGGCCTATTTTTCTGCTGGAGGTCCTGGACATCTTGTTCAGATACATGGTATCATGGATTCCATCAAATACCAACAGATAAAAAATCAAAACCTGACTGCTTCTCCTAGAAATCCAATAATGGGCCATGGTTGGATCTTCCATCAGGACAATGATCCAAAACAAACATCAAAACCAACACAAAAATGTGTCTCTGAGCACAAAATGAAGCTTCTGCCATGGCCATCCCAGTCCTCTGACCTGAACCCTAAAGAAAATGAGTGGAGTGAACTGAAGAGAAGAAGCACCAACATGGAACTGGGAATCTGAAGGATCTGGAGAGATTCTGCATGAAGGAATGGTCTCTGATATCTTGTCAGGTATTCTCCAAACTCATCAGGCATTATAGGAGAAAACTCAGAGCTGTTATCTTGGCAAAAGGAGGTTGCAAAAAGTATTGAATAAAAGGGTGCCAATAATTGTGGCCAACGCGTTTTGGAGAAAAACATTTATTTCATAATGTGATTTTCCCCCCACTTTCAATTCTTTTCCTTCAATGAAAGGTTAGATTTTTGCTAATTTTATGAATTAAAGATCAAAAGGATAAACAATGCAAATTTATTTTTACAGTCATCTTTGATCATATTTTCCAAGGGTGCCAATAATTCTGACCACCACTGTATAAATAAAATAAGTTTCTTGTAGTGCCTTTGCCTTAAGTGTTGTGGAGAAAGCATTTTTTTTGTATGTAAGCTTTTCTATCCCACTAAAAGACACGAGAAAAGCAAAAAAATACAGCAGACACCCGCCAACTCATCGCAAATTACATAGTAGTAAATGTTTGTGTCGCAGTTTTAACTATACAAAAAGTCTAAAGATACATTTGAAGTACTTCGCAACTACAATTAAACCTTAATCCTGAGCTTTGGAGAGAGCCTAATTTCACAATCAATCTCAATCAGGGGCAGTTTAAACACTTTAGTTTGCAGTGGATCTCATAAAGACAAGTTCTGGCATGTTCAGAAGCATAATGAGAAAACACTGGAAGGTACCAGAGCTCACCCTGTCTCCCTAAAGCACCTGAGGGACTATAGGGACACATGAAAGTCTTCTCATTTACTCATTTACATTAATTTTCTGGTGGATTTTGACGTACAGCAAAAACATGTCAGAGAGGAGCTATTGAAACAATTCCAAAGGCTTTAGGTTAAATTCTTGGGGTTTCCCTTGTAGAGATTCGGAGGTATAATTTTGTAGGGGATGAAAGTTAATGGACCATGTCACCTCGGTCAACCCACTGGCATCGGTTTCAAAGAGCAGAAGCCAAACAGATTAGCAGATGATGCAAAATAAAGGTTTATCCTGTGGCTCTAATTCAATAATGACAGGGCTATTCTGAGAGAATGATGGGTAATCCCATCATTTTTGTGCCGTTTGATAGGAAGAATGCGCATTGTATTTTCTTCTCCAATTGGCGTCACAAACAGGTGTGACTGCAAATGAGAAATACAAATAAATGATAAATATCCGATAACAACAAAAGTGTTCAAGAAAAAGAGTTTCCATTTGAGAACAATAAAAGAGAAAGTTGGCAGAAGGTTAGGATAAAGTCTTATTAACTTTTTAACAGCTAGATTTGTTAAACTTGTCCATGCTTGCACACTTTCTCCAGCCCTCTCTCTCTCTTACGGACACATACGGTCTTTGAAGAACAAAACGCCCAGCTTTAAGTGATGCTGAAAAGCAGCTTTCCTCTCGAATCTCAACTGATAACCAGAAGGCTATTGTACTCTATCAGACGCGGAAAAAGGCCACCTTTCTGGGTTAAAAAGGTTGTGCAAACATGATATCTGACGCATTAGTGTCGTCGATACACATGTTTGGTGTGTATGTGTGTGCTGCCATTGTATTATGAGAAGACATTTTAAAAGCAGTGTATACAAACAACATCAGTTCAGTTTACGCTATTTATGCAGCAGCAGCATATCTTACATGATTGTTGTTGTTGTTTGTTTTAAAGGGGTGGTTGATTATGATTTTTTTTAACTTTAGTTAGTATGTAATGTTGCTGTTAGAGCATAAACAACATCTGCAAAGTTACGACGCTCAAAGTTCAAAGCAAAGGGAGATATTTTCTTTTACAGAATTCACTGTGTAAGGACTACAA
Organism: Mylopharyngodon piceus; assembly: GCA_039654765.1. Classification (NCBI taxonomy): domain Eukaryota; kingdom Metazoa; phylum Chordata; class Actinopteri; order Cypriniformes; family Xenocyprididae; genus Mylopharyngodon; species Mylopharyngodon piceus. The sequence goes on along the minus strand of CM077459.1, from coordinate 10,206,799 downwards.
CAAACGGATGGTAGGGACTACAACATGCTTCTTCCTGGGTTAGTGACATCACTATCTTTAAAATTTACAAAAACCCTGCCCCCGAGAACATGCAACAAAGTGGGTGAGGCCATGTTGGGCTGCTTTAGAGAAGAGGAAGAGTTGTTGTAGTAGAGTGTTGTTACCATGCCGTCTTTTTACGCCGGACTGCTTCACAAAAGAGGGTCAATTCAACGCTGGATTTGTCGGCACATGCTAGTCGATGAGTTGAATTAACTCCACAGCAACTACATAAATTTATCCACTGACGTCCAGATGCATTCTAAAAGTCGTAACTTCTTCCTGAGTCTCTCCATCAGTGTCCGACTCCGGTTTGAACAATGTAAGGCTGAACACTGTTACTGATAATCCTCATTTTGGCTGCGTGAGATTCTCCAGCTTTGTTGTTGTTGAACAACCGAAGCACGAGCTGTTAAAACTCCGCCCTCTTCTGGAAAGCGGGTGGGAGCAGCAGCTCATTTGCATTTAAAGGGACACACACAAAAACTGCGTGTTCTTGCTCACACCCAAATAGGGGCAAATTTGACAAGCGATAATGAATGATCTGTGTGTTATTTTGAGCTAAAACTTCACAGACACATTCTGGGGACACCAGAGACTTATATTACATCTTGTGAAAAGGGGCATTATAGGTTCCCTATAAGGATAAATCGAACACAATGCAGTTAAGCTTATGCTTAAAAAAAAACAAAAAAAGAAACAAAATTGGCCAAGATATATTCTTTGAAAAACTAAGTCTTAATATCTTATGCATTTTGATTTGACAAAAAATGTATAATATGTAATATATATATTTTATTTCTATTATAATGTTATCTAATACACGATACCATGGGGAAAAAAAGGTAATATTCCATGTCATCAATCAGAACTACAAAGAAAATCTGCAAAATAAATATACATCAGAAAAAAAAGAAAAAACTGCCAATCCACAAATTTCTCCCAATTACTCAAATTAAAGACCCCGAGGGAGATGCAGAATAAAAAGAGCACATTATCTAACAAAGAGAACAAGTCTTTTGATTTGAATTTGTAAAAAATTGTGACGTTCTGAATTTCAAGAGCCTTATGCAACTAATTACATCATTTGCGTTGGTTGTAGATCCACCAGATGAGCTCTGCTACCGTCACAATCTGCTTGTGCATGTCATGTTTGGTTCAGTGTGCCAATCAGTGCAGGGGTTCAGGTCAGCATGGATCAGCAGTGGCAGCATATTCCTGCTCTGAAACTGATATCTGCCACTTCCTCTGACGCACAAACAGCAACAATGTTGGCCTGGCAACCGGTAACTATGGCGTCTGTGCACAGGAACTCTGCAAGATCAAGATTAAACCTGAAGTTTCCTTCTGGAAGCCAGCCCCTGTTTCATAAAGACCGGATCTCTTTTAATGCACAAGTATTCAAAGAGAATGAACTAAATAAAAGTATAAAAATAGTATAATATAGTAAAGTGGGGTTTATTTGCAGGTCTAAATTAGATTTTAATTTTTTTTTTCTTTTCCCCACAATATTTTTTTTCCTTTTATATTTTTTCTTCAGTGTAGTCTCTATTTAAACCCCGCTATATAATCACTAAAAATGAATTAAATTAAGTTAAATTATATTAAATTAAAAACTCTCACCTGTAATGTTACTGAATAGGGGACACATTACCTTAAGCTTATATTACATAAGGCAAAAAACAATAAAAATCAACAAAAATAGAACATTTTGACCTAAAAGCAATCTTTAGAAATTACATAAATATGAATAAATAAAAAATAATAACTGAAAAATAAATAAATTAATAAATAAATGCAAAATTAAATGCATAAATAAATATATAAATAAGTAAATAAAGTGGGTTTATATTTCCACAAGGATCATAATCATGCTTAAATCACGCTCATGGAAGCAGTGCGAACATGCAGGATGTCTTATCAGTGTCCAAGTTCCAACTTCAAAGCTTCCTGTTAACATAAATTCCCATTAAAACTCCCATAACTCACAATCATTACACCTGGAGGGAGGGGACTCCAAGTTCTCATGCACTAGAAAAAGTTTTAATAAGAAAAAGTTTAATTTTTTCCCTTTACCTTTATACCTTGAGGACCAGTGTTTCTTTGATGCCAAAGAATCAGTTTTCAATTCGGCTGTTTCTCCAAGTTATTTGGTGTAACATTATGTGTGTAGTTTGCACATGCCAAAATATTGCACCGCAGGAAAACAGATAACATGGAGCCTAACAATGACAATGGTAAAAGTCCTGAGATGGAGCCAAGGAACACAATACAGTAGCTTATGTATGCGAATACAAAGGAAATGGGCTGACTTTTGAACTTGTAGCCAAACAATCAATCACAATAAAAAACAGTCAAGTATAAAGACCACCACTTAGAAGACTTAACATTAAAAGACCTGCACCTCCGCAAAGTAAAGGTAACATGCTGGTGATTTAACTTCTGTAATGTCCTGCTCTCCCTTTGATGAGATTTATGGTACAGCTGTGGGACATGTGATTACAGGAGGTCATTAACTAAGATGGGAGACTCATGACACCGAAAATAAGTTTCATTCATGTACAGTACATGCTTACTTTAGTTTTAAAGGATAGTTCACCCAAAACAAAAATTCTGTCATCAGTTACTTACCCTCATGTCATTCCAACCCTGTATGACTTTCTTTTTTCTGTGGAACACAACAGAAGATATTTTTTGAGGAAGTCGATACAATGAAAGTCAATGAGGTCCAATCAATGTTGTTTTGGATGCTATTGACTTTCGTTGAACAAAAACAGCTGAAACATTTATCAAAATTCATTACTATTCCTTTAAAAGACTGACTGTAAAATTATCCACTTCATTCACGCTTTAGATTTGATTGTGGCTAATTGACAGGAAAATATTTACTGGTAAACCATCTGTTTCTGACAGAGATGTCATCATGTGTGCTGCTGACGCAATTCAGACCAACCTTTAAGGATATTAAAGAGATTTAAGCGGAAATTAGGAAGTTTGGCAGAAAACCGAAGCATCTTCACACTGATTAACCATGCTCCTTCTGTTTGGATAAATCCTGGGCTACATTCCAATATTACAGAGAAATGCAATCTTAGGGAGAAACATCACGGCATGAATGATTAAGAAATATTTCAAATTCTGCACTATTTCTAGGTCACCAATCACATCTTTTATATAAATAAAAGGTATTTTGTTACTATTATTTTACTATTTTATATAAATACACAACTTTGATATGTAAATAAATAATAAGTAAATAAATTGCATAATATAAATATATTTTTTACACAAAAATGTTTTTTTTTTTTTAAATAAAATTACCAAACAGCAACAAGTGCCACACAACAATCATATGCCCTATTAAAACTGACACATTTTATATGTAAATAAATAAAATGTATAATATAAATTTATTTATTTAAATTATATATATATATATATATATATTATATATATATGTGTGTGTGTGTGTGTGTAAATAATGTGTCAATGACGTGACAGGTCATTTTTTTGTCCAAAGGCCTTAATAATAATAAAAAACAAAGATATGACATCCAAAGTACGTAAGGTAGTACAACTAGATCTCTTTTATTGAATCCAGAAGGTTTTAATTATATTTTGCTACATATAAAGGTATTTTAAAGATTTTGAAGTGTCAAAAGGTCATTCGGTTTAACCGTCCAAAGGCCAATACAGCCATATCATTAGTGATTAAAATATCTTAAAATGTAATAAGTGTATATATTTTTTATTCTGGCATGATTTTATAACATCATATATCGACATAGTGCAAAATGGTATTAAAATTATGTGTAGAAGTCGTTGCTTTGCTATGAGAAAGAATGTCCGGAAAAATGCATTTCACTGATGCATTTCATTCGGGGTAACCAATATAAAGGGACCATTTTGGATCCAGTCATGCGGTCAATATCTTGTGACAGGATGTGACATCATTCAGACACCTGCAAAGGACCACATAGTCCTGAAGCAAAGTAACTAACTCTCTCTTAACTATTTGAAAAATTCATGTTTTCACTTGCTCATACGCATGTCCCGAAAAAACAGGTCATTCGGTACAACCGCTATAAAACATGGAAAATTTTGTAATATTTTAAAAACTTGTACTAAATATAAGTATGATTGTCCTTTTGCTAGCTAGCTAGATATCAGCCTGTTAACACTGTTTGAAAAAAAAAACGTCATTTGGTATAACCAAAAGTGTCATTCGGTAAAACCAAAATTTTGGTTAAACTAAATGACTTTTTTGGAGACAAATTTTGTCCATCTTGTGAAAAAAATGACAAAAGCAGTGATAATTGATTATAAAAACCACAATCTCATTGTTAACACTTAATAAAACTTCAAAATTAATTATATCTTCATTATGTTTTTTTACACTTTTAAAAACCATATTCGTCAATGACCCATATAATTACCAAAATAGCAGCAAGTGCCATGCAACAACCACATGCAGTCTTTAATTAGCTTTAAATGGTTTCCCACATGTCTTTTTTTTTTTTTTTTTACTTCACTCTCAAAGCATGTCTTTCCAGGGGCAGGTAAGAAGGTCACGAAGGGGAATAAAGGAGGAGTTGTGGAGGGAGGCCTACCACTGCATTGTGCTTTCCAGCCATCAATCAGTCCTGAATCATCTTTGAAAGATAGTCATCTATCAAAGCCTCAGGAATATCAATCACTGCAGGGTCAAAATGCAAAGGCGAGTCATAGAAGAACCACTTGATACTGGCCTTTCATTCTGACCATGGCATTCATGGACGTCACTCCAGCCATGAGTACAATGCATTTGCTGCATCTGTTCTAGCCTTTCAGAAGGAACTGAGTGTTAATACTCACTCATTTCCTTCAGAAAAAAAAAATCAACTCTAAATTTAAAGTAATGATGATAAAATTCTGCAACATACTATTAATAGAAAAGTTGATATAAAATAAAAATAAAAAAATGCACTGAACTCAATCAATCAGTTTCTAAATATATGCGCACAGTCCACTCTTTTAATCCACATGGAGTGATAGATCATTTACGAGTTGATTTGAACGCATCAATAAGGAAAGAGTGGGAGGAGTTTACTGACCTGCTGACACTGAGCTTAGACTCCACCACATTCCCTCAATCAGGACTCAACTTTTAAATGGGCCTTTAAGCCTGATCGCAGGTCAGGGGCCAACACAGGGGCCAAACTCTCAAAATGGACTTTAGGAACATGAAGAAAAGTGTGCTGGAGATGATTTATATTTCTAGAATTTCTATAGTGAAAGTCTGGATTTCACCCATTTTGCTTGTGTTCATGATAGGGCTGTCAATTGATTAACTAAATTTTTTAATGAAATTCAATTTAGGATACTCTGACTGTAAATAATTACAAACAATCACATATCAAAAGCTGTCTGTAGATACTGGACACAGTTACAAAAGACTAGAGCATCTTTCAATCACTGCACTCTGAGTGGAACAAGCCCTTGTTAGTTTTAATGGGAGGGTATAAAAATATCCCAATGGATATGAGTCACAGTAGCATAAACCTACTGAAGTCCAGCATAGCGTGTCTGTTAATTCCTTTGCGGTTTGGCTTTTTCCTTCACTTTAAATTACTAGGTTGTTATACATTTCACTTTTAAGTTGCGTCCCAGATTCACTCAAGTCCTTTTCTTAAATAAAATTGCCCAAGAGCTCTTATACATATTGCAAATCCAGACGGAAACAGCTAAAGACAGGATTTAGCTTTCAACATTGAGAGGAGAGGGAAAAAAAAAAAAAAACATGTTCTCCTGCAGAGACAGCTTTATGCAAGATATCTGTAGGGTAATTTACCCAAAATGTCACTATAAAAACATTGCTGTTTGCCCAACAACAACAAGGACTCAACCAATGGCATGAGCTGGGTGCGGGACTTTCCGTTTGTTCAACCAATGGGAGATGAACCTGCTTAAAACATCCATCAGTGGTGCAAGCAAACATATGCTAGAAATGGTATGATAAGGGACCGTTTACTGAAATCACCTATCAATTCCTTAGCAACCATCCAAAACATTCTATCAACCACTTGGCAACGCTCTAACAACCACCCAGAAAACCCTATTTACTGCTTAGAAATTCATGAGAATACTCTAGCAACACCCTAGAAACTATCAAGAAAATCCTTGCAACCACCTGGCAACGCCCTAGCAGCCGCTCATAAAACCCTAGCAACTGGGTTTCTAGCTGACTAACCAAATAAGCAAATTAAACACATTTTATATATAATAAAATAAAAAATAAATTGTATAATATAAATGTATTTATTGAAATCTCTCATTATTTTTTTATATTATTTTATTTACACATATAGTACAATGTGTCTTTATTTATATCAAAAAAATAAAACAATATTACCAAAATGGCAGCAAGTATAATGCAACAACCACATTCAGTTCTTAAATAAGCAACTGCCTATAGCGACTACCTAGAAACACCCTAGTAACCACCCAGAAAATCCTTGCAACCACTTAGCAATGCCCTAGCAACCACCAATAAAACCCTAACAACTGCCAAGAAATGTAATAGAAATCCATTAAAATGCTGAGCCAAGACTTACAGTAACAACACCCTAAAAACCACCTCGAAAATCCTTGCAACTACCTAGCAACACCCTAGTAACCACCAATAAAACCCTAACAACTGCCAAGAAATGTAATAGAGATCCATTCAAATGCTGAGCCAACACTTACAGTACCCACACCCTAGAAACCACCCAGAAAATCCTTGCAACTACCTAGCAACACCCTAGCAACCACCAAGAAAACCCTGACAACCACTTGACAACCACCCAGAAACCCCAAGCAAAAAGAAAATTCAAGCTGAAAATCTAAACTGATCACTTAATGATTATTTCAAATTAGACTTTGTTTTAAACAACTAAACAGATTCTAAATATTATCATTTTACAGTATATTAAGAGATTACAGTTGTTACATTTAGGATACATAAGACACATAACATCTAGGAATTTGAAACTTTTAAAATATTGGATAATTTTTTTTTAAATATTGCACAATCCTATAGATGGTAAAACAGACTTTTGGAAAAACAAACACATTTAGGCTTTACTGCATGACATAAAAACAAAACAAAAAAACACACCTTTAAGAAAAAATATATTAATATCTTATATTAATTTAAGAAAAACGAATATCTTCCAGTTCATAAAAGACTGAATCTGTCCATCACATGGAAACCACCTTCAATCACAAGTGCACAACCTCGAGATAAACCTCTACCCTCAGCGAATAGAAGTTCAGGAGACACATGACATGGTTCAAACTGGATGATGGGTGGCCTGATACTGAAGGTCCAGGAAAGCTTTCTGTCATTAGTGGATTTATAACCAACATAAGGCTTTACTCAAGAGGGTCGGAAGAATTTCACCTTTCTGACCTGGCTAAGCCCAGGCATAAGCCGCACAGCCCAATTTTGACTAGATGCAATGAAGCCATCTCTTCACGCTCATCAACTGTGTGCCGCCCAGAATAAGAAGGCTTGTGTTGGTCATTGTCTGTTTCACATCTTCTGAACAAGCGCTGGGCGGTTATTTGATTAAGCCGGTCCAGCGGGAGCACTCGGGTTACAGAAAATATTAGCCTTCAGCAGAACACGCTCGGGGACAGAACAGTCAAATGCAATGAAGGGCTGACTTAATCATCTCATTTTACAGGATTAGAGGCGAAATGGCTGACTATTGTGTTTGCCCAGGCACAGGGCCCTGCTCAAGGTGACCAGGGAAGCAGATTCAGGGCTAAAACACAACATAAACGGTTTTGATCGCTGCTTTATAAGGCTCTTCAGTCAGCACTCTACCATCCCAAAGGCCAGAGTCATCGTCAGGGGGTGCTCAAAAAGGTATTGAACACTTATTGGTGTTGCAAATTGTTCCAGGCCCCACAAGTCTGAATTTATTGTGATTATAAAAAGATACAAGACAGTGTATCACAAAATAATGGCAAAAAAACATGTCTGCTTGACTTGTGTAGTCTGTTTCACAAATAAATGATTCTTATGAACTGGTTCTTTAAATGATCAAAAAGACTTTTAAGTTACCGTACTGAACCAGTCAGGATGAATTGTTCACTGAATGAACTTTGACTCAAAATGAACTGTTTTGAGTACTTAAAGGGTTAGTTCACCCAAAACTGAAAATTCTGTCATTAATTACTCACCCTCATGTCATTCCAAACCTGTAAGACCTTCGTTCATCTTCGGAACACAAATTAAGATAATTTTGATGAAATCCGTCGGCTTTCTGGCCTCCGATAGTCTGCAACGCAATTACCACTTTCAAGGCCCAGAAAAGTAGTAAAAACATTGTTAAAATAGTCCATGTGACTACAGTGGTTCAACCTTAATGTTAGGAAGCAACAAGAATAATTCTTGTGTGCAAAAACAAAATTAAAATAACGATTTTATTCATCAATTTGACAGGGAAGAGAAGAAATTGTTGAATAAAGTCGTTATTTTTGTTTTTTTGCGCACAAAATGTACATTACATTAAGGTTGAACCACTGTAGTCACATGGACTATTTTAACGATGTCTTTAGTTCCTTTTTGGGCCTTGAAAGTGGTAATTGCGTTACAGTCTATCGGAGTCCAGAAAGCTCTCGGATTTCATCAAAAATATCTTAATTTGTGTTCCGAAGATGAACGGAGGTCTTACGGGTTTGGAACGACATGAGGGTGAGTAATAATTTTCATTTTTGCATGAACTAGCCCTTTAAGGTCTGTGAAATGTAAATCAACATTACTGACTGCCTAATATGACGAATGTATAGTTAAAGATATATGCAAGACCATTCAAAGGTTTGGGATAAGTAAGATTACATATACAATTTAACATTTTTGTAAATAATATACAAGTATTTAACATTTCAGGTTCATTGCACCTGTAGAAAGCAGCTGAGTCACTGCACCACAGACAGCAGGGAAAAACAGCGCTGAGATAGCAGCACACCTCAGGATTCTGCCAACACACTCACAAGCAAAATACAATCCTGCTCTCAAGGCAACAAACACCTTTCGGTACTGCACACCCCCATGAGAGCCTATACAGCAATCACCAGTGATTTCTATGCAATAGAAATGACAAATTAATCTGTTCTTGTAAGCTACAAAGCATGACTTCCAGACTTAAAGGGATAGTTCACCCAAAAATGAAAATTCTGTCATCATTTACTCACCCTCAAGTTGTTCCAAACCTTTATGAATTTCTTCTGCTGAACACAAAAGAAGATAATTTGAAGAATGTCAGTAACCGAACAGTTGATGGGCACCATTGACTTCCATAGTATTTTTTTTTCCATACTATGGAAGTCAATGGTGCCCCACAACTGTTTGGTTATAAACATTCTTTAAAATTCTTTAAGGATAAGTAAATGTTGACAGAATTTTCATTTTTGGTGAACTATCCCTTTAACATTATAAATGTCTTTACTGTCACTTTTGATCAAATCCTCACTTTAAAAAAAAAAAATTAACTTGAATGAATTTTGACATTTTAAAGCATTTTTTTGTGCTGCTGCTCTTTAAGGAAAGTGTTACATTAATCAATAACATGATTAAAAGCTGCTCAGAATACAAATCACAGCAAATCTAATGAACTCATGCTCCTTGTTGCTCAAAACAAAAATCAAATACCTTTAGGCAGGTATGATGTCACGGACAGGTGTGCTAAAAGCATAATAAACATACAATCTATTTAAAGACACCCACAACTAAAAACTCTTCGTTCAACAGTAAGTCAGCTGTGGTCGTTCTGTGGCTTCCTGACATCCAGGTGTTTCCCAAATAGACCTTCCATGGAAGCTCAGGTGCAGTGAGTGAGTCAGTTCTCATTACCTTGTTAAAAAGGGGACAGAGAGGGCTGACAGACCCCCGGGTGACTCATATTGACTCACAGAGCTTTGGATGACAGATTCATACTGTAAAAATCACTGCCTGGGCCTTTCAATTACACCAGGCCCCCCAAAAAAACAGCTCCAGCATGCACACCCACCCTCAGGGAGTTTCTCCGTCTTTAAAAGCCGATGAGTCATGGCCGCCAGACAGAGAAGTGCCCGTTGAAAGGGGTTTCTGTCGAACCTGCGTTAACGCTACTGTAAATCAACAGAGGAACTTAAATCAGAAGCTGTGAATGAGGACACTCAGAGTGACAACAAGAGTAATGCCAGGAACTGTTGGTAAGAGAAGAGAAACAACAAGATAATATGGAGGGTTTTTTCACTGGGAATAGACCCCAGGCTAAGATAGATCATAGACAGACAAGGGTGGTGATTAACTGGAACGTGAATTCATAAAACATTAAAGTATAAATAAAAGTAAACCTAAATAAAGCTGCTCTATGAGTCTATGAGTAAAAATACTTATGTAAAATGTTAAAAGTATGTCAGCGCCGATAGCCTCGTGGGCAGCGCTGCGACATAGAGCGCTATTGCGCTTCAGGCGACCCGAGTTTGAGTCCCAGCTCGCAGACCCTTCCTGATCCCATCCCCCCTCTCTCTTTCACTTCACTTCCTGTCTAAAGGAAGACAAAATAAATCTTTAAAAAAAGTTAAAAGTACCTGATATTGCAAGAATTTAATGCCAAAAAAGAAAGGCATAATCAAAATAAGATGTAAAAACCTAAAAAGTGTAGAGGTAAAAATAAATAAATAATAAATAAAATTGTTTATTAAATAAGTAAATTATCATAAAAGACGTTTATTAAATATGGGTAGGGGCTTTGTGCTGACTGTCAAATTCATTAGATATTTATTAAACAACAAATAATTAAATAAAATAAATAAAACACATTCACTGAATTAACTATTTCTATTTGTGTTTTGTAAAGAAAACTGATGCTGCGTTAAATATTTTTAGCACGTTAAACAGAAAATAATTAAACACAAAATTAACGCATTAATTTTGACAGCCCTAATATATACTAAATGTTATTGTTATCTGATATTGCAAGAGTTGAATGAAACAAGTGAAAAAGGCATAAACAAAAAAGTGTAGAAGTAAAAATAAATGAATAAATAAATGAAAAATAAATCAATCAATGAATTAATTACATATTTACATGATTTCTATTATGTTAAATTAATTTTAACTGAACTTTTAATTTAATTGAGGTTTATAGACCTTTTTATTAAGATACTTATATAAACCATTAGTGTGCAAAAACACTGAAACCCTGAAAGGTCTGTTCACTTTGGCCTGTTGTTACTGAAGTCAAAGATAGCATCCAGCCTGAGCACACTTAAGAGTGCGCTTTGTACACTCGGGCATGGCGTCCTCCCCTGGGTCTAACATGAGATGTAGCTGACATTTTGTTCCCAAAAAGCCGGCACTTACAGACTCATCTAGTCAAAAGCATCCCTGTCATTGGTTCCCTAACGGACGCTGATGACCGAAGAGATTGAGTCAACAGTCTGTCCCTATCTAGTGTCTCTGTCAGCCCATTACACTTGACCCTTAGTCCTGAACTCAGCGTCTTGCTTACAGCACAGTAGGCTGCTGAGGCACATGGGACAACATACTGTACTGAAGGTGGGCTCATATGTACACTAAACAAACAAGCGGGACAAAGAAGGAGGTCTTATGTAAGGGGGCTGGAATGTCTGCACATGTTTGGATGGGGCTGTGCTTGGAGAACAAGCGTATTCATTGTTGAAATCGACTGAATGTTCTAAGTTGTCCTTGCATGCTTGGATGTTTTAAAGTGGGATTGTGGGTATGCGTTTGTTTACCTTCATCCTGCCCATCACTGGCTTCTTCCAACACCAGGCTGTTCATGCAGTTGATTTCCCATTCCTGAACGTCAGTGTTCCAGAGTGCTGGGATCAGGACACGATGCTGGGAGCTGGACACATATACAGAGTATTACTTAGCATACATTATAATACAGACTTTTTTTCTTTTTTTTTTACATTTTCCGCAATGATTGAACTTTTCTAACAAATCTGACAGTTTTAGACCATTTAGACAACCTCTGGATCAAGCAGCAGCCAGAAAATGAGAAATGAAAACTTTAGAGATTAAACAAAACAAAAAAAAATTTGGTTTCCCTTGCTATTAAAAGAAAACCCTATCCCTGTGAAAGCAGCCCTCCTAGCAGAGGTAAACCTCGTCTGCCTGTGCTTAATGTCACAGCGAGTTACATAAGCCCTGAAGTGGCCTTGTCAGGGAAAAAGCCGTACACAAACGGTCTGTCAGGACATTGCGGCAGGCAATACGTCAATGGGACTGAATTGGAAGAGGGGGCGAGGATTGTAAAAGAACGCGAGGACACCCCAGTCCCTCTCATGAAGGACTAACATTGTTCACACAGTCTCTGATGACAGGTGACGGACAACCTTGTCACTGTGGATACCAAAGAGCCATCTAGCGCTGCAGTGATGTCAACCCTGATTTCTTCCTGATTTAATGATTACATAACCACAACTCAACATGAATTGTAGAAGTTAGTCACCCAGGCTGGAAAAACAGTTTAAACCAGCTTAAATTAGTCTGATGGTCTTAAATCCACACCAAGCTGGTTTTCACAGTTCAGTTTGATAGTTTTAAAGAGGTTTTGGGAACTTGAAGACTGGTTTAAACTACTTTAGACTTTTTTTCTGGAGGGATTTTAAGAGTTTTGAGGTTTCTTCTCTTTTCACCTCTTTCTTCTTTCTGTTTCTCTCTTTGGCCTCCTAAGCAAGGCGACCGCTTCGTTCTCAGACGGCTCAGTTCTCTGCCTAGCAAAACTCTGATACTCTGAATCAGAGGGGAGCATTTAGGCTTGACCTTGCCGGCACTGACGTCGTGCCAGGCAAGCAACGTGAACCCGTTCCCTGATGTGTAGGAGCTTTGTGCTGACTGCCATCTGCATGTCAATGCCAAATATCCCCTTTGAAACTGGCAAATGGCTTCGTTTGCCCTTATAATCCTGTAAAGTGGCTGGCAAAGCGTAATGGGCTCTGCATGGGCATGAACGTCTCTACCAGTCCACAACAAATATCGTTTTTAAATGTTAATTGAAGATCCATTCGCAAAGGTGAGTTTTAATGTGCGCACATGACTATAAAAGAATTCCGGATCACATGACAAAGGATTCTTCAGATTGGCATGACTCTGTTGCCATGACGACACACACTATTGAATAAAAGGCGGCCATAGAAACAATTTAACAACTTAACAATATGGCCTGGATTCATGTGTCTTTGAGATCCGCTATGTTAATCAAAGAGGTTCTCATGGACACGTCGCCATGGTGACTGTGACATCATCAAATAAACACATCTGCTATGAAATATCTGTTTGAAGGTTGCATTTACATGAACGCAGAAACCTAATTGGTTCTCTCATTTCCTCAGTAAACGAGCTATTTTATATAAATGTAATTCCTAGAACTTGAACTAAGTCTTGGTTCTTCCACTGTTACGATGAGAAGGACATTATAATGAATCTACTTGACTTCACTTGATATATTAGTGACCATATTGGGAATAGAAATAGCAGTTAAATTATCTGTATATTATCAGTTTTGAAAGAAATATCAATTTTTGCATACTTAACACCAGGTTTTAAAAGTTTTTAACAATTCTTACATTTTTTTATTGTACATAATAATGTTTTGTTGCTTGTTTTTCAGATTCTTGCAATTTAATGCAAAGACTAATAGAAAAAAAAATACAGTAATAAGAAGATGATGATTATTATTATTTTTTATTATTTTTACATTTAGATTACCTTTGCCATCATCTAACGCTCACTTAAAAGTTAATCTTTAAAAACGCTAATATTTTAATAAAAACTATTAAATGTAATCTTAGCAAATCTCAAAATGAATATCCATGTTTTGATACTGTACATTATAATGATGTCTAAAGTCACTTAAAATGGCTTATTTTAATTTTTAGGCCTGGTTTCACAGACATTTTTAGGACATTTAAAGGGTTAGTTCACCCAAAAATGAAAATTATCCCATAATTTATTCACCCTCAAATCATTCTAGGTTTATATAACTTTCTTCTTTCAGATGAACACAATCGGAGTTATATTAATAAATATCCTGCCTCTTCCACGCTTTATAATGGGAGTGAATGGTGCATTCACTTTTTTTGAAGTCCAAAAAAGCGCATCCATCCATCATAAAAGTAATCCATACGGCTCCAGGGGGTTAATAAAGGCCTTCTACAGCGAAGCAATGCATTTTTGTAAGAAAAATATCCATAATTATAACTTTATAAACTGTAATCAATAGCTTCTGTTAACAACCGTCCACGCGTTCACGAGAGTCGAGTTCCGGCGTATGACGTAGGATGTAGGAGTAGCGTAACTAGACTCGCGTACGGTCATTACCGGAAGCCAGTTATTATTGTTTACAAAGTTATAAATATTGATATTTTTCTTACAAAACACATAGCTTCACTTCAAAAGGCCTTTATTAACCCCCTGGAGCTGTATGGATTACTTTTAAGATGGATGGATGTGCTTTTTTGGGCTTCAAAAAAAATGGCACCATTCACTCCCATTATAAAGCTTGGAAGAGCCAGGATCATATTTAATATAACTCCGATTGTGTTCGTCTGAAAAAAGATAGTCATATACACCTAGGATGGGTTGCGGGTGAGTAAATTATGTGATAATTTTCATTTTTGGGTGAACTATCCCTTTAAGTAGCTCTTATAAACATGCCTTCGAAAAAAACATTACTGGTGTGCATCTTGAGACAAAACAATGGCACTGGCATATTTTAAGATTATGTCAGTGCAAGTTGCTTTCTGGTAAGACAGCTCAAACATGCATTTTAGTCTGGGACTAGGCTTAAGCCTTATCTGTGAAACAGGCCATTAATGTTTTATGTTTAATTAATTTAAACAAAATAGTATATTTTTTAATATCAATCATTTAACAGTCATAACATGAAAACTCATCGGCCAGTCTGTAATATCGTTGCACTCACACGTCCACAGGAACTCGCAGCAGAACGGGCAGCACTGTGGCCTCCTCAGTCATGTTCATGATACGAGACTCCAGTAGCAGGATGATGGTGAGGCCAGTGCGAAATACAGCCTGCAGCCCTGCAAAGAGTATGAAGAATTGATCGGATCATGTTCGGGAAACCTGTTTGAAAACAATCATTTGCTATTATGTTTAGTGGTGCAGAAATCACACACTTGGACTGTGATAAGCAAACATGCCAGCTTGACACTTGAGATGTTATTATTCTAGGACAAACAAGAAAAAGGGGTGTAATACCGTGCAGCATGATAAGATCCCAGATGGCCATCACCGAGTCCCAGCACGGCAGAGAGGTGAAGAGAGTGAGAAACCACTGCATGATGAAATGCAGAGAAGACACCCCAAGAGTCTCCTAAAAGCAGAGACAGAAAAACACACTCCTAATATTTGACATTCATGCCAAATCCGTAAGAACAGGTCATATTTCACATTAATCAATCAATATTTTTTATGTAAAGCAAGCCTAATTTTTGCATTAGAATTGCATGACGGAAAATGCGATTGTCACAATGCAAACTTAATAGCCTTAGTCAATAGTCTTAACACGTAACAGTTCTGATAACAGGCTTCATTATTTTTTTATTTGGGGTGAATAAGATATTTATTCAATGCAGAACGTTTTACCCACATTTTACTTTTTAACTTTTTACCACATTTGTTCCTCACACAAAGCTATAAAAAAAAGACATATCTGTTGAGCGTGTGAACACAATGGCCAATCAGAGGTGTTTAAGAATCTGCTCAACAGTGCTCAAAACGCTAGAGGGAAATGCTTTTGCATCCTTTTTGAAGCTTGAAAGCTCCAGTCTCTATTCATTGTAGTAGAATGGAAAAGAATGATTAGAACTTTCTACTAAACTTCTCCATTTTTTGTGTTCCACACAAGTCATTCATTAAAGAGGCTATATTATGCCTTTTTACAAAGTTGTGATTTTGTTTTTGAGGTCTGCAAAATAGGTTTTCATGCTTAAATGTAAAAAAAACAAACATTATTTTTCACATATTTTACATTGTTGCAGCACCTCTCTTCCCAGACTGACTGTAAAGGCCGTTCACATCAAGAACGATAACTATAAAGATAACTATAATGATAACTTTATTAGCGTCCACACCAGCGGACGAAATCATTCTGTTTATTCTGTTTAAGTGCACACTGCAGTTTTGTCGTCTGCTGTTTTAATTATTTATTTCTTTGTTCTGCTGAACACAAAGGAAGATATTTGGAAGAATGTTTGTAACCAAGCAGATCTCGCCACCCATTGACTACCATAGTATTTTTTTCCCTACTATGGTAGTCAAAGGGGGGGTGGGGGTTACAAACATTCTTCCAAATATCTTCCTTTGTGTTCAGCACAAAAAAAAAAAAAAAAAAATATATATATATATATATATATACAGGTTTGGAACTTGAGGGCGAGTAAATGATGACAATTTTCATCTTTGGGTGAACTATCCCTTTAAATGCTTGAGCTCTTTAAAGCAGGATGGATTCTAATTGGCTGTCAATGTTTATATCGTTCATCAGCTGGAAAAAAACGTTCTGATAATGATTCCCACGATATCGTTCCCGTGTGCCATTATCGATAAATTTGTGGTGTGCTATTCTTTTATATTTAGAATAATTTTTAGAAATAAATCTTTATCGATATCGTTATAGTTGAATGAGCCTTAACGCACTGTTTAGTTCCTGTCTCTATGAAGCCCCTCCTTCTAAAAAGCGCAATGTGCTCTGATTGGTCAGCTGTACCAGTGTGTTGTAAAATGTCATGCCCCTTACCATAACCTTAAGTTTCAACACACTACAATTTGAAGGTGAGCAAATTACAGAAATGTTAATTATAACAATCTATTCCATTAAGTTTTAGCTATGTCACTGCACTCTGCCCTGTTTGTAAGTTTACAGCATCATCTTCTCTCCTGTGCTGCGGTCTAATATTTCAGCTTTTTAGACAGCTGTGCTGAGTCAACACACAGAGAGAAGGAAATCCCTTAAGAGTTCACCAAGCAGCACAAATGCTCTGAGGAGGCGGACAGCCACTACCATAAAAAAAAGCACAGAAGAGCTCATTTAAAAGCCCTCAGGAAAAGGTCTATAAGACACAGTGACAAATCTGTGAGGGGCATTAAATGTGAGAGGCTTCTCAAGAGAGAGGCTGTGATCTACATAAACTCTAGAGGACTGAGAGACAGTGTGTTATAATGCACCATGTGCCTGTTTTTATATTTAGACATTATCCTGATGAGAGCTGATGCCAGGGTTTAAGACCTAATCATTAAGGTCTTAGTTAAGAGCTATGAATGGATCATTATGACAGTGATTATTATGTTTCTAGCATGTTTTATGTTTGGCAATGGTTCTTTTAACCCTAACAGACAGAGTGTGTAGCTTTTCATTTCTTAAAGGGTTAGTTCACCCAAAAATGAAATTTCTGTCATTAATTACTCACCCTCATGTCGTTCCACACCTTCGTTCATCTTTGGAACACAAATTAAGATATTTTTTGATCAAATCCGAGGGTTTCTGAACCACTCATAGGCAGCAATGTCATTGCACCTTTTGAGGTCCAGAAAGGTAGTAAAGACATTGTTAAAATAGTTCATGTGACTACAGTGGTTTAACCTTAATGTTATGAAGCGATAAGAATACATTTTGTGTGCAAAAACAAAACAAAAACAACGACTTTATTCAACAATATCTTCTCTCCCCTGTCTTTCTGCTACGCTGTTTACATTCAGCGCTTCCAGGTGACGCTGACTCGGTATTGGCCAACGCAATAAAGTCATTATTTTTGTTTTGTTTTTTGGACCTTTAGTTTTGTTTTTGGACTTTTCTGGACCTTGAATGACGGTAATTACGTCGCTTTCTATGGGAGATAAAAAACCTCTCGGATTTCAACAAAAATATCATAATTTGTGTTCCGAAGATGAACGAAGGTCTTACGGATGTAGAACGACATCAGGGTGAGTAATTAATGACAGAAATTTCATTTCTGGGTGAACTAACCCTTTAAACAACCATTTCAGAAGATGTATCATGGCCATATTCCAATACAAGATGCATCAATTTTTGGTCAAGATCTTGTATTGACAATGCAAGAGGTGAGCACTCTGTAAAGTCTTACACTGAGGTTAAGGTAAGGACTCAGACGTGCCAATTAATGTGTGAAAATGATTCTTTGTGCTCTCTGAACCATTCTTTCACAATTTTATCCCTGTTGAATATTGGCATTGTCATCCTAGAATATGGCCATGATACATCTTCCGACATGGTTGTTCAAGAAATGAAAAGCTACACACTCCATCTGTTAGGGTAAAAAAAAGTTGACAAAAATAAAATATGCTAGAAACATAATAATCACTGTAATAATGATCCATCCATAGACTCTTAAGTGTTTGCCTATTAAAATCCAAACAGCGACTTTTTTTTTTGGCCGGGCAGTGTATATAAACCTGGAACGCAATTTCATTACATTCAAATCGAATAAAAATTTAGACCATAATTCTCACCAAGTGCTGGAAGAGCAGAGGTTTTCTGTGTTTCAGGAGCTGGTGAAAAACCAAAGCTTGATGTTGAATCCTGAGAATAAAATGATTAAAATAGGTAAAGAGTTAAACTAGGCTTATTTGAAAGAAACAAGAAAAGACTAATGATACGCTAATATACTAATGATACGCTAATATCACATTAGTAAGGCTGATTAAACAACCAATTGTTGACCTATTTGCAATTATTGACATTGGCCAAAAACATATCAAGTTGGCTGATTTCCAAAATCTTCTAGCAGCTTTGTCAACAGATGATTTTAGTGAATCTTCCACAAATATTGTGTAAAATAAGTGTTTATTTTAGGTTTACAATGAGTTAGTAAAATATTCATTAAAAAAATATAAAGCAGCAAGTAAAGAAGGAACCATGTTTAAAGTTCACACAGTAAAGCTAAGGTCTCACTTCTTCAGAGAGGAATCAAAGAGCTCTGAGAGATACTTGGGCGTCTCTAACAGAGCAACCAGAGCCCAGAAAGCCTCTTCTTCAGACAGGATCATTAGGAGCACAGCAGCTATATAGGACATCCCTGAACAAAACAAACAAACCTTAAGGCATCACATAGTCCCATTATGGCCTGAATGTCAAGGGCAAACTAACTAAATTAGCTCCACAGAAAAAAAAGAAGAAGCTGCAAACCAAATTATGACCATGACATGCAATATCAACAAGGTGGCACTAGACTGCCCTCTTGAGACTGAATATCAGTACATACTATACTCAAATATGTTTGAAAGGACCAATAAAAGCACAGGAACAAAGTTCAATAAGATTTCAGTAATGCCAGTGACCTCATTTGTGGAAGTACAAGCAGTTCATTACCTTGTACGTATCCAATCTGGGGATTATATCGGGCAAATGCGGTAAGAACTCGGAAAAGTTTGGCCTGGCCCTCAATAGCCTCCGGACGATCCCCCATCAGAGTGCGATGGGTCGGAAATGACCTTCCTATGTAGAAAAATATGGAATTGAACTGCCACAACCGTTTCAAAACTCAAACTTTTATATACAATGCAATTACACAAATTACACAAACAAAAAAGTTAAGGTTGTTATTAATAACATGAAGTGGGCAGTATAGAAGTATTTCAGCTCAAAAGGTAGAGAATGGTGCCAGAAACGACAAAAACATGAGTTTGATTCCCAGTAAACAATCAAATTTGAATGTATACCCTGGTGCACTTTGGGTAAAAGTGTGCAAAATGCATTAATAGAAGTGTAAATATAAATGTAAAGCGTGTTTAGGCAGCGCCCCCCTGTGGTTTTCTGAATAATGGTGAAGTTCAAACAAAAACACTGCCATTAGTGCCAAATTACAGCTTCCTCCTGAAAGTCACAGGACATTTCCCATTATTTCATCTGAAAATGAGGCAGTAAAACACAGTTTTTAGCTGTTTAAAAGCTTGGGGTCTGTAAGATTTTATAATGTTTTTGAAAGAAGTCTAGTACGCTCACCAAGCCTGCATTTATTTAATCAAAACAGTAATTATTACAATTTAAAACAACTGTTTTCTATTTGAATATATTTTAAAATGTAATTTATTCCTGTGATGGCAAAGCTGAATTTTCAGCAACCATTACTATTTTTTCCCAAGATTCATTGAAGTTAAAAATAACAGCATTTATTTAAAATAAAAATCATAAATGTCTTTACCATCACATTTGATCAATTTAATACATCCTTGCTGAATAAAAGTATTCATTTAAATGATTACATTTAAATTTTAATAATTCAATATTTTTTTTTTAATCTTACATATCCCAAACTTTTGAGCGATAGTGTATCACGATTTCCACAAAAATATTAATCAACAAAAACTGTTTTCGACATTAATAATAATAATAATAATAATAATAAGTATGTTTCTTGAGCAGTAAATCAGCATATTAGAATCATTTCTGAAGGATCATGTGACACTGAAGACTGGCGTAATGATGCTGAAAATTCAGCTTTACCATCACAGGAATAAATTACATTTTACACTATATTAACATAGAAAACAGTTATTTTAAATTTTAATAATATTGCACAATATTGCTGTTTTACTGTATTTTTATCAAATAAATGCAAACTAAGCGACTTCTTTCAAAAACATTATAAAATTATTTCGACCACATTTTTTATTTTATTATTTTTATTTTATTTTTATTACAATGAAAGTATTCAACACAGCTCACGTAACTGTACTTTATAGAAAAATATCATGCAATTTCAGCGGTCATCCAAAGGCACAACTCACGAAGGTCGAGGGCGATCTGTTTGAAGAGTGTGAGGTCAGCACTGGGGAGATCCGATTGTCCGCTGCTGATCTCATTCTCTGTGTCCACTAGAGAGTCTATAGTAGAGATGATGCTGTACTCACTGACTCCAAGATCAACCAGAGGTCTACGGATCCCAGCCTGACATGCCTGAAATAAACCAATCGGAATAGGTTAAAACAAGGCAAATGTATATTTTTGTGCTCATATTTCGAGTTTGAATAATAATAATAAATAAATATTTTGATGGGGTTGCACCTCATAATCAAAAGAGCTGGCAGCTCTGAGACTGTCGATATTTAGGAGGCATTTCCAAACTCGTCCACGTATTGCCGGAGGAATACCAATACGAATAAACCTCTCGATCTGATTTTAGGAAAAAGGAACGTGAATTTTTATACATTAAAACATTGCGTAAATTATTTTAAATGCAGGGTTGGGCAAAATTTGATTTTTAATTAATGAGCTGGAATTGGGTTTAGAAAAAAATTAAAAAATCAGCAGAAGAATGTAATTTGTCCAACACCAGTTTTACTATAAAACATAATTCATTTAGTCGTAAGTCATTCATTTAGACTAAATATGCATATTCATTCTGATATGTAGAATATTATATAGTAGATGTATTTCTCTAAAGATGAGATATTAAAGATTATACATACAGATGATATGCATTTTTGTTAATGGCAGTTTAAATGCATTATCAGTGCTGAATGGTGCACAACCATGAGCAAATGTCAAATCATTTTTTACAGTTTATTTTTAGTTTTATAGAGGAAGTAGCAGACCTGACTTCTGCAGATGAAACTGGATCCATTCCAGTAACTGAGAAATTCACACAGCTCCTTCACTTTAACTGGATTAGGCTGAGGATAACTAATGAAAACACAGTTAAAGATGCTTGTCGAGTGCACATCACAGCATACAGTGTTCATTAACATAAACTGATTTACGAAAAAATTATATTTCGAGTTGAACTTAATGAATTCAATTCTTAACTAAAAACCTGCATTAAACACACAAACCAGGAAGTAATAGTAAGTATATTAGTAAACATCTACCTGTAGTCGTGATATCTGTGTTGGAGTTTCTTGTCTCTTTTCTTACTGAGAGCAAAGCCGAATTCATCAAACCCTACAGAGCTGCTACGCCGTGATGTGTTGCTCTTCCCGCTGCTCGAGCTGCTCGCTCTCCTCAACATGATTCTCATACAATCAGTTTGATTTCATTCTGCACGCGAGTCCTTTCAACTGTGTGCTGTACACTGTAACCGACGCTTGAACTCAGCGCCAAGATGAACACAACAAAACTACTCTTCAAAATAAAAGTCTTGACATATATAGTAAGAGTCAAAAAAATAAGCTGATATTTTAAAAAAAAAAAGCTTTAAAATAAACTATTAAATTTGACAAATTGAAAATGTCATCACATATTTAATAACATATTTATGATTGGAATATGACATAATGCTTTCCTCTTGAGTCAGCATTGGTCGGCTGGTGAACCCACAGGATGTTCATTATTCTGTATTTCTGAGCTGAGTCACTTACATCGCCCTGGGTGAGCGATTTGATAGAATCCATGATGCCATATCTGAACAAGATGTCCAGGATCTATTATAGGTGTCCATACAGATCCATTTTCCATGACGCTTGGGTCGCAGGTGTGCTGGATAATTACTGATGTACAGCGGGGTGATATCGGAGTGAAGAGGTTAGGGGAACATTATAGTAATATCATGGGAACATTAAAAAAATGTTAGAATAACGTTATACAAATAAAAAACTAACGTTCTGGGAACGTTATAATAACGTTAGAATAACGTTCTTGGTAAACCAAAACTAACGTTATAATAACGTTATGAGAACGTTAGAATAACGTTATACAAACCAAAAACTAATGTTTTGGGAATGTTAGATTAATGTTAGAATAACATTATACAAACCAAAAACTAACATTCTGGGAACATTAGAATAACGTTCTGGGAACCAAAAACTAACGTTCTGGGAATGTTAGATTAACGTTAGAATAATGTTATACAAACCAAAAACTAACGTTCTGGGAACGTTAGATTAATGTTAGTTTTTGGTTCCCAGAACGTTATTCTAACGTTCTGGAAATGTTTTAATAACGTTATGAGAACGTTAAAATAACATTATACAAACCAAAAACTAACATTCTGGGAACGTTACATTAACATTAGAATAACGTTCTGGGAATGTTAGATTAACGTTAGACTAATTTTAGAACTTCTGGGAACTTTAAGAAAACTTTCCTGGCTAACCAAAAACAAACCATAAAAATAAACATCCTGGGAACCAAAAACTAATGTTCTGGGAACCAAAAATTGTTAGCTGGGTATCAAATTCCAGCAGATAAAAAATCAAAAGCTGACTGTCCCTGCTAGAAGTCATATAATGGGCCATCTTTGGATCTTCCAACAGGACAAACTGAACACTGAGCTCAAAACAAAGCTTCCACCATGGTCAGTTCCCTGAGCTGAACCCTATAGAAAATGCAGTGGGGTGAAATGAAGAGGAGAAGAACCAACATGGAGCTGGGAATCTGAAGGATCTGGAGAGATTCTGTATGGAGGAATGGTCTCTGATCTATGCAAGCTTGTTTCTGCCACTAAAAGAATATTAAAAAAATATTAAAAATGTAATTCTGACTTTATATCTCACAATTCTGACTTTTTTTCTCAGAACTGCGAGATATAAACACAACTAATTTTAAAGTCAGAGTTGCGTGATATAAATTAGCAATTACGTCATATAAAGTCGCCTTTTCTCTCACAATTCTGACTTTATAACATGTAATTGCGAGTTATAAAGTCAGAATTGTGAGATATAAATTCTGAGAAAAAAACGTCAGTCTTTTTTCCTTCACAATTGGACATAACACGCAATTGCGAGTTTAAATCTCACAATTCTGACTTTATAACTCGCAATTCTGACTTTTTTCTCGCAAATGTGTTTATATATCACGATTCTGACCTTTTTCTCAGAATTGCGATTCTGATCTCTTCTCAGGTTTTCTCCAAACTCATCAGGCATTATAGAAGAAGACTCAGAACTGTTATCTTCACAAAAGGGGGTTGCAAAGAGTATTGAATAAAAGGGTATGATTAATTGTGAGCAATGTGTATTAGAGAAAAACATTGTGGGAAAAAAAAAGAAGAAAAAAAACTCACTCTAGTGCTCCTCATTTAGGGCTTACACACTCATACTCCTCACAGGCACCTGTAATATCATGGAGTAGCCACTAGATGCCTGTACGGCATATATGTAGAGTTGTGTATTCCGTAGTTACTGAGAACAATGTTTTTAGGTTTTATACTTGGATACACATTTAGACATTATCAAAGACTACTTGTCAAACTTTCTCTATTTTTGTTCGTTTGAAACGTTGATATGCTGCTTTTACATTATTACAAAGCATTTTGTTTCTCATAACATCAAAATTCATTAAATGTAACAAAAAATGAAATTGAATGCTTTATATGGGACTGATCCATTTTCTTAGTTGAGTCTCTTGGCTCAATTTTGCCATATTGTTACACCCACACCAGTTCATTTATGTGTAACTATTTTGTACTCTTTATGTTTTTTTTTTTGTTTTTTTTTTACCTCACTGCTTTGTGCTTTTTATTTTTTTTTTTTTGCATCAGGGCTGTGTGGATTGTACACTCAAAAAAAAAAAAAATATATATATATATATATATATATATATACACACACACTCTGTATTTTTTTTTGTATTTCCTATGGTTAAGAGTACAAGTGTGACTTTTTCCCCCCCTCAACAACAAAATCATGCCAATTTTTTCTGTGTTCCAGCCAGTGCCACAAAAGTTACCAGGTTTCATAATCACTTCGATGATGACCATTACCATTTCTGGTCAAAAGTAACCAAAGAGGACCAGTGGGTTAATGACAGAATTTACATTACACATGGATTCATTAAATCCACAAGAGAAGTGCAGTGTGCTCTAGTATATTGTACATTTTGTAGATGTCAAGTATAGGAAGACTTCCTTTATTGCACATAAAATGATTTCAAGCCACTCAAAGAAGAATATATTCTGCATGCACAAAATACATTACAGGACATCAAAATAAACAGTTGTTCAAAAACAAGCACTTTCTTCTGAACAGGCAGGAGAGGGCTGGTGTCCTTCAGTACCTGATAAAAAGGGTAAACTGCTTTCAATACATTGACTTCAATAGTTGTGCGACTAAAAAGTGACAAATGAAGATGGAACTAAAAGTATGTTTACAGTGATTTGATGTGCATTACTGTTAAAGGAACATCACCTTCTATCGCAGGATCAGTGGGATTCTTGGAGTCACACAATAGATTCCTCAAGGTCCTGTTCACTCTGTGGATCTGAGCCAACAACAGGGTGGGGGTGTCTGGAAACTCAAGTACTTCTCTCATCTCTTTTTTGCTGGAATTCTCTTGAACATCCATGTTGTCTTTCAGGTTCGAGCAGAACCTCTCTCGAACCTGCTCTAAAGCCTGTAATCCCATCCACAGAAGGTCCTTTTCCCTCTCCAAGTCCTTCAGTTTTTTCACCTGCAAATAAAAGAAATATGCTCATACAATCGTTGTCTAAAATGCTACATAAAATTGTACATTGAGTGTTTTTACATTTTTGCATGATTATCTGTGACTGTATTAGCATCTATTTATATACAGCTGCCTCAAAAAACAAACAGGCTTTCACAGTCGCATTGTGCAAAGTAAAAAAATAAAAAAATTAAAAAAAAGACCACAATATGTGTGTCAAGTAGCTGTGAACTCAGTGTATTCCCATCGGAGCTGGACGGGAATGTCGTGATGAACTGTGATAGCTGACGTCTGTGTTTGAGAATAGACTATTAGTTTGAAGGAAATACTGATGTAAT
Source organism: Mylopharyngodon piceus (assembly GCA_039654765.1). Classification (NCBI taxonomy): domain Eukaryota; kingdom Metazoa; phylum Chordata; class Actinopteri; order Cypriniformes; family Xenocyprididae; genus Mylopharyngodon; species Mylopharyngodon piceus. The sequence continues at coordinate 10,181,016 of CM077459.1, read as the reverse complement.
TTTTATGCTAGTTTTAAAATAACAGATAACCAACCTAAAATATACTTTTAAAACTGAATTATCAGCAGTACATACATTACCAGTCAGAAGTTTAGACATACTTCACTGAATTATGCTTGCCACCTTTTCTAAAGAGTGTAAATGCTTAGTTTATCCAACAATATGGTCACTTCAGTTATATTTGAATCACTTCAACTTGTTACTAAAAGCATTCATAGAAAAACCCCAAATTATAAAACAAACAGAGAAAGCAAACTAACCCAGAGGAAGAAATGCACTGCATCCAGACTGGTAAGACTGCTCCTGAGAGGGACAATGACCACTGTGTAAGACGCCATTGGAGTTGCTAAATAAAGCAAAGCTTCACATTTGAGGAAACGAGGAGATAAGCAGAGAGTAAGAGAGAACAGAATAACAGAGGCTGAGGAATTGCTGAGACCCCACCCTAGTGAAAGAGCGACAGGTCAAAGTGGACAGTTTGCACAACTACTAATGAAGAAATTCAAACAAAACTCTTCACAAATGCAAACAATAAAACTGTATTAAAATTACCTTACATAATGAACAAAAGCAAACTGGCAAACACATAAAAAAAAAAGCTTTAACATGAAACACTTAAATTTAACTAGCTTTTAAACTTTCACAGTATTAACATTCAACATTCAAGTAGAACATTTCTGGCATTATCTTCCATTAACATATTTAAATCATTTGTCCATCTCTCTGTCTGCGCCGTTCTCGTCGTTCAGTGGGTACGGGGTGAGGTCCAGGGTGAGAAGACGGCTGAACATGCATTCATCAAACTGTGACGACAAGCAAAAAAAAACGTGTATGATAAATTAGAGAACTCATCAAAAAGCATGCAGAATTTGAAAGAACCCATTTTTAAGACTTTTAAATAGTTTAATTTCTGTGTTGATGTACTTCCCGCTGAAAAAGGAAGTTGGTATTTAATGAATGTTTCTTTTTTCTTTCTAAGAAAAAAAAAAAAAAAATTATACACCCCTGTAAACATATATATATATATATATATATATATATATATATATATATATATATATAGATAGATAGATAGATAGATAGATAGAGATAGAGATAACTATTCACTCCCATTGGAAGAGCCAGAATATTTTTATATAATATAAATCCAATTGTGTTTGACTGACAGAAGAAAGTCATATATATCTAGGATGGCTTGAGTAAATTATGGGATAATTTTAATTTTTGGGTGAACTAACCCTTTAACATTTAATAGGTTTTACAAAAATAACTTAATTTAAGTTAACTTAAAACAATCTTCACATAACCTATATAATGTATATAGATTAATTCTTATTAAAGCTACAAAAGTTTTTCAGTCAAGAGCAAAGAGTGATTTTCTCTATTTCTTTTGTTCTTTGATTAACATTAATGACAGACAGCAGCAGGTTTATTAGGCTGCTGTCACTTTAAGATCTGACATGCACCCGATATTCTCACAACTCTTTACGTTCATTTAAGACTTAACTCATTTAAGACTGTGCTTACAAGAACGCTCATGAAAACAGACATTTTTGACAATTGTGTTTTTTTGGTCCGTTCAAGTGCAAAAGAGAACTCAATGCGGTACTGGTACACTGTCTAAAGTGGCTTTTTGTGTGCATCTAGTGTGTCAGAGATGGCCGCTTCAGGGACAGCAAGCCAGTACCGAATTGGGTTCTCTTTTGCATCTTATTGCCCGTGAATGGTTTAAAACACTTGAATGAATGATAGCATGATCATTTAAAGTAACGCAGCCAAAGGATGCCAGAAGAAAAAAAATTTAAGGATTAAACTGAAGAAAAAAAATAAATAGACAATCTCAAAGCTAACTGACATGGACTACCTAGCCTCAAAACTCTGAGTTTGATTTTATGGGGACTCTAAATGGACCATGAGTGATGAGATTGATGTGAAACAATGTGGATGTGTGTATACCATAGAATAGACTCCAAGAAGAGCGTCTGCCCGCGAGTAGAACTCCTCCTTCAGGGAGATCACAATGATCTGGCAGCTCTCTCTGGACATCATTCGGAAAAATCCTGTAACCTGCAAGGAAACAATGTCTTTTTATTATTGCAGATAAAGAATATCAAAACAGCACGTTTGAGACATTGAGGCTTGTCTTACCTTGCCAATGTTTGTGTTGTCCAGGGCAGCATCCACTTCATCCAGCACAAAGAACGGGGCAGGACGAAAGCTAAGATTAAACAACAATGATCTTTACAGTTTTCTCCCACATCAAAAACATCTGTATTTACAGTCAGATATTACTTTACAAGAAGTCGGTCTATGTGCTTATGCTGTTTTTCACCTGTGAATGGCAAAGACCAAAGCGAGAGCAGCGATGGCCTTCTCTCCTCCTGACAGGTTGTCCATGGCCATGAATCGTTTCCCCGGAGCCACACAGTTATAGTTGATGCCATCCAGGTAGGGCTCATTTGGATTCTCCGCACTGAGAATGGCCTAAAGGACATGTGCGTACAAAAAGTTTCATACAACAATAAAAATGAATGAACAAGTCATTGAAGGAGTGAGTCAAGTACAGACCTGAGCGCTGGCGTTTCTGCAGAGATTCTTATAGATCTGGTCGATGACGATAGACACGCGTTCAAAGCACTGACTAAACAGATGGAAGCGTTTGGCCTTCACTTGCTCAAACTCCTGACTGCATTTCTTAGTGGTGTGTGTGCTGGTCTCAAACGCTGAGGGTTTTTGAATATGAAAAAGGTAAAAACACACAAACATGATCAATGTTTTATGTGACCGATGGATGTGTTACAATAAATTTAAACCTAAAAAGGGTTATAACAAATTAAAACCATTTAAAAAAAAAAAAAAAAAAAAAAATTGTTACTTGACAAAACTATATAACTTAAGCTTCAGCTAGCTGTCAAAGCAACATTTCTCATTTTCTTTTAGTTAAACTTGATGTACTAAAGCTGAAATAAAAATGTAAACTGTATTACACATACCACAAGTAATACAATTTATAAAAACTTTAAAATGGAAAAAAAAAAAAAAACAGTATAATAGTCTCGATAATAAAAATCACACTGGCCCAAATTATTTTCACTTTTCCACACTGGGAACAGTCCATTAGAGACCTACTACTACTACTAAATGAAAACCATTTAAACACTTGCTGAATGAGGGTAAAATGTAATGGCAATGTGTAAAAGAAACTGTCAGCTTATGTTTCTAACCTATCCATACTTTGGGGGAAAAAAAAAAAAAAAAAAAAATGCTTAAAATGTCCCTAAAACTTAGCATATTTCATCCAAAAATCCTTTTGGGAAAGAGAGGGAAAAAAAAAAAAAAAAAAAAAAAAACTCCTCATGTCTTAATTTTTGTAACAGTCTTTACTAATTACAATAAACTTTTTTTTAAAGTCTGTTCTAGCCTACAAAGATAAAACATGGTAACGACACCAACACTGCAACCGAGAAAACAGCTTAAAAGCTTTTAGATCAAATTTAGATTGATTTGTCATTAACTTCCCACTCTTTTTTTTCTGATTATGAGCACAGTTGAGCCAAACCATGACACATGACAGATCATAATTGAAAAGAACGGATTTCAGTCAACTCAATTTTGAAAGAGCAGTATGGCGACTTCAACTTGAAACAACTTAAAATACTAAATAATACCTTAAACTGAAATTTAAAATGCAGAAGGTTTAATAGAAGGGGTATTTGAGGAGTAGTCGCCACCATGAAAGGTGAATGTATTTGTCTCGTACCATCCATTACTTCCCGGTAGCTGTCCTTGACCTCTCTGATCTTTTCTAGAGCTTTCAGGTTGGGAGCTCTGGACATCATGATCATGGACTCCAGAGAGGAGATGTCCTCTTTGAGCTTCTCCAACTGAGCCTCCAATTCACTCTCATCAGTGAGGGCCTACACACAAATTAAAAAAAAAAAAAAATAATAATATTCATCACTTCTACAACATTAGAATGACTGCTCTGAGTGAGACTGCTTTAATGTCATGTTTTCACCTTAAGGCCCATGTCCAGTGTCGAATAGTCAAACACCATCTGCGCCTCTCGTTCATAGATATCCAGTGTGCTGATTCTCTGAGACTCTGAGTCCAGCTGCAATAAAGTTAGAGGAAACTTTACAAGCAGAATAAGAAAAATACAAAAGGGAATATAATCTGTGCTGCCTTATTTCGAGTAGATCTGACCCTCTGTTTGCACCTGTATGTCACTGATGTCATCCAGCGCTCCTGAAATCAGTGTCAACGGTAGGCAGTCTATCTTACAGCCCAGCAGCAGGTTGTGTCTGCTCAGTCTCAGCTGTTCTAGGGCCGCCTCAGCGGAGATTGTTTCCTTCTGAAGCTTCACCAGCACCCTGCGGACAAATGAAGATAAATAAAATAAATAATGCTCTGTTTAAAGGGGTGGTTGATTATGATTTCACTTTTTTAACTTTAGTTAGTGTGTAATGTTGCTGTTTGAGCATAAACATCTGCAGAGTTACGACGCTCAAAGTTCAACGCAAAGGGAGATATTTTCTTTTACAGAAATTTCTACAACAAACGGCTGGTAGGGACTACAACAAACGGCTGGTAGGGACTACAACAAGCTTCTTCCCGGGTTGGTGACATCATGAATGGCAACATTTACATAAACCCTGCCCCTGGGAACACGCAACAAAGGGGGTGAGGCCATGTTGGGCTGCTTTAGAGAAGAGGAAGAGTTGTTGTAGAGTGTTGTTACCATGCCGTCATTTTATGCCAGACTGCTTCACAAACGAGGGTCAATTCAACGCTGGTTTTGCACAAAAGATTAACATGACGGCACATGCTAGATGAGTTGAATCAACTCCACAGCAACTACATACATTTATCCACTAACCATTCAGCAACATCCAGATGCATTCTAAATGTTGTAACTTCTTCCTGAGTCTCTCCATCAGTGTCCGACTCCGGTTTGAACAATGTAAGGCTGAACACCTTTACTGACAATCGTCATTTTGGCTGCGTGAGATTCTCCAGCTTTGTTGTTGTTGTTGAGCAACCAAAGTGCGAGCTGTTAAAGCTCCACCCTCTTTTGGAAGGCAGGCCAGGAGCAGCAGCTCATTTGCATTTAAAGGGACACAAAATCGGCGTGTTTTTGCTCACACCCAAATAGGGGCAAATTTGACAAGCGATAATAAATGATCTGTGGGGTATTTTGAGCTGAAACTTCACAGACACATTCTGGGGACACCAGAGACTTATATTACATCTTGTGAAAAGGGGTATAAATAGTTCCCCTTTAAGCATTTTTTTTTTTTTTTTTAGATCAACCATTATGATGCTCAGATACACACCTGTTTCTCTCCTGGAGGCCTTTAAGAGTCTTGTCAAGCTCTGTCTTGGCATCGTTAACTAAAGTTGTCTTTTTTGACAGCTGGTTATTCAGTTCTAGGAGATTTGATTGTGTCTGCTCCACTGCTATCAAAAGTCTGTCCTCCATCTGATGGAGACATGGGAAAAATTACTTCAAATATTGAAAGTACAGAAAACAACTGCAAAAAACCCAAACACATCAGAACCATTTTACATAACTTGTCCAACATGACTAAATAATGAAAGTACAAACCGCTGATTTTGTGGTATTTAACAGAGTAAAAAAAAAATAAATAAATAAAAAAAAAACACCAAATGTTGTGTGGGGTGAGAGAGTTTGCCTCTTTCAAGCTAATAACGATGTTCTCCTCTTTTTCAATGGTCTCTTCTATCTTCTTCATCTGTTTGACGAGTTTCTCCAACTGAGCCTGTTCATACTCTAGCCGGGTACTTAGCCGGGTATGCTGGGACTCAAACTGTAGGCTGGACAATCAGGAGATTTAAGCAGCCAGATTTAGTTCATATTATATTTCATGATATATATTATATATATATATATATATATACACACACACACACACACACACATATACAAATGCACCAAGTTCTCTGCGGTGGCCGTGATAATATGGGCAGGCTGTGCTTGTGCAGGTCTTACCGCTTCTTCTCAAGCTCCTGCTGCAGTCGCAGATAATCCTGCTCGTACTCACGGATGTTAGCCACACCGATCTCTGCGCAGAAGTCTGCAAACACCACGTCCTCCATCTAAGAGGAGCAAAGGAGGAATGGAGGAATGATATTGACCAATGAATTTGATTTTTTTTTTTTTGAAGATTTTTGAAGAATATTTTAAAGAGATTGCACTCACAAATACAAATGTATAGCCAAGGAAATATTTTAGAGTGGAGCATAATAATTAAATATACTCACTAGTCAAAAGCCAATATTCCAGAAATAATAACTGGCAGATATTTAGACATCATCAATATCAGCATTGGCTAATAATTGTGTCCGCTTGGAGGATTTACAGAAGTGTTACCTCCTTGTGTTATTTCAAAACTCTACTAAGAGCCTTGTTAATAGATAACTATATACACAAGTTAAAAAGACTGTGGTTGCTAGATTTTTTTAAATGTTTTTGAAAAATGCATATTATGCTCCAATGCTGCAATGATGCATTTATTTGATAAAAAGAGTATCACTGAAATATTATGTAAAATAACTTTTCTATTTTATTTTAATGTGCAATTTATTTCTATGATGGCAAAGCTGAATTTTCAGCATCATTACACCAGTCTTCAGTGTCACATGATCCTTAAGAAATCATTCTAATATGTTGATTTGGTGCTCAAGAAACATTTCTTATTATCAATGTTGAAAACAGGTTTGCTGATTAATGTTTTTGTGGAAATAGTGATGCATTTTTTTTTTTTTTTGATGAATAGAAAGTTCAAAAGAACAGCATTTATTTTAAAACAAAATCTTTTATAACATTATAAATGTCTTTACTGTCACATTTCATCAATTCAATGCATCCTTGCTGAATAAAATTTGGATAGATGGACGCAGGGATGGATGAAGGGAAGGATGGAGGAAGGGATGGATGGACAGAGGGAGAGAGGGATGGAGAGAGATAGGGAGGGAGGGAGAGAGGGATGGATGGAGGGAGGGATGGACAATTTTAAAATTCCTTGATATTTCCCAGTTTTCCATGACCACGGAAACCGCAAAAGATCATGTTACACTTAAATCAATTGACCTGATGAATTTGGTCCTTGACAGCCTTCATCTCATTATCCTTTAGTTCTACACTCTCAGTCTGTATCTCAATCTGGGCCTCGAGGTTGGAGAGCTCACTCCTGAGTTTGGAAATCTCCTGAAGTTCAAACACACACACAAAGCTTTCATAAGAGTGTTAGAGCTGTATAAATGTTATGCAACAATGGAGGAAGGGAAAGAAACAAGAAAAAAAAAAGGCGTGTAACTTGCAGCCTGACAAGCTGGGATGCTCTTCTTGCGAATGGAGTCCAGTTCTGAGTTGGAGTATTTGAGACGAGTCTGGTTTCCTTGAGACTGAGCCCTGATCTGCATCAAATCCACTTCCTTACGCTTCAGCTTCATCAGGGCCTGCACATATATCAACAATATTAGCCTACATTATTACACTGTACGACATGATAAAGAGAAATTCAATCTCTTTCATAGCCATGCCCACACTGAAATCTCAGTGGTTTCTGCAATATATAAAACATCAAATACATGCTGACTAGTTGCGATTTTGTTCCTTCGTGCAATGAAAATCAAAATATTTTTGGTTTTTATTGCATGTCTGCCATCATACAGGTCTCTATAGAGTATATTAGCAATCTGTGACACTTACACGCAGCTCAGATGACAGCTTATCCTTCTCCTCCTTCAATTTATTCATGTCCTTCTCATCCCAGCGTCGAGCTTTCTTGCTCAGGTCCAACGAGCCTCCAGAGATCACCCCAGACTTGCGAAACAAGGAGCCATCAAGAGCCACCGTCTAAACAAGACATTTTACATGTAACAAGTCATAGGTGTTTAGGATAAATTACAAGAAATACAATCGGCCTGAAATGATGATGGGATCTTGTGGCATACAGGTGCATGTACTCACCTGAAGGCGCTCAGGGCCATCGAAGGCAATGCGACGGGCGTCTTTCAGAGTCTCGCAGACCAGGGAGTTTCCGCACACATACTGAATCACCCTCTTAAGCTGAGGGGCGTTTTGAGAACACTGAACCACATCCACCACCATCTTGGCTCCCTGCACTTCCCTCAGACGCTCATTCAGAGGATGTACCTGATGCACATACAGTTAAAAAACACTATTTGCTAATCGAACCATATGAAAAGCTGTTTAAGTAAATAAAAATAAAGCATTATTAATTAAGGGCTTTCAAGTCACTCACATCTATATAGTCAATAGGAAGAAACGTCTCTGGTTCGGCTCTTTCCTCTTTCAGAAATCGGATGCAGTCATGAGCCACTGTGGCAGACGTCACAACAATTGCATTAATGTTCTTGCCAAACAGCTTGGTGACGGCGATCTGGTATTTCTTGTGGATGGGCTGGCACAAGTCCACCAGACGGCCATACTGAAGAGAGTTAAGAAACGAACAGAAGTTTCTAGTTTGACCCTGAAGGTCAAGAGATGAATAACACTAGGATATCTTGACTAAACTAATGCTGGGTACACACTAAAAGATTTTTAAAATCTTATAAGATTTTCAAAATGTGAGAGACCACAAACATGAGGACAAAAAAAATCCTAGATTTAACCGTTTTTCTCCTATAGTGTGTGGTGTGCCGTGATGTGACAAAGACAGCACACCAAACACGAACAGATTTTCAACCAGTCCCGACTGTGAACACTGGAAATCTTCAGAATAAACACGGCGCGGACAATAGGCAGGAAGAAATTGCGATGATAGTGTTGGAATGATTTTGGTATGTTTTACAGGACACGTTGTATAAACACTCGTGCTGTTGCCACAAATCGACATGCTGATCCTCCATCTCTGCTGTCCAAATCCATTTAACTTTGTGCTGCGCCATGACTGCGTTTGTTATGCTTCGGTCTTCTGTCAGCTTGCTTTCTAATTGGTTTCGTTTCACGTGATAATCTGCAAAGTGTGCGCGCGTTTGTCCTCAGGGTTCCCCCCCACACATCAGAATTTCTGATCGTAAATATTCAACATGTTCTTCGACGTTCTTCCGAGCAGATTCAGTCACTCCTAACACACCTCACACCACAGGAAAATATGATAAGATAATCTGTAGAACCATCAAGATAATCGGGACATTACCTAGGATTGTCAGAAGGGGAGAAATCGGCCCAAAATCAGCCATATTATCTTGTGATGTGTACCCAGCATAAGTAAAGGTGCACTTGTTCAAATGTTTGGGGTCAGTAAGGTTTTTTAATGTTTTTGAAAGTAGTCTCTCTTATGCTCACCATAGCTGCATTTATTTAATCTAAAATACAGTATAAACAGTAATATAGTGAAATAATTTTATAATTGAAATTATTATATTTTTTTTTATATATTTTAGTGTAATTTATTCCTGTGATGGCAAAACTGAATTTTCAGCATCATTACTCCAGTCTTCAGTGTTACATGATCCTTCAGAAATCATTCTAATATGCTGATTTGCTGCTCAATAAACATGATTAAAGTGGAAAATAGTTGTGCTGCTTAATATTTGTGGAAACCATGAAACTTTTTTCATGATTCTATGATGAATAAAAAGTCACAGTAGAACAGCATTTGTGATTTTTGATCAATTTAACACTTGATAAATAAAAGTATTAATTTTAAATGACGTTACTTTCCACATCATTTTTTTTCCATCAAGGTCTAATCTGCTTCACTGGCATTATGGGGCTGTGTAAAGGATTGTTACAGTACCACTGTATCAGGGTAGAGTCTCCTGAGGCTTTCAAGGACTTCATCTCGTTTCTGCTGTCGTCGATTCTCTTGGCTGTCCAGGCGAGCATTCTGCAGCTTGATCAGCACCTGCGCCAGCTCCTCGTTCACCTCCTCCATTCGTATGAAGCCTGTCGACAGCTCCTCTGCCAGCTGCTCCTCCTGCTGATGCTGCTCCTCCAGAGCTTTCCTTCAGAAAAAAAAAAAAAAAAAAAAAAAAAAGTAAGATGTGACCGACAGTTCAACTGAATCATGTTACTCAAAAAATAAAAAAAATAAAAATAATTTTTTTTTTTTTTCTTTTTTCCTCTTCTTCATACTTAGTAGTGTTGGCATACTCCTCCAGCTTCTCTGCCCTTCTGCTGAAATCTTCCAACCGAGTTTGAGAGTGTTTAATATTTGCCTGCAAACAAACGTTTAGATAATGAAATCAATTGCAGGGCTCAATGCCAAGGATTTTTTCTACTGGCCCACATTTTTACTTAACCTCGCAAAAATTTTCACTGGCCCCACCAAAAAAAAATAAATAAATAAAAATAAAAAAGTTTTTCACTGCTTTTGACCCCTGTAGCATTGTATTCTAATAAGGTTATGAACATCCACATTTAAATACCAGTGCAATTTAACAATTCTTTTTCAAAACACTGCTTCATGAAGCTTCGAAGCTTTACAAATCTTTTGTTTCGAATCAGTGGTTCGGAGCGTGTATCAAACTGCCAGAGTCACGTGAACTATTGAAGTTTCAAACACTTAAGACGTAACGAAGCCTCGTTTACTGAAATCATGTGATTTTGGCGCTACAAACCACTGATTTGAAACAAATGATTCATAAAGCTTTGAAGCTTCATGAAGCAGTGTTTTGAAATCGCCCATCACTAGATATTGTGGAATAAAGTCGCTATTTTGTTATTTTTGGCGCACAAAAAGTATTCTCGTCGCATTATAATATTAAGCTTGAACCACTGTAGTCACATGAACTGTTTTAAATATGTTTTTAGTAGCTTTCTGGGCATTGAAAAAGGGAGTGTTACTGCTGTCAATGGAGGCCTCACTGAGCCATCGGATTTTATCAAAAATATCTTAATTTGTGTTCAGAAGATGAACGAAGGTCTTACGGGTATGGAACGACATGAGGGTGAGTAATTAATTGCATAATCATTTTTGGGTGAACTAACCCTTTAAAAAACACAAATGCAAATGATAAACTTTTGTGACAACGCAGCACTGACCCGAGGGTCTTTCATGAGGGCCCCGGGCCATCAGGTAGTGCTTACTGTCAAGCCTTGAATCGCATCGAAGACCATTTAGATAAGACCAGTTTTGTTTTTGTGGGGTTTGCTTCATGTATCTTTATGATGTTGCAAAAAGACAATCACAAAGTCAGAAGTCTACCTGTATCTCACTTTTCCTCCTCAGGTCAAACTGGAGCTTCTCACGGTCTGCTTTTACCTCCCAGTGCAGCTTCTCTGCGCTTTGGTTTAAAATGGCTCCCTTTTTCCTGACCAGCTCTTTGAGTTCTTTATACCGCTCCAACTGTACAAAGACAAACAGTGCTTAACATAATATATCTTAATGTTTTACAGTCAACATAAACAAAATTGGCCCTATTTATTACTCTTAAATTTCAAATTGAAACTGCCGATTTAACTAATACCCTGTCAGCAAGAAAAAAAAAAAATATTAACCAATGTCACTTTTTTTACTATTCAATACAGCCTCAATGAATAAAATCAAGTCCCCCACTACTTTATTTCAGTGATTATTATTTTCCAATGCAATTTTATGTTGTCCTTTTAGAAAGACTGTTCACAAAACACTCATTTTAACCTGGGCCTCCTCTAGTTGCACTCCAGCTCCTCTTTGAGCCTCCTCCTCCTCCATCTGCCTCTCAGAGGCCTTCCAGGCTTTCTCCAGCTCAGTCAGCTCTCTCTTTAGCTCCTCCAGCTCCTGCTCCTTTTTGGCCTGCTGACTCTGGTTCTTCTGAAGCGATCTGCGTGCCTCCTCCACTTTGTACTCATGATGGGAAGTGTTCACTTTAGCTTTGATGTACTGAGGCCTCTGCTGATTAAGAATCTGCTCTTGAGATCTGGAAGAACAACATTATGCAGTGAGATTTATATATATATATATATATATATATATATATTTTATATTATATTATATAAATTCTGCAGTCATTACTCCAGTTTTCAGTGTAACATGAAATGGTATAAACGTACATATAATAATAATAATAATAATAATAATAATAAAAAAAAACCCACAAAATTATTATATATATATATATATATATATATATATTTTTTTTTTTTTTTAATTTTAAATATTAAATAATATTATTTAAATGTTTTATTTAAATTTATGTTTGTGTGCATATATATATATATATATATATATATAATGTATATGTATATAAATAATGTGTGTATATATATATATATATATATATATATATATGTGTGTGTATATATATATATATACACACATTTGATTAATAATTATAAAATAATAGGTAAATTCTCACTATTAACTAGTTGCTTATTAACACGCATATTAATAGGATATTGGCTGTTTACATAACAACTACCTTACTAACTATTAATAAGCAGTAATTAGGGGTTTGAGGCAAAAGTCATAGTTAATAATTAGTTAATAGTGAGAATGGGACCCTAAACTAAAATGTGACCATTTTTCCTGTTGTACCGAAATCGTACCGAACCATGACCCCAAAACCAAGGTACATACCGAACCGTGGGAACATTACCGAACATTTTAAATAATATAAGTAATGTTAAATGTCATGTTTTTTTAATGTAAAAGTAATGTGTAATGCCAGGATAATTAACAGTATCATTTACTTTTGTTCTCTCTGCATTTAAAGACATTTCCAGTTAAAGTGCATTGCCAGCGACTCGCCTGATCTCCTTCTCCAACTGCTGAAGTTCTCGGTTCAGGCGCCCATGTTCTTTCTTCCGAGCCTTCACAGTTTGTTCCCAGACGTCCAGGCTGTTCTTCTGCTGCGCTGCGGCCTCCTGTACGTCCCTCAGTGAATCTGACTGTGCATCTATGTTTTTCTCATTGTGGAAGAGCTGAAAGAGAGTCAGCTGGAGCTTGCTTTCTCTGAGTTCGTCCACCAGCGCCTGGTATTTTTCCGCCTTACAAGATCGAGACAAACACATTGTCAAGGACATGTATCATATGAAAATACTTCGACATCTGACAGGTCTTACCTCAGTCTTATCTTTGAAGACTTGTTTCTTCTCAGCTGTAGCCGCTTTCTTGCGGTTAAAGTGGAACTGGGTGTCCTCTTTGGCTTTCTGCAGGACCGCCAGCTTGGCATCATATTCAGCGCTCAGCTCTCCGGAGCCACTGATTCGTTCAAACATCTTTGTTCGTTCTTTGGCATTCATCATGGCAATTGACTCCACAGCACCCTGATATACAAATAAATCCATGATCAGTAAAGGAATAAGAAAATAATATTAATAACAATTAATAAAGGCTGCTACAGCATTTGTTGACCATTTTATCACTGAAGCACCTGATAGACCAGACAATTCTTCGCTTTCACCACAATGCCGATCTTCTCCAGCTCTCCAGTGTACTTCGCCAAAGTCATCTGTTTACCATTCACTCGATATTCAGAAGATTCCCCTGTAAAAATTGAATCGTTTCAACAGAAAATGATTCAGTTCGGTTCTATCATATATTTCTAGCAGAGCTTAATCACACTCACCTGAAATGCATCTACTGAACGTCATTTCCTCATTATTGTCTCCACAGTAGATCATGGTCACGGTGGCGGAGGTGGACACGGGTTTGCCGATGTGGGCACCGTGGATGAGATCTCTGGTGTGCTTGACACGGAGGTTTACAGCCCTCTCTCCCATCACAAATCCAAGAGCATCCATGACATTAGATTTGCCTAGAGAGGATAAAAACAACAATCAAAAGAGTGTGTCAATAACACTATCAATACTGATGCCTCCTAAACATTTTAGCATGCAAAACATCTACATGAAGCATGTTTTTGCTGCTATTAAGCTTGCAAAACAGTAAGGTGGTAACATGGTACTCTGACAGTTTGAGAAGATATAGTAGTGTATGGTATTTACATTATATTCTTCTTACAATACTAAACTAGACTATATAGACTAATAGAGACTATATACAGAACATAATACGCTATATAATACTATACATGCATAAATATGTACATAAATGATATGTTTTGGCGCCATTAATCTTAATTCTTTCATCGCTCTCTTTCCCATACAAAAGCCTAAATGACTTTGATTTGCCTATGGAAGACAAAATAATAACATAAGTGATTAAAGAGAGGTAAAACAGACAGATAACGACACCATCAAAACGAATGTATCGTTAACATTTCTTTAAAAACGTGTGTAGCACATAGATTATCTAAATAAAGCACGTTATTTAGCGAAATTACTAATAGTTTGATTAGTTTTGCGCTATAGAGCAAAATACAGTAGCGCGATTTTGTAGGATTAGCCACGCAAATTAGCTTAATTACCAACTTACCTGATCCATTAGTGCCAATTATGCAATTAAACCTTTTAAATGGGCCGATAGTTTGCTTTCCTCGCCAGGATTTGAAATTTTCAACGTCTAATTGTTTTAAGAAACCCATGTTTCATTTCTGGATGAAAAAGACAACTTAGTTTACGCGAATAAAGTTACTGACAGGAAAAAAGGGAAGGCGGGAAAACTGAGTCATGATGGTGAATCTGCTGATTCAAAAACCAACTCGAAGACAAATAAAAGACTTTAGATGCATTTAATTCTTCCAAAAATAATTGTCCAATTTTTATGAAGTAAAATATCAGAAATATACAATTAGAATTAATATATAATGTAATTTAAGAAAAGTTTTTAATAAAGAAATATAGGCCATTTATGACCTGTTTATCTGTCCCAAAGTGTTATAGAATATTAATAACACAACATATTTAATAAGAAATCTGTAAATTACGTTTTTGATAACAACAAAAAAAACTTTTATACATTATAAAAATACTATAATGTGATTGAGGAAATAGTAATAAATAATAATAATGTGAGGCAAAATATGTTTTGATCAACATTTAACCACACACTTATTCAAAATAACCACTTCAGCAAAGGGTGTGTAGGACTTTTATTGAAGCTTCAATACATTTTCACATTTCTCTCAATAAGGGTGATCACGAACGTATCCCATAATGTATTTGAGACCAAGCCACGTCTCCTCTGCAGTGGGAATGATCTGGTTGGCAGGCAGTAGGAAACCGTAGAAACCGGTGTCACGCAACTCAAATGCAAAGGAATATTTGATGCCAATATTGTAGGTCCAGTCGATGCTTCCACCACTTGCTGGGTCTGAAATTTAACAGGCCAATATTCCCAATCAGATAACAGAAGCCATATCTTGGTACTCAAACAGAGTATCCAATCTACTTACAGATAATCTTGCAGATGCTTCCGACTTGATATCTGGTGTTATAGAGGGAGGTGAGCTCTTTGATCGCAGCTGTGCCTACAGCATGCTACAATACATAGGAAATTTTAGATAAAATGATAAATAAATAAATCTGATGAGGTTATATAAGACAAACCAGAGTACAAAACTGTTAAATGTATATATTGATAAAGATATGAATTGGCTTACAAGCTCAGTCTGGTCAGGAATGTCTGTGCATGTGTAACCGTAGGGATACATTAAGAGTTGGGAGTAAGAGTGGATGGAGATGAAGGCTTTGAAGTTGGCGTGGCCCTTGATGAGGTCCACAACATTTTTCACTTCGACCTCAGAGTTGGCATAGGGACCGTGGTAGGAGTCGGAACAGGGATCCTTGCTGGCTCCAGGACCTGGGAGAAAATGTCCATAGTCAAATATGAGAAAACCATGATCTACTATTTCAACAAGAGAGAACGATATTATCTACATACCACCAAAACCAGCATCCCAGTTCCTATTGGGATCAGCACCACGGCAGGAGGAGCCAAGGTTCACCGAGCGAGTTTTACGCCACATACGGTTCTGAATGTAGAGGCACAAATGTCTTTAGTTATGCTTCTAAACACGTCTTTGTTCTTAAAGGTGCTGTAAGCCTAAGTTAAACATTGCATAAAACATTAAATTCCTCAAAAACTACACCTGAATGACAATATCAAATATATCAAAATTTCTGATTGGCTATATTTTTGGTTGGCTAAATATTGACCCTTCATTTCTGTTTACAGAGTCTTGGGCTTTCACAGAGACAGGTTGGATTGCTCAGGACATCTATTTTGGTGCTATCAGTGCTAAAAACAATGCACCATCAGCAAGTAAGTTCAACAACAGGTGACCTACATTGCTGTGAGTGAAAGCATATCCATCAGGGTTGGTCACAATCATCAAGTAGATATCCATTTGACCAAGGAGAGAGGTCACGGAGGGATCAACGCCATAGTCTGAAGCAATCTAAAGAAAAAAATATCAGTACACAAAATTAAAATGAATAGTTTTATGTTACACAGACTTAATGTTTTCATTTCACTCACCTTGTTGGCAATCCACACAGCAGAAGCCTGAGTAACCCACTCTCTGGCATGGATTCCAGCATCAACCCAGATCGCTGGTCGACTCACACCACCCGTGCTGAACTGGAATCAGTGGATAAAAAGATGAAAAACCTAACACATCCGAGTTCACAATCATATAATCTGTACTATCAGACTCTACCTTCAGGGCATACATGGGACGGTTCTCATAGGAGCTGCCGATATTCACTTTAGAGATCAGGTTAGGGTGACTTGCAACAAGGGTGTCCATAAAAGCGTAAATCTGAAATGAATAAAAACATTCAGACATTTGTTCAGGTCTTAAAAGCAATACATTGTTCTTATGTCATGCATATGTTTTTGTAGTCTAAGTACTTACAGTCTCCAGGTCGTGATAAGCAGCAAAGTTGAAGCTCTTGGTCTTGCGTTCCATGCCTTCATTATTAACCATTTCTGCTCTCTCCTTGTCCAAAAGTTCCTGAGACACAGAAAAACTTTGTATGTTACTGTTTTATTTGCGTTTAATGTTCTGTGCTGAAAAAAAAGACAGCTACACACGTTTACTATGTAAATTATACTGATATTAACTTAAAACCTGTTAACTGTCAGTATCCTGCTAC
This sequence comes from Mylopharyngodon piceus, assembly GCA_039654765.1. Taxonomy (NCBI): domain Eukaryota; kingdom Metazoa; phylum Chordata; class Actinopteri; order Cypriniformes; family Xenocyprididae; genus Mylopharyngodon; species Mylopharyngodon piceus. The sequence goes on along the minus strand of CM077459.1, from coordinate 10,164,038 downwards.
ACTGAATTTTCGTGATTTATCACAACTTTTTTTCTTTTGTCAAATCAACTTAGATAATTAATGTAGTTCAGATAACATCATATTTTGAGTTTCTGTTGATTAAACCAATCTCCTTCTTTGTATTACTTTTAATTTCAATTAACTAAAAATTTTAAGGCAACCAGGTAACTTACTTTTTTAAGTTAAACCAACAATAATTTTTTACAGTGTAGAAGGACACTTGGCACGCTTTATTGCCTTATTTCCTATCACATTTTTTAGTACTCATCATAAATTAGGTATCATTCGAAAGACAAAACTCATCCTGTGAAAGCCGTTTTGAAATTGGACATTGTGTTACCATAGAAACAGTACTTTAAAATGTTTTAGCAAGGTCCTCCTCCTAGTGGGCAGTCTCATGTTTCAAATTTTACCAAATTTACTGCACTATTTTATAAGCAAACCTTGACAAAACACATATCATTGGAAAGGTCTGATAATCAAGGTTCCATATTTGGCCACGGTTTTGTGATAGAAGTGATATTGTGATAGAAATGTATTAATATGTGACAGGGAAAAGCATTAAAAAAAAAAAAAATCAATGGAGTGTGGGTGGCACCCGGTATCATTTTTGGTATAGCGCCTAAACAAAATCTCATAGGAACCTCAATTTTTGTGATATCAACTTCAAATTTGGAACACAACTTGGTAAGACATATGGCTTTGATTTTATAACAATTTTAGATTCCAAATTATTTTGTTAAATATATATTTTATGCATAAAATATCAAATGTTTAGTGCAGTACATTTACTTTACAGTAAGCTTAAATTTGTGTTACTTTTTCTACACTAATATTTTGAAGTGCTCAATCTTCTTTAAAAAGAGATCAGCCTTAAGTCTGTATTCAAAATCACCAAATGAATTACAACCATTTAAGTTCGGATTTTCACATCTATGCTCAAAAATGGGGTGACAGTTAACAGGTTAATACATTCTTGATCATTTCAATTCATTTTGGTTTTAATGTGGCTTGATTGCTCGCACCTGCACATTGTTGATCATGACAGTAAAAGGGATGTTGTTTTCCATGAGGAAGTCTTTGAAAGCATACAGACTGGCGTGAGGCACACGGATGTCAGCAGGCCGTTCAGTAGCGAAGCCATGGGTCCAGAAATCCAGCTATAGGGTCACATAATATATATTTCTCAATATTGTAGGTGTTCAATTGAAAATTGAAATAAGTCAGCAGATATACAACTGTCATACCCCTGAATCCACATCCTCTTCCAGCTCCTTCAAAGCTTGAATGTGGTCTTCAGATTCTGGATGGACTCTGAGAACTTGGTCTCTATCAAAAATAAAAAAGACAATTAGGTTACATTTTGAACAAGAAACAACACTGAAACATGGTAATAAGTCGTAGAAAAAGAGAAAGTATCTGAACTTACCCATTAAAGAGCTCCTCGCAGTGAACTGCGGCCAGGAGCGCAAAGACAGCTAGATAGAGTCTCATGTTCTCTGGGAATGATCTCTACTGTAGGTCTCTTTCATGGATAGCTGCTCTTATACACTCAGAGACACATGTTGAGTTCTCAGTAATATCAGTGCTGATGTAGTGTGTGTCTTTTCCAGGTGAGCATTGCTGCAAATTTCTCAGGGATTCCAATTATGAAACAATTCAAACAGTGTTATCTCACAGTTTAAGTTTTGTTTAGCAGGCTGTTAAAATGAGTGCTTTTGAGAAAAAAAAAAAAAAAATAGTTGCTGGATTTGCGAAATTCGTGTCATTGTGTCTTAATAAAAAGTATTGCAAGTATTGCAACCACAAATGCTCTGGCTTTGACCTTTCAATTTGTTACGGAATAAAGTAGATTTTATGTAGGCCTCTTCCATGTGTATCTGTATATCTTTCATCTCCAGGAGGAGAAAAGTTCATCTGGATTCAGAATTGGACAGTATGGAAACAGCACTATCATGAATTGGTTTTTTTGCTTTGTTTTTTTTTTTTTTAGAAATAAATACTTTTATTCAGCATTAAATTGGTCAAATGTGACAGTCAAATGTGACAGTAGCCCGAATATAATTTTTATTAATTTTTATTTCAGTTTTAGTATTAGTTTGTAGCATCTGGAGCGATCAAATACACTATTGTAAAAGTCAATCTTCACAACATGCAGACTCCATAATGTCAGAGTATAAATGAACACAAATTTAATAGCTTACTCCCCTCATGCAAATGAGGTCACTTTCAAACAAAGAAACTCTTCTGCCAGAGAACTGCACCTTTGTCATTGGTCAAGCCAAAAATCAAAGGTGTGACTTCTGTAGAGGTTAAAAGCAGATCGCACGTACTCTTCTGATTCTTCACTTTGTTACTGCTGATACTACGGATTGCTGTCATGTGAGATCCCACCCGGCCCCCGAGCCGGGCTGGCAGGCCTCACTCACTTCAAGCCATGCGCAACTTCCTCGACAAACAGGGTCAAATTAACAGTGCAAGTTTGTTATCATTTTCTTCATTCAACGCAGAAGATATTGAGTACAACTTCAGCACCATTGGACCGAACCATCAAGAATTTCTCCTCAGCCTGCAGATCCGGACACTCCTCAACAGCTAAGGCATTTGCAAGTATCGTACATTTGAACACTAAATGGCGATTTAGTATTAAGTTTGAACCCTTTTGTTAACAAAGGTGCTTTATAGTGAGAAACTGATGGTTCTTCCAGCTTGTTAAATGACTCTTTTCATAGCTCCATTCATACGGTTCAAATTCATTTCCACTCTCTCATTTCCTATGTATGCGTGAATTGTATGCCTGTGTGTGTTTAGTCTAGCTATGTGTTCATGATTTAGTTAAATAAAATTTGTGTGCACATTCTTGCGAGTTGATTCAGATCTGCTTATAAAACCAATGTCCCTGATAATGATTAAGATCACAGCTACATGCTAAGAAAGCGCTATTTTTCTGTGGCCAGGGAAAATATCCTTTCTGTAGAGTTGATAGACGATCAATACTGAGTGTTCGCTGGCCGAACAGATTAACTGATTGTAATATTAATTCAGCTACATCAAGTTAATTCGATTAACTGATTCATATATTTATAATTAATTATAACAAATTATGATTAATTATTCATATTTCGCTTTTGAGCTAATTCGCTACAGTAATTTTAAACATCAAGTTAAACTAAATGAAAATAATAAATGTAGCCTTGTCTGAAATAAAATAAGTTGTTGTATATTTTATTTTATTTTATTTCCGTTAATAACCCTGCTCTGACCTCTGTCAAAAATTAATCAAATTATTTGGAACAATGCTGAAACATAATGACACAAATTTCATATCCAGCATATATCCTCTGGGACCTTTATTGAAGCCTTAGTACATTTCTCTCAATAAGGGTGATCACAAACATATTGCATTATGTATCTGAGAGCAAACCACGTTTCCCTTGCAGTGGAAACGATCTGGTCGGCAGGCAGGAGGAATCCGAATTCGCCAGTGTCACGCAACTCAAAAGCAAAGGAATATTTGATGCCACGTTGGTAAGCCCAGTCAACACTTGCACCACTAGCTGGCTCTGAAATAAAACGTGCAGGTTAAATGTATTTCTGATACCACAACTCTTCATTCTTTTCTAACATGCAGCTTGACACACCACTTAAAGGGATAGTCCACAACAACAACAAAAAAAATCATTATTTACCCCCATGTTGTTACAAACCTGTATACATTTAATTCTTCTGCAAAACACAAAAGAAGATATTTTGAAGAATGTTGGTGATCAAACAGTTCTGGTTCCCATTGACTTTAATTGTATGGACAAAAATACAAACCGAAACCTTTTGATTACCAACATTATTAAAAATATTACTTTTGTGTTGTGAAGAAAAAGATGCATACAGGTTTGTAACGACATGAGGGTGAGTAAATGAACATTTTTCATTTTTGGGTGGACTATCACTTTAATCTCTCATTTCATATGTGTCTCAAAATGAACTCATTCTACCATAACAAACCATTAAAACACTAAATACTGGTAGATAGCATTTGTTTTCTGAAGTATCTTGGTTATTATGCAGAAATCATAATTCCTTTACAAAACAAGAATGACAGATTTACAGTGTAGCATAGGCCTTTCGGTATGTTAAAAGCATAAATCTCACGTTTTGTGATATTTGTCAGTATGCTTTACTTGTGGACGATAAACAAATATATTTTGAATCTTGAATATTCTTCAGTAAGGAATGGTGGTACAAATCAAGCACACTGTTGTCTAATTCAGCTTATTTTACTGTTTTACTGTTAAAACAGGCTGTAGATATAGAGTTTGAATGTGTTTGAGTGAGAAAAGATGAATGAATCATGAGTCATAATTATGATCTGTGTTGGGGTAGTAACGTGAGTTATGTAATCAGATTACTTTTTTCAAGTAACTAGTAAAGTAACACATTACTTTTAAATTTACAACAAAATAAGTAACGCAAGTTAGTCTGTTTTTCCATTTATTGACTGACAGCTCTCCTGTGCCCATGTTGAGAGAAATCGGGAGTAAGTGCAGAGGCGTTGTGAGCGCTGTGTGAACATGATGGGTATTGTAGTTCTAGACTAAATGTGAGCATACATTCACTCATTTACTTCTCCTGCATCCTATTCTTCTGCAATCCAGAATGGCCGCTCAGCTGTAAGGTTTGTTTGAGCTGTGCCAACCAATGTACAGGCGTGAATTTGCACTTCCTTCAGCCTGAGGCTTATTCATTTCACTTTTGGTGTGAAAGGGCCTTTACATTTGCCAAAAATAGAACTTTTTTTGTTGTTATAAAAGCAAACAAACAAACAGCCCAGCCCACATGACAAAAAGTAATGCAAAAGTAACGTAATGCATTACTTTCCATAAGTAACGCAATTAGTTACTTTTTTAGGGGTAACGCAATATTGTAATGCATTACTTTTAAAAGTAACTTTCCCCAACACTGATTATGATGATTATGAATCTTGTCGAATATGGTACCTGAACATAATTTCTATCAAAAATATTTATTGTAAAGTAAACCAATGACAAAACTATGCATAGTTTAGTCCACAGACAAATGTGTACTACACTAGGTAATGAGAAATCCATGTAATCGACTGTAAACAAACTGTACAACATAGGCCATGTCTTAGTAAGTGGTTAAAATAGATCCACTTACCAATAATGTGGAAGATACTTCCAACTTTATAAATGGTGCCATGCCAAGAATTGAGGGCTTTGCTTGCTTGTGTGGCCACATCATGCTAGAATAGACATATAAAAACTTGTCACTGTGAGATCATGTAAAACAAACATGATTCAGAGGTTTATGGATGTAGATTTCTTAACCAGTTCAGGCTGGTCAGGAGCATTTGTGCCACTGTAGCCATAGGGATACATTAAGAGCTGAGAGTAAGCATGGAGGGTCATGAAGGATTTGAAGTTGCCGTGGCTCATGATGAAGTCCGCAATGTTTTTCACTTCAATCTCGGATTGAGCAGAAGGACCGCGATAGTCTTCGCCGCAGGGGTCATCGCTTGCTCCAGGACCTGGAGAAAATGTAGAGACATTTAAAAAGGCAAAGTCTGTTTCAACATGAGAAAACACCATTATGAACATACCACCAAATTCAGCATCCCAGTTTCTGTTGAGGTCAACACCAGGGCAGTTGGGGTTAGAGGTCACAGACCGGTTCTTACGCCACAAACGGTGAAATTCCTGAGGTAATGTTAATTAGTAATGTCATTATAAATGCTTCTAAACATGTATTTATGCTTTACACAAACAATGAACGACTGCTTACACGGGGAGAGATGTGGGAGAAGACATATCCATCAGGATTGGCCACAATCATCAGGAAAATATCCATTTGACTAAGGACACTGGGCACAGGGGCACGGTTTTCCTTAAAGTCTGTGGCAATCTAGAGAGTCAAGAGGATCAGATCAGACTATTAAAAAGATAGTTTTATAGGTTTGTTATGCAGACTTTTATCCAATCACCTTAGAGGAACTATTTTTTTCTCTTTCATATTTGGTTGTATCTGCAAGTTCTAAGCTGTTTTCTGGTTCCTTGAGACTATTATAGTAAATTGCTACTCTGTACTTGTTTTATCACCACATTGGCCCAATATTCAAACACTAAACAGTCATATTTGGCTTATTTTGAAGTCAAGACATATGAATGCTGCTATAAACTAGTTTCTGAGTTCATTGCTGCTGAACATACAAAATAAAATAAAAATGTAAAAAATTATAAAATAAACAATTTTGCTTAACAAGTTCAGTGTTGCTGCACAAGCTCCATTTGCAGAAAATAAAAATAAAATTAAATTAAACATCTTGCTGCTGCATATACAAAATAAAAAAGTAAAAATAATAAATAAAATATCTTGCTAAACAGTTCATTGCTGCTGCATATTCAAAATAAAAAATAAAAAATAAAATAAAATGATTTGCTAAACCATTTATTGCTGCTGCATATACAAAATAAAAAATAAAAATAATAAATAAAATAAAATAAAATATCTTGCTAAACCATTTATTGCTGCTGCATATTCAAAATAAAAAATAAAATAAAATAATTTGCTAAACCATTTACTGCTGCTGCATATTCAAAATAAAAAATAAAAATAATAAATAAAATAAAATATCTTGCTAAACCATTTATTGCTGCTGCATATACAAAATAAAAAAATAAAAATAATAAAATAAAATATCTTGCTAAACCATTTATTGCTGCTGCATATTCAAAATAAAAAATAAAAATAATAAATAAAATAAAATATCTTGCTAAACCATTTATTGCTGCTGCATATTCAAAATAAAAAATAAAAATAATAAATAAAATAAAATATCTTGCTAAAAAGTTAATTGCTGCTGCATACACAAAATAAAAAAATATAAATAATAATAAAAATAAAATATCTTGCTAAAAAGTGAATTGCTGCTGCATATACAAAATAAAAAATATAAATAAAAAAATAAAATATCTTGCTAAAAAGTGAATTGCTGCTGCATATACAAAATAATAAAAAAATAAATAAAATCTCTTGCTAAAAAGTGAATTGCTGCTGCATATACAAAATAAAAAAAAATTTAAAAAAAATAAAATATATTGCTAGACAGTTCATTGCTGCTGCACATACAACAAATAAATAAAATTAACAAATAAAAAATAAAATAAAAAATAAAATAAAACACAAAACAAAACAAAAGATCTTGATAAAAAGAACCTCCAAGCATCCATTTTATCAAAGGGAGCTCATGTGCAATGGCAAGTGAACTAAAACAATATAAATGTGCTGGCACATATAATCCTTGTTGTCAGGAAAGAAAAATATAGGCCACAATAATTACCACAATAGTTTAATGAAACAAGAAAATAGCTCTGAATGTGCCATGACAAACAGACTCAACCGAACACTAAAGATATAATTCTTCTGCAAACTCACTTACCCTGTCAGCAATCCACACTGCTGAGGCATGAGATACCCACTCCCTGGCATGGATTCCAGCATCAATCCAGATTGCAGGCTTTTTCTCTCCACCAGTGCTGAACTGGATGCATTAAAAATATAACAAATCAGATAAATATACAGATATGTACATAAATATCAGTCTGTAATCTGTGTTTATGATCACATAATCTGTTTACCTTCAGGGCATACATGGGACGGTTCTCATAAGTGCTGCCAATCTTCACTTTAGAGATCAGGTTAGGGTGACTTGCAACAAGGGTGTCCATAAAAGCATAAATCTGAAATGAATAAAAACATTCAGACATTTGTTCAGGTTTGAAATGCATGATATCATGTATATAAATATGGCCTTTTTGCAAATGTCAGCGCATGTACTTACAGTCTCCAGGTCGTGGTAAGCAGCAAAGTTGAAGCTCTTGGTCTTGCGTTCAATCTCAGCATTACTAACCATCTCTGCTCTCTCCCTGTCCAAAAGTTCCTGAGACACAGTAAAACTTGTGTATTACAATTACTTCACTGAAAAAAAAAAAATCACAAGACTTCCTTATCTATTGGAATTTTTTTTTTTTTGTGAATAACTCACCTGCACATTGTTGATCATGACAGTAAAAGGGATGTTGTTTTCCCTAAGGAAGTCTTTGACGGCATACAGACTGGCGTGAGGCACACGGATATCAACAGGCCGTTCAGTAGAGAAGCCATGGGTCCAGAAATCCAGCTATAGGATCACATAATATATATTTTCATGTCATATTGCATATGTGTGATCATTTGAAAGCTAAAATATGTCAGCAGGGATTTAACACGTAAAGAACATCATACCCCCCAATCTACGTCCTTCTCCAGCTCCTTCAAAACTTGAATGTGGTCTTCAGATTCTGCCTGGATTCTCAAAACTTGGTCTCTATTAAGAATTAAAAAGATAATTAGGACATTCTGAACAAGAAACAAGGCTGAAAATAAGTATCTGAACTTACCCATTAAAGAGCTCCTCGCAGTGAACTGCGGCCAGGAGCGCAAAGACGGCTAGATAGAGTCTCATGTTCTCTGGGAATGATCTCTACTGTCGGTCTCTTTCATGGATTGCTGCTCTTATACACTCAGAGACACATGTTGTGTTCTCAGTAATATCAGTGCTGATGCAGGTTAATATGACTTCTGTCACCCACTTTTGATTAGTATCTGTTCCCAGGTGTGCATTGCGTTGTGTTTCTCAGTGACTCCAAAATTAAAAATAAGTGAAAAAATTTCAACTCACATGAAATCCACTGTAAAATGCAAGATACACGGAGTCTTGAGGGTCAGAGCTGCTCATGTTGAAGGTCAAAATGAGAAATTATCTGTGCATCTGTAAAGTCATGTTAAAATACCAATTCCTAGTTTCTAACTTCTATATTTTGCAGTTGGATTTTGATTGCTACATTAAATATGATTGATGACAACATTGACAATTAAATGTTATATTACAATATAGCCTTTAATTTGAGATATAGCAAACGTGCATGTGGCTCAACAGAGTTTCCTGTAGAAAAAAAAATAACTTTGTATAATAACACAAATGGAATTTAATATCATTAAAGATAGTTTTTCACAATCTTTGCAGTTATTAACTACTAAGTGCACGAAATAAGTCATTCTAAAGTGTGTTAAGTTTCCCTCAGTTCCACATACAAACAAGATCATGAAAAGTGGGCGGAGTCTAACCTCGGACATGACGATTCAAATCACATGACGCCTCTACTATCCTTGTCAGCTGACGCTTGACGGAACTTAGTGCTGCAGCGTATTTCATTAATATAGCTAAAGTAGTTAATAGTTTAGATTAGTAGTTTTAAAGTTAGTCTTCTTCAATCGTTCCCGTGACAAATCCCTCTTCAGATCGCAGTCAGTGCCTTAAAAACAACTTAAAAACATGGCGCTCAGCGATGCCGCGGTACAGAAACAGGTGAGATCAAGTTAACAAGTTTATAAACTACTTTTAGAAGTTATATTTTTAAATTAACTATTATATTTCATATCAGGTAAGTATAGAAATCTCATAACTTTTAAAACGAAACACTACAGACACAAATCCCGCGGTTTTGAACTGGTATTCAGTATATTATTGTCGTAAACAAGTATTTTTAATTTATATATTGTCTTTTGTATTTTATGATTGTTTTCTAAGGGGTTTTATTATTTATTATTTTATCTTGTACTCGTAGCTATACATCCATTCACTTTGAGGAGAGCAAATGCACTTTCTCAAATCTAGAATTTATATTCTGTGAGTATTTAATGCTGTGAATTATAATGTCAAAAGAGGAAATCTTCAGCTCCATGGACTTTCCCAGCAGCACTGAGTTAACACTTCTTTCAGTCTCGTTTCCCCATCAGTTTCTACCATTTATTTCATTACATAAGCTTAATAAAGGATCAGTGGAGTTTGGGAATTAACCTTGCTTTGCTCTTTTATTGACACTGATCTCATTGCATCTCTCCAGATCAAACACATGATGGCCTTTATTGAGCAGGAAGCCAATGAGAAGGCAGAAGAAATTGATGCAAAGGTAACATAAATGCAATGATTAGCAATAGTGCATCGAATTTGTCTAGACTAGAGCATTATATCATCTATTAACTTTCCTTAAGAATCTGCTTTAAGTAATGTGTATTACGGCTTGCAGGCAGAAGAAGAGTTTAATATCGAAAAGGGACGACTGGTACAGACTCAAAGGCTGAAGATAATGGAGTACTATGAGAAGAAAGAGAAACAGATTGAACAGCAGAAGAAAATGTGAGTTTAAGTTCTTTAAATGTGTAACCTTGAGTCCTTTGTTGGCGTATTTAATAATGTGTCCATTCAAATCCACAGCCAGATGTCGAATTTGATGAACCAGGCAAGACTGAAGGTGCTCAAAGCTCGCGATGACATGATTAAGGTATGATGAATGATGATTTTGACATTTATAGTCTATACATTTTATATAGAATTAGAAGAAATCCATCTCTTCTTCATCTTCCTCATGTGATTCTTTGCAGGATCTCCTAAACGATGCACGGCTACAGTTGGCCAACATTGCCAAAGACCCAAATCAGTACCCAACACTGCTGGAGGGGCTGGTGTTACAGGTCAGCTGATGGTCCTGTTAGCAATGCTAGCTTTTTTTTATTATTATATATATATATATATATATATATATATTTTTTTTTTTTTTACAGTTTTTAAAGTAGACTTACAGCAGCCATATCATACTTTTATTTTTTATTATTATTATTAATATTTCTGCGCTACTGAGAAACTGTTGGGTGTTGATAGTCAGTTGACAGATTTTATATGGCTAATAGACACTGGATAATTATTTATTTAATAACAAACTATATATACATATATAAATCAAAAAGCAAGCAATATATAAATAATATATAGGATTAATTATATATTAATTGATTCTTAATTTATTAATTTTATTAGTTTACAGGCTTTGAGCACCTTCAGTCTTGCCTGGTACTCATTTATTATTTTTATTATTAATAATTTAGTATTTTCATATCATTTATTTTACACATAGTTATATCATATATATGTGTCAAGGTTATTATTGTTATTAAAAAACTAAAACTTTAAAACTATTTAAAAAATCATTACTTGAAATAAACTTTAACTTAAGTAAAAATATAAAAAACTTATTTTTATAAAATGTATTTTATAAAACTTATTTCCTCAACTAGTTAAGGCAACATTTCTCATTTTCATTTGGAAAACTAAAACTACATAAACTAAAACTTAAAAACTATATAGACATTTTAAAAAAACTAATAAAAATGACAAAATTACTACAACTTTAACTTGAATTAAAATGAAAACAGAAAATATAAAAATATAATCTAATTCAAAATATTAGCAAAAACTATAATAGTATAATGTATAATATATATATATATATATATATATATATATGTGTTTTATTAATCATTTATTTTCATTAATATAATAAACTACATAAACTAAAACTTAAACTATATAGACATTTAACAAAACTAATAAAAATGACAACTTGAACTTGAATTAAAATTAAAACTAAATATAAAAATATAATCTAATTTAAAATATTAGCAAAAACTATAATAGTATATCAATAATACTAACTTATATATATATATATATAAGTTTTATTAATCATTTATTATTCATTTATTTATTTATTCTTGTAATTAATATAATAATTTAGTATTTTATTAACTTTTCTTTTTGCTTCGGCAGGGATTTTATCAGCTGCTGGAGCCCAAGGTTATAATCCGGTGCAGAAAGGGAGATGTAGCGATGGTTCAGGTGAGCTCTATTCCCTGTCAATCCATTTACATAATATTTTACAATGTGCATATCAGCTATACAAACCGTTTACACTTTTGGAGAGGTTGATATACCTGTTCATTCTAGGCAGCCGTTCAGAAAAACATCCCCATCTACAAAGAGGCTGTAAAGTGTAATATTGAGGTGCGCATCGACGAAAACAACTTCCTGTCCCCTGACATGTAAGATCACTTCTACACTTAGTGTTGTTAGAAAAGGCTCATTTATATATTCTCAAATCGTTCATTGTTGATGCTTGGCATCCTCAGTTCAGGAGGTGTTGAAGTCTATAATGCTGATGGAAAGATCAAGGTGTCCAACACACTGGAAAGCAGACTAGATCTTCTAGCGCAACAGGTAGAGAAAAGTCACATTTTAGAACAGGAATAAACGGTATAAACGGTATCATGTTTTTATGAACGTCCTCATATTCTTTTTTTCTTCTTTCACAGATGATGCCTGAAATCAGAGTGACTCTGTTTGGTGCCAACCAAAACCGCAAGTTTATGGATTAATGGACTGTTACACACTTTAGTTGGGAGAACGGTGAAATTCAAAAAACATGATAAAGTGATGAGGTCTGATGGGATGTTTTAATTTTTTTTAAGGTCACTTTGTGGATTTTCTGAAGTGAAAAACTATTCTTGTTGCATTTCTGGATATTCAATTCATCATGTTCCAGCAATTTATTGTCATGCTCTCTTTCTTGTGTGTTTCTTCTTGGAAAACAAGCCCAAAGAAAGGCTTTGAAATTGAAAGGCTTATCATGTGTGCTTGTGTTACCTTATACCTCTCCTTTGAGTGTTTATTTAGCACTTTCAGTTTAAATATCATGTCACCGGTAGGGAAAGTGGACTCCTGACATCTTATCTCAAGCTGTTTGAACAAAGAGCTATAAGCACTCAGGTATTTACATTGTTATTGCCTTGAATGTTGTTAGCTAAGCTAGCAGCCTAACAGGTTTTCCCTGGAAAAGGGACATCCTCATTTTTAACGTCTTAAAAACATGGATGTATTTTCATTTGTAGTTCAGTTTCATTCTACTACAGATAAATAAAGCAAATATATTTTATTTATATTCTGAAGCATTTCTGTGCCCGTTACAATACAAACAAAGCATTGCTTGTTGGTTACACTTTGTCCACCATACAGGAAAGAAATCAAGTCATACATCTGACAGAGGCTTACAGATAATGCTACATATATGCTCAAACATTAAAAACACACTGCCCTCTTGTGGAAGTCAAACATATGAGATGCAAATTAGCATCAGTTGTGGTGCACAAACACTGTTTTGCATAATCAAATGACTTCAGACCATGTTTTCAAAAGGACTTTAAAGTACAAAGGCTCTTCAATGAACAGATTAAATAGCAGAGACCCAGTCTTGCATATTTAAAATGTACAGATTGCATGTTGCTTATCACAATTATTTAGTATAACATACAGTATGAATATGAAGCCTCTGAGATTTTTTTTCTTATCAAAAATCAGGTCTTGCCTTCCAAGGAATAAGCCTCTATAAACTTGTTGGTATTATTAAAATATTGTATTTTAAATTGGAAGAACTTTTATTTTTCCACAATTTTTTTTCTTACAGAAGTGCACTCAAAATTAAACTATTCATGATCTCATTTCTCTGTATACTTTTCATTGTATTCTTTTCTACTGAATGTGAAAAATATATATAATTTTAAAGTAGTATATATTATATATATATATATATATATATATATATAGTGTTGGGGGTAACGCATTACAAGTAACTTTGAGTAACAAGAGTTGCGTAATCAGATTACTTTTTTTCAAGTAACTAAACAAAAATTACTTTAGATAAACATCACATTTGTGATCAGCCTGAAACGTATTCATTTCACTTTTGGTGTGAAAGAACTTTTTTGTTGTTATTAAAGAACAAACAACAAGCCCAGCCCAAGTGAGAAAAAGTAACGCAAAAGTAATTTAACACATTACTTTCCATAAAAAGTAACTAAGTAGTGCAATTAGTTACTTTTTTAGGGAGTAACGCAATATTGTAATGCATTACTTTTAAAAGTAACTTTCCCCAACACTGGTTAGGGAAAGTTACTTTTAAAAGTAATGCATCACAATTTTTTCGTAGTAAATTTAAAAGTAATGTGTTACTTTACTAGTTACTTGAAAAAGTAATCTGATTACGTAACTCGCGTTCTTGTCATGTGTTACCCCCAACACATTATATATATATATATATATATATATACAGTATATATGGTTTAAAAGCCACTGGTAATTTATATTACGTTTTGTTATTTCTTTTTAGTGAAAAACTTGAGTGGCAAGGATAAGGCTTTGAGCATTGTAATTTATTGCGCACTCAACAAAATCATTTAAAGAAGCATTAAAAAAATATCAAGCCGACATTATATAGCCTACAAGGAATTTTGTCCCTTAGAGGAACACGTAATAGGAAGACAAGGCCTCCAGAGCGAAGCCCAACAGTATTTTCAGATATAGAGACTGAGATTTACTGAGAGACGAGAATTAAAACAGCAACCAGCAAACAGCAACCAGATTAACACAGCTTCTGAGTTTTTTTTTTTTTTGCTGTTTAAAGGGTTAGTTCACCCAAAAATTAAAATTCTGTCTTAATTACTCACCCTCATGTTTGTTCCACACCTGTAAGACCTTCGTTCATCTTCAGAACACAAATTAAGATATTTTTGATAAAATCCATTGACAGCAAGATAATTAACACTTTCAATGTCCAGAAAGCTACTAAAGACATATTTAAAACAGTTCATGTGACTACAGTGGTTCAATCTTAATGTTATGAAGCGACAAGAATACTTTTTGTGCGCCAAAAAACAAAATAACGACTTTATTCAACAATATCTAGTGATGGGCGATTTCAAAACACTGCTTCATGAAGCTTTGCAGCTTTACAAATCTTTTGTTTCGAATCAGTGGTTCGGAGCGTGAAAGTCACGTGATTTCAGTAAATGAGGCTTCGTTACGTCATAAATGTTTCGAAATTTCAATTGTTCATGTGACTTTGGCAGTTTGATACACGCTCTGAACCACTGATTCGAAACAAAATATTCGTAAAGCTTCGAAGCTTCATGAAGTAGTGTTTTGAAATCGCCCATCACTAGTTATTTTTGAATAAAGTCATTATTTTGTTTTTTTGGCGCACAAAAAGTATTCTCGTCACTTCATAACATTAAGGTTGAACCACTGTAGTCACATGAACTGTTTTAAATATGTCTTTAGTAGCTTTCTGGGCATTGAAAGTGTTAATTATCTTGCTGTCAATGGAGGCCTCACTGAGCCATCGGATTTTATCAAAAATATCTTAATTTGTGTTCTGAAGATGAACGAAGGTCTTACGGGTGTGGAACGACATGAGGGTGAGTAATTAATGACAGAATTTTCATTTTTGGGTGAACTAACCCTTTAAAGGGGTGGGATTCAACGATAAAAAGCCAAAACATAAATTTGGAAGATCTGGATTAATTTCAACTTTGATTCAAGTCTCCTTTCTGCAATCTAAGTACACATCGACCCTGTTCACAACAGATCAATCAACCATGAATCATGTTGGTTTAAAACTAATTGTAACAATGGGGTTTAAAGACCCTTCAAGGACCCTGTCTTACCTAAAAAACCCTGTTTGCAGTTTTTAGGTACTTTTAGGTTAGTGTGCAATATAGGCTTTTATGTTAGCATTACACAACCCTCCTCTGTTCTTCCAAAGTGTCTGAACCTCCTTTGGTTGGGTACTTGAATTTCTCTCCATCTTTACCTTATTGCAAATAAAGTATGGGACCTTCATTTTTCCATTGTCGCAACTTCCTTCATCTCTCATCATCATCTCTTGGCCCGTGTAGAAACAGTAACGTGTGTATGATGATTGAGGTGACATCGCCTGCCGCTATCCCAGCAGGCCCAGCACTTGCTCGCCGATGCCCAGGAAGTACACGCCCTGAGCAATGCCGAAGAGCGGAGCGATGACCAAAGCACGACACGTTGCTCCCTTGAGAAACGCAGTTGGTCCCTCTCGCTTTAAAATGCGTCTGTGAAAAGGAAGAAAGTATGAATGCCATATAAATGATACATGAATATGGTTATTATTTAGTACCACATAGCAAGTCAGTAGATGCAAATAAGAAGCTTACTGTGTACAGTCAATGATGCCTCTATAAGAGTCTTCTCCCTCTCCCTTCTGTAAGGTCTGTAAGCGGGTCTTTATAACTGAAAATTGTAAGTATTAATATATTAATTTGCACTTTCAGCACAAGCCGTAGATCCCAATCTGCTTTTGAATTTAATTTCTCAGATCTAGTTTTCCAAACGCAGGTTATAGAGCTGTTTATTAGGACTCATTTCCATGAATCGGTTCTTCAAACTGTTCTTTGAAAGAACCATTTCAAAATGATTCAGTGATTCTTTTAAGTCATTAAGTGGTACCTGACATACTACATTCTCTAAAATGATATACAACTTATTTTATTTTTTTAAGGTTTAATTATTCTTAAATACCATGCTAATTGTTTGTTTATGCAATTTTTTTAGATGGAACAAGGAAAACATTCTCTGAAACATTATAATAAAGTTTTATTATTAGTAAATGTGTTTATTATAATTTCATGTGTTCCAGTTCAGTTTGTTGCCGCATGATTCATTTACAATCTAAATATAAGTATACACTGAACAATACTAATCAATTTGGGGGGAAAAATCATGTACACCTGTGAATTTTTATAATATTTTTAATACAATTTTTAATAAAAAGCTATTTGGTAAGATCAAATCTGTTTGACTCGAGACCTGCTCTGGCCGATTCAGTTAGATTTAACAGCTGTAAAAAATTATATGATCAATAAGTCAAGACAACATATGTTTTTACATTACTTTAACTCATGAAAATAAGCTATTTTCAACTTTTAAGTTATACAAGATTCAACAAGATTTTTTTTAAGTCAGTTTAATATAATTTAAGTTGAAATGACTCGTACAGCCAAGTTGCTTGTACTTAATAATTTAAGGGGGTTTTTTTTCAGAGGGATTGCCAACAGATTCAAGGTTTTTTTAAACGTTAGTTAAGCGTTCGGTAAATGTTTCTGCAGAAGGCTTACAGCACTTTAAATCAGTGTCTGTGTCCTTGCTGTAAAATATTATATGCTCCACTTTTTACACAGGAATAAGAAATTTCATATAATAAAACTAGGTTAAAGGTTAAGGGTCTATTTGTGAGTCTCTAAACAATGTAATGTTGCAGAGAGTACTGCCAAATACAAATATAAATCTTCAGATAGAGACACTGCCAGTGTTTCCACTGTCCAAATAATCCTTCTGTCCCCTTTACAAAGACAAAGAATTATCTCTCAGACGATACAATAGATATAGAGACAAGAGCTATAAACAAAAAGCTTTCTGAATAGAACTTGAAAGCAAACTTTACAGACTTTGCACTTTCATCAAAGCAAATGAAATGTTTCAGTCTACACATCACAGCAGGATTCAACCACAGCACATGGGGTTCATTAATTAATCACTAAGAAACAAAAGACTCATTCTGTGCCTTTATGAAGTGCTGGGAGTGACCTAGTTTGGCAAAAAATGTACCCATAATTCATCACAAAACAAAAAGGCTTATTAGTGTGAACTATTTCTGGGATCTGCATTTCTTAAATATCCATGTAAGTGATTCCTTTAAAGTACTAGAAGTAATAAGTATTTCTTTGAAGAACTACTCCATTTTGTTAAGAAATGTGAAAAATATTTTTGAGTATAAAAATAAATGTATATGTACTAAGTAAATTTTTCTTGCAAACACCAACAGAGGCAAAAAAAAAATTTAAATATTGACAAATTTAGCGTTAATTTAAAAAACAATTAAAATGTAATTTTAATTACATTTAACACATGTATTAAATGCAGTGTTTTATTGTTAACTAAAACAAAAACTAAAGCTAAACCTGAAAATTGTGTTCGTGAATTGAAATAAAGCTGAAATGAAAAAAAATATAATTATCTGAAAAACGTATTTGAAAATTAGATATGTTGCCTAAGTTGAAGTACTAAAATTAAAAATGAATTAAAGAAAAATAAAAATATTTAAAAAAATGAATAAAAATGACAAAAACACATAACAAAATTACTATAACTGAAGATATAAAAATAATAGCTAATTCAAAATATGAAAAAATACTATAATTTGATAATATAATTAATAATATAATTTTATAGTATATAAATAAAATTAAAATAACACTGAATAAGTGCAGTAGCCATAATATATAATATAATATAATATGATACAATATTTCAATATATTATATATTAAAACAAAAGTGACATGACAGAGCACCCTAACTCATATATATATATATATATATATATATACAGTCAACCCAAAATTTATTCAGACACCTTGAACATTTCATTCATTAATACAGTTTATTCACTATAGTTTAAAAAAAATGGTAATAAAATACGACAAGATCTCAGAAATAAACTGTGTCAGAAAAAATATATCAGATAACACTTAAGCAAAACATGGTCAGGTCAAAGTGTCTGAAGAATTTTTGTTTCCAAATTTTTATCAATTTTACTGGTAGTCCACTGTATGAAGAATTATTGGGTATAATATGTCATAGTTTACTTTATTTTGCTATCCTCACTTACATAAATGAACTATAGTGTCCTGCACCCACTAGTAAAAATATATCAAAAACGTCTGAATAATTTCTGGTTTGACTGTATATATATATATATATATAGTATTGTTATTGCAATAAATAAATAAATATTTAATATCTATTAGCCATATAACATCTATAAACACCCAAAAGTTTCTCAGTAGCATTGAAACAGGATTAGCAGTGACTCTTACAGGCTTGGACGGCTACGACTAAGTGAATGGGACATTTATCTGCATGGATTTCAAAAGGAGAGAGAGCAAATTGTGTTCCTCTACTCCTCTCTTGCCTGCATCTCACCGTCCAGGGGAGTGACAGCTACTGCCGCCACTGAGCCGGCCGTGCAGCCAGCCACGAAAGACTGCAGGAAGGGGGCCCGCTCCTGGGGGTTGCTATGGCGATCCTCAGTGCGGCCCACAGCGTTGAGGTTGGCGAACAGCGGGAAGTAGATCATGGAGAACGGAACGTCCCTGAACAGAGAAAGGACATAGAGCTGCAGAATGTAGACATAGCTGCAGGACGTTATTGATGAATCATTATCGATCACTTTGTCTGATTAGTTTTAGTGTGTAAATGTGAAACGGTGAATGTAGAAATATGATTTAGGCCGTGTAGGCTGTAGATGAGAGACAACAGACTGAGATAGATCGAGCTCTCATTAGAATTCCATTAAGAAGAGAATTCCGCCTACGGTTAATTAGAAGCTCAGATCAGAACTGACAGCTGGCAGGTTACATCAGTTCAGCTGGGATTACATCACAGACCACAGGGAGCCTGCGGGGGAGGGGCTGTTTGGATAGGTGAGTGGGTTTATTTGTGTGGGCGGTGTTAAAGGTGAGAGGTCACCGTGACGTCTATCCATCTTTTTGTACTGAAACAGTGCATGTGTTTGCAGAGAGAGCAATCACTTAAGTTAGTTAAGACAACACGTCACTGAAGGTTTGCAAAAGATCTGGATGTTGATTGGCTAACAAAGCTTAGCTATTTGACTTAAATGAATAGTTCACCAATACATTCAAATTCTGTTATTATTAATGACTGTGGCATGTTGTTCTAAACCCGTAGGACTTTCTTTCTTAAAGGGACAGTTCACCCAAAAAAGAAAATTCTGTCATCATTTACTCATCCTCAAGTTGTTTTAAGCCTGCATGATGTTCTTTCTTCTGTTGAACACAAAAGAAGATATTTTGAAGTATGTTGGTAATCAAAAAGTTGCCGCTCCCAAATGACTTCCATAGTACAGTAAAAGAAATACTATGGAAGTCAATGGGGACAAGAAACTGTTTGGTTACCAACATTCTTCAGTATATCTGCTTTTGTGTTCAGCACAAGAAATAAATTAATACAGGTTTGGAACAATTTGAGGTTGAGTAAATGATGACAGTATTTTCATTTTTGGGTGAACTATCCCTTTAACATAAAAGCTGATTTTCCGATTTTCATATAGATCTGTATGATGAGCAAACCAAATTAAAATCTTGAGTAGTGATGCCCGATTCATGAATTAAGAGCCCGTCCACACGGAGACGCGTTTGGCTGTATAAGTACAAATTTTGTACCGTATCGGTGTTTCATCCAGATGGATCCGGCGTTTTGGGAACCTGAAACTGCTATTTTTTGAAACCGGGTCCCAGAGTGGATAAATCTGAAAACGACACCCTTGCGTTTTCGTGTGTACAGCCAATCTGTATATTTTGTGAAACGATGATGTCATCGCAAGGTTTATGCGCATGATCCAAGTCTTCTTCTCCGTTTTTAGTGTATCTCTGTGGCAGAATTACAGCGCCACATACTGGTCTGGCATGTATACTACATCGTTTTGAGTCGGTTTCAGTGGTTTCGTGTGCTTCCAGGTTTTTCTTGAGACAACGCCGTGTTTACGGTTGAACGAGAAAAAAAAAAAAGATCGGATAGGGAAATCTCTGGCTTCATGTGGATGTGGCCTAAGGCCCATTCACACCAAGGACAACAGCTATAGACTATACATTTTTACTAATCAATCTTATTTTATGAGAATAGAAAAGTCCACACCACAACTATAACAATAACGACACAGAGGTATGATATCGTTGGAATCACTTTAGACAGCCAATCAGAATCTACCCAACTTTAAAGAGCTCGAGCATTTAAAGTGGCAGACAACACACAACTATATTGGTGTGGTCGCTAATATAGCTATCTTTACAGTTATTGTTCTTGGTATGGACGGGCTTTTAAAGTCACCATGAAATCAAAATTGATCACTTTTACTTTGTTATGGAATATTTTGTTATGTTAATTATAAATGATTACACTTACACACCATGCACATCATTATTTTTCGTTTAAAAGTTAATGGGCCCTCGTAATCGACAACAACAATCCAATCAATTTCCAATGGACAAAATGAAGTCCCACCCTACATTTTCGAAAAAGTCGTTTCACTTGGATATACGTCACAAGATAATACACTTCCTTTAAACCTCCTTTTAATGCCAACTTTAATTGTTTTTTTTTTTTCAATTTTATTGATTTGGTTTATAAAAATCAGACTGATTCAATTCTTGAATTCTCACTGATTTAGTAATTCAGCCATAGTGGTCAATAGTGGGAATGATTATAATGAATGACAACTTAGACTGCCGTCTGTAAATCAAGCGATGATGATTTTTATGACTTCAGAAGAAGCACTTGAGTCATATGGACCACTTTTACAGTGCTTTTGGTACCTTTTTTGACTTGAAAGCTCCATTATCAATTCATTGTATGCTCAAAATGTATCGTTTTGCATTCAACTGTAGAATGAAAGTCATAGAGGTTTGGAACAACATGAGGGTGAATAAATGAATTTTCCTTTTTAGCTGAATTAATGTTCTTTATAGATTGATAAATTGTGTCTTACCTCATCAGTGTAGCACCTGCACCCTTATAAAGACCCCTGAGGCCTCGGGTCTTGAGTAGCTCCAGGGTGATACGGGTCGCTGAGGCTCGAGGAGGGGCGTTGGTGCCTGGCTGGGCCGCCCGAGAGGCAACCAGTGAGGGGGTCGGACCAGCAGCAGGGGCAGAGGCAGTGACAGTCCGCTGAGCAGCTTGTAAAGACAAAAATGGACCGGTTACAATTCATATTTTCAATATCATCTTTATTTTTTATCCTGTAGTGTAATAAAACTGAACTTTGGAGAAACTGCTATTCGGTCAACACCATTTTACTCAAACAGCTTCTATTATTTCTGGCTAACCTTTGTACTCAGTAAGGCATCCTAAGATAGAGACCTACATACCTTGGATGACACCCATGGGAGCATAATAAACACACTTACCCAACCTGCCAGCATCCTGCAGTTGTATTTTTAGCATTTCCATAGGGGTGGTGACTACCACCTGACAGGTTCCGGCCCCACAGCCAGCAAGGATTTCTCCCCACAGAGGTAATTTTCTATGGGTGACAGATACAATGACAGATGGGACAGATGAGATCGTTATTGCATTTACCAAGGAAATAATTGGTCAAATTAGTCAGCTGGTGACCTAAATGCCTCTGTTTACAGAAAATGTTTTCTTGTGGGTAAATGCTGTATTTAAAGGTAAAATGTGTGGTTTTTTGATGTTAGGGTTGGGATAAGGTCTTTGTTCAGGACTGATTTGATCAAAAAATACTGGAAGTTTCATTAACGGTTCTCATCTTCTGCCAATATGGACTGAATACCATAGTAAAATACTGACAGAGTTGCCTACACTGCTTTCCTTACACCGCTACTGAATCCACAGTGCACAACAGACAGCGCAACTAGCAAAGTCTGATTACAGAATGAATCTAATGAGCCGGTTCTTTTCAGTGAATCAGAAACATATAGCGCAACCAACACAGTTCAACTCCCAAAAAATTAACTCCAGCGAACCAATTCTTTTCAGTCATACAGCATAACCAGTCTGGCCCGACTACCGAACAAATGACTCCAATGAGCCAGTTCTTTTCAGTGAATCAGAAAGTTTAACATTTCTCCTTTTGTGTTCTGTAGTAGAATGAAAGTCATACAGGTTTGGAACAACATGGAGGTTAGTAAGTAAATGATGAGAGAATGTTCAGATTTTTTTGTTAATTTTTCCTTGAAAACTTCCAAAATATATACCTTTAAAGGTACACTATGTAACTTTTTTATTCAAAATTAACAAAATTTAAACAATGAGTCAATACATCATCAATCCTTCTTCCAAAACATGGTTTTTAGACCTAGCGGGATGGTTTTGGCGGGAAATTGCGTACATGCGGCATATCTCGTCATATTCGTAAATAGAGAAAAATTACTCTGGCTACTTTGAGGCATGTGTGGTGTGGGAGTGGCATAGGTTAGTTGTCACAATGAGCAAGAAATGTTGACACGGAGCACAATAAATCTCGAACCTCCGGGAATCACCCATTTTAAAAAAACGGCGAACCAAGGAGAGTCTGCTGGCAAAAAGAAAACGCGCCAAAGCTCGTAATAAAACGAGAATCAACATTGGCTTGGCTTTTTGGAGATGTTAAGAACTGAGGGATTGGAAATGTTGTA
Source organism: Mylopharyngodon piceus (assembly GCA_039654765.1). NCBI lineage: Eukaryota > Metazoa > Chordata > Actinopteri > Cypriniformes > Xenocyprididae > Mylopharyngodon > Mylopharyngodon piceus. The sequence goes on along the minus strand of CM077459.1, from coordinate 10,141,017 downwards.
AAAGGTAAGCGATGAGGAGATGGTGTTTTATTACTCAACAGGTGAGTATATTCCATATGTGGCTCTCTTACAGAGTTCATTGTAAAGCATTTCTTTTGTGAGGCTTATTTCATTATGGTTGTTGTAGCGCTGTGCTGGAATTTATTTTCAAGGAAATACCATTTTTGTAATGGGTATAGCTACAGTACCATCTTCAGCTAGTCATCTTGAGATCCTTTCCATCTAAACTTGTTATATCTCTTAAGTCTAGCAGTGAATGTTTTATGAGCAGTAGGATAAACTTTCTCTCAAAGAACCATATTCATGTGCACAGTTACGCAGAGCCGAAGACCAACCAAAACAATGTTCTTCCGCAAATGCATGCAGTCTTTTTAAACCACTAGAGGGCTAAAAATTACATAGTGTACCCTTAATTCCATATTCTAATGAGTCGGATCTTTTCATAGTTCAACCAGTGCGTTTCAACTCCCAAACAAATGACTACTTTGAGTCAGTTCTTTTTCAGTGAATCTTAAACATGTAGCGCAACCACATGCGGTCTGATTCCACAACGAATGAGAACTAAATCACAGTAACTGTGAGATTTAAATCTGTAAAGTTAACCCAGCTTAGGATGAGGATGCACAGGCAACTAAATACTGTGAAGCTGTACAAATCTATCAAAACTAGACAGACTAAACCAATAGCAATAAATCTGGGGTTGGACTATATGTGTATGTATGTATGTATGTATCATCTCTCTCTCTCTTTCTCTCTCTAATATATATATATATATATATATATATATATATACACACACTGTGTTTCAAATTATTATGCAAGTGACATATCAGTAGGATTTCTTGAGACTCCAGAGACACCAGCAACTTCAAATACCTGTTTGCTGCTCAACATTGGCCTTTTTATAGTCCTTTTAATACAATTTAGTTTGACAGAAACTTTCCTTAATAAGCCTTTATCTGACCGAGTTCTCTTGTGCTGTAACTTACTCACAAATCTTATGATAGTTCAATAATCTCTATTCAGTTTTCACACAATATTAGTTGTTTTCATGCCTTTTGCATAACATTGCACCATTTCATGCTTTTCATCTTCAGTAAGATCTTTCTTCCTCCCCATATTGCATGAGAACTGTGACTTGCTTAATAATGTGGAACAACCTCTTTAAGTATGGTTTCCATTTAATTTACCTAAGTAGACCTGGCAAACTACTCAACAAACCTGTCTGAAATTGATACCAGTTATCTAAAAAGATATGGAAAATAAAACAAACAAACACTTTCTTTGAAAAAGTAAAATCTGAATGTTTATTGTACTGAAATCCTACTGATATATAACTTGCATAATAATTTGGAACACAGTGTATATATATATATATATATATATATATATATATATACTTTTTTTTTGACCAATGTCAGATGTGGGAGTGTTCAGGAAAAACTTGAAAGGGTCATTATTTTTTCAATTCCACTAGTGCTGCAGAAATAACACTTTATATTTAAATTGTAATAAGTAGCTTTGCTTTTATAAAAAGGTTAAGATGTGGCCATTACCCATCTTTGGAGAGCTTCTGTCTAAAGACATCATTGGCAGCCAGTTTGATGGCTTTCTCTGGAGTGACCAGTGTAAGATTCACAGCTGCACCTGAGAGAAACACCATGAAATGCAATTCTGAGAATATATACAGTACACAAGCAACATATCCCAGCAGCACTATAACAATTAAAACTATTAATGATTTAAATAACACTGTTTTTAATAACACCAGGAACATACATTAAGGTGGTAAATTTTGATTTTGATGTTGACTGTACAAACCAAAGTCAGCACTAGATAAAAAAAAAAAGAAACACTGTACCTCGATACATGCCAAAGTAGCCCTCCATTTTGATCGTCTTTGCCAAACAGTCCAGCCTCCATAACAAGACAGAAATGTTCAATATGATTAATCAAATACTACAATCTGGTTCTGAAATGAGCTGATCTAAATAATGAAATCACAATATCCTAAAAACCCTTGTTTGGCAAGTAGAATAAAGCAAGTAGAAAATTTCTTAAACAGAAATAAACCTTTTTTTTTATTGCTCTCCATGTCTGTGTGTAACAAACGGCCAAATTAGACATTCACAAAAAAATCTTGGGGGAGTGAATAATGTATGGAAGAAAGAGCTTAAAACATGGCAGCCTGTCTCTTGCCCACAAACCACTTGGGTATTCGCTTGTTACATAAGTGCACAAAGAAGAAAAGAGCTTCTCAAGCACCATCACTACAAAGAGTTCTTCTCTTTATCTCAATGGTATTTATCACACATGCATAAAGATATTTTTGAGCAAGCTACTCATAAAGGGATGAAAAACATTCAGGAGCGTGAACAGATCAAAGATGCAAAAGCATGTGACTCAAGTTGTTTTGCATCATCTGACTCATTCAAAATCCAGACTGAGTCCTCCACCCAGAGTAAATCACTAACACATGCTGCCTTCACTTTATTTGAGTTGATTTATTTTAAAGATGCATAAAAGTTTTTAGAAATTGTAAAATCAAATGCACAAAACTATATAGAATAGAATCTATATAGAACCCCATTGAACTTTTTTTTTAAGAGTGTAGTCTTTAAAAAAGAGATTCACTACAGCAAACCAGCTTCCATTTTGCATCTCTCACATATGCTATTATAATGGCTTGCTCAAGTGCAAGTTGCACAATTGGTCATTTTATTGCTTGAGAAACTCTATACCTGCTACCAGAACAAGACCCCAAAACAAAGAGCATGACATGCATAGCAACATAGTTATGTGACTTCATAAATAATAATAATAATTAATAATTCCTTATATTTATATAGCGCTTTTCTGGGTACTCAAAGCGCTTTACATATGGAAGGGGGAATCTCCTCAACCACCACCAATGTGCAGCATCCACCTGGATGATGCGACGGCAGCCATATTGCGCCAGAACGCCCACCACACACCAGCTTATTATAAAGATGTTGAACTCACATTCCACTATAAACACGAGCACCCTGCTGGTTTTGTAGGCGGGTCTTGGCGAGATCAATGGGAAACACGCAGGTCACACCCACCAGTCCAGCCACGCCCCCGTTAATCAGCTTAGCAGGGAGGCTGTAAACACCAGGAAACAAACACGCACACATGAGACAAAAAAAACACACAAAAACATGTCAATAGAACGGTTTAGATGGATCTTAAATTGTACATCCAATATCTGAAGATCTTGAAAATTTACCTCACTTTCTTCTCGGCCATTTTGGCCACACTTTAACTGATTTCCTCCAATTCTTCTTTTTCTGCTGCAAAAGTGTCGGCACAAACCTTCCACGGCCCACCCGGCCAGCCTCCTGGAATGGTGTGCCAACCTTCACACCCTTCCTTTTGGCAAGAACAGCCACTCTTTGGTAAAAGTAAATTACCTTGGAACTGGCTATTAACCAAGACACACGAAAAATACAATTCAGGATATCTGTGGTTGCAGAATGACTTTATAGAATAACAACATGCTAAAGACTTTCAATTGGTTTCAGAATCACTGATTTTACTCTCTGAATTGTGCTTTTCCACATCACACAAATAGGGAACATCCTCCCTCCTAAAGTCTCTCTAATCTTGCTGCTAATGAGGTTGTGACCTCTGAATTAACCTAGAGAAGAGAGCTAGCAGATGAGGGGCTTATCAGCATGATTTTACTGTTCTTCAACACAGTATCAACAACATCATCTGTGAAAAATATAAATATAGATGTCTACAGTAGCTCAAACCTTTATTTTGCACTCTCAAAGTCTTTTTTGACTACTAAAATAGTCCAACTTTTATATCAGTATATCAGTGCAGCTAGTTTTCTAGAGTGAATGAAAGTAGTGTAAACTGTATTTGGTTAGTTGACACATAAAATGTCCATGATCTTTTTTTTTATCCAACATTTTTCTGGGGAAAAGTTACATATGTATAAGGAAGCGTCAATATATTCCTGTAAAAAAGTTTTTCATCACTTTTTTTTTGCTTTTCTTTTTCACATTTTACATGGTCCTGCAGTTTGAAAAAGATTTTATTAATATTTAAATATTTAAAATATTCTCACAATTAATAAGAGGCACACATAATAATTATAGAAGAGAATTTTGGTTTTACCTTGGGGTTTAAAATAGTTTCAGATGAACCCTGCTGAAAACACTTTAAATCTTTATGTCAACTACTACCTTGCAGGGAAAACTGCAGGATTTCTATATGACTTCCCCTTGTGTAACCTTTCTCTTTCCTCATACATGTTTCCACTATCTCTCACCTCATTCGGGGTACTATTCTCTCTTCTCCTCCATCCTACTCACATCCTCCCTTTTCTCTGTCGCTCTCTCGCTCTGTCTTTTCTGGAGCACAGTGGCATTCTGAGCATGCCTTTCCCTTCAGCACTGCTTTCTTTCAACCCTGCTCTATTCACTGCCAAAACACAGACCAGTGAGATCTGGCCCCCCTACTCATCAAGCGCTCCCTCACTAAGACTTTCCACAACCAACCCAAACATATCCCCCCTCACACAAGCCTGCATATTTGACCAATTCACAAGTTAGAAACTCTGTTTGAGAGGATGATTATCATGTTCTTACCTCTGTCAATGCATTGACCGGTCAGATGAAGCCGTCCACGTCCCCCTCTGCTCGCTGACAATGTGTGCAGCAACCGTAGTCAGGCAGCAGAGATCCGACAGAGCCGCCACTCAGGGGCCTTTGCACAAACACGAGCATTGTCCCTCCGTGCCTAAGTCCCTCCCCCTTGTGGCGACTCCCAGTGACATAAAAAGGGAATGCACAGCTTTCCACTAATGAAAGTTGACACATTCACACATATACACACAAACGCAAATATGCACATTACTATGGCAAGCCGTTTTGACTTTTATTCATTCTAAGGATATGAATTCTTGATATCAACAATTCAATTCTTGATATCAGGAATTGCATTTCCATTAGTAACAATGTTAATTCTTGACATCAACAATTCAATTCTTGATATCTGTAATTGTATTTTCACTATAGTGAAATGTCACCATAGGCTGCAATTCAAATTCAGTTGTTTATATCAAAAATTGATTTCTTACTAGTTAAAATTCCAATTTCACATATCAGAAATACAATTATTACTAGTAAAAATCAAAATTTTTGATATCAAGAATTAGCACTAGTTGAAATGTCAGTTCTTGATATCAACAATTGAATTGCTACTAGTAAAAATGTTCATTTTTGATATCTGAAAATGTATTTCTGATAACTATATATATATAGTTAGAAATTATACTATATATATATATATAATTTCAGATATCTAAAATGGCTTTCTTACTAGTAAGAATCACATTCATGATATCAGAAACTAACATTGTCACTAGTGACAATCAAATTATTGATATCAAAAATTAACATTGTTACTAGAAGCAATTCAACTGTTGATATCAAGAATAGATATTTGCACTAGTAACAAAGTAATTAATGATATCAGAAATTATAATTTTTACTAGTAAGAACTGTATTTCTGATGCGTGAAATTGGAATTTCAACTAAGAAATCAATTCTTGATATCAACAATTGAATTTGAATGGCAGCCTATGGTGACATTTCACTAGTGAAAATACAATTACAGACGTCAAGAATTGGAATTGTTGATATCAAGAATTAACATTGTTACTAGTGGAAATGTAATTCCTGATATCAAGAATTGAATTGCTGATATCAAGAATTCATATCCTGAGAATGAATAAAGGTCAAAATGGCTTGCCATACATTACACATAACTTCATCTCAAATCACGAAAAATATTATATTAACATTATTATATTAAAAATGCTTTAAAAGGCATTAGAAATGTACAATTATTATTTTATATTTCACCCAATATTTGCTACATTCACTGGACAGTTTAACAGCCCTTACGGCTACCAAATTAATGATTACTGATGATCATAATGAAACAAACAAATTAATGATGATTTGTCTTGCTGTAACTAACTAAAATGCCATAATTAACATAAAATGTTATTATGGTACTATGTAAGTAATTTTTATTTATTATATTAATTCACCACAACTGCTAACCTGTTTTTCAGTTAATCTGAATACTGAAAAATATAAAGTACATCTGAAGCTGGAACAAACGATTTGACAAAAATGATAAACAATAAAACAGGGCTATAGATAGATATATATATATATATAGATAGATAGATAGATACATAGATACATAGATAGAGTGTGCTTTATCTCTTTGTGTCAACAGGGGGCGCCGGATCCATATTTTGAAGACCAATTTGTTATTCACACTATTTCAATTAGTCAAAAAAAGCTATTAGTCTTCAAACGCGTCCTCCTGCTGTTAGAATTTAAATGTTTCATTAATTCTTATGACTTATGCCATTTTATGTTTATAATCACTATGCCAACAATACTATTTAGAAACAGTTTTAGCGCATTAATTACAAATTACAGTGTCAATCAACTTTTGTAGGTTACAAAAAACGGCCACAACGACTTCGTGGGTTCGTACACTACTACAATTAAGAAGTTAAAATCAAATAGAAAATAAATACTAATTAAATCCAAGAATGTCTATCATTATCAACATCCTTTCTGCCGTGCTCATCTCTTCTAGATCAAACGCGAGGATTCTCCTGTAACAACAACAGAGCAACTTCCCTTTCAACGAAATTCAAATGTGTGTGCATTCCCTTTAAATGAACATACCACTTCGAGCGGAGGTAAGACACCTGACCGCACAGACTGTCTAACTGTGATATTTTTCTCTCACAGTGACTGGATCAAGTCAGCTAGTTATTAAAACTGTGTAATATTGACAAGAGTGGTGATTGAGCAAATTTAACGAGGGTTTAGTTTGATTTGTGTTGATATTTTATTTGTTTTGGTGCGCGTGAACCCCCTCCCCGCGACAAGTGGTAGCGCCCAGCCCATCTGTTCTCCTCCTGTGAAATGCGGATTGAAACAGATTGTACGACTCTACGGGTCGCGATGGCTACTGCACCGCAAGGACAACAAGTTTTACTGTTCAGTTAAACAAGTTCTATGTGAGGAACACGCTGGGCGGATTCGTCTAAGCTACTCTTTTTAATGTGAGACACTCGTAGGACAAACAGAAAAATGTCCCAGGGATGTATAACTTCTGTGGAGGAGATCCAGTCTTGGTGGGAAGTCCCCGCCATAGCGCACTTCTGCTCTCTCTTCAGGACGGCGTTCAATTTACCAGACTTTGAAATCGAGGTAAATTATCATAACGTTACCTGTATGAATTTACGCATCTGTTTCCTTTCTATCAAGTTCATTAAAACGAAACGAAACTAAACAAGCTCAAGTTGGCCATGTTCCCCAGCCACCTGACTTTATGTTTGCCTGACAATCGCTCACTTTAACCATTCACATTATAAGTTAGTTAATGGGACGTCAACGCAGTTTTCTTAAATTGACATTGATAGAATAAAGTCAGTTATTTAGTTTGGTTTGTATAATAACAGAACTAAACCGTCCAGCCAGACGTCTGCTCAAAACACTGGACGCGTTGACTGATTTCTTCAAAATAAGCTTTTATTAAAGAAAATCTTGTTTTTGTTTGTTTTTTTTCAGTGGTTAGTGGTGTTTTGTCTTTGTTTATAATCCGCGTGATTGGTTAGTAAGTTGGTTTATATAGTGAGGTTAGACTTTGTTCTGCCTTGTTTAAGTTAAACAAATTGTTAATATAAACGCTGCGATATTTCTGTTAATATCCGCGTTGAATTTTAGCGTTAACTTTTGAGTTGTTTTAAGTTTAAAGTTTCTTGTTAATTCTCGTAAGACCGGTTTTCATTCTCTCATTTTAGATTGACGCCGCAAGTGGCGACGAATAGATTTATCGTTACGCATAAACTTTCCAGTGACTTGATTAACTCGGCTTGTTTTGTTTCATCTTTTGTTATAAACTCAAGCCAAGTTCATGATTATTTGGTTACAAGTTTATTGTTGGATCACAGGCTGCCTCCGACTTGGTCATTGTTCCCTACTGTCTGTCTGTTTTGTTTGTTATTGATTCAGTCACTTTACAATGATACTGCAAATTTGGTCTCACGTTGATGTGAATGTAACCCAGAAATGTTTAAATAGAGCACTTGAATAACCCCCATTTTTATCAGCTCCCCTTTTAACTTTCATTTGGAAACAGCATAGATTGTATGTATTTGTCACAGGCATCAGTAATCTCGACCCCCACATGTGTGAAACGTGCTGGCCACTGGCTTTGTTATTGCATGAGGGGTTTGAGATGCAGATCACCGCGTGCTGCTTCCCAGAAAAGTTACAACTGGTGTGATCAAATAGTTACTAGAGAACGACCGATATTGCCCTTTTTATGACAGATATGCAGAAACTACTTTTAATTGTTTTATTTTTTACTCAAAATAACTAAATCAACAATACAACCCTATGTGTTATGGTTTTCATTATAACAACAACAATAATTATTATTAATAATAATGCTAATCATAAAGATAATCTGAACATATTTCTTGTTTGAGAATGAATGGCTATTATTTAAAAAGTTTAGTAGTTGTTCAAACAAAAATTTTAAATTAGTTACTTTAATACTGTTTTTGGGTGCTATTTTCCAGAGACAAATTATGCGATTTATCCGATACTAACAAAACAATATAACTGAAAAGTGTAAGCGGGTCAATGACGTGATGGGTCATTTTTTTCCAAAGGCCTTAATAATAATAATAAAAAACAAAGATATGACATCCAAAGTATGTAAGGTAGTACAACTAGATCTCTCTTATTGAATCCAAAAGGTTTTAATTATATTTTGCTACATATAAAGGTATTTTAAAGATTTTTAAGTTTAATTTTTAACTGTTTAACCGTCTAAAGGCCAATATTTCATTTGTGATTAAAATATCTTAAAATGTAATAAATGTATATATTTTTTTTATTCTGGCATGATTTTATAACATCATATATCAACATAGTGCAACATGGTATTAAAATTATGTGTAGAAGTCGTTGCTTTGTTATGAGAAAGAATGTCTGGAAAAATGAATTTCATTGATGTTATTCAGAGTAACCAATATAAAGGGACCATTTTGGATCAAGTCATGCGGTCAGTATCATGTGACAGGATGTGTCATCATTCAGACACCTGCAAAGAACCACATGACTAACTCTCTCTTAACTATTTGAAAAATTCATGTTTTCACTTGCTCATATGCATGTCCCGAAACATCAGGTCATTCGGTACAACCGCTATAAAACATGAAAAATGTTGTAATATTTTAAAAAATGTTTGATTGTCCTTTTACTAGATAGCCAGCAAGCTAACTAGATATCAGCCTGTTAGCATTGTTTGAAATATCGTCAGTCGGTATAACCAAAAGTGTCATTCGGTAAAACTGAAATTTTGGTTAAACCGAATGACTTTTTTGGTGACAAATTTTGTCCATCTTGTAAAAAATGACAAAAGCAGTGTTAATTGATTATAAAAACCACATAATCTCATTGTTAACACTTAATAAAACTTCAAAATGAATTATATCTCCATTATGTTTTTATTTTTTACACTTTTAAAATTCGTCAATGACCCAAACGTATTTAAAAATATCTGTCAAGCCGATTATCGGTCTCTATTTGGTATGTTGGATGATTGTTATGGCCCCTTTTTTGGTCATGCTTGATTTGTTTTGTTTTGTTTTTTGTTTTTTATTGCAACACTATTGCAAACCGAGCTTCCTGCATATGTTTACTTTGTGCACAGTTTGGTGATCGCAGATTACAGGCAGCGTGTGTCAATGCAGTGTCAAAGGATTTACATTCAGAGGGTGGGAGTGTGTGTCGGGCTCAAGTCATTGACCGTTTCGCGATTCCTCCTTGCATCCTAATTGCATTCAGCGTAGGTGTCCAAGGTCATTCAACACAAAAGCTCTCAGTCCCACTTCAGTATCCTGGTAACTTTGCAGCCGTGCGTGAATGGGACTGTGAATAATCCAATCGGTTGCTTTAATCTAGTGATTGAGACGTTTTTCAAGTCATCCCTCACATTGCGCCAGTCTTCTGTTATAATCTTTCCCTTAATCTCAGTTGTCCTAATGCTTATTAGTGTTGAAGTGGATGTTGAACATGGTAAAGAGTCAGTCTCTTGTCTTTACATTGCCATAGAAGAAAGTAGTAGGACATTTTGGTTGAACATAAAATTGCCAAACGCCAAAATATGTTTAATTCAATTCAGGTACAACTTATGCAAAAATGATGAATTGAGCTTTTATTTTTTTCTCGCATCCAGTTGGCGTCTTTGGACTTCTGTCAAACTTTGTCATCTCATTTGCGTGAGCCAGTCAACACAAGTTGATGGGAATGTCATCAAAGCAGATTTACCAGCAACTGGCTCAAAGACGATCCTTGATGTGGTGATGCAGTGGCTTAGCTGACGTTTTCTTGTACCTCACCTGTTTGTTTTCAGCCCTTGTGAGCCTCATCCAGGGCTGTGTCTAAAAAAAGCAGGTGGATAGTTCGGTAAATAGAATGCAAATCCGGCTGTAAGAGGATACAATGTCTTTTACGTGGGAGAAAGCTTACTCCATAAGGTGGCCGTATGGCTGTTTGTTTTAAATGAACCGATTGACTTTGCACGTTGACATTCTTGTACACCTGATTTTTGTCACGAAGACCTTAATACTCAACAGGTGAGATTTTGTTCAGAAGTCAGATTTTCATTCATTTGATGAACAGTGATATAACTTGAACAAAAGTATTTTATTTTATAATATAAATTGGGAAAGGCAAAGAATCCTGTCAAGAATCTTTTTTTGTCAAATAATCTTATTTTGCCTTAAAGGGTTAGTTCACCCCAAAAAAATCATAATTCTGTCATTAATTACTCACCCTCGTGTCGTTCCAAACCCGTAAGACCTTCTTTCATCTTGAGAACACAAATTAAGATCGTTTTGATGAAGTCTGAGAGGTTTCTGTCCCACCATAGAGATCCAACACAATCACTTTCAAGGTCCAGAAAGGTAGGAAAGACATCATTAAAATACTTCATTTGACTCCAGTGGTTTAACCTCAATTTTATGAAGCAACGCAAGTGTTTTGTTTGTGCAAAAATACATAATTTACCACTTAACTTACGAAAATATTGATCTGCAAACAAAGCACTTGCGTTGCTTCATAAAATTGAAGTTAAACCACTGGAGTCAAATGGAGTACTTTAATGATGCATTTCCTACCTTTCTGGACCTTGAAAGTTGAAAGTTGTAGTTAGGTTGGATCTCTATGGTGGGACAGAAACCTCTCAGACTTCATCAAAAAGATCTTAATTTTTTTTCTGAAGATGAAAAGCCTTACAGGTGTGGAATGACACAAGGGTGAGTAATTAATGATTTTGGGGTGAACTAACCCTTTAATAAGACTGAAAACCACTGAAAGATTGAATTTGATCATGGTTGACACACTCAGAGCACAAGCTTTGTGTGTCGAACACAGTGGATATTACAAAGGCAATGATCCAGTATGAAGTTTAAGGTGTTGGCCAGCTCCTTTTCTTCTCAGGATCCGTTCCGGGGGCCGACAATGGAGATTCTTCTTGGCAAGCTGACAAAACGGCTCCTTGCACATTGTTCCTTGGTTACACTTCAGTCGCGCTCCGTATCTCTGCCCTAGATGAGAGAAGGGCTCGGCAGGAAGAGGCCTTATTCGCTTGGGCTCACTCCGTGCTCTTTGTCTGTGTGAAGCACGCTTGATTTCCTGGCAGTGTGGCCGTGAAACGAGCCCTGAAATCCCACCGCCTCCAAGAGCAGAGAAAGGCAGAGTCCTTCAGGATGTCCCCCCTCACCCCTCATACACAAACACAGCTAGAGGACCAAGCCTGCCGACTCCATGCAGAGGATGAGAGTTGGTGTTTTGTTGCTTGTCTGTTTTCATATGTCTTCATTATCAATTTGGTGGTGGGTGGAGAATTGATCTGTGAGCATTTGGTCCAAGCGTTTGCCTCAGCAGAAGATGAGAGTGGGACTTAATTTAGTTTCTGAATTGATTATGTTTGGTGGGCAAAGTCAGCAATGTGGGCATCTGGAGAAAGACAAGTTCATTCCTAATTGCTCAAACTTCATCTATTGTAGAGAACCGACCATCACTCACACTCTTTAATTGTGTAATAATTGACTCTGGTAGGGATCATTTGATCCTTTTGGTAAATCTGCAGCCATTTCCATTTCTCTTAAGTCACATGCCAATTTGTGTACTTGTTCTACATGTTTACACTGCTGTTCAAAAGTTTGGGGATGGCAAGATTTTTAAATGTTTTTGAAAGAAGTCTCGTGCTCAAATAGGCTGCATTTATTTAATCAAAAATACAGTAAAAACGGCAATATATAATATATTTAATATAACTTATAAAATAACTAAAAGCCACAAGGATCGTCTTTTTAAAGCTACTCTGTGAAATATAAAGTTGCAATTATCAGATTATGTGATTGTCATTTTTTTTATTTTTTTTTTTTATTTTAAGGTGGAAATGGTTATTCATTGTTTTTTTTTTGTTTTTGTTTTTTTTTTTTTTTTTTTGCGAAGATTAAACTCTTCTTTGATGACCAGACTCCTTTCACACAGGTTTGCTAGTCGTTTCACCGCTTCTTTTCTAATGAGAATCAGAGACTGAGCGAGTTTATAATTCAGACTACTGATGCACCCCTAATTAACGCTTGTCTCTGTCGGAGATCACACAGGCCATTGTGCAAGAGCTCATTAAGCCTTTGTCAAGCTCTGACGTAGCACATCCACATGTTCCCTGACAGCTGTTTGTCTCATCCATGATCTTACATGGCAGAATTTTCCCAGGGGATTATCATGGACTCCTCCCTTTCATCTTCTTCATCACACCTTCATCCTTGGGTACAAGTGCCCCCTTATGCTCTTTCCTCCACCCAACTTGGGGTTGTGTGTTCTGCCAGTGTTGAACAGAGCCTCATTCACGTTCCTCCTCGCTCACTGCTGCTCCATCATTGGCCCTGGCATGAGCATGACTAAATCACAGATGGTGGCTTTCTTTGCCTCTCCCCCCGGAGAGCCGAGATGGTCGTAACTGGGTGCTGGTGTTCGTCTGGGGCACCTTTTCTTTAGGGCCTTGCGCTGCTTGATTGTAAAGGGAGATTTAATCTCAATGGGGCTTGGTGGAGCGGGAGCTGGCGACAAGCTCTTGTTTTGAAAAGCAGATGGATTAAGATGAGGAAAATGGATTTGTGTCAGGAGGATCTGTAGTGCTCTCTCGTTTTGCTCCAACACCGGGTGCCGATTGTGAAGGATGGCCGTATGCGCGTGCATGTGCGTATCTGTGAAGCCTGTGTTGAATTAGCAGCTTTGATGTGTGAGAGGCTCACCCTTGGTAGAGCTCCTGTGGTTTTGAGGAGGAGGAAGTGGGCTCTGACTGTGGGATTTGCACCATCAATAACTGATGGGTCAGCAGGCCTTGTTTCAGACCCCAGATGCTGCAGCTTGAAAAGTACCACTCTCACCCACCTTCATTCTAAGTTATGCCTAATCTGCTCCAGTCAACCAGTTAAGAAAAGATCAGTGTTGGGGAAAGTTACTTTTAAAAGTAATCCATTACAATATTGCGTTACTCCCTAAAAAAGTAACTAATTGTGTTACTTAGTTACTTTTTATGAAAAGTAATGTTACATTACTTTTGCGTTACTTTTTCTCACCTGGGGTAGGCTTGTTTATTTTTTATTTTTATTTTTTATAACAATAAAAGTTCTATTTTTGACAAACATTAAGGCCCCGTTTACACTAGTCCGTTTTCGTTTTAAAATGCATAAGTTTTGCTACGGTTATGGCTGTCGTTTACATTACGCCGGCGTTTTCGAACCTCAAAAATGGAGACTTTCAAAAACGCTGCAGACCCCGTTTTAGTTTGAAAACGCAGAGGTTGCGTTTCAGTATAAACAGACCAAAACGGAGACTTTTGAAAACGATGGTGTGGCTGTCCACGTTCGCTCTGCGTATCCTTGACGACCGTGTAAACAATAACATGGAGCATGAACTGCAATCTTTGCTGGCTTTGTTGTCATCTTTGTTGTGGATTTTTTTTTTTTTTTTTTTTTTTTTTAATACTGCAGCTACCTACATGCGCAATAGGCAACTGTTTACACTTGTACGCACATGCTCAATATGCATTAACGGTCATGTGACATGCGCTTTTGGCCGTGTAGTGTAGACGGAGATCGTTTCTGAAACGATGTGGAAACGCCAGTGTAGACGAGTATCGTTTTCATTTTAAAACGCCGTTTTAAAACAGAAATGCACTAGTGTAAACAGGGCCTAAGGCCCTTTCACACCAAAAGTGAAATGAATAAGCCTCAGGCTGAAGGAAATGCATATTTACGCCTGTACAGTAAAGGGCGCAGCTCAAACAAACCTTTCAGCTGTGTGCTATTCTGGATTAAAGAAGAATAGGACACAGGCGAAGGACGTTCAACACTCTTATTTCTAAATCTAATCTAAAGTAGGGATGGGCATTTTTGGCAATTTTTCATTTCGATCATCGATAGGTTTCAAAAACGAGTAATCGAGTACTCGGGGGGCGGGGCATGGCCGTCATGGAGATGATGAAAATATCTGAAGACTGTTATGAAAATGAATGTTAAAAATAAAAATATGACATGAAAACCTGATTAGAACACTGTTAGATTATGCAATGTTATTAAGAAGCATCTAAAAGGAATAGCTGCCTGAGGTGAAGAGTGACTTTATGCCAATAAACTGAAGCCCGTTCTATGACACATCCTATGATATTAATCACTGATGATCATAGGTGGCGATTTGTTTCTGCCGGTGGGTGCCCACTCTCCATGAGAAAAAGCACACTGAGATTCGTGACAGGACAAAGTTTGAGCGCGTCCAGTGCAAGAGAGAGAAAGATTCGTGCTCGTGAATTACATGGATGCGCTCTCGCGTGCGTTACAAATACGCTCTCAACATTAACGAAATAGAAACTGCCTCAAATGGACTATAAAAACGAAAAGAAAGCCGTGTCCGAAGGCTTCAATCGATTTTTATTGGTTGAAATGAAATGAGAATATCTTGTGTTTTTCCGTGGCTGTTCGGGGGCTCGGCGCCTATGCTGAAGATTATTGCTAAATTAATTATGAATATAATTTAAAGGACATTTTTAGCACAAGATAAAAGCTTGGTGCTGCACAGCTTGCAGTGAACTGTATTTTCATCTATCTTGTCAAAGTGAAGCCAGACATTTTCTCTCACGTCTTTTGACGCATGCTGTGGCAAGCTAAACAATCAGAGCTCAGGGTGCCGCCCAAAGTGCTGCTATAACCAATCAGGAGAAGGGGAAAAAAAACAAAAAAACATTTTGATCATCGTTTACATGATCAGTCGTCGCTGTCACGGTCGAGTACTCGAGTACTCGATCGCTGTTGCACATCCCTAATCTAAAGTCATTTTTGCTTATTAGGATGGTTGAATTAGATCGTTGAAGGTCAGCAGCAAAGATATTGATTAATAAAGTAAAATTAAATACCTAAAGTATATTTGTGTAATTTAATATAGTTAATTATTACAGGTTTGCATAAAATTCTGAGATTGCATTTCACCGTTTTTATTTGTTTTGAGGAATACTGAATGTTTTCGTGCAAGTGAGATGAGTAAATGTATGTTCACCTTTAGTCTAGAACTACAATAACCAATATAGCCATAGAAGCTGGCATGGCGTTAAGAAAAAAAAGAAAGAAAAAAAATTGAAACTACAATAACCATCATTTTCACACAGCATACACAACACCTCTGCACTTTATTTCTCTCAACATGGGGACAGGAGAGCTGTCAGTCAATAAATGTGAAAAAGTAACTTGCGTTACTTATTTGAAAAAGTAACTTTGGATATTTTATAAATTAAAAAAGTAGTGTTACTTTACTAGTTACTTGAAAAAGTAATCTGATTACGTAACTCAAGTTACTTGTAATGCGATACCCCCAACACTGGAAAAGACATTCACATATTCTCAACATTATTGCTTTTCATTAATTAGTATTGGTTGCCAAGACGCATTACTTTTCCTGTACTGTTTGCGACATGAATGACCTCTCTAAACATTCAAACTTGTTTTGCCATCATGTGATCAGCAAGAACTCATCATACACTACCATTTAAAAGTTTGGTGTCAATTTTTTTTTTTTTTTTTTTTTTTTTTTTATTCAGCAAGAATGCATTCGGTTGTTCAAAAGTGTCTGTAAAGACATGTTACAAAATACTTAAATTCCAAATAAATGCTGTTCTTTTGAACTTTCTATTCATCAAAGAATTGTCAATGAAATGTATCACTGTTTCCACAGAAATATTAAACAGCACAATTGTTTTCCACGTTAATAATTGAAAATCTTTCTTGAGCACCAAATCAACATCCATCCATCCATTCTCCAAACTGCTTTGACCTTTGTCTCTAGCCATAGGCAGCGAAACACACTGGACAGTTGGCCAGTCCATCACAGCCAAATCATCATATTGGAATGATTTCTGAAGGATCATGTGACACTGAAGACTGGAGTAATGATGCTGAACATTCAGCTTTGTCATCACAGGAATAAATTACATTTTAAAATACATTAAAATAAAAACCAGTTCTTTTAAATTGGAGTAATACTTCATAATATTACTGTTTTTACTGATCAAATAAATGCAGCCTTGGTGAGCATAAGAGACTTAACCCAAAACTTTAAACTGTAGTGTACACTAACGTCATCATTTTCCAAAATATGCAATTTTAGACAGCTTTATCAAATGTCTCTGATTTCAGTGGAAGAAAAGTGGCAACACTGGCCGGGCCGCTGTTTCACAGTTGAAAATGAAACTAAAGAGATGGAACAACAACAACAAAAATAGCGGAGACTGCAACAACAACAGATGTCTGCATTGACAAGCGCTTGTGTGAGGGGGTTATGAGATAGCCGTAACTTTAGATTAAAAGAATACAAAGACATTTTTTACCGGTCATAACTTCTGGAGAAAAATAGCGCCGACACTGGAAAAAGATTAAATTTTCTAGAGCGCATGTGTCGACTGCCTGCATTCATGGATATGCTAGTGTACGTGTCAAATAATGAAGTATACTTTGGGCTTTAGCAACTGCATAGCAACCACCTAGCATCAAGTTTTGCATTAACTTTGCATTCTTCGTGTGTTAAATGATGTCCCTGCAACAGTGAATCCACACAACACTTCTGGTACTTCCCAAGTCTGTCTTAACCACCGTATCCATCCACATTGTGATCACTAACCCCTCTCCCCCACCCCTGATTGACAGGTGAGGGCAGAAGTAAATGTATCAGATGGTTCCACACGGGGTATGGGTGGAGGGGTTTGTACTCTGTAGTGTTTGTTTCAGGCAGCTCCATTGTTGCAGCGCCCCATGGCTCCCAGTGTCTGTCTCCAGTTTGAGGCTGCCGCTCCACACGCCGTTGCTTGTTTGTGTTTCGTCTGGGATGAAATCGAAGCCCCCATTGTGATCCTAGTTTGTCGGGTTTGTGTTAACCCGCTTAGAGTGTGACTGTCAGGTGTTCCTCAGAGCGACGTGCTGTTTTTTGCTCGTGGCAGCATGATGCAAGAACCTGCTGGGAGCTCGTAAGAGCACGATGGGAAATCTGATGTTTAGTGTGTCATCGGGGATTGCAGATCTCTCCCCGCAGACAGTTGAGTAGGTGGGGGCGGCAGCGATGGGGGCTCCAGTGGGAATGTCACTTCGCAGGATGGAGTTGGATGGTGGGGGAGGCTGCTTGCATGAGACATGAGGGACCCTCAGCCTACAGCAGAGGTGGCAGAGAGTGTGTACGTGTAAAGCGTGTGTGTGTGTGTGTTTTGGAGGGGTGTGCTGGGGGTGTCAATGTGCTTTGAGAGGCGAGTTTGTAACAATGGCCCGGCTAGACCCACTCATCTGCTCTTGGGAACAGTTGTTTGGAGAGAAGCCATGGTTGTCTTGTCTGTTATGCTTATAGTAATGTTTCCTGGTTGTGCTCCTGATGTTAAAAATAGTCAATGTCAGTTTGCTCTGACCTCTTGTTCAGACCAACTCAACCTGAACTCTGAAACTGGACTTTCTTTTTGGCCATTCTATGTTGTAAACAATCGATCCTGTGTTATATCGAGTCTACTATACATGCTTTGCTTAAAACTAGTTGCTAGTAAATGTAGCTTAATTCATACCTATTTTGGATACATTTGGGTTGACAAATTGGGTCTAAAAGTATCAAGTCACACTTAAATTTAGACTCAAAGCATAAGCATTGACATGACTTGTCTTAGAGGTTTCAAATTAGTTGAAGTTAGCTCAAATTATGTGTTAAGGTTTACAAAGAGAAATATTTTATCTGAATATTGTGGCACTATGGAAGCTTGTTTCCGCCACTGAATAAAAAAAAAGAAAAAAAAAGGTAATTGCGACCTTTTTTCTCGCAATTCTGACTTTTTTTCTCAGGATTGAGTGAGATAAACTCACAATTTTGAGTTAAAGTCAGAATTATGTGATTATAAACTTGCAATTGTGAGTTATAACATCAGAACTGCAAGTTATAAAGTCAAAATTGCATGATATAAACTCACAATTCTGAGAAAAAAAGTCGCAATTGCGAGTTATAAAATCAAAATTGAATAATAAAGTCAGAATTGTGAGTTTATTTCTCGCTATTGACCCTTCGCAAAGACCCGCCCCCCTTAGTTACTGTTGCTTTGTCCGACAAGCCATGACGCTGTCACGTCACGCAAAGTGAAAAATACATCGCGGAGCAAAGAGGACACTGACAACACGTCGACAGACAAGACAGAGCAGGTTACTTGTGATATTAAACAAAGTCCCAGCCTTTTTTTTTTTTTTTTTTCTTTTTTTATTTAAAGAAATTCAAACAATAAAAACCATTTCGTAGCTCTTTAATGTGTCATGACAGATTGCTGTAGCGCCTCAGCTCAAGCAGCTCGTGAACCGATCATCTCTTCTTACTAGTTCATTTACAGCATCAAATAAACATGAATGAACATCATAAGGAATGTTGTTTCAATCGCGGAAAGATGTCAATACACACCATTTTTCAAGTTCGAGTCCACCGAGGTTAATGTTCTAACTCATGACTGCTTTGTCAGACAAAATGGCGGATTCAGCATTATGATTGGTTAGATCGCTTGTCAATCAAACACCCGGCGAAGGGTCAATTGACTATTTCTCACAGTTGTGAGTTTATAACGTGCAATTGTGAGTTTATAACTCAATTCTGACTTAATTTCTCACAATTGTGAGTTCATATCACATTTCTGACATTCTAACTCGCAATTGTGAGTTTATATCTCGCAATTCTGAGAAAAGAAGTCAGAATTGTGAGATATAAACTTGCAATTGCGAGAAATAAAGTCAGAATTGTAAAATAATTACCCCTTTTTATTTTATATTTAGTGGCGGAAACAAGCTTTCATAGTTTAGTTAAAAGCTTTTGAGTCTTTTCTGTTGTCTCTTATATATTCTTATGAAAACAAAAGTAATGTTAAGAGACTGGTCTTCTGATTTAAGCAATTTATTTTGGAGAAATATACCTTAATGATCAAAGAAATGCTTTAAAACAAACTAAAAATACATATACTTATATTATAAGATAATATTGATGTTCATGTTTATAAGTTTGAGGCAGTTTCTTCATCATTAAGTTATATTTTATAAAACTACTATGATTTTAAGTTGGCTTTACTGCCAAGGTATGATATTTTAGTGAGTTCCACCTGTTGACCTTTGTTTACCAAGAATGCTTTCATAACCAGCAAGTATTGCTGTGCAACATTCTCTCAAACTCACGTTGCCAATGTAAGTAATGAGAAGTTATTTTTGCAATAGTCACTGATGGTAAAAGCAGCAAGTTTGAGGTTGTGCAAGCATCTATTTGATTAACAAACACAACAGTGTGCTCTTCAGTTAATGATATGTTGATAAGACTTTTTGGTGCAGTGTTGTATGTGTCATTATGTATGTGTTGAGGCACGCAGCCCCAATGCTCAGTATTGTTTTACTTTCCCTGTGAAACGAGTCTTGTTAATGGTCCATGCATAAGCACATTATTGCACCTGGTGGTATTGGACAATATCCTGTTTAAGATATTGGCAACAAGACCACCAAGTGGAGGTCACGCAATAGACTTGAGAATGGGGAGGCTGTTGTGAGTTAATGATCCTCATTCAGTTGCCTGTGCGGTGATCCCAAACCCTAGATGTGTCTGGCCACCCATCCATGGCCACCTGTTGCATCTGGCCCTGACATTGAGATGGTTGGCCCAGCTCTGTGCCGTATAACCTGCCCTGCTCTTGACCCTTTCTAAAATTTGACTGGTGGGTGGTGGTATGATATTATTGAAATTAAACATGATGTAAATTGTTATATATATATATATATATATATATATATATATATATATATATATATATTATATATATCATGCAGTTATATGATCTTAGAAGTTGGGAGTTCAAACTGAGCATCTACAATGGCGCAAGCATCTGTATCCCTGGTAGGCGGAAATTTCTCTTCTAACCCCTTAACATGATTTCGCTTCTCTGTTTGCGATCAGATCATTTTAATTCGCTAAACTCCGGGAAAGTTTTCAGGGTGCGATTAATTGTGATTAAAAATGTTAATCTATCTCTCTGAGAGATGGTCTTCTCTGCACGCTTACATAAAGCCGCATCACAAACAGTGCGCAAGTAACAAAACTGAGTTCTTTTTTGTGGATTACAGCATTTTAGTGGTCAAAAACACACAAAATTATGTCAAAATTCCAGTCTTGGCGAGTATCCTCATAAAAACACAGTCGGTTATGTCTTAAATAAACATAAACGGTTGAGAAAGAAAATGCATGTGTAACAGTATAATGGATCAGTGCACTAGCTCTTAAAGTGACAGCAGCCTAATAAGTGTCTGTCATTAATGTTGATAAAACAACAAAATATAGCTTTAAATGTAAGGAATCAGGATTAATAGCCTATGTATTTAATTTATAAGGACTAAAAGACTATCCAGTGTTAGTTTACAATTTATTACTTTATTCAGTTTCTGTAGTGTTTCTGTAACTGAACACTAGTGTTAGACCTACCCAAAAAGCTTTTCTCTATTTCTCTTTCATTAGTATCTTTATTCTATTGTATTTAGTCATGCTACTTTTTTTTTTTTTTTTTTTTTTTTTTTTTTATTCAAAGATTGATATCAAGCTTCCTCGTTGTGTAAGAGTTGTGTAAACACTTGAGCAACAAAATTACCCCATTGCAAAAACACAAATACAATGAGTGAGCAAACATTTAGATGAGATAAATGTAATAAAAAAGAAAGTCAAAAAATGCCCCCAACTTCCCCCTTAAATTAAAAAAATCACCAAAGGGGGGAATCCCCCCCATTTTTCCAAAAGAAATATAGGTAACACTTTGGTATGGGGAACACACATTCACTATTAACTACGACTTTTGCCTCAATAAACTCTTAATTTACTGATTATTAATAGTTAGTAATATAGTTGTTGTAGCTTTTAAGTTTAGGTATGGGGTAGGATTTAGGGATGTAGAATATGGTCATGCAGAATAAGGCATTAATATGCCCTTTATAAGTACTAATAAACAGCCAATATGCAAGCTAATAAGCAACTAGTTAAAAGTCAGAATTGTTCCCCATACTTAAGTGTTTCCAAAATATATTATACATATGTTATTTTGATATTGCCATGAATTTAGTATTAAAAAAATAAAAGTACGTCTAATCTGATTTTCTTATTTTTAATTTGGATGAAGCGACCATTTTAGTGCTTAAAGGTGCAGTAGGCGATTTCTGAGAATCATTGTTGAATACTGTTGATACTTGAAATCAGTCCAAACAAACGCACCCCTCCCTTCATTGCTCTGCCCCCAAAATGCACAAACACGCAATGCAAGAGTGGGTATCTCTTTTGAAAAATAAAGTGAAGATGATGAGCGAAGAACAAAAATTAACATATGAGTATATAGAAGCAAGAGTTCGTTGTTAGTCACCAGCAGCACACACTCAAAACCAATGTTACTCGGGTATGAAGCAGAAAAACTGCAACTTCAGTGTCCGTTTTCAGGCCTTCCAGCTTAGGTCTCTCCAGCACTAGAAAGGGTCCTAAAACTCTTGCCCGATCATAACCCTTCTTGTTACAGTGATATTCCTCTGACCTTTTCTCTTTTGTAATGTCTCTCAGCCATCTCTCTTTAAACAGTCTTTCTTCAAACCCCCTCTTGCTCACTCTCTCTCCTACCATCATGAGTTTATACGTCCCCCTACTGCTGATTGGCTACAAGTTTGTTGTGCTTGGTCCCATCCACTTTCAACAGCCCTTTTCAGAAATCGCTTAATGCACCTTTAAGTTACAAACAGAAGACATTAAAAAATTACTGAATGAGCCACATTTATTTGTAAAATACCCAAAGTATAAGGTGTATACTGACCTTGCATGTGGGAAAAATTTTTTTTTTTTTTTTTTGTTTGTTTGTTTTATATATATATATATATATATATATATATATAATATATATATATAAAACATTATCATAAAACTTATATTGTAGAAACTCCACCAGTCAAATTTTTGAAAGGGTAAAGATCTGGGTTTGTCACATCTGAATGTCTTGAAAGGATAAGTGGTAACAAGGCAGTTTGTCACTGGTAACTTTATGAGAGTAAATTTATGCATGGTTAAGTTCTTGGGAAGAGGGAAACAATACCTTATCTGGATTGTATCTCTCCAGTGTACGTTATCCTCAACTGCCAGTGCAGTGCTGCTCAGCGGAATCTGCAAACGCTTTATAAGGTCTCAGTTATAGGAAGATCCACAATTAGTTTGGTAAAGTTTCTCTTCATAACGTTGCTGTGCTGTTATGTAGGTTGAAAATGTGGCATCATAAGATACAGTTCAGGGAGTGGAGAGAACGTTATACAGATAGATGAACGTTCACTGTCTGCCTGTTACTCCCTTGACCAACAAGAGCTGTTAATTGCCTGTATGCATCTGTAGAGAGTTTCTGGTGTGCACCAGGGACTGATACAGAGGGCGGCTCAGTTTTGCCAAAGCTCTATCATGGCAGATACACAACTTTATCAGTGACATTCAGTTAATCAGCTCTGAGACTAATAAAAATGTACAGCCTAACGATTTAATTTTATAAGTGGCGGTCGGCAACCTTATGGCACGCGGAGGGATAATCACAGAAGTGCGTACCTCTGGTCACACAAATGGTTTGTCGGATCTGCGTGCTAGCGCAGGTTAAAATATGTGTGTGTGACTATGAGGAATGATTACCCCAAAATGTACATCCATATCCATTCTAAATCCACCATTGTCATGTGACCTACAACGTCAGCCATATTGAAGAATTCTTTGGTAAAGTATTAAAGTGGTAGGCCACCCAAAAATGACAACTGTCATCATTTACTCATCTTTGTTGTTCCAAACCTGTCTGACTTTTTCTTCTGTGGAACACAAAAGAAGATATTTTAAAAAATGTATTGGTATTTTTTCTGTCCATACAATGAAAGTCAATAGGTCCAATGTTGTTTTAGACCCCACCGACTTTCATCGTTTGGACAAAAACGGTCAACACATTCTTTAAAATATCATACAGGGTGAGTAAATTACAGAATTATAATTGTTGGGTGAACTATCCCTTTAACCTTATACTTGACTGAAAATGGTAGTCCTAATGACTCATCTAAATACTATGACTTTGTTTTTGCCCAACTGTACTGTGCACTTACCATACCTGTTTTGCTAGTTGGTTAAGAAAGAAGATTGAGGTCGGATATCTTCAGTGAGCTGTTAAAGGAGACTTTGTGGTGTAAAGGACACACACAACATTAATTCCCCTTCTCTGCCATCTGAGCCACTGAATGGCACTTCAAAAGCGAAGTGGGGTTGTGTTAATCCCCCGCAACCGGCCTCAGGTTTGAAGTGTGATCAAAGTCGAGGCTGCACTGATAGATGGGCCCACTCTGGTCCTCTAACTGTCAAGGGACCAGGAAGTTTTGTAGGCGTAACGGAGGATCTGAGGGACGTGCGGAAGGCCAGAGTGGCCCATCACTTGAAGACGATCCTGGATGTTCCTGGCACACTCAGAGTGTGAGTGAGTTGTGAAGAGATGGATATAAATAGATGAAGACATGAAGAGTTACCAAATTTTCCAGGCTATAACCCTTTTTGTTACGGTGGATCCATTTCACCTCTGGACTTCCTGCCCAAACAGACTGTCTCCTTCAATAGGAGTTTCACAGACACTTTAGACTCTTTATTGAGTACCTGGAGGGGATAATCAATAGCTTTTAAATTGCTTCAACAATCAACCCAAAAACGCCTAATGGATTCAGCATGTTAAGCAACACCACCACCACTTTTTTTTTTTTTTCCAAGAGAACAATCTAAGGACAGTGCGTCGCGTCCCCCCCCCCACCACCACCTTAAGCACAAGCGTGTCTCATCCTGTTTTTCAAGCTCTCATTCTGTTTTTCCTCCTGCTGAAACTGGGCTCCTGGTTTCCTCTCCACAGCCAGGAGGTGTGTGTGAGCTGACCCTCCATGACCCCGTTCTCTCCACCATTTCTCTAGAGAGAAACGGCAATCTGCAGCTTGAGTGAATCTCACGATGAATGGATGGGCTGCCTCTCTTGCCCTTGAGTTAATTTTGTAGTGTCACTCCGCTCTGAAAGGGTAAAGGGGGAGGATGTTTTATACGGGAGCTGAAAAGTGCTCCCTGTTGCCTGAGGGACTGAGTGGCTCGCTGTGTCCTCGTGAAAGAAAGCAACCGCAGTCGCTAAGCTCCTTGAGATGGACCGGTGATGGAGCACTGGCCATTTACATTTCTCAAGCTCCCCCTCCCTCTTTCTTAGAGTGACATTGGGCATCCTGAGGAGAGAGCAGTGCATGCTGGGTCGGGTTGTGCTGGGTCAGCCTAGCCCTAGCTGTGGCTGTGGGCTCATGCTGTCGCTTAGCTTCTCTTCTGTTCCTTTCAGTAGGCTGGAGTTTGCAGTCCCACTTACTGCCGCTTCATAAACCCTCAATAGCTGCAACACAATGGAAGAAGACAGGGGTCAAGGTTAAACCTCAGTTCCATCTTGTTCCTAGAAGCTTTATCGAGTTTTGGCACATTTTCAGTGCAGTCTAAGGATTTTACCGTATATCCAACTTCTCTGGTTTTAAAGTCAGGTGGTTTCCTACCATGTTTTGTAGTACTTCTCCACTGTTAATTCATCTTGACAGTGACTTATTGCTTCCCGTATTGGTTTTACCTAGTGTTTTTATAGCCTGTTCAGATGTCTAATTTGCTTTGAATTGTCATTAAGCCGACACTTTTTCATCCAGAGCAACTTGCATTACACCTATAGGGAAAATACTTCCAGAGCAACACAGGGTGAAGTGTCTTGCCCAAGGTCATGATGGTAAAAGCTCATGGATCGCCCCTTGAGGGATTAAGTATACAATGGTGCCCAGATCTTTCATGACTAGGCTACGCCTCCAGGTGATATGATGTAATGCATCAGTTTGCTTCAAAAATGTTGACAAAGCCATTCAAATAGGTTTTAGGGGAAGTTGTGGCCTAATGGTCAGAGAGTCAAACTTGTAACCCGAAGGTCGCGGGTTCGATTCTCAATACCAACAGGAAACGATTGAACCCCCAATCGGCAGTTTGCCTCAATGGCTGCCCACTGCTTCTAATGTGTGTGCACTAACTTGGATGGGTTAAATGCAGAGTACAAATTCTGAGAATGGGTTGCCATACTTGGCCTTCACATCACTTCACTTCAATTTGTGACATTCTTAGTACTCAACCTTCAGCGTGCAAACCTCTCTGCATTATTGCGAGTCACATCACAAAGTACATTTACTTGGACTTAAAAAGTTTGACTGGTTTGGACTAAACCAACAAATTGTCTTTTTAAAATTGAGATATACGGGTGATGAATGATAAATTGCTTTAGTTCAAGTAAAATCAAATGTATTACAATGTTGAGCACCAAGGGTGTCACAATTTGAATGCCTTCGTAAATTTGGGTTTAACAATTTAGTTCACTTAGTATAAACGTTAATGTACTACAGTTGGCCTCCGTGGTGTGTGCTTGCTATAAAAGACGAGCCATGCACAAGATGCATTTAAAGGATTAGTTCACTTTAAAATGAAAATTACCCCAAGCTTTACTCACCCTCAAGCCATTCTAGGTGTATGACTTTCTTCTTTCTGATGAACACAATCGGAGTTAAATTAATAAATATCCTGATACATCCAAGCTTTATAATGGCAGTGAACAGGACCAACGAGTATGAAGCTGAAGAAAGTGATATAGGATGGCTTGAGGGTGAGTAAAGCTTTGGGTAATTTTCATTTTAAAGTGAACTAATCCTTTAATACTTTTAATTTTTGATTAGGCATTGTGTTATGCATGCTTGGACAGACAGATGAAGACTGTAGCTTGCGTATACAAAAACCTGCTATAGCTTGATTTATAAGTGCACATGGAAATGTACTTAAACACTGCGACATGCCACTAATCTACATGTTGATTATTCAATCAGAATTAACCTCAGGCTAAATGTCATTAACATACAGGTGAGAAAGAAAACAGATATGAGGATATGAAGGATTGGGAACGTTTATCCAAGTCAGAATGTGTTAGTGCTTTGTAGCGGTATAATCTTATAGTGTAAAAAATCAAATTAAGGTGAGAACACATTCACCCAACATTCAGTGCACATTGGGTGGTTTTAAAATGTGGCTCTTGCAAACAGAGGAAGTTTGTCAGGTTGGTTCCTGAACTGGCTATGGTTGAGTGACATTGCTCTACAGGCAGTTCCTTATAACAACAATTTGTCTTACTCTGGTTTCAGTCGTAATGCCTAATGACAACCTTGGGTAGTCAAACATGATCTGTTATTGCATCCCCTTACTTTTAGCTTTAGTACCCCTAAAGAGTTTTGTTACAGGAGGTTACACTTTTTTGCTGAAAATGTCAAACATATAAAATTCAAAAATCTAAGTTACTACTATGAGAACCCCACATTATGTGGTGTTAGTTAACCACACCATTTTCTCATTGGTGAAAAAATGTGTATAAAAATGTCAAGCTAGGCAGTGTAGGCCAATATCATTTAATAAGTTCGTAAAAGCAGCCGCTAGTTAAAATCAACCCTGCTGTAATGGCTAACCTCCCCTCCCTTCTGTTCTTTTTGATAGGAACTTGAGCAAGCACTACTGAAACAAGACCAAGACTTCCTCTCAGACCTCCTTTGCTCCCTGCTGAAAGGATGTTATCAACGCAGCGACATCACGTAAGTGCATCACCATCAGTATTTCCTGTTCCCATTGTACCTTAAAGTCATGATGTAACTAAAGTAGCAACAGATTGTTTCTTCCATATTGTGACGTACATCCGAGTAAGCGGATTAACGGAAAAAAAAACCTGTAGGATAGATTTATATTTTAATTGAAAATTGAGGTAAAAATTGCTCTGCCTGAATTAGTTGTTCAAAATGAGGTTAATAACATGCATTTTGAAAACAGATGGCATGAATTTAAAAGAATATGCTGAATTTGGCACAGGTTAAGCTCAATCAAAAATACTTGTGGTATAATGTTGATTACCATAAAATTCATTTCCACTTGCCCATCTTTTTCATTTTCTTTACAGTGAAAGTGAATGGGGCCAATCTGTAAAATGTTAATAATACTCAATCTTTCAGTAGTATAACCAGATGTAAACAATATGAGTGTTAACATGATTTTAGTCTGATAAAATTACTTACTATCCTTTTCCGTAAAGAATGTCCAATTTTACAACTTTGTTGCCATGACAACATAATAAAGAAAATGAAGGATGAGTCCATTTTTTTGTAATCAACATTATGCAACAAATGTTGTCGATTGAGCTCAACTTGTATTGAACCTGGAAATACTCCTTTGATTGTATTCTACTGTTTTTGGTGTTTTGCAACCCTCCTCTGTGCTCTTGAAGGATCTTATGCATGGTATTGCCCAACCCACATCCTGTGTCTGACTCAGACTCCCATCTCCAGTCTGTATGCGACCAGTTGACTGTAGTAGCGCTGTAGTCATGGAGCTGGGTTACCTGCAGCAGTAGTAGGTCAAGGGGCCATGGGCCTCATCCCTGTAAAGAGTGTGAGTTATTGTGTGAGTCAGTGCTGTGATGAATGACCAGCCCCTAAAGGGAGCTCCCTTCCATAGCGGTGCCTCATCAGCAGCAAAAAGGAGTCTGGTCGATGACTGGGCAGGCAAGAATGATCCCTTTCGCATACTCAGGCAGGCCGTTAACAGGACGCGGGGTTTTATTGGATTCGACAGCAACTGGCATCCAGGGGGAGGCCGCGGGGCACTGGCCTTTCACAGAAGTGCCCTTTTCTTTCTACATGTGCTAAACGCTCCAGCAGAATGGGGGAGGGAGTGTTACGGATGAGAGAGAGAGGCGGAGAAAGATGGAATGGCAGGGGGCCTGCAGCTGTGTGAGAGATCATTCTGCTTTCTCAAGATAAGCCTATTCTTTCTATGCTTTTTTGCTCTCTACCTTCTCTCTTGTTGTCCTAAGGCTCACTCTTGCCCTACGCATTAGTACCAGGAGCCGGGAATTGGGTTGATTGAATTGACCTCACCCGGAACTAACATTTTTAAAGCCCATATCATCACAAAAAGATATAGTAGTAGAACTTGAATCATATGAATAATTTATGAAGTGAATTATTCTAACTTAAAATCAAGGTGGACGACCCTAACTGCCGCAAACAATATTGTTTGTGTTTGCTTTGCTTTTGTTTGAGTTGCTTAATAATACTTGACCCTTTAGTGGACAAGTGTAAGATTTTGTGCATCAGTTTTCTTGTTATCACAGGTCAGTTGATTATAAGTGAATTTCCATCTGCATTTATTTATGCAAATTTTGGGATATAAAATGCCAAGATGTGAATAAAATGTTCAAAAAACTTGATCCAGGTGGATGGAATGTATGTAAATGATGATGGAAAAACATTTTCGGAATAAGTACCTAGATGTGCATCGAAAGTCATGTGACTGTGCCTCGAGAGTCATGTGACTTTGCCTCGAGTCATGTGACTTTGCCTCGAGTCATGTGACTTTGCCTCGAGTCATGTGACTTTGCCTCGAGTCATGTGACTTTGCCTCGAGTCATGTGACTTTTAATTAATTCAGATGATTTACTACGAATACTTTCCGGAAATATCTTGACACGCTGTCGCTTCCAGACATCATCAGACGTCTTGTCTTCTATTGTTAGCAAACTAAAAAGCATTTTGCCTGCACACTGTAAACCCCAAGAAATTCTTTTTTTTTCCCCTCGGAACTGATGATTTTGTTCTCTTAAGCACATGCTTTATTTGCAAATTGTTGTGAAATTCAAATTTTTTTGCACAAAATTCACAACTTGGTGTTTTACATTTTATGTTTAGTTTGTGTCGATTCTAGAAATAAAGATGCATTTTAACCAAAAATATTCTGTTTTTTTTCCCCCTTTTTTTTAGGATTCAGTCCTTTAGCAGTTATCTGGAAGACATTATCAATTACCGCTGGGAACTGGAAGAAGGGAAGCCCAATCCACTGAAGGAGCACCCGTTTGAGGAGCTACCACCCCGCACACAGGTGGAGCTTTTGCACAGACTCTGTGACTATCGTCTTGATGCTGCTGATGTCTTCGACAGGCTCAAGGTAGCAACCTTGTCTACATGTGTCATAGCGCACTTTTTGCTCCCTTAAATAAACAGATACAGGTTTTGCATTTGTTTGTTTAATACTTACCATAACAGAAGCGTCTAAAAGAGATCCTGGGTTTTGCAGGGCCTGGATGCAGACAGTTTGCGTGTTGAGCCTCTGGGCCAGGATGGGAACGGGGCCCTCTATTGGTACTTTTACGGTACACGGCTGTACAAAGAGGAGCCAGTTGAAGCGATGTCTCCACAGTACAGGTATGGAGATGATTTCGCATTTCTATATACATGCATACATGCATCATAATATGCTAAAGTTTGTGAAAAACGTATACGTACCTTTTTCACAGTGACTCTTATGACAAAATGTCTGAGAAGAAGAGAAGAGGGAGGCCACCAAAGAAAAAGTCTGAGGATACTGATGTATCAATGTAAGGACCTCTTTAAACATCTGTTAAATGCATTGTATGACATACTTACTAGTCTTACTAGTCATAGTTTGAATTATTTATAAAGATAAGGGTCTAAACTTGTTTGTTTTCAGGGAGGAGGAGGGAGAGGACTCTGTGAAGGAAGAGGATGAAAGTGTCGAGGAGTCTAAACCTGGAATAGGTGAGAAACTGGTTTTGCTGGTTTTAGGTGAAAGATATAGAGTTATTGCAGAACCATTTCTCCATTTTTATCATGCAATGTAAGTAGCTTACAGTGCCCATGGCGGCTGTAATGCATGTCTGCTGCAATGTTCATGAAATGCTCTTTAAGCAAAAGCATGAAATGTGGAGCTTTCATGACACAAGTTGAAATGAAATGCTAGCAACCGTGCCAGCAGTTGTAGCTCAACTGCTCAAATTACTCAAATCAAAGCTCAAATTACTGGTTGCTAGCTGGATAGATTTAGAAGCATTTGACAAATTTTTATTGTGATGCTTAGTTTTATTATAAAACTCCTATGCAAGTTTTTAACTGATCTCCCAACATGAATTGTCCTTGAAGATATTGATTATTTATATATCTGTTAATGAGGTGCTGTTTGTGTTGTCAGAGCGCGAGCGTGGGGTCTGGTCTCTGGCGTGTGACACCGAGGAGCAGTGGGTCAATCTGGCTGAAAGTATTAAGGACAGAATCTCTCCTCAGGACCGACACCTGCACCGCATCATCACTCAGAACTTCCTGCCTGAGATCAGTAACATGATTGAACACAAGGTGAGACTTTTCACTCTGTCTTACTGCACCTCATGTGATGTGATGTAATGATGAGTCATGTTATGAGTCAAACTGGGATATAGGTTATTATCTCAGTAGAGATTGCCATCTCCAGAAAAAACACATAGTGACATATTTTAGTTAATATCAGTAGGATGTTTAAATGACTTTAAGAACGAGTTTGAGAATGAGAATTCCCTCCTACAATGTAGAAAACATTCTTGCAAATAAAATTCTTCTTAACTAACATTCTCTTCATTTCCAAGTTAATATCTTATCTTTTTAATGATTATTTCAATTCAAGTTAGATGAGTTTATACTGGTCTTAATTTGCAACAGGTTAGATGTTATTGAATTTATTTAGCATTAATATTAATATTAATAACCAGTGTTCAAGCATTGAATTTATTGTACAGGCAGCCTCAAGAGTTGGCAAGTATATAATCAGATAAGATCAAAAACTTCAAGATTTGCACACACATTTAGAAGGTTGTTATTAATAATAATAATAATAATAATAATAATAATAATAATAATAATAATATTATTATTAAGAATTTAGTGAATCCAGTCCCTGGTACTTTTTAATACCAGTACATGAGTGCAATTCATGACTGGTCTGTACTGGCTTGAGATTTTGAAGAAAGCCTTGCAGCATCCATTGTCCTTATGGACAATCACAACTGCTCCAGTTTTTTTTGTGTTTTTTTTGTTTTTTTTTTGCAGAGGCACTGAGTATCTAAAGTGCGTTTGAAAATTGTTTACATTTTTTATTTTCATATACACATTGATAATAGAGGAACTAGATACCTGATCTTTTTCTTACCAGTGAGAAAACTGCCTATATCAGATGCATGTTGGTATGCACATTTTGCAGTGGTGTTGACATGTCATTTCCGTGGCTAATCAAGACCTATTAGAGTGTCTCGTTGCCATAGCTACCCCACTTCCAGCAATCACCATTACATACCCTCACTGTGAAATGTACATCTTGCTTCAGTGCTTCCAACGTTATGCAACTTCACATTTCTCACACCTGTACATAGATCTGCAAAGAACCGGATACTTTCTTTCGCAACCTTGATGCAACTGGTTTTAACTTGGACAACTGCCTCTTCAAATCAAACCCCTACACCCACTCTCTCTCACACAAGCACAGTCTCACAGCCCTGTCAGAGCCAATCCATCTAGCCGTCGCCATGTGGCAGGCTCCCACCTTGAGGTGAGCTGGAGCATGGTGATTGACGGCATGCAGTGCTGCAGGTTTTTTGACCTCTTAAGTGGTGATACCACAGACGCTCCATCTTCTAGCATGGGATTAAGTGTTGTAGGGTAATACACAAAGCGGAATATACTGAGATACGGGGGAAGGGGGCTGATTTTGATGGGCCTTTTTTGTTGCCATGGGCTGTTTGGTTCTGCAATGACACTCTTTAGCTGCCTGCTTTGGTTAAACAAAGGGCATGTTTGGGAGGGGCCAATATCCCCCAAGTGACCTACCTGACACCCACATATGTGTATAACTACAACTGACAAGTTTTTTTTTCCCCAGGAGAAAGAGATAAAGCAGAAGCTACTGAATCCGCCTGAGGAACACAACAGCCACATTGAACAACATGGCACTAAAGAGAATGGGGTGGGCTTTTTTTTAATGTGTGTCAGTACTTTTTTGTTTGTATATGTGATGTAAGTTATAGTTTAATTTATGCATTTGTGTGAAGCAGACACGAGCCACAATTGAGGTGGAGAAACAGAGGGAGGAAGACCTGGAAAGGCAAGTCCTACTCGCTGAACAACGGAAAGAAGAAGAGAGACTGCTTCAGGAAGAACGGGACAGAGAAGAGCAGGAGCGAGTCAAAGCTGTCGAGGGTGAGTCACACTTTAGGTAACCAGCAACCAAAGTTTCCCCAGAAGCATGATCAAACACACACTGACGCTAGAGCACATTCTGTGGTCTTGTCTCAACATGGCGGTTTTGAAATCAGCCTGCTTTAAACCCAAGGCTGCTTTAATCGTACAAAGAGCTGAGCTAAGGGAAACGATCAACCTCACTCCTCGTGAGAATCAACCAGCTCTGATATCCTCTGTCAGCGGGTTAATTAACTCTTGATTGTGCTGCTGCTGATGGGCCTATCCACATTAATGTATTATGGATGAAGATCGAGCTTGCAGTTCTCTCCAGTGGCTTCTTCCTCAAGCTCTTTTAATCCTCCCAGCAGGGTGTGTCAGTCAGGGCCTTTAATGTCAGCACATAAAGCGCTTCTCCCCTTTATCTTGCCTGTGCCCTTTGATCAAATGTGCCTACTAAAGCTGCCTGATGATTTGCTCTTATTGCTACTTGATTTTTGTTTGCCAACTTTTCATCACCTTGGCCTAGGCACAAGTGGGCAGGTAACGAGTCCACTATTACTGGTAATAAATGTAAAACCTGGCTTTATTATTCTGTCATTCATTGATGTTTTTGTGGTGTTCAGAGCGTGCGCGTAGAAGGAAGCAGCGAGAGGAGAAGGCCTGGTTGCTTTCCCAAGGGAAAGAACTTCCCCCTGAGCTGCTAAATCTGGAGACCCACTCACCTATTCGTCGAGCACGTCGCACCAAAGAGTTGTAAGGACTCTGTTTTAACTTTCAAACTCAGTATTAGCTTGCTAATAGTCTCCAAATGCACATTTGATGTTAATTTTACTTGCTAATTAATATGTATAAGCTTTTATGTGTAGTTTTTTTATGGTGGTTGTTGCTATCTGTTACTCACTTCTATTTCTGTATTGTAGTTATGACATGGATGACGATTACACTGCTCTTTACAAAGGTACGTTTGGACAATGGTGCTTGTGATGTAGTCAAACCACATTGTTTGTTTCCTCATTCAAAACTTGCAGCAGTTCCATTGAATTAATGTAAAACTATTTTCTCTTCAGTGTTGGAGGCACTCAAAGCTCACAAAGACGCATGGCCCTTCATGGAGCCTGTTGATGAGTCATATGCCCCCAACTATCATGAAATCATACAGGTGGGCATACAAGCTGTTTTAAAGAAATTTATTTGGCCTTGTTAAGAATAAATCAATAAGATGTTAAAAATGTTTCATCAGACTCCAATGGACCTGTCCACTATTGAGAGAAAGCTGAATGATGGGGAGTACGTTGCTAAGGATGAGTTTGTGGCTGATGTAAAGCTTATGTTTGAGAACTGTCTGGAATACAACGGAGAAGAGAGTGGTAAATATGATTAAAATAAACAGTTTTGTTAGCCAAATTTGTGGCATCTGAAGCAGAAGTGAAACTGTTTAACAGTAATCTACTCAACAAAATGAAGGAATGTGTAGCAGTGTTAAAAGATTAATAATCAAAGCAAGTCATGCTAGTAGTGGAAGTATGTGGAGAGGCTCTGACATTGATTAATAGAGAGTGATTGAGCTGTCCTCTAGTGCGCCAGGTCCTGCAGTGCCACAGAGACATTCCAGCCCCACAGCTCCCCTCCCTGGAGCCATCCATCCATCAGAATGCATTCCCCTGGGGGTGGTGGGGTCAGAGGTCAACTGTGGTTCTGTGACCTAGATGGTGTGCTTGCTCTGCATGGGGAGATGAAATCAAATGTGTGTGTGCTAATGCTTACCTGTCTGTATTTCCTCAGAATACACAATAATGGCTGAGTCCTTGGAACGCTGCTTTAGCCGAGCCCTACTGAAGCACTTCCCCTCTGAGGATGGCGACACAGACGAGGAGTTTCATGTGAGCAGTGAGGACCGTGACCGCAAGGATAAGAAAAAGAGCAAAAGTCACAGACAGTCAGGTCCTGAGAGCTTGATCAGAGCCACTGAGCAGGTTCAAAAACGCAAAACGTCCAATAGTGGCAAGGGAAACAATCAGCAACAAGACAAACTCAAATCCGCTTTACAACCCCCTCCCCCACACTACAGCAATGGTCCCCCATATCCTCATAACATCTACCCAGGACAGCAACAGGCTGGCATGTTACATCCTGCTCAACAGGTTAGACCACACTCTCGGTTTCTAAATTTGTTTATTGTTTACAGCTGAAACAACAGCTTTGACTATTATACTGAAGTTCTCCCTGTGCACTTGTTATTGTCAGCAGTTCATAAGAGATGTGCTCTTTTTGCATATAGTTTCAACGACCTGGAGGTCCTTCAGGACCAGGGATGTATGCTCAACGTATGATGATTGATCCCCAGTATCCATATCCTGGACAGAGACCCCTCATGTCCAGGCCACCGGGGGACCATGGAACTCAGCGTATACCTCACTACAACATGCAGGCATGTTATATTCAATCAGTAGTATTAGTTTTGATCATTTAAAATTTGTAAACTCAACTCTTGAAGGTTGTTTATAATGTTTTTCTTTTTCAGGGTTCCCACATAAATGGTCCACATCTTGGTCCCAGATACCCAGTTGGACCTGATGGTCGGCCGCTTCAAGCTCCACATCAGCAACATTCCTATCCTGGTCCCACTCATGGTCCTTCTCTTGGCCCAAGGCCAATGGCCCTTCAGCCTGGAGGCCTCTGTGCCCCTCCACCTGAAGGCAACATGTACCCTTCACGCCAACATCCAGAAGGGCAGTCCATGCAGCCTGTGGGGAACAGGTACTCTAGCCCAGGTGTCCCAATGCATAGTTCCTACCCTCCTTATGGCCCCCATGGCATAAACATGCCCAGGATGTGGCCACCCATGAACCATCAGGGGCAGCCGACACCTGGTGGACCTATGATGCAAGAACAGAGTGCAACTAGCCAACATCCATACAATCACAACATGGTCCGTCCTCCACACAATACTGGTTATGCAATGACAAATGGTCAATATAGAATGCCCTCTGTCAACTCCCAAGGTCCTACTGGCCAAAGACCACCAGGGGCCCCTCAGGTCTCAAGGCCACATTTGGCATCCATGCTTGATAGTCCAGAGATGATCGCCCTCCAGCAGCTCTCGACCTCATCAACTCATCATGTTGGGAACTTTCAGTCCACCCCACAAAGTGGTGGCAATGCTTTAGTTTCTGCTACACTGTCTTCTCCTGAAAACCATCTTCTCAGACCTTCTAGAGATTGTGTTGCAGACAAACAGCATGCTCCCATATCCCCCAAAGGTAAGAGTGGTATTCCTGGCCATATTTTTGGCATTACACTATTGCATTTGATGAAAATTATATAGGAAGTTTGATGGCACCTCCATGATTTAACCACATTTTAACACCATTGTATATCCTGACAGGTTCAAGTCCAAAATCTGGCGATAAACAGTCAACCGAGACCGCTCTGACCAAGGCTGACAGCCATTCTCTTCCCAATCCAACAGAAACATCTGAGCATCCTTTACTTGGAACAGCTTCAGCATCTGTGACCACTCAAAGTGCGGAAGGTCCCAATCTTAATGAAGAAAGACATAGACTGTCAAATCCAGAGGAAATCCACAATGGTGACCACCCAAATTCTCAAACCCAACCAGGTTCCCTAAAGCAAAAATTTGTGGATGATTCTTCATTTCCCCAAAATGGTCCTCAGCCAATGACCCATAAAACCCCAGATGAAACTCCACAGCACCCCTCTCTACAAATCCATAAACATGTTCCACCACAGTTTCTTCAGAATGGTTCTCAACATCAGTCTCAGAATGTTCCACCACATATTCTACAGAATCTTCAACAGATGCCACAAAATGCATCTAATCAGTACTTTCAGAACGGTTCACAGCAAATACCACACAGCGGATCTGTCAGAGGCCCACAGGCAGGACCTCTTCATGGAATGCCACAGATTCCACCTCAGGGGGGTCAGCCAGGTGTTCATCAGCCTGCAACTCTCAGCTCTCTACCTCCTAGCCACCCTGTATCCCATCCACTTGCTCAGCCCTCTCCGGCTGATCAGGGAGACCAAAGGCCTTGTGAGCCTACCAGCAGGAAAGTATCAGGTGAGAGTACAGCTTCCCAAGACAGCAGCAATGCTAACATGAGGACTGATTGTACCAGTGGGCTTTACAAACAACAGCCCTTCAGTCCAAAGTCACAAACCCAGCTGGGAAGGCAGGAGCCAGCAACCCTTCACAATCAGGCTCCTCCAGCACACTCTCAGGGTCCAGAGAGCAACACTGTGGCCCAATATGGTGTAAGTGAGCCAGCACACCAACACTTTGGCCCACAGATGGGTAGACCATTACACCCGTCAAATCACCAGCCTTACCCAAACCAGGGACCTCCATCACAGGGTAATAACCCTCATCAAAATCCTGCACACTATCCTGGTTATCACCAGCAAGGTGTCCCATACCAGTATCGCATGGCTACACAACATCCTCAGGGCCATCCCAGCATGCATCCTCAGTTCCAGCAGCATCAGCAGTTCTATCAGCACCACCGGCATGGCAGACCTGGATTTTCACCTGAGGAGTGGCCTAGACCTCCATACCAGCCTCAACACCCAATGATGCCCAATTCTTACCCATCACCATCCGTTGGAAGTTTTAATGGACGACACAAGGACAACTGCATGTCTCCACATGGCTCAGATGGATCTGGTGGGAGCTTAATGTCACCCAGTCCTTTACCCGATGGGTCTCATAGCAGTGCATTGGAGAATAGAGAGGATGGCAGCCCTGCCAAGCAAGCAAGAACTGAAGAGCCTTCTGAACGCTCAGAGAGCCCAAAAGAGATCTTGGACCTGGACAGCCACAATGCTACAGCTCGACATCGTACTACAGCTCAGCTGCACCCCAGTTTCCCATATGGGCCTCGTGGCATGCATCCCAGCATGCAGCAAAGTGGTGCTCATCCACCCCATATGATGGGAAGTGGGCCGTATTCTGGCCAGCAGTTTACCAGTGCACATTTTGCACCACAGCATCCTCATCCACATTTGATGGAAGCTTTACAGAGGCCCCAGCACCTGCCTTTCTCTCCAGGTCAAACTCGAATGGCTATGTACAGGCATCCAAATGTTGCTGGGCACTTCCAGGGAATGATGGTTCCTCAAAGAGCAGTGGTTGCAGAACAGTTACTTCGCACTGGGTAAGAGATCTCATTTACTTCTCAAATCTTATGACATAATTGATCTGGATTCAAAAGAATGATCTACTTACACATTCATCAACATTTGTTTATATAATGCTTTCACATCAAATTTCCTTACCTGTAGTAACTCTTCTTCTTGTCTGATAGGCACCAAATGTTGGGTACGCCATCTCCCAATGGCCCAGGCAATAAACAAGGAGTATGAAGGGAAAAAAAAGATTTCTTTGGCAACCCAAGGAAAATGAACACCACCTACAACACTGCTATGTCCTGGAATATACAAGAAAATGGAGACCACAAGACAAATTAGGAAGACTGATTGTGATTATTTGCTGGAAAAAGGCAAGTTATTGTACCAATTGGTGCCCCGATCCTACCCACTTAGAAAAGAGGTTTGCTCAATGACCATTGACCAGTGAAGAGCAGTGAATCTTCAGTCCTGTTAATACTGTTTATACTCCATTATACTGGTCTGCAGCTTCTCTTCTCAGCCTGGAATGTCTTTGGACTCATTCCCTACAAAGGAACAACATCTCCAAGCTCCTTTGCATGGGCTGTTTCTTAGGAAGTAAAGAAACTGAATTTCCTGCCAATGAGAAGAGCAAGATGCCATTTACCAGTTGGTGTTCCAGTTCAAAGTTAAACTCGGGTGTAGTAAAGAACGTACTGAGACTACTTTAGCTTTTTCCAAGCTCTATGGACAGACTAGACTATGTTGACTTGTTGAATGTTCTGTGAATGATTTTAGATGTAGTAATTCAACTCAAGGAATAAAAGATGGATCTTCTGCTCCACTGGGAAACACCACACCTGGAGTGTATTAACGAGGTGGTGTTCATCTCAACTAAAGCATAGTATCCACTTTATTTCTGGTGATGTGCATTCTTTTAATGCCACTTCAATTTGAAGATTGTCTTTGATTTTTCTTAGACTGGCAGAGAATTTGGCTGCTTTATTTGTTATGCACTAGGAATAGTCTTTCATACTGGAATGAGTGGCCTTGGACTTAAATTAGATGTGTGCTTCTTAGTATGGGACTAAATTCTAACTTTTCACTTAAGTTGTCTCTATCTCTGATGTGTTGTGTCCTGCTAGATTATGTGTGCACAGAATGAATCAGATTTCAGATACAGACACAGCTTTTGGGATTCCTTGAAGGCTGGTTTATTGTTTGTCACCTGATATCATTGATCATCAATCTTAAAATGTTTTTCACATATTGGAATGTAAATTGAATTTGTCACAAAAAATAACCAGCTGGGGTCACAATACTAACAATGCATTGGATGAGAGAGTATATATCAGCCTTTACACTGACTTGTACAAGTACCCTTGTAGCTCCTTTTATCAAATTGGAGAAATGTCGATGTGCTCATATTTTACATGAATGCTTCCTCTTTTAATTCAATTAACTGAATATGTCCTCAGGGTGTAGTGGTTTTAATACGGGTATTGTCGAATGAATATTCAGTGGAAAAAAAAAAAAAAAAATTACAATGAAATGTCACTGGAACTGTAATTAATTCATCTGTGATCTTCAGTACAGACACAGGAACCAGACAAGCAGTACTGGTGGTTAATGTCATTTGTCACACTGTTCTTTGAGTCTAATATTTGTTTTAAATGGTTTTTTTTTTTTTTTTTTTTTTAAATGGGGGAGGGCTGAATGGAAAACGGAGTACAATGGTTTTATTTTCATTGCTCCTATTGTCCTGCACTAAATGAATTACTTTGAATATCTGCTTGTTTTTTATGTGTCCTTGTCGTCTGTCTGAATTACTATTTTATTCAGCTCATCAACAAAACATCAAATGGTAATGGCAATTTGTGAGAATATGGCAGCAAGAATATCTACCTCATAATGCCAGAATGTGGCACATTCTCTATTCCCGTCATAGATGCATGTAAAGATTTTTTTTTTTTTTTGTCACTTGTTTGTACTCTGATATACACTTTTTCATGATTGACGGCTTGATCCTTAAATCAACACTATAGCCTTAATATATCCACTCGCAAAACCAAATGGTCATTATTAATTTATCAGTGCCAAGTTTGAACATGATTAAAACATCTGCATTCCACATTTTGAATGTTGGTGTTTACAACCGTAAGTGAAATGAAGGCAGCATCCTAGGTTCAAATTTTTGCCCTCATTTTGTTTTATGGAATCCACACTTTAAAGTGGAAAAGAGGTTGTGCACCTTGTACGAAGGATTTGACAGTGATTTTTGTGGTACACTGAGATCTTTTGTCCCAGAAACCTGTGATGGTGCATAATGTTGGGCGAGTATTTCTGTGGACGTGTGAACTGTTTATATGTATTTTATGAACTAGGGATATATAAATACTAGCAGCTGTGAGTTGACATGGATGTTGTCCACTATTTTGTACCTGTCTTAGCTCATAAGTGAAGTTGTATCACTTTAGCAGTCTGTCAGAGGACTGTCCTGCTCCACTGTTAATATGTAAAGGGATGATTTAGTTGTAATGAACTACAAGAATGTGTGAATTTTGCTGTGTACAGATGTTTTTATTTTTTTTCATTTACTTACTGGTGGGTATTGGGTAACAGATTTGTATCTCTTGAAATCCACCCTTCAACATCTCTGCTGCCATCTATTCTGTCTGTACTAGTTAAGTAACTAGCTGGTTTAATGTGAATCATATTTATTTGCTCTTATGTTTTGTAAAATTTTGTCTTTTTAATATAAAAGTGTTTTCTTTTCATGTTTGTTTTGAAACGGTTCACTTTACCTCATTAGAGAAGATGGAATCCAAAACGACACCTGTAACTTTCATTATGTGAAGTTTACAAGTTCTTACCTGAATAACAAATTATTTTGGAAATGGACCGAAGTATTTTCTATACTGTACATTTCTTAGAATAAATTACGTTTCATTAGATTTTGCTCTTGTTTTCAAGTTGTCAATTTTCTGTGCATTTCCCCTTATGAAAACGTGCATGGCACTACTAAAAGTATGTGGCATTACCTGAACTATGGTACAGTGACATTTTACTTTGATTATGAAAGAATACCATGGTAATGTAAATGTCGGAAAAACCATGGTACCTTTTTTGATAGTGGTAACTTAGTTAACGCATTGTTTCACAGACAAGGCTTAAGCCTAGTCCCAGACTAAAATGCGTTTAAGCTGTCTTAACTGAAAGCAGCTTGCACTGACATATCTTAAAATATTTCAGTGCCACCATTTTTGTCTCGAGATGCACACCAATAATGTGTTTAAGGCATGTTTATAAAAGCTACTTAAATATCCAACTATGGCCTACTCCTAGTTTAATCTAAGCCCTGTCTGTGACACCAGGCCATAATGTAATAATGACTTGGTACTAAGCTTGATTACGTTTTAACTCGTTAACTTACATGGTTATCAAGATAGTGTATATAGTCTACCGTGTGTGTGTGTAACATTATATTTTTTAATATATATATATATATATATATATATATATATAAACGGTTAGTGTTGTGAGAAAGAGATCGAGTGAGTGAATTTATTACCTCCATTCAGATTTAGCATTTTCCTTCAGGTCAGTCCTATGTTCATAATAAAAAATCTGTTTAAATGTCCGATGTATTATCTTGTCCTTTTAACAGTTAAGGGGTTTTCCCGTGACTGACAGCGCTAGTCAAAGCATTTGTCAGTTGCGTCTTGTTCCATGTTCACAACAATTCAGTCTTTTCAATATAAAAGTCTTCGCTACTGACTGACACACTCATAAAGACGGTCTTATAATAATGATGTAATAATGTAACTTCTGTTGCTGTTCACGGTCAGGGACAATTTTTTCCGGCGGAAGGAAGGCTTTTAGTAAAAGTTTACTTCATGAAAGTTGCATTGATACATATTTTAGGCTTTAATATTTGTATTGTGTGGTAACCGTTTTATAAAAGCAATGAGGTACTCGAGGCTAGTGCTGTATCGTGAACACAGCCTTCGCGTGGTGCCTAACAACGCCTTCTTGTTTTTGTTGTTTTTTTATTTCTGTCATTTTGTCAACTTATGAATGCAGTAATGTAAGTAGGCCCCTAATACAGTATTTTAAACGAGTCATATTGGTTTTCTGAAAAAACGGCTACGTCTACTCTGCACACAAGATATGAATACATGTAACTCGTTCACTCGCTGGGGTGGAATCTTTGTATTCAACGAAATAAAATGCACATAAAACGTGATGGAAACATATTTAGAGAAGAAACTTTTAGTAAATTTATTAGGAATAAAACGTGCATTAAAAAAAGTCTGTGACAGAATAATTCATAACTGGAATAATATTCGGACTCATCGCATCTGAAATTATGTTATGATCATTCTGAAATTCCAAAGCCAGAGTCGAATCAGTCGAATTCAAACTTTGACGGTGGTGAAAAGCCGGTTTTTGTTATTTTTAAATACATCCGCAATGCAAAGTCATAATGATAGAGGAGCGCATAGGTACTGTAGTGCTGTTGTCATTTCTAGAAATGTTTTTACCATTTTTGTCTGCAAGTTTTAAAGTGATAATATCTTATTCATATTAAAGTCCTGGGACTCATTCGCATAAGACGCATCCTACCTCCTACCCCCCACCTAACACCGTAAAAAAGTTTTGCATATGGGCCCGGGGCTGACTTGCTACGCCACTGTATACACACACACACAAAAGAATATTTCTGAATATTTCGTGTGTGTGTGTATATATGGACAGACAGAC
This sequence comes from Mylopharyngodon piceus, assembly GCA_039654765.1. Lineage (NCBI taxonomy): Eukaryota > Metazoa > Chordata > Actinopteri > Cypriniformes > Xenocyprididae > Mylopharyngodon > Mylopharyngodon piceus. The sequence continues at coordinate 10,098,284 of CM077459.1, read as the reverse complement.
GAAATATTCTTGTGCTAGTGTACTCACAGAAAGTCTCAGAGATTTCAGTCAGGGTTCAAAACGCCTGAGAAACCACTCAAACCAGATGATAATAGCGAAAAATATCACGTTCATATTCATCACCCGTCTCTATAGACTTCTAAACTTTGGAAAACAATACCGAAATTAAGTTAATATATTAGCCAGATTTTGAATACGCTGACAAATCTTTGTCCTCTCAGGTCTTTTGTCCACGCGCAGTGGCACACAGCAGAGCCAATGATCTTCAAGCAAAAACACGACGTCACTTTCTGTTGTGGAAGCCTGTAGTAGGGTTGAAGTCGACCAAGCTCGGTTAAAAACAATAACTTGCCGGTGTCCTTGTAGAGATATATTGTAATCAATCGCCAGGTAAGACTTTTTTTTTTTTAATGCGCTGTGTTTCGGAATGCATTTATTTTTCTGTAAGTTTATTTGGGAATAATTCAGGGAACCGTTACTGGTGCAGTTTTCATGTGTTTTGGTGAAAACCTCTTTCCATGATAATTAACGTTAAAAATTGAAATTCGACAGACGTTTATAAACTAGATATATCAGCAGTGAATTATGAAGAAAACGTGACGACAGCTAGACAACTTAATCATGACTGATAATAGGTAAAGCGCAGCTCCACAGTCTGCTGTGTGTCATGTGAGTTGTTTACAAGTAATTGGGTCTGTAACAGATGGTCACATTGTTTTACAAGGATTGATAGATTTAATTTCTATCATATGTCATAGTTTATATTTTACTTATAGAAGTAAACAGTTGCAAACAGCTGACAGCTGATTTTCCACCGGTATAAGGGAACAGCTGTGGTTGATGGTTGAAACTGGTCTCAAAGTCACAGTTGAGACTTGAAAAAAAAGAAGTGCAAGCTGTGGGCAAAACCCCTTTTCTTTATAACTGCAGACCTCACAAGTAATGGCAGTCTCACTGCTGCTAGTACATTCAGCCTAAACCAGTAAAATGAAAAAGTATTTTCCCCCTTAAAATATAAAACATAAAAAAATGTTTAAATAAATGCACATTCACATGAAATGATAATATATTAATGAATTCATAATAAAAGGTTTTATTCTACATAAAAGAGGACCCCCTTCTGGTGGCCGCCATTTTAAGATCACATGACTAGCCAGATACTAATCACTTAATTTTTATTATAAATTAATAAATTTTACTCTCATATTAATCATGGGTGAGACAAATGCACGTTTCTACTCACTTTAATTTTTTCATTATAATTTATTAAATTAGAATCATAATCAATCATGGTTGAAATGGCTACAGTAATGGAAAACATTTACTTTTGCGTGGCACTGCATCATCTGTCTGTCAGTATTAAATATCAGTATTATCAGCCATTGAAGCATAAACAAAAAATCCTGTACTGCACATTTAAGTAATTAACAATCCACTTGTTCATTACTTTTCACCATTAGCACAGAGATCATTGGTTGAATTACATCACAGCCATGCTCACACTGACACTAAGGGACCTGATGTGGATATGGATGCTGTTCCTGTGGTGTGCATCATGTAACTGTGGACCAGATCCCAGGAAGCGGGAGGCTCTGATAAGGCTGGAGGCATCTAGACGGACAGGAGGCAACATAACACTGGACGAGAGAGAGAAACTGCTTGACTCAAAGCTTCAGAAACTGAAGCAGCATGATATGGAAGCAGGACCATTCCCACCGTCTATGCATTTCTTCAAGGCGAAGCGCTTCATCGATCAAAGTCCTGTTTTTAATTTGATTCAAAGGATGCCTAAAGGTGCAGTAATCTAATGAGATATATAACATTAATAATAATAATAAATGTTTCTTGATCATCAAATCATATTAGAATGATTTCTGAAGGATCATGTAAAACTGAAGACTGGAGTAATGATTTTAAAATTATTAAAATATAAAACCGTTAATTCAATTCTAATAATATTTCACAATATTACTATAAATGCAGCCTTTTGGCTTCTTTCAAAAACATTAAGAACTTTTGAATGGTAGTAAATATATATAATGGCATATAAATATATAGGCTCCACATAGGCTTAAGTATGATGATTTATCCGATTTATCATTTGTCCAGGTGCGGCCCTTCATGTTCATGACTTTGCTATGGTAAATGTGGATTGGCTAGTGAAGAACGTGACCTACAGGGAGAACTGCTACGTGTGCTTCACAGATGAGCAGACCGTGCAGTTTATCTTCTCTTCTGGACAGCCTGCATCTCGTCCACACTGCTCCTCATGGACCCTGCTCAGATCCCTCAGGGAGAAGATTAAAAACAGCACCGATTTGGACAACAGGTAGAGCCTGAGAAAACTGCAGTAAATCTGAGACTGTAGCTGAGGGATGTTTGTCTCAAATTTTCATTTGCCTCCACAGTTTCATTCGAAATCTCACACTCTTGACTGAGGACCCAGATAGAGACTATCCTAGCCAAGATATCGTGTGGAAGAGATTTGAGCAGGCGTTCTTGGTGGCCTACGGTCTGGTCACCTATGCACCTGTGTTCAAAGACTACCTCTATGAAGGTCTCAGACAGTTTTATGAAGACAACATCATGTTTGTGGAAATCAGGGCACTTCTGCCAGCGGTATGGATAAATTTCCCCTTGAAAAAAAAATACAAAATCCTTTTATTATGATGGAAGCTTGTTTCCACCACAGAATAAAAAATAAAGGTAATTGCGACATTTTATCTCACAATTGACTTTTTTTCTCTCAATTTTTTTTTTCTCGCAAGTTTATATCTCAAAAATGTGACTTTTTTTTTCTCACAATTGCACGTTTATATCTCACAATTGCAAATGCGTAATTGCGAGTTTACATCTCGCACTTCTAACTTTTTTATGGAAGCTTGTTTCCACCACCGAATAAAAAAAGGGATATTTTTTTTCTCACAATTGCGAGTTTATATATCACAATTCTGACTTTTTTCTCAGAATTGCGTAATATAGTCACAATTGCGAGTTATAGTCAGAATTTCATAATATAAAGTCGCAATTGCGAGTTATAGTCAGAATTGTGTGATATAAAGTCGCAATTGCGTGTTATAAAGTCAGAATTGCGTAATATAAAGTCGCAATTGCGAGTTATAGTCAGAATTGCGTAATATAAAGTCGCAGTTGCGAGTTATAGTCAGAATTGCGTAATATAAAGTTGCAATTGTGAGTTATAGTTAGAATTGTGATATAAAGTCGCAATTGCGTGTTATAAAGTCAGAATTGTGTGATATAAAGTCGCAATTGCGAGTTATAGTCAGAATTGCGTAATATAAAGTCGCAATTGCGAGTTATAAAGTCAGAATTGTGTGATATAAGGTCGCAATTGCGTTATAAAGTCAGAACTGCGTAATATAAAGTCGCAATTGCGAGTTATAAAGTCAGAATTGTGATATAAAGTCGCAATTGCGTTATAAAGTCAGAATTGCGTAATATAGTCGCAATTGCGAGTTATAGTCAGAATTGCGTAATATAAAGTCGCAATTGCGAGTTATAGTCAGAATTGTGTGATATAAAGTCGCAATTGTGTGTTATAAAGTCAGAATTGTGTGATATAAAGTCGCAATTGCGTTATAAAGTCAAAATTGCGTAATATAGTCACAATTGCGAGTTATAGTCAGAACTGTGTGATATAAAGTCACAATTGCATGTTATAAAGTCAGAATTGCGATATAAACCCACAATTCTGAGAAAAAAAGTCAGAATTGTGAGTTATAAACTCACAATTGCTAGAAAAAAAGTCAGAATTGAGAGATAAAATGTCGCAATTACATTTTTTATTCAGTGGCAGAAACAAGCTGCCATACTTTTTTCCTCAGAATTGCGAGTTATAATTCTATTTTGTTTTGTGGTTTCCGCCACAGAATAAAAAAATAAAAAGGTCATTGCAACATTTTATTGACTTTTTCTCTGCGTTGGGAGTTTATCTCTCACAGTTCTGAATTTTTTCTCAAATTGTGAGATGTAAACTCAAACTTTAAACTTTATTTATTTTTTTATTCCATGGCAGAAATAAGCTTCCATATAAAATAGAATATACAATAAATAAAAATTAATATGTGCTCATGTTTATTTGAAAATATCAAGACATATGAACTTGATGGCAGACTGAATGATAAGGACTGGAGTATGCGGGCCTGCCAGGAAGTTGTGAGAAGATTTACGGCACACTACCCAGACTTCTTAGGGGCTCGGGTTATTTTTACCGTCCACAGGTGAGATAAACATTGAACTAGTTCAAATATTTGTCTTATTCAAGAAGATTTGAATGAATAGAAATCATTTCCTGTTGCTCTTAGGGGAATAAATGCAACTGAGGCAGTGAAGGCAGTAGAGGAAGCAATGGCACTACAAAGGAACTTTCCAGATATCATGGCAGGCTTTGACTTTGTGAGTATTTGATGGTTCAGTGATGAGCATGTTGCTGAAATACACAATACGTGAATAAACTTTAGAATTTTTATAACTCCAGGTAGGACAAGAAGACCTTGGAAGACCTTTGTGGTACTTCAAGGACGCTTTGAGTCTACCTGAAGACAGGGGTGTTAACCTGCCCTACTTTTTCCACGCAGGAGAGACAGGTTTTCCTTTGACATCTTTGTTCTTTCATCTGGTACAAAGCAGTGTAACTCAAAGTCGTCCTTTAGGCTCAAAAAGATTGAGTGCTTGTTCTTTTTTCACAGTTGCTATAGTAACTTTATTCGCTTTTCCCACACAGATTCACAGGGAACAGATGTTGATCAGAACCTCATGGATGCTCTTCTATTCAACACCACACGTATTGGTCATGGCTTTGCCTTGGCACGTCACCCTGTAGTTAAAGAGATGTCTAAAAAGATGGGCGTACCAATTGAAATCTGCCCCATCTCAAATCAGGTATATCATCACTCATTATGCCTTTAAAGTCAAAACTGATCCTAGGTACTTCCTTAATGCATGTTCCTGGTTTTATTGTTTAAATCAGTAGCCAAATAGCTATTTAGGCAGCTATATTCCTATTTATATTTAGGTAAAATCACAATTCTGATGAATGTCCATGTATGTTTGTGATAATTATAAACATGCTACAATCACAACATGTTAAACAGTTTATAAATGAGAGAAATAGTGAAGAAAATATCAATATAATAAATATGTAATAATAATAATAATAATATAGAAAATATTAATATTATAAATGTATATAATATGTAATATTAATATATAAATTATATAATTTGGAAATATTCTATTAATTTAATTTTTTTAAGGTTATGTTATGTTTTAGGTCTGTTTTTTTTTTAATGAAATTTACTGTTTGAAATTGATATACACTATTGTTCAAAAGTTTGAGGTCAGTTAAGTCTCTTATGCTCACCAAGGCTTCATTTATTTGATAAAAGTACAGTAAAAACAGTAATATTGTGAAATATTATTACAATTTAAAAAAAAAAAAAAAACTTTTTAAAATGTAATTTATTACTGTGGTGATCCTTCAGAAATCATTCTAATATGTCGATTTGATGCTTAAGTAATATTTCTTATTATTATATCAATGTTGAGAACAGTTGTGCTGCTTAATATTTTTGTGGAAACTGTGATACACTTTTTCCCAGGATGCTTGACAAATATAGAAAGTTCAAAAGAACAGCATTTATTTGAAATAGAAAACTTTTATAACATTATAAATGTCTTTACTGTCGCTCTTGATCGATTTAATGCGTCCTGCTGAGTACATGTATTAATTTCTTTCAAAAACAAAAATAAAAAAATCGTACTTTTCCCAATCTGTAGGTTATCTTGCTGTTTTGATACATATTTTCAACTTTCCACTATGCTCCTCTTTCAGTCTTTGCTATATTTATGTTTCATTGCAACTGTCTGAATGGCCACTTATTTGAAAATACTAATAATGCTGTGACTCTGTCAGGTGTTGAAACTGGTCTCAGACTTGCGGGACCACCCGGCGACAGTGCTGATGGCTGAGGGTCATCCTGTAGTGATCAGCTCGGATGATCCAGCTCTCTTTGGGGCTACTGGCCTTTCACACGATTTCTATGAAGCCTTCATGGGCTTTGGAGGAATGAGCTTTAATTTAGGCACATTGAAAGAGCTGGTCATAAACTCCCTCAGGTAACATAACTACAAGTGTCATATTTTAGGATTTTTAGGATGAGTTTGTGAGTTTATATGCCATTTATTTGTAACTTATTTGACCTCTCACTCTTCATTTCTAGGTACAGCTCTTTGCCAAGTCAAAGAAAGAAAAAGGCTATTGAGGTTTTGCTGGTAAAATGGGACAAGTTTGTCTTGGAAAGTTTACTTTGACAGGTAGTCTCTAAACCAGGACAATTGTAAAGGCATTGTTTACAGGATGTTTTCCCCTTTTGTTTATCATATTGGTGAACTTACTGGGGTGTGACTTTACACTGTTACTTCATGTGAAGAACTTAATGTAATATCTTGAACTGGCCTGTGCTGCCATCTGGTGCAGAAACCCGTGTACTGATCGTCTGTACTTCCACTGAAACAAAATGGAGGACTCTTTTGTACATACTAATTGTGATTTAAACTTTACATGACAGCAGCATATAGGTGTTTACAGTGTAGAACACTCTCAGGACACCTGATAAACCATAAAACTTGTGATTTATAATGTCAGTTCTTTTTAATGAAAAAAAAAAAGGTAAAGTTTTGAAGAGTATATTTTTACTTTAATGACCTCGGCAGGTTGTTTTAAGTTACGTGATTTCAGTTGTTTATGAATATGTAACTTGTTTTGTTTATAACATGAATGTTTAGATAAAGAAAAACTACTGTGACAACGCCATATAATTTTTGCCTCCATATACTTTGTGACCTATTAAAAATTGTGCAGCTTCCATTGGAGTCCCCCGTCTATTTAAAGCCAAGGTGTTGACTGTAAAATGATACGGTGTATTGTCCTCGATCGCTGAGCCCTGATGGTGTTCGTCTTTCAGGTTCCCGCTGTAAAGTTTATCTACTGCTGGTATTGAACTGGGAAAAGTAGCGCTCGTCGGGAATGTTGGTGGACAGATCCTGAAGTTGTTTCTTCCTGTAAATGGAAACAGTGCTTGCATTTGTTACAAAATAAACCACTCAAGTAACAGAGAATTATTTTTTATACTAATATAGTATTTGTTCATATTTTTAGAATTCATTAGTTTTTATTTTCAGTTTTCATTTTAATTCAAGTTTTAGTAATTTTGCTGTTTTTGTCATTTGTATTAGTTTTTTTTATATGTCTATTTAGCTTTACTTTATTTTTATTTCAGATTTAGTTTTTTAGTAATTTTAGTACTTTAATTTAGTTGCCAATGACACGTTTCTAATTTTCCTAAGTTTTTTATGTAATATTGTCTACTGACTAACTTACTGACTAGTTTTTCATGTAAAATAGTCTTCTGACTAACTTTAAATGCTAAAATCATATAAATTAAATCTCTAAGTGGAGTTTGTTAAAGTATGATGCCTGAAAATGGCAAAAATTGCAGAGAAAATTCAAAATGGCTGACTTCCTGTTGGGTTTAGGCTATGGCTCTAAGAGACTTTTTTTGAAGGTATAGGCTTTATGTCGAACATCACATTAACAAACAGGAAAACAGGTCTCATCGTGTTAAGTGTTAGCAGTATGAACTGACGGCGATATCAATCAGCTAATCAGCTAGTTATTTTTACTGTTGCCATTTTATTCAATTTTAATTTCCAAATGTTAGTTAGAAAAAGAAAAACTTTTAGATATCAATCTCCATATGCGATGGACATCGGTTATGCTCATATTTGGTAGCTCCTTTGAAGGCATCTTGAGTAAAACAGCTCTATACCTGTTTTACAGAATACAGAAGTTTGTTGGCATGTAGGCAGAACCTGATTTCAACAAGTGCAACATGTTCATGGATCAACATTCCAATCAACCAATCAGATTTGAGGGAAGTTTACAGTTTGTCAAATTAAAGGGATAGTTCACCCAAAAATGAAAATTTTGTCATTTACTCCCCCTCAAGTTGTTCCAAACCTGTATATATTTCTTTGTTCTGCTGAACACAAAGCAAGATATTTGGATGAATAGTAGGAAAAAAATATATTATGGTAGTCACTAGGGGGCGAGATCTGCTTGGTTACAAACATTCTTCCAAATATCTTCCTTTGTGTACAGCAGAACAAAGAAATGTATACAGGTTTGGAACAACTTGAGGGGGAGTAAATGACAAAATTTTCATTTTTGGGTGAACTATCCCTTTAAGGCTTACAACCAGGGTTACGTGCTTCTACATCAGTGTTATTCACATATCATTTCCCTCTGAAATGATAGGGTTAGGGATAGGGTTGGACTACATTTTCGGACCGGAATGTTGTTCCAGGATCAACAAAATATGTTGACCCAGGAATGTGTCTAACTCGGCAAAATCAGGACGTACAGGATGTGCCTTCAGAATGTATTTAAGGTAGCACAAGGGGCGCTACGTTGAAATTTAGTAATTTGCACTCGAGTCATTTTGCCTCACTGACTTCTGCAACCCATATCAGATGTCAAGATATCAGATTTTCACCATTTCTGAGATGTGTGCAAAGTCTCATGAGTTTTTGAGCACGTTTAGGCCCTTTGAAAATGTAATTTATTTCAGAGAAGACAACGAAGAAGAAGAATAAACGGAGCAATTCCAATAGGGTCCTCACAACATCAGTGCTCGGTGCTTTCAAATTAATTAAAATTATTGTACAACTATTAATTCAGTCGTGTGTGCTAATCAAATATAGTCAATCAAACCCATTGTAACTCACTGAGCATCATGGGCCTGGGCCAGCTGTGCGTTGGTGTTGTCCAAAGCCCTGCGCAGCTCCTTATTAAAGCGCGCTTGCTGTCTTTCTAGCAGCAGAGCAGCACGGGCTGATGTCATGTGCTCGTGATGCTCCTGAAGCTCTTTCTCCCGTTGCTTCATGACAGCACTCTGCACATATTTGTTCAGTTTTTAACAAATACTTGTATTTTGATCTTTTGCAACATTTCATGATGTTACCTATTAATAAATAAAAGTCATTTTTGGGCTTTACCTTCCTATCTTCTGCTTGCTGCAGCTGGTACTGTGTGTACTGCTGGAGCTCTTTAGGACTCATTCCCTTGTAACAGTCCCTGCGCAGGCGAGACAGACCCAGCACACTAACATTCTGTTCAGGGTTTTCCATCAGCAGGTCCCCATTTAGCTGGTTCAGGATGTCTGTCTGGTTGTTCTCCTCTTCCTCATGATGCTCTTGTAGACGTCGATGTGTGATTTCTGCAGCCTGTGGTCAAGCAGCAGCAAGGAACAATGGGAAAATTATAGTTCTTTGTGAATTACAAAGCCTATTTTTCTCTTTTTGTCTCTACTTTGTGGACTTAAAGGGATAGTTCACCGTAAAATGAAAATTTTGTCATCATTTACTCACCTTCATGTTGTTCCAAACCTGTTTGAGTTTCTTTCTTCTGTTGAACACAAAAGAACAATTTTAAAGAATGTTAACCTGACAGTTGATGGACCCCATTGACTTCAATAGTATTTTTTTCTATGGAAGTCAATGGGGTCCATCAACTGTCTGGTTACCCATATTCTTCAAAAATATCTTATTTTGTGTTCAACAGAAGAAATAAGATTTGGAACCACTTGAGGGTGAGTAAGTAATGACAAAATTTAAAGTTTGGGGTGAACTATCCCTTTAAGTTGTCAGTGACTCACCAGTGCCAGGTTAAAGTTTTTGGTGGCGATGGCTGTAGCTCTTTTGCATTGTTCCTCCATCTTCTGCAATTCAAGAGCTCGGTTGTCCAGAGACAGTCTGCTTTGATCATACTGATGCACTATACAGTTTGTAAAAAGAGAAAACTTTGATACTAGGGCTGGGAAAAATAATTTATGCGATTAATATTGGCTGTTTACAAGATTTATGGGTAAAGGCCTTTTCACACCAAGAATGATAACGATAAATATAACCATTACGATAACTATATTAATGTCCACACCAGTGGACGATAACGCTTTAATTTTTGTCATCTGCCGCTTTTAAACAGGATGCTCAAGCTCTTTAAAACAGGATGGATTCTGATTGGCTGTCAATGTTTTTATCATTCATCAGCTGGTTATTGTTATAGTTGTGGTGTGGACTCTATTCTTTTATATTTAGAATAATTTTTAGAACTATATGTTTATCGTATCGTTATAATTATCGTCTTTGGTGTGAACAGGATTTAACTCTTTAATAACTCAATAATAAAACTGTCATTACAAAAATATAGGAAAAATATTATAGAATAAAAATGATTGGTTCAGCAGTTTATTTGATTTCTTAGCCAATTAGAAGCAAGAAGTAAGAAAAAATAAAACCTGTCAATTAGACGAAGGTCAGTAAAAAAAAAAATTGGAATTACACTTGACATTTGCCCCTGCATAATGTACAGTTTTCAGAAAGAATAAAGCCAAACATTCAAGACTGGGACAAAAAGTCACTAAAATTGGTAAAAATGAACAGTTTTTAGGCCTGCCATTCAGCAAGTGAACTTACCTTTTTCTTGTAGCTGTTGTTTTGCTCGCTCCAGTTCTTCTTGCTGTTGTAGGCTCCATGCTCTGAGCTGCTCCTGCTGCTTCCTCAGCCGGTCCTTCTGGGCCAGATCTTCTCCAGTCAGTCCCGGAAGTATCCGCACCCCTTCCTGCTTCTTCAGCAGCTCTGGATCGTTCAGATCAAACTCACGTCTGCTGGTAGTTTGTTGGAATTGTTGCCTAAATTGCACAATGGCTTCATTCAGCAGACGCTCATCTTTCTTCTGCCGCTGCTCCAGGACACAGGCTACACGATCACTGCACAGCAGGTCATCAGCTAAAAACACACAAGAGAAGAAGGTTTTAAGTCAGCCTCAATGTAGTTATTATGACTTATGTTATTCAAGTTAGGAATGCACAATATATCGGCCACCATATCGGTATTGGCCGATATATGTTCTTTTTTAATGTTTATTGTTATCGGTCCAATAAGAAAATTTGGCCGTTATATTAAAGCCGATAAATGATGGATTATTTCCTTCAGCTGAGAGTCTTCAGATGTGCACTGTTCTGTTTTGTATTGCTTGAAATATGATTGGAATCACTTTGAAAAGGAAAATGTTAAAGGGATAGTTCACCCAAAAATGAAAATAATCACATGATTTACTCACCCTCAAGCCATCCTATGTGTATATCTTCTTTCAGACGAACACAATTGGAGTTATATTTAAAAATATCCTGGCTTTTCCAAGCTTTATAATGGTAGTGAATGGTGGGCCTGTTTTGAAGCCAAAAATAAATGCATCCATCCATCATAAAAATAATCTAAACGGCTCCAAGGGGTTAATTAAGGCCTTCTGAAGCGAGGCGATGGGTTTTTGTAAGACAAATATCCATATTTAAAACTTTATAATCTAAAATAACTAGCTTCCGCCAGACGACCATACGCATACTGCGTAAGTCGACTTGCGCCAAATGAGTAACCCCCTGACGCGATGTATGACGCAGGTTGTAGGAGTTTGTAGGAGTTTCGTAAGCTTAGATGCCTCTCGCGGTTCAAACAAATAGGGCTGTGCAACAAACTGAAGCTCCTATTCTCTTATATCGAAATCCTCCAACATTTCTCTTTAAAATTTCTCGTTTTAGACCTCTAATTCATGACCAGTGCACGTCCGCGTTTGTCATTGCGTCGTGCGTCAGGTGAGAGTTCACTCTTCCGCCATAAATCGATTCGTACAGCCGTCTGCCGGAAGCTAGTTATTTTACTTTATAAAGTTTTAAATATGGATATTTTTCTTACAAAAACCCATCGCTTCATTTCGGAAGGCCTTTATTAACCCCCTGGAGCCGTATGGATTATTTTTTATAATGGATGGATGCATTGATTTCTTCGCTGTTCGCTACCATTATAAAGCTTGGAAGAGCCAGGATAAATATATATCCGATTGTGTTCGTCTGAAAGAAGATAGTCATATACACCTAGGCTGGCTGGAGGGTGAGTAAATCGGATAATTTTAATTTTTGGGTGAACTATCCCTTTAAGTGCAAAATGTGCTGCGCAAGACGCAAGTCTATCATAAATATCACAGAAACTTGTACTTGTCAATGTATAATTAAATAAAATAGATCCAGAATAAACAAAAATACTTTAAAAATCAGTATTACATTTTTGAAAATTGAAAATCATTTATTTATTTTGATTGTTGCAGGTTCTGGTACTCACACAACTCACCATAGACTTTCAGTTCATTTGCTTCGCGTTGGTCTTTCTCTCTTCGTTCTTTAACTTGATGGTCGAGAGCATCCTTGTCAAGCTGTCCAAGATAGAAATCAACAAAACGAATTTGTAAATGCTGTTTACAGCTGTATAAAGATGTCTCCAGCAAACGGACTTACTCCAATCGTGCGGACTTTGTCATTAAAGATCCTCTCTCGGCGTTGCAGCTCCCTGTTTCTCTTTCTGTCAAGTTGAACAGCTGCGATTCGGTCTGACAGAAGCTCAACTTGGTCCATTGTATATCAACACTATAAATCGATATAGCGAGCAATACAATGAAATGTTTCAATCGACCAACTGGATGTCACGAAACGAGAACCCCACAAACAAACACGTTGCTAAGAGACTGAATATACATGTTAGAAAATGGCGCCCTCTCTCTGTTATTTGTCATGATGCAGTTGCATAAACTGCTTAGGCTAGGCTTAAAAGTTAGTCATCTCATTTTTTTCTTCAAGACTGGTCCTAATTTTTTTAAGTCAGTTAAATCATTGGTCTAATTGGAATTGAAAAAGTAAGACTGATCACCCACCCCTTGGTTTACTGCTAACTGGTCAAACTACATAGTGGCTAAGTTTATTTTTTAATTTTTTATTAGTGGCTAGGTATCAACTGGAATTAAACGGAATGCCTAAAATAAATTACACCATACACACACAGATACATTTTTGTTATAGATTTGAACAGTATAGGTAAAGATACATATTTCAAAACCTCTGCTCGCTATAAATTCCACTGATAAGGGAATCCAGTATGATTTTTTGATGCTGCAACCTTCAAACATTGGCTTTTTGTGCAAATTTTTGGTCATACTGTAAAAAAACAAACAAACTTTACATTGTAATTTGTTATGTTGCACACTAACACTGTTATTTTATTGTAATATTTTTTATTGTAATAGTATCAGTGTTTGAGGAAACCATTTAATGACATTTTTAATTGATGACAAAATGTGATTATAACATATATAAATAAAAAATATACAAATTTTATTGTTAAATAACACAGACCTCGCAGTAACAGTATAACATTCAACATTAGGTTTTAATGTTTCAAAGAAATAAAACCTGTCACATTTGTTTTGTTTTAAAGTTTATTCTACATTTATTTCTTTTACAATGTTTTCACTTCTGTGAAATTTCCTTTTAAAAGTCTTTGATGACATGTTGCATTGTCCATTTTGGTCCTGAGCATGTTTGCAAAATGAGATGATAGTAAGAATCCTGTCCTTGGCTGATCTCGAGACATCGGCTTATGTTTCTATTTCTTATTGCATTTCCCTAAATTTAAAATGAAAACCATGAAATTAAGTTTTACTGATCATATCAATGACATATACATACAAAACAGAGAATAACCACACACTTAACAATGTTACATTTTTTTTTTTTTTTTTTACAATCGCTAGGACACATTTCTCAGTACTTAGGTCACTTTTTCAAAACTTTTCACACACTGAAACTGTGGATCATTTATCATTGCTTCGGCACAAAATTCATTAAATGACGGCATCTTTCAATGTACAACAACTCTTTTCTCACATATATAGACACAAATTTGCACGTTTACATACTCTTTTCAAAACTGTTAAACTTAAATTCACAACCAAGCACAATACAAAAACGAATAAGACAGAAATTTGCACCATTTCTACAGTAACACCATATTGAAATATATTCTGAATCTAAAAAATCAAATACTATCAAACCAATTAGATATAACTGAACACCTAAGTCTTTCAATTTCATTACCATCCATTCAAAAGAGGAAAACTCAGGAAAAAAATTGTACTGTAATGCAAACATTGTCCATGTAACATATACTGCAGTGAATTATAAGCAGTAGAGAGTGTCATTCTTGTTTTGTAAAGACATTCTACAAAATAAACATTGTATAATGCTACCTGATGTTAGTTTTTTATGATTTACAAAGTGTGTTTGTTGGGTGAAAACCTTTGCTAGTGACTTGATTTGAGACATGTATGAAGTGTTTTGGTAATTTTAGTGCATTTTGAATGCGAAATTAACTGCTGTGCCAAGTTGAAAGATGTTTAGGAGAACTGTGTGAAGGGTTTTGAAAAAAAAAAAAATTATATATATATATATATAAAATGCACATCAGGACCATACCTGAGTGAAGTCCCAGTAAATACCCAGTCCTTTCTTCTTGGCTTTTTTACAGTCACGTAACCCTGGTGTGCTTCCACTACCGGGATCCGTTAGAAAACGGTTGGAGTTATATGTGTGAGATTTGATGCCTCCAATGTAGATCTCTCCATTACGATTGTAGTAACAATACTGTGAGATGTTGAAATGAAGAGTGTGTTTTGGATGTAGATATTCACAGCAAAGGTTTACACTTACATACAGTACCTGAGGCTTATAGTAATGACACCCATACAGAATAGGTACACTTCCAGGAACAGGTCCTTCATCAACGCAGTAGCCTTCTTGAAGATCATTCTTCAAATGTCATGAGAAACAAACAGCAAAAGTTGATGAATGGTTTAGATGGACCAACTATAAACTTTATTTATCTCTTCTTGGGAGGGAAATTGTGTATATCAGAAGACATTGAGCAACTTACTGCGCCATAACCCATTATGTCTTCCCAGCTTTCTAGCAGAGGATATGGCATTTTTTGGCATTTATTTATTTAATTATTTATTATTATTATTATTTTGCATTTATATTTATACTAAATGTTTGGGCTACTGTTTTTCATAACACATACCATAGGTTTATAGAGAACCTAGTTAAATAATGTGATTTTCAGAGAGAAAATTATAAATATACATCTTTCAACATACATTTTCATAAAATTTTTAGGAATTGTTGTTAAATAAAAAAATAAATAAATGCTTGTAAGTCTGAACCTGGATATCAAGATATTTTATTATTTCACATATGATGATTAAAAGTAAAGTAAAAGTAGAAAAGCACCACCATGTTATATTTATAATTAATGTTTTTGAGTGTAACAAACAAGTAGCCCTCTAGATTATTTTATCCCTTGAGGTAGCCCTCGTCCACAAAAAGGTTGGAGACCCCTGTTCCATTGATAAGGAAATCCAGTATGATGTTTCATAATATGTAATGTTTTATATTGGCCTATCATGTATATATTATATATCTTACATTTGTAATTGTTAATACAATGTTATTATCATTGCTTGTAAACAGCTTGTAAAACAAACAAACAAACAAAGGCACAATCAAGTGTATCCTACATATACATTCACATACACACACATATGTTTTATTTTGCATTGATTCCCTTTATAATGTTTTCACTTCTGTTAAATTTCCTTTTAAAAATCTTTGATGACATGTTGTATTGTCCAATTTTGTCCTGTGCATGTTTGCAAAATGAGATGATAGTTGGAATCCTGTCCTTGGCCGATCTCAAGACATCGGTTTGTTTTTCTATTTCTTATTGCATTTCCCTAAATGTAAAACAGAAACCATAAAATTAATTTTCAATGATTATATCAATGCTTAAATAATAATTATGATTATACTGTATGCATAGAAAATAGAGAATAACCACACACTTAACAATGTTAAGCAATGTGCTGTAAAAAAAACCCCATAAATATTAATAAACAAATAAAATGCACATCAGGACCATACCTGAGTGAAGTCCCAGTAAATACCCAGTCCTTTCTCCTTGGCTTTTTTACAGTCATGTAACCCTGGTGTGCTTCCACTACCGGTATCCGTTAGACAACGGTTGGAGTTATATGTGTGAGATTTGATTCCTCCAATGTAGATCTCTCCATTACGATTGTAATAACAATACTGTGAGAGATGTTGAAATGAAGAGTGTGTTTTGGATGTACATATTCACAGCAAAGGTTTACACTTACATACAGTACCTGAGGGTTATAGTAATGACACCCATACAGAATAGGTACACTTCCAGGAACAGGTCCTTGATCAATACAGTAATCTTGAAGATCATTCTTCAACTGTCATGAGAAACAAACAGCAGAAATTTAGGGATGACTGGTTTAGATGGACCAATTATTTACTAAACTTTATTTATCTCTTCTTGGGATGGAAATTGTGTACATCAGAAGACTTTGAGCAACTTACTGCGCCATAACCCATTATGTTTTCCCAGCTTTCTAGCCGAGGATAAACATTTTCCAGATACCATTTGAAGGGCTTACATTTGAGTTTCTCTCGTAACCGTTTTCTTTCAGTCACATCACCAATATCAATCCCATGATCCTAGAGGAAAAACAGTAATTTTGTTAACCAGGTCCAGGGTGATGATATAAGATCAATGAAATACTTATCCTGAGCTAACCTTGAAACAATGTTTACTATTACTGTTACCTTTAGAGGGAGATTCCAGGCAATATTCACATTTGATTTATATTCATCCAACCAGATTTCAGCCACTCTCAGAGCATTTCGAATCATGGGTTTGCTGAGATCCGGTGAATAAGGCTTATGTGCTCTTTCAATGTGAGCAATCTTTGAACAGGGCACCACTTCAATACTCCCACCACAGAGCCAGACCTGATTTAATATTAAGATATTTATTTATTATCAGATATTGATAAAATCCAAGCACTTTTTACATATTATATGCATTTTTTGGTGCCACAATGTGCAGGAATAACTTACACGTATTCCTAGTTCAACATTTTCACCCCCATAAATTGTCATTCCTTCGTCCAAAACTCCAATTTCTCCTAAGAATTGACGATCAGCGACAAGGATACCCATGACTGAGGGACTCCTAACAATGCAGAAAAAGAAACTGAATATAGTCAACTCCAGAATTATTGGCACCCTTGTTAAATATGATCAAAGGGGGCTTTGAAAATAAATCTACATTGTTTATCCTTTTGATCTTTCATTAAAAAAAACAAAAACACAAAATTCTAACCTATCATTGAAGTAAAACAATGGAAAGTGTGTCTGTGTGGGGATCTCATTATGAAAGAAATGTTTTTCTCTAGTTCACATTGGCCACAATTATTGGCACCCAATTATTGCAACGTTTTTCTTCAAAGTAAACAGCTCTGAGGCTTTTTCTATAATTCCTGATGAGTTTGAAAAACACCCGAGAAGAGATCATAGACCATTCCTTCACACAGAATTTTTCCATATCCTTCAGATTCCCAGCTCCATGTTGGTGCTTCTTGTCTTGGACGGCCATGGCAGAAGCTTCATTTTGTGCTCAGTCCCACGTAAGGCGACGTTCTTGTGACCTTGCGCAACATTCCCTAATGCCAAGTTTACACTACAGGATTTTAAGCCCGATTTGCAAGTTAACGAGCTAGCCGACAGGTCAGGCTGTGATCGGGGGAAAATCAGCGGGTGATCGGCGCTCGCCAAACTTTATGTGTGAACTACTCAACGACGCATCAAAGAGGCTTGCTGACGGCAGACAAATATCTAGCATGCTAAATATCTGGAGCTGTCGGCCGACTCGATATCCCGTGGTGTCACGTGTCGCGACGCAACAGCCAATGAAATATACACTGATGTCTATGGAAGCAGCAATATCAATCCATTCAAATAGCCTATAATTTGCCGACGTTTATTCATGTCAGATACACACTATGTAAGTAACTATACTTACTCACTCTATTCTTAGATTAGATCCATCAGCGTTGTGACAACCAGATACTACTAAGAATTTTGAAAAAAGTTTGTGCACAAAACATTTTGAACTACTGAATCATTCAGAGTCACACAGACATCAACAATTGGCGTATGAATCTCAACAATGGTGAAAATCAAACGAATCATGCTGCACTGCATGCTGAGTACAAAATTCGTCCATGACTCCCAGCATACATTGCGGCATGAATAAATTATGTTGCTGAATTGCCTGGTTATTTTCTTTAATGCTTACTGTTTGCCTTTATTTTTGCTGTTGTTTTTGTGTTGACTTTGAGTAGCATGTTTTGTGATATTCAGAGTTGATCTTTTATCTTTTCTGTTGATTGTCACCATTGTTGAGATTCATATGCTGATTCTTGATGTCCCTGTTTATCTAAACAATGCCTTAGATCAAACATGTTTTGTAAATGATGAGTTTAAAAGCTCATTGCTTAATCTTAAAATGTATTATCACAGTGTTGACAATATAAAATTAAATATAAAAAAAAAAAACCTTTTTCTGAATGTGTAAGATGAAAAAAAAAACCCAGATTGAAACGTAGTTTAACAGTAATCAACTGTAAATTAATTTATGGCAACGTACTGTAAAAAAAAACAGCAATTTACTGGCAACCACAGCTGCCAGTAGATTACCGTAAAAATCAAGGAAAAACAGTAATATTCTGTGAATTAATTTACGGCAACAAACTGTAGAAAAACAGCAATTTATTGCCAACCCTGCTGACAGTAGATTACTGTAAAATTAAAAAAAAAAAAAAACAGTAATATTCTGTAAAACATAACAGTCAGATTTTCTAAACGAAACACGTTAATTTCACTGAAATATTAGTGAAAGTTAATAGAAAAAGTTATGTGAAGTAAATAACTGATAAGGAGAGTAAATATTGAACTGAAGTGTTTTATCTGTTCTTGTACAAGATGATATAGGAGAGATCTTTTAGTTTAATTCATTCATTTTGTTTGTTAAGTACTTTAACACATATATGTGTGCTATCGTTAACTTAGACAAACTTTGAGTTAAAGTCTGTTTTTAATTATTTCACTATTATAAATTAAGTGTTTGTAGTTAAGAAATATTTGTTTTCAGTTGACTCAAATGAAATAAGTTCACAGTACTAATGTTGTGTAAATAGTAGTTTTTAAACTCAAATTGTTTGAAGCAATCAGTTTCCCAAATGAAATGTGTTCATTTCCATGGTAGTATTACGGTAACATACTGTAAAAAAGGAGAGCTGTAAATTAACAGTACATTACTGGCAACTACAGCTGCTAGTAGATTACTGTTATTTTACAGCACAATTTTTTACAGTGTGTCTACTCTGGAATCGAGTATTACATTTTTTCTGCTCTCCTGTTTTAGGTTTAAAGGGTTTACTACGGTAACCTTTATAAACTCCCTGTTCTGTTCTGTATTTATTCTGAGGTCTTACTTTTTTGGTCTTTACGTGCTGTGTAGTAAGATCATATACTGCTAACGTATTTTAAATTTCTTTACTACTAGCATTATTCAGTATTGTGGCTAAAGTGTGTCCTCCAGGTAAACTTCTGCCCACTTCTCGCAACAATCTGATTTTATCTTCATGAGGGATGTCGGCTTCTATCGAAAGCCACATACTCAAAATTGGCACCCCATCTTTTTGGGCTTCTATCAAATCCTTTTTCCATTGGGCATACTTGTCCTCTGTCCCTGTGAGTTGTCTGGACTTTTCTAAGGCCTCGGCTGCATGGCCAGTACAAGTGTGAACCAACCGTGTAGTTGAATGTTTATCAAGCCTTCAGCTTCCTGCTTTCATAATGCGGTTTGCATAACTACTATGGTCTTCGCCCTGTTTTATTTTTCCTACCTGCTGTTTAACTGCTTATGTTAAATTTAATTCTAATAATTTTGCCTGGTAGTCTACTTGTTCTTCATTTGGCTCTTTTGAGGAATTAAATGTGAAATATCTAGGATTTGTTCTGTTCACTGGAATTGGTGTAGATGATCTAATCCTGATTCTCCTAGTCTGTACTCTGGGCTCCTCCTCCCAATTGTCACTTCCATCTGTATCTGACTCGCTGTCTATGTTATCCTCGGATTCTGGCTCCTGTAATGCCCGCTGCAGCTCTCTATTTTCTTTTTTAACCCCTTAACTGTCACGATCCCACTGGCTTGACGCCTTCCAGCCAGCACACCCATGCCCCACATGGTTTAGCCCAGATGAAATGAACACTGTTCAGTGTGCACACTACAGGCTGTTAAATGTAACATTGTAACAGTGTTGGAGTTAATGAGATAATTAAGCAATTAATTAAGTGATGATTGAGCATTATTGAAGATAGCTGCTATTAACAAGCAGAATCAATGAAAGAAAGAGAAACACAAGAACTACAACTGACTTCAGCCACAGCCTTAGATAAAACAAGACATTAAATGTCTCAAGATCTCAGCAGAGGAGGATTAAACAACTCCATATACAGAAGCTCTTATTGAGAATTAAGAGAGAGTTTTTTTTGCTGTTGATTGAAATGTATTTGTTTTTTTACGTTACCATCATGGTGATCAGTGTTTACTTTAGTTGGGTAGTTTGACTTGTCTTTGTAATGTTAGAGTTTCTCTGGCTGCTGTAACTGAGCTTGTTATAGCAACAAAAACAAGCGAACGCACAGTCTGATGCTGTGGTAGCTTCATGATAATAATGTAATTATTGTGTAGTGGTTTAATTCACTGATCTTATGACTGAATTTAATATGAGCGATATCCTACTAACTTTGTGTTATAGTGATTCTAGTAAAAGTTTTAATCAGAAAATCTGAATGAGTTTTAAAACCGATTGTACACGAAACACTTTAAACTACAGTGAGATTTACTCACACACATACATCTAGAATCAGCCTATGAATCTCAACAATGGTGGCATGCTTAATGCCGCAATGCATTCTGGGAGCCATGGAGGAGTTTTGCATGATGCACCCAGAAAGCATTGTGGCATGAAGAACTGATTATAGATGTCTGTGTGTGAGTAAATCTCACTGTAGTTTAAAGTGTTTAGTGTACAATGTGTTTTAAAACTCATTCAGCTTTTCTGATTAAAATTTTGCTCATATAAAGCTCAGTCATTAGAATAGTGAATTAAGCCACTACATGCTGATTATATTTTTATAGCTGACAGTAGCTGATCACATTTTCGCTTGTCTTTCTTGCTATAACCAACAACCAGAGAAAAACTAACACTAAATAAGTCAAGAGTAAAACTGCCTAACTAAAGCAAACACTGACCTCGATGATGGTGACATCAAACAAAACTATTATTTTCAACAAATCATCAACATCTAAACCTCTGTTAATTCTCAATAACAACTTTTGTAGATGTATGTCAGGAATACAGTCATTCTAGTTAGTAATAAGTGAAGCTGGTAATGCTGTTTGTGGAGTTGTTTGATCAGATCTTGAGATATTTAATGTCTTTTATCTTCAGTTGATTTCATCTAAGGCTGTGACTGAAGTCGTAGTTCTTGTTGTTCCTCTGTCCTTCGGTGATTCTGCTCGTTATCACCTAATTATCTCATTAACTCCAGCATGTTTCAGTGTTACATTTAACAGCCTGTAGTGTTCACACTGAGTAGTGTTTAATCTGGGCCATGTGGGGCCTACATGGGTGTGCTGGTTGGGAAGCGTCCGGCCAGTGGGACTGTGACAGTTAAGGGGTTAAACACTAAAGCCCGGAACACACCAAGCCGACGTCCGGCCGTCGGGCAGTTTTTGTGCGTTGGCCGACTAAGTTTTCTCAGTGTTTTCCGCACCGTTGGCCCTCGTCGGCTTTTTTTCAGCCGATTCGACGTTGAATGTTTGAAGTCACCGTTATGGAGGTAAGCGCTTGCTTTAGTTGGGCTCCTGACCCTTGATGTTTTAACTTTAGTTTTTTTAGACCACCATCATTGAATAACCAAACTCTTTAGCAATTTTTGTTGTAACTTCGAACTTTATTATTTTCTGTAAAACATCAACATCTAACCTGTCACCTGGTAGCGTTCAGAGACGGTCACGATGTGGAGTTCTTTTAAGGTTTGGGGGGTGTTATTTGTGGAACGTCCCCCTAAAGTCATATAAGGAACCTTGAACTGCAGCACTTTCATTACCAAAAGAGGATATTTTAGGAATGTCCCTAATGTTCTGCAAAGGTTTGGAATTTTCGTCACCTTTAGAGAACTTCTAGGGAACATTGCGCAAAGTCATGAGAACATCGCCTTCTACGTGGGTGTTACATAACCTTACTTCTCTAAGATCATTATCTGATGACTCACTACTTTGACTGTCAGTCTCTTCTTCTGTTGTGTCTTGCTCAATAGAATCTGACAGCCATTCTTGTAACCCTTTTTTCTCTTGGGGTTCAAGATCTTCCTCCCAAGGTGCAGTAGGTTTCAACTTATGTTTTCTACTAACCTTGACTTTACTTTGTACTTCTCTTTTTGCAGTTTAATAATATTTTTTATTTTCTCTTGATCTCTCTCTTTAACGAGGAGATAGTTAGGAAGTTATTTTTCTTTAAAATGCAAATCTCTTGCTGTAAGTCATTAGCTGACAACAGCACATGCATGAAATAATGTAACTACTGTATCACTGCATCAGCAACTACACAGTTACTGCCTTTAAATAAAGCAACATGCAGCATAACTCACAAAACTCAGATAACAGAAACAGAACATTAAACACTAACAGATCTCTCTAGATCTCAGCATCTTCACTTATTACAAACCACTCTGACTTTATTTCTTTCATTCAAATCTTCTTAATGAGGTGTTGATGGTTTATTGAAAATAATAAAGCTTGAAGTCACCGTTATGGAGGTAAGCGCTTGCTTTAGTTGGGCTCCTGACCCTTGACGTTTTAACTCTTTTTAAACTGTGTTTCTAAAGCACATTTGTTACAAATAAAGTTGTGAGAAAAAAAAAATCTGACCAGTTGAATTTGGTTGCCTACTGTTGATTTCATCGTCATACAATGGCCTTATTCACTGATCTCTGAATATTGTATTACATTCACATTAGTGCTGTCTTATAACACTGCATAAAATCTTATCCTATTTTGACTTTGTTTTTGTTATTATGCAGAAATTACTCAGACAGGATCATGTAGATTCACACAGACATCAAGATTAAGCATATGAACCTCAACAATGGTGACAACATTTTCAGATAAACAGATTAACTCTGAGAATTACAAAACAAGCTACTAAAGTCACAAAAAAGATTTTTGTTTGTCACCATTGTTGAGGTTCATATGCTGATTCTTGATGTCTGAATCTAAAAGACACTGATCGAAACTCTGTGTAATTAATTTAAAAAAAAAGGAAAACCAAAAAATAACAAAACTTACAGTTAATACACTCAGAGTTTATGTTTTGGAGTAGATCAGGACACTCCATGATGAATGAATCACTATCATTACATAACCAAATTGTCTTGCAATTTTTACTGTCACAAACATGTTTTGCAAACACAGTTACAGAAGCCAGTAAAAATCTAGTGTTAAAATGTCAAGAATCAAGAGCCCATCTAAAGCAAACGCTCACCTCCATAACAGTGACTTCAAACTTTATTATTTTCTATAAAACATCAACATCTAACCTGTCATCTGGTAACGTTCAGAGACGGTCACGATGTGGAGTTCTTTTAAGGTTTGGGGGACGTTATTTGGTGGACCTTCAGGGAACATTCAGGACATTCTGGGAATGTTTAGGGGACTATTACTATAGGACGTTCTGTTAACTTCCCAAATGTTCTCTTTGTAACGTTCTCGCGTGACCATAAAATAACCAAAACAGAACGTCCCCCTAAACTCATTTCGGGGACCGTGTGGGAACGTTCTGTTAATGTCCCAAATATCCTCTTTGTAACATTCTTATGTGACCATAAAATAGCCAAAATGGAATGTCCCCCTAAAGTCATATAAGGAACCTTGAACTGCAGCACTTTCATTACCAAAAGAGGACGTTTTAGGAAGGTCCCTAATGTTCTGAAAAGGTTCAGAATTTTCGTCACCTTTAGAGAACTTTCAGGGAACGTTGCGCAAGGTCATGAGAACGTCGCCTTCTACGTGGGTTCCTTTGTTGCCTACACTGTCTTCTTCTTCTAGCACTCTTCCTCTTCTTCACTGAAGTCTTCGTCTGGCTCACCTCCACTTTAGGTTGCAACATGCTCTCTTCATCCTTATGTTCCTTCTTGTTAACCTTTCTGGTTGGTTACAATCATTAAACTCAAAAACCTAACTTTCACAACTGTTGCTTAGCCATCTTATCTTATAACAAACAAAGGAAGTGTTGCAATTACTTAATTTCATAATCGTTCAAGCATTCAAGCATATATGGCCTTAAAAGCCAACTTAAAAGCAAGCAGATAACTACACTGAAACAGGTGAATAGCAATATCAATATAAATTTCCAAAACAAAGCATAAATGTTACATCGTTCCCTCAACCAATTCATTCAAAATCACTGATTCATTTATTAATGCCATTGTGCTGCCTGGAGATGCGTTTGGTTAATTATGTTTTGATTTGTTTGGAATTATTATTTTTTTGGCTGAGCAAAAACGCAGTTCACTTTTAAAATGTATCAGTCACATTGCAGGGTCATTTAAAATGGACTATAGAAAGTCAAATTGTTTAAAATGGTGAAACAGTGACACCACTTACTTCCCTGGTTCTGATGGGTCGTTGATTTTGTACCATTCTGGCCGGAAAGACTCGTACATGCACCAAAGGTTCCAGTCAAACGCATGAGCAGAGGGATCATACTTAACAACCTCCAGGGTGTCAAAAAGCACTTTGTCGAACACTGACGACAGCACTATTGTTCTGTCTGTTTTGATTCTTGCAAGCAGTGGCTCTGCCCTGGAACAATAAGGCAGTCAAATGTTTAGTTACCAAAGATACTAAGTCCCTCATGTTATTGTACCCAGACAGTGGTAGTATTTACCATTCCTTGTGAACCTCAATGTGGGCATCCAGAACGGCCACCACCTGGCCTGTGGCCGCTTCCCAGCCTGATATTCTTGCCTTGGCAAGGCCCATCTGCCTTTTGTGTCTCACTTTCTTGATTAAGCCAGGTTTGTCTTTATTAATTAGACCAATATACTCATCAAGAGGCAACTGCAGATCCTCTGTCAAGAAATTTTAAATATTTATTAGCATAAATTGTTATATTTAATTATTAATATTATCATATATTAGAATATTTAATAAAATAATTTATAAATTAATTCACGCACACTTTTCTTTATTAACCTCACACTCATGCTTAACATAAAAGCTATTTAGAAAAATAAAAATACAGTTCTTAAATATTTTTACTTTTCAAATAAATAAAATGTAACAAATATTTAGAGTAAAATGAACCATTCAAACTGTAGTCATCCACCAGGATGATTTCTGTTAGCAGATGAGCGGGTGTTTTGTCAATGATGCTGCAGATTGCCCTTTTAATGACTGACAGAGCCTCGTTTAAATAAATCAGAATCACACTAATAGACGGCAGGTCCTTAGGGTAGATCTTCATAGCACATCTGCGCGCACACAAACACACACATTTGCTTCACTGTTAGTGAGGACATTGTATAGACTTCCATTGATTTTATATCAGGTTAATGATATTTTCTATACACTGTAAAAAAAATCCTAATTTTACGGAAAATAACTGTGATTTTTTTACGGTCATTTTCTTTTATTTTAAATTATACTCAAAACTCTGTAAAATTACAATGTATGTAAATTAACAACTCGCCTGTTATTTTATGTATTATGACATTAATGAAAAATTACAGTAATTCACGTTTTTTACAGAAAATTTACTGTATTTTTTATACAGTATTTTTTCAGTTTTCTTAAATTACAAACAAATGTATGTAAAATTACAAAAATAATCAGTAATTAAACAGTAACAAAAACAGTTAAATGATAAAACGGTCAAATGAATGGCAGCCAAAAAACCCTGTAGAATTAAAGTAAAATATCCTAATTTAAATAAACCGAAAAACACTGTTATTTTACAGGTATTTCCTGAATTATTACCACAAAATACCTTCACTTTAAAAAAATCCTAAAAAAAAAACAGTCAATGACTGGCAGCAGCGGCTGCCAAACAAAAAACATAAAATTAAAGTAAAATATTCTAATTTAAAGAAAGTGCAAAAAACTTTAACAAAAATTTTCTTTAAATGTTAAAAAATACTTTTATTTTACAGGTATTTCCTGATTTGATTCAAATGACTGGCAACAACAGAACATGAAACACTAACAGATCTCTCAAGATCTCAGCATCTTCACTTATTACAGTCTAGACTTTATTTCTTTTATATAAAGGTTCTTATTGAGAATTAACAAAGATTTAGATGTTGATGTTTTATTGCAAAAAAAAAAGTTTGATGTCACCGTTATGGAGGTGAGCGTTTGCTTTAGTTGGGCTCTTGACCCTTGACTTTTTCACTTTAGTTTTTCTCTGACTGCTTTAACTGTATGTTTGTTGTAGCAAAAAGTGCAAGAGAAACTCTGATCAGATGATTTTGGCTGCTTGTTGATGATATAGTTATCATTAAGTGGTCTGATTATCACATAGTGTCAAAGTTCTGAGTATATTAACTGTTAGTTTCATATGATTTACTGTAACCTTGTGATATTGTGGAATCATATGGTAACCTGGTACTCGGATTTTTAAGTCATTATGGAGAAAATGTTTTCGGCCATGTTTTGTTTTTGTTTTTTTTGGGGGGGGGGAGCACAGAGACATTAATAATCAACATATGAATCTCAACAATGGTGACAATCAACAAAGCTTTTTTGTGACTTCAATAGCTTGTTTTATGACGTTCAGATAGATCTGAATTTTTTTTTTTTTTGTCACCATTATTGAGATTCATACGCTGATTCTTGATGTCTGTGTGAGTCTGCATGACCTTGACAAAACATTTTCTGCATAACGATTTAATAAAACTGTTTATAGTAATACATCGCTGCAACAGTAGTGGCATGTTAAAATACAACTAATACCAGACTCTGAAATTAGTGAATCAAACCACTTCATGATGACTACACCATCAGTTAAAAACTGACCAACATCATCTGATCTGAGTTTTTCTTGCCTTTTTTTTTTTTTTTTTTTTCTATAACAAACATGTATCAGAAACACACAGTTAAAGCAGCCAGAAAAACAATAATGCCAAAGAGTCAAGGGTCAAGAGCCCAACTAAAGCAAACACTGACCACCATAATGGTGACTTCAAACTTTATTATTTTATTCAATAAAACATCAACATCTAAACCTCTGTTAATTCTCAATAAGAAATAAAGTCTGGATTGTAATAAGTAAAGATGCTGAGATCTTGAGAGATCTGTTAGTGTTTAATGTTCTGTTGGGATTTAAAGGGTTTCTGTATCGTCTGTTTTGTGGGTCACCATTGTGCTGGAGAGTAGAGCCTGTGCTTCAGTCCAGGATGAGCCAGAAAAGATTGGTGTTGTGCTGTATGTTGCTTTATTTCAGAGGCAGTAACATATAGTTATATTAATTCTTTCGTGTGTACTTTTTACAAAAGATTCTCATTTTACAGTGAATGTGTTTTGTTAGTAACAGTTCAAGATATATCTGTAAAACAACGGTGTTTTTTTGTAAGCGTGTTTTGCGCTTTGTTTAAATTAGCATGTTTTACATTTATTTTACAGTCTTTGATTGGCAGCCTTTACTGAAAGTCATCTGACTGTTTTTTTTTTTGTTTTTTTAAGATTATGTTTTGCAGTGAAGGTGTTTTATTGTAATAATTCATGGAATACCTGTAAAATAACAGTGTTTTTCTGTAGAAAAAATTTAATGAAAATTTCTGTTAAAGTTTTTGACACTTTCTTTAAATTAGAATATTTTACTTTAATTTTAAGGTTTTTGTTTGGCAGCCGTAGCTGATAGTCATTGACCATTTTTTTTACGATTTATTTTTTTACAGTGTAACATAACCCATTCCCTACCCCTATTTGCAAAACACTAGATTTAAATAAAATGTTGGGTTTCCATGTTTTAATGGGACATTCCATAGACATAATGATTTTTATACTGTACAAACTGTATATTCTATCTACTAAACCTACCCAACACAGAAAACTTTCAGCATTTTTACATTTTCAAAAAACATCATTCTCTATGATTTATAAGCTGTTTTCCTCATGGGGACTAAAAAATGTCCCCACAAGGATAAGGATTTCATATATCTTCATTTTTGTGGGGACATTTTGTCCCCATAATGTAGGATTTACCAGGACCACACACACACACACACACACACAGGTTTGTTTTGCTATCTTAGTGAGGACATTCCATAGGCGTAATGGTTTTTATACTGTACAAACTGTACATTCTATCCCCCTACACTACCCCTACTCCTAAACCTACCCATCACAGAAAACATTCTGCAGTTTTAAATTTTTAATAAAACATTGTTTAGTATGTTTTTAAAGCTATTTTAAATATGAGGACTCATGAAATGTCCTCATATTTCATGTTTTCGTCATAATACCAGTGTAATACCCATGTCATTATACAAATTTGTGTCCTCATTAATCACAAAAACAAAGTGCGCACGCACGCACACACACACACAAAAGTGACAGTAATTTTTGTTACAAAAAACATTAAATAAATGCTAATAAAAATAACATAAAAAAAGATTCTCAAACTATTTTCAACATTGATAAAATGTTTCTTGAGCTGCAAATCAGCATATAAGAATGATTTCTGAAGGATCATGTGACACTGAAGACTGGAAAATCCAGCTTCGCCATTACATTAATAAATTATACTATTTCATTTTATACTAATGATTACATTTATACTTTATACTAATTATCACTTTTATACTAATTATACTATTTTAAATTATACTAAACTCGAAAACTGTTATAAAGCTGTTACCTGTGGTCTCGAGTATCAGGGATTGTTCTGTTCAATGGTAATCTGTTACTGAGGAACACATTGTATCCGTAGTCCTGAAACAGCCTCTCTGCTTCCATCTGTTCCTCTTCTGTGAGTTCAGCTCCCCATGAACTGAATAGAAACGATTCTGGATACAACTTCTTAACCTCAATTTTCTTTGTAATTTTCTGCTCCACAAGAGGCTCTTTGACTTGCTGATTTTTGACATCTATGAATTTAGCTGGAAAAGTATATAACAATTGAGAATGACTTATCTTTTAATCACTGAGTGATAATGTTATTAAAATGCATATAATAAGAACAAACTTACCTATTTTATTAACTTGGTCTTCTATTCTCTTCATTCTTCTAAGAACCTCCAGATCTTCTGGCCTTTGTAACCTGTTGTCATTAACTTTTTCTTGTCTAAGTGACATGTACACAAAAGTGTAAACTATAACACCAATAACTAACACACCAACTCTTGTAGCAATCCTCATTTTCAAAATGTCTTTGTGGCTGTGAAAAATGCTTCAGGAGTTTATGAATGCCTGTTCACTTTGAATAATGCAAGACACGTCTGATATGAAAAATGGAAGTGGTTAAATTAATAGCTGGTTTTGTCAGTAGCACACAGTAAAGTTAAATCAACTCTTCTCAGAGTACATATGGTCCTTCTCTAAATAGTGTTAAAGTAACACTGAAGCAGAGTTAAAGTTAATGAGATAATTAAGCAATTAGTTAAGTGATGATTGAACATTAATGATTAACAAGCAGAATCACTGAAGAAAAGAGAAACACAAGAACTACAACTGACTTCAGTCACAGCCTTAGATGAAATCAACTGAAGATAAAAAGACATTAAATCTCTCAAGATCTGATTAAACAACTCCACAAACAGCATTACCAGCTTCACTTTATTTCTGTCAGATGTCTACAGAAGTTCTTATTGAGAATTAACAGAGGTTTAGAAGTTGGTGTTGGTCAAAAAATTATGCCACCATCATGGTGGTCAGGGTTGGTTTTAGTTGGGCTCTTGAACCTTTTATGTCCATGTTTTGCGTTTGAGCAATTGCAATAGTATTTCACAGCAAACAGTTCTACAAAAAAAAAATTCTCATTAAACAAATGCCGTTGTAATTGCTGGAAATGAACAGCTATTATCACTCAGGCTTAGTCATGAAAACATAGCATACAATCCTCAACAGTGGTGACAGTAATTATTCATACTGCAGTGCATGATGGGAGTTTTGTCCTATGGTGATACCCATCATGCATTGCAGTGTGAAGCGTTTTTTTTATCACCATTGTTGAGATTCATATGCTGATTCTTGATGTCTGTTTGTGTCTAAGTGATGCAGTAGTTCAATTTTTTTTATGCAGTACATGGTTTTAAAATTATTCAAGATAGCTGTTTGCTGTAGTTTTATAAGGTTGGTAATGTAAAAACCAAAACGTATAAATGAGAAAATATATGCTCAATTGCTTTGGATGCAATCTGTCAAGCTCACAAGGATTATATCATTTAAAAACAGCTAATATCCGATCTGTAAAGCACTGATCTGTTCAAAGAAAGAGACTGAATGTTGAGAAGTATGCAAACAATTAAAAAAAAAAAAAAACTGCATCTGAAGTAATCACCAAGACCACTCTGTAGTATCATGAAAACCTGAATGTAACCTTAATGTTTTTTGTTTTTTTTAAACAACAACAACAAAAATTTATTTCGGTCCTTGCAGTCAGTTTTTCATAAGAAATAAAAATATACATAATAACCGAAAAAGGTGTAGGCTGAAGCCACTGCTTATTATGCCTACCCTTTATACATATATATCAAATGAACGTCACTTTTTTTCCCTGGATTTGATTACTACAAGATAACACAAGACATTTTCCAAAAATATACATAGATAATTTCAAAAATACACATTTCATTAAATGATAATACAATAGCTTAAATATTACATACACAAATATTTCATATTAAATTATATAATTATTTATCACCTTGTTTTTAAACATTTTCTTGAATTTACAAAGTGATTATTCTATAAGTTTATCCCTTTGACCGATATACTTCTATTTTTTATATTAGTTTTCATTGCTTTACAACAACATATACATTGTTGCAAAGAAAAAGCTAACATACAAAGTCAAGGGTCAAGAGCCCAATTTAAGCAAACACTGATCTCCATGATGGTGGCATCGTTTTCTTTTCTTTTCTTTTCTTTTCTTGACCAATAAAACATCTAAACCTCTGTTAATTCTCAATAAGTACTTCTGTAGATGTGTGAAAATAAAGTCAGTCTGGTTAGTAATAAATGAAGCTGGTAATGCTGTTTGCGGAGTTGTTTAATCAGATCTTCAGAGATTTAACGATTTTTATCTTCAGTTGATTTCATCTAAGGCTGTGACTGAAGTCAGTTGTAGTTCTTGTATTTCTCTTTTCTTAAGTGATTCTGCTTGTTAACAGCAGGTGTTCATCACTAATGCTCAATCATCACTTAATTAATTGCTTAATTATCTCATTAATTTGAACTCTGCTTCAGTGTTATTTTAACACTATTTAGAGATATGTACTCTGAGCAGAGTTGATTTAACTCTAGGGATTTTGCTGTGTACAGGCAGGTATTGTACAAAGCTCCAACACAATTTAAATTGCAATAGTGTGTTAATTAAAAATATGTGGCAAAATTAGCGCAGTGATTGAGCAGCAATTAGAACAAGCCTTTCAGAGATGAAGCAGCAAATTAGCCTCATTTTCTAGCATTCTGACTGTCAAATCCTTCAAGTCTGCAGGAGACTGTGTAATGGTTGATTTGGAATGGTTGATAGAGACTTAATGGTAAAATGTGGCAGCATTTTCTCAGTGGCTTACCTGAGCTGACAGTGATGGCTTCTACAAACTGGTCTCTCCAACTGTTAGTCCCATCCAAAAGGGCCAAGTTGGTTTTCTTTATGAGTTTGTTGACTGTGCTCTGGAAGGGGGGTTAAAATCATTACAACTAGGTCAAAGGGTTAGTTCATCCAAAAATGAAAATTCTGTCATTAATTACTCACCCTCATGTCGTTCCACACCCGTAAGACCTTCGTTCATCTTCGGAACACCAATTAAGATGTTTTTAGTAAAATCTGATGGCTCAGGGAGGCCTCCATTGACAGCAAAATAATTAACAATCAAATGTTAATTCTTTTCAAAAGTCCAGAAAACTACTAAAAACATATTTAAAACAGTTCATATGACTACAGTGATTTAACTTTAGTGTTATGAAGTGACGAGAATACTTTTTGTGCTCCAAAAAAACAAAATAACGACTTTATTCAACGATATTTAGTGATGGGCGATTTCAAAACACTGCTTCATGATGTTTCAAAGCTTTACAAATCTTTTGTTTCGAATTAGTGGTTTGGAGCGTGTATTGAACTGCCAAAGTCACGTGGCTTCAGTAAACGAGGCTTTGTTACGTCATAAGTGTTTCAAAATGTTTCGAAATTTCAATGGTTCACGTGACTTTGGCAGTTTGATACACGCTCCGAACCACTGATTTGAACATATGGCTTTATAACGACATGAGGTTGAGTAAATGATGACAGAATTTTCATTTGTGGTTATTCCTTTCAGATATTTCTTTAAGACATCACAGACTAATTAGCTTAAAGGGCATTCAAAGAAAAAGATCCCTCAATCGATAATTCAGCAGATTTCTCAGATTAGAAAAAAAAAATTTCAGTAAAGGTTTTCCTGTAGTGCAGCCAGCGAAAAACCTGCCAGCCTGAATGAAAAATCTTATCCATTACACCACAGCGAATCCGATTTGTCAGGGTAGCATCGCCATTCAATTTGATGAAGGTTATTTAAATCAGTTTAAATGAAGGTTATAGTTAGTATCACACCAGCAGAACATAAAATTTTTTTGTGCAATTCAATGAAATCTTCAGGATACAAGGAGATCATTTTGCTTTGAGTCCAAGCAAATTAATCTCACAGACAGGATGAAAATGAATAAACCCTCTGACGCACACAGGAGGGGAGAACTGGAGAGATGAAATAAAGCTGGAAAACAGACACTGTTAACATGTATAAAGTGGCAGGTACTCTGAAAGGTTGTGGTAAAAGCTCTGCCCATGTCTGCTGAATCTGATGATCAATTATAGGTTGAATCGTCTCCAGCTTGGGCTACTTCAGCAGGGCAGGATACTATCGCTCATGTCCAGATGCTCTGTCATCCTCTCATTCACCTTTAAGGGCCTCTAAACCCTCATTCATGCTTAAAATGTCATCATTTGATGTTATAGTAAATGTGTGTGTGAGTGTCTGAACATTGATGGGTGTCTGAATGCATTTTTCAAGACCAGAAAAGGTACCTTAAACTCATAGGACTCCTCAATGATTACTTCAACTTTTACATGTTCACCCAGTGTTGGGCAACCCATCTCAGCAATATGCCTCTCATCCTTATCTTTTTTAGTAAGGGTCTCCTTTTCCCAATCCTCTGAGAGAGATAGAGCAAAAGAGATACAGGAAATTTGATGGAAAGGAACAAAACAAGATGGTGAGTCTTTCATGAAATAATTAAGTTAATTGGCTTGCTCACATGTGCACTCCTTAAAAAAACACACATTT
Organism: Mylopharyngodon piceus; assembly: GCA_039654765.1. Lineage (NCBI taxonomy): Eukaryota > Metazoa > Chordata > Actinopteri > Cypriniformes > Xenocyprididae > Mylopharyngodon > Mylopharyngodon piceus. The sequence continues at coordinate 10,064,781 of CM077459.1, read as the reverse complement.
ACAGTGAACAAAGATGCAGACCTGTACGATTACATTATTTGCAAGGTTGAAATAAATTCATAACATCTGCAATGTGAGCTATGCTATGTTTGGTTAGAAGCGTGAGAATGCAATGCTGTCAATCTGGACTTGAAAACATGTTTGAAGGTGTAGCCCTTATGGATGGTTTAAAAAAATATAATAAACAACATTACTAATCTAAACTAATGAATGGATAACTGATTCAGCTTCAAGCAAGTTTTTGTCATTTTTCATGCTTGTTCAAAAGGATTAGGAGAACGGTTCAAGCGCATCTTTTGACGTTCTTTAAAAATAAGAGAACAGAAGGTATGATATTACTTTGATGTTTTAAGAACATTCCCCTGGCACATTAGAACAAATAACGAACAACATAGCTAAAGTGCATTTATGCCGTAAAGCAGGGGTGCCCAACCCTGTTCCTGAAGATCTACCAACCTGCAAAGTTTAGCTCCAACCCTGATAAAACACACCTGAATCAGCTAATTAAGATCTTCAGGAGCACTTGATAATTACAGACAGGTGTGTTGAGCAGGGCTGGAACTGAACTCTGCAGGTAGGTAGAGCTCCAGGTACAGGGTTGGGCCCCCCTGCTTTACGAGATCTCAATAGCAGTCAGTTTCGTTCCTTTATGAGATCTCAATGACTTTCAGTTTTGTTTCATTACGAGGTTTTCATTGTCAGTCAGTTTTATTCAGTTACGAGATCTCAATACAGTATGTTTTGTTCTTTTACAAGATTTTAATGACAGTTGGTTTTGTTCCATTACAAGATTTCAATGATGGTTGATTTTGTTCGGTTACGTCAGGTTTAAACGATTCAAACGGTTGGTTTTTGATTTCAATGATGGTCAGTTTTGTTTCTTTGTTCTTTTAAAAGATTTTAAAGACAGTCGGTTTTGTTCGGTTACGAGACTTCAATGATGGTCGGTTTTGTTCCGTTATGAAATGTCAATGACAGTCGGTTTAATTCAGTTATGAGATTTCAATGACATCTGTTTTATTCGATCATGAGATTTCAGTGACGGCCAGTTTTGTTCGGTTACAAGATCTCAATGATGGTCAGTTTTTGTGTACAGTGCGCATGACGCAAATTTTGTCATCAGAAGAGTACGCACACCACCAAATTTTTGTAACCATGCGTACTTGTACGCACAGGTCGCACATGCGCATTTAATTTTTTTTGCAGTAAATAGATTATCCACGAAGAGGTTAGAAAGTACCCTCATTTGTACAACTCTAGCATGAAAGAATACAAAGATGTTTACATGTGTTGTAACTCGTGGCGAGAGATTGCTCAAAACTGTGCATGCGTCGAATGCCTGTGTATGCGTATGAGTCAAATCAAGTATACTTTCCAAAGCTGTGCATTCAACTGTGCGTGTACACTAGCGTACGCGTAAAAAAACGAAGTATAGCCAGGGCTTTAGTTTAAACGATTCAAACGGTTGGTTTTTGATTTCAATGATGGTCAGTTTTGTTTCTTTGTTCTTTTAAAAGATTTTAAAGACAGTCGGTTTTGTTCGGTTACGAGACTTCAATGATGGTCGGTTTTGTTCCGTTATGAAATGTCAATGACAGTCGGTTTAATTCAGTTATGAGATTTCAATGACATCTGTTTTATTCGATCATGAGATTTCAGTGACGGCCAGTTTTGTTCGGTTACAAGATCTCAATGATGGTCAGTTTTGTTCCTTTACAAGATTTCAATGACATTTATTTTTTCTGGGTTATGAGATTTCAATGACAGTCGGTTTTGTTCCTCTACAAGATTTCAATAACGACTGTTTTTTCCATTACAAGATTTCAATTTTACTCAGTTTTGTTCCCAGTTTTGTTGTTCTTTTTTTTCCATTAAGAGATCTCAATGATGGTCAGTTTTGTTCAATTGCAAGATCTCAATAACAGTCTTTTTTTTCCATTAAGAGATCTCAGTGATGGTTAGTTTTGTTCAAATGCAAGATCTCAATAACAGTCTTTTTTTTCCATTAAGAGATCTCAATGATGGTCAGTTTTGTTCCTTTACGAAATTTCAATGACAGTTGGTTTTCATTGTCAGTCAGTTTTGTTCAGTCACGAGATTTCAATACAGTATGTTTTGTTCCATTACGAGCTTTCAGTGATGGTCGGTTTTGTTCCGTTACAAGATTTCAATGAAGGTTGGTTTTATTAGGTTATGAGATTTCAATGACGGTCAGTTTTGCTGTGTTATGAGATTTCAATAACGGTCAGTTTTTCTGGGTTATGAGATTTCAATGATGGTCAGTTTTGTTTGGTTGCGCGAATTCAATGATGGTCGGTTTTGTTTCTTTGTGAGATTTCAATAGCAGTCAGTTTTGTTTCTTTTTTGTTTCCTTTATCGTAATGGATGGGAGTGAGGTTTAAGGGGGTGAGTGTAATGAAGTCCAGATAGTAGAGAGCTGTACGGGTAAACCTCACTCCCTGACCTCAAGGGGTGCACTAGCAAAAGGATGTTAGAGACTGTGGTCTTTAAGCCTAAAGTATAGTTCACTTTTTACGTGTACGTGAGGGTCAGCGTACAGTGCGCATGACGCAAATTTTGTCATCAGAAGAGTACGCACACCACCAAATTTTTGTAACCATGCGTACTTGTACACACAGGTCGCACATGCGCATTTAATTTTTTTTGCAGTAATTAGATTATCCACGAAGAGGTTAGAAAGTACCCTCATTTGTACAACTCTAGCATGAAAGAATACAAAGATGTTTACATGTGTTGTAACTCGTGGCGAGAGATTGCTCAAAACTGTGCATGCGTCGAATGCCTGTGTATGCGTATGAGTCAAATCAAGTATACTTTCCAAGGCTGTGCATTCAACTGTGCGTGTACACTAGCGTACGCGTAAAAAAACGAAGTATAGCCAGGGCTTTAGCCTCCTTGTTAGTGTGCCCACTTCCTATGCCAGCAACCTGGGCTCAAGTCCCACTCGGAGGGGGTGCGAGTAGAACCCAGAGGGTTTACACTTACAACAGAGCAAATGTTCATCTCTGAACATATTTTTGTAAAGTACATTGTGAAAATGAAATGTGAATATATACTGTATCGACATGAAATTTTGTTCAGATACCAAATATTTTGACAATCAAATACACATATACACTTCTGGTGATGCATGGATTAGTGTTTTATTATTATTATTATTTATTTATCTATTTTTATTTTATTATTTTTTGTAAAAAGTGTTTTCATGCATATTTGGTGGGAGTTTTTGCTGGTCATTTACGCTATTCTGACCAGCAGGGGTCACCAGTGTGTGGTGTTTCAAATGCTTCGAAACAGTGAATCATTTTGCAAAGCAATTGGTTCAATTGTTTCGAAGCTTTGATAAAGGGTTCTTGTTAGTGGGCCCACCTACCATGCCAATGACCCGGGTTTGAGTCCTGCTTGGAGCGGTTCAGACTGCACAGGTTACAGACATGCATTTAAAACATGGTGTGTATTGAAATCTCAGTTAGAAATATTTTGTAACCATATATAATCTTTCCAAAACAGAAACAATAGCAACAATAGTAACAATATACACTACTGTTCAAAAGTTTGGGGTCAGTCATTTTTTTCTTTCTTTTTTGAAAGCAAAATTAATCATTTTATTCAGTAAGGATGTGTTAAACTGATTACAAGTGATAGGCTTATATTGTTAGAAAATATTTCTATTTTGAATAAATTATGTTCTTTTCAACCTTTTATTCATCAATGAATCCTAAAAAAAGTATCACAGGTTCCAAAATATATTAAGCAGCACAACTGTTTCTAACACTGATAATAAATCAGCATATTAGAATGATTTCTGAAGGATCATGTGACACTGAAGACTGGAGTAATGTCTGATTAAAATTCAGCTTTGCATCACAGAAATAAATAATATTTTAAAGTATATTAAAATAGAAAAACATTATTTTAAATTGGAATAATATTTCACAATATTACTGTTTTTCTGTATTTTTGATCAAATAAATGCAGGCTTGATGAAGCATATGAGACTTCTTTCAAAAACATTAAAAATAGTAATAAAAAAAACTGCTTACATAGACTGCTTCTATTTAAGTTGTAAGAACTAAATAAAGTACTATATCATTTGTGATGTGAAACTACCTAACGGTATGTGATGTAATGTAAGGATTATTTTTGCCCCAGGATCGCAACCTTTGTTCAGTACAGTTTATGGCAACTGTACTGGGGCATTGGGCGATATGTGATGTGTTGTATGGACTATTTTACACCAGGGTGACACCCTTTATACAATACAGCTTATTGCGACTGTACTGGGGCGTTAGGACCCACTTCCCGCAGCTACCCAGTCTATTGTCCAAATATAGACTGGGCTCAACCCTGTTTAGCTTCAGTGGGTGTGCAGGTGAAAGCTTCAGGTTGATCACTACAGGACCGTTCAAGCAACTTTCCAACCATAAACCTCCTCTTACATAGAAATATAAATCTCAACAATGGTGACATGCTTCATGCCGCAATGCATTCTATAACAGACTATTATTAAGTTGAAATTAACTGCACTACATCTACATGATAAAAAAAAAAAAAACAAAAAAAAAAAACACTGTGTAAGATTAGACCACTAGTTGATGACAACCTCTTCATCATCAAGTTGTCAATATCACCTTTTCCCTTGCTATTTTTGTCACAGTTAACACAATTTCAGCAGCAAGAGAAAAACTAACATTGAAGGTATGTTTACATGACAACAATGTATTAAAAACAGAAGTTTTTTCTTTGTACAGATGACAAGATTTTAAGCCCAATTTGCAGCCCCGAATGATCTGGGGGGAGGAGAGATTCAAGGCTTGTCACAAACGATTTTTTTGTTCAAGTTCTTGATCAAGACAGACAATTCTCAATATCAAACATCTCAAACCTCAAAAGTCAAGGGTCAAGAGCTCAACTAAAGCAAACGCTGATCTCCATTATGGTGACCTAAAACTAAACCATCTAAACCTCTGTTAATTCTCAAAAAGAACTTCTGTAGACATGTGACAGAAATAAAGGCAGTCTGGTTAGTAATAAGTGAAGCTGTAATGCTGTTTGTGGAGTTGTTTAATCAGATCTTGAGATATTTAATGTCTTTTATCTTAGGTTCATCTAAGGCTATGGCTGAAGAAAGTTGTAGTTTGTGTTCTTATTTCTCTTTCTTTGCACTTCAGGACCATACCTAAGTGAAATCCCAGTATATACTCAGTCCTTTCTCCTTGGCTTTTTTACAGTCATGTAACCCTGGTGTGCTTCCACTACCGGGATCCGTTAGACAACGGTTGGAGTTATACGTGTGAGATTTGATGCCTCCAATGTAGATCTCTCCATTACAATTGTAGTTACAATACTGTGAGATGTTGAAATGAAGAGTGTGTTTTGGATGTACATATTCACAGCAAAGGTTTACACTTACATACAGTACCTGAGGCTTATAGTAATGACACCCATACAGAATAGGTACACTTCCAGGAACAGGTCCTTCATCAACGCAGTAGCCTTCTTGAAGATCATTCTTCAACTGTCATGAGAAACAAACAGCAAAAGTTGATGACTGGTTTAGATGGACCAACTATAAACTTTATTTATCTCTTCTTGGGAGGGAAATTGTGTATATTAGAAGACTTTGAGCAACTTACTGCGCCATAACCCATTATGTCTTCCCAGCTTTCTAGCAGAGGATATGGAATTTTTGTGGCATTTATTTATTTAATTATTTATTATTATTATTTTGCATTTATATTTATACTAAATGTTTGGGCTACTGTTTTTCATAACACATACAATAGGTTTATAGAGAACCTAGTTAAATAATGTGATTTTCAGAGAGAAAATTATAAATATACATCTTTCAACATATATTTTCATAATATTTTCAGGAATTGTTAAAAAAAAAAAAAAAAATGCTTGTAAGTCTGAACCTGGATATCAAGATATTTTATTATTTCACATATGATGATTAAAAGTAAAGTAAAAGTAGAAAAGCACCACCATGTTATATTTATAATTAATGTTTTTGAGTGTAACAAACAAGTAGCCCTCTAGATTATTTTATCCCTTGAGGTAGCCCTCGTCCACAAAAAGGTTTGAGACCCCTGTTCCACTGATAAGGAAATCCAGTATGATGTTTCATAATATGTAATGTTTTATATAGGCTTATCATGTATATATTATATATCTTACATTTGTAATTAATTGTTAATACAATGTTATTATCATTGCTTGTAAACAGCTTGTAAAACAAACAAACAAACAAACAAAGGCACAATCAAGTGTATCCTACATATACATTCACATACACACACATATGTTTTATTTTGCATTGATTCCCTTTATAATGTTTTCACTTCTGTTAAATTTCCTTTTAAAAATCTTTGATGACATGTTGTATTGTCCAATTTTGTCCTGTGCATGTTTGTAAAATGAGATGATAGTTGGAATCCTGTCCTTGGCCGATCTCAAGACATCGGTTTGTTTTTCTATTTCTTATTGCATTTCCCTAAATGTAAAACAGAAACCATAAAATTAATTTTCAATGATTATATCAATGCTTAAATAATAATTATGATTATACTGTATGCATAGAAAATAGAGAATAACCACACACTTAACAATGTTAAGCAATGTGGTGTAAAAATAACCCATAAATATTAATAAACAAATAAAATGCACATCAGGACCATACCTGAGTGAAGTCCCAGTATATACCCAGTCCTTTCTCCTTGGCTTTTTTACAGTCATGTAACCCTGGTGTGCTTCCACTACCGGTATCCGTTAGACAACGGTTGGAGTTATATATGTGAGATTTGATTCCTCCAATGTAGATCTCTCCATTACGATTGTAGTAACAATACTGTGAGAGATGTTGAAATGAAGAGTGTGTTTTGGATGTACATATTCACAGCAAAGGTTTACACTTACATACAGTACCTGAGGCTTATAGTAATGACACCCATACAGAATAGGTACACTTCCAGGAACAGGTCCTTGATCAATACAGTAATCTTGAAGATCATTCTTCAACTGTCATGAGAAACAAACAGCAGAAATTTAGGGATGACTGGTTTAGATGGACCAACTATTTACTAAACTTTATTTATCCCTTCTTGGGATGGAAATTGTGTACATCAGAAGACTTTGAGCAACTTACTGCGCCATAACCCATTATGTTTTCCCAGCTTTCTAGCCGAGGATAAACATTTTCCAGATACCATTTGAAGGGCTTACATTTGAGTTTCTCTCGTAACCGTTTTCTTTCAGTCACATCACCAATATCAATCCCATGATCCTAGAGGAAAAACAGTAATTTTGTTAACCAGGTCCAGGGTGATGATATAAGATCAATGAAATATTCAACTTATCCTGAGCTAACCTTGAAACAATGTTTACTATTACTGTTACCTTTAGAGGGAGATTCCAGGCAATATTCACATTTGATTTATATTCATCCAACCAGATTTCAGCCACTCTCAGAGCATTTCGAATCATGGGTTTGCTGAGATCCGGTGAATAAGGCTTATGTGCTCTTTCAATGTGAGCAATCTTTGAACAGGGCACCACTTCAATACTCCCACCACAGAGCCAGACCTGATTTAATATTAAGATATTTATTTATTATCAGATATTGATCAAATTCAAGGACTTTTTACAAATATTATTATAACTTACACGTATTCCTAGTTCAACATTTTCACCCCCATAAACTGTCATTCCTTCATCCAAAACTCCAATTTCTCCTAAGAATTGACGATCAGCGACAAGGATACCCATGACTGAGGGACTCCTAACAATGCAGAAAAAGAAACTGAATATAGTCAACTCCAGAATTATTGGCACAACATTCACAACATTCTAACCTATCATTGAAGTAAAACAATGGAAAGTGGGGGGGTGGGGGGGGGTCTCATTATCAAAGAAATGTTTTTCTCTAGTTCACATTGGCCACAATTATTGGCACCCAATTACTGCAACGTCCCTTTCCCAAGATAACAGCTCTGAGTCTTCACCTATAATGCCTGTTGAGTTTGGAGAACACCTGAGAAGAGATCAGAGACCATTCCTTCATACAGAATCTCTCCAGATCCTTCAGATTCCCAGCTCCATGTGGGTGCTTCTTGTCTGGGATGGCCATGGCAGAAGCTTCATTTTGTGTTCAGTGACACATTTTTGAGTTGATTTTGATGTTTGTTTTGGATGTTACAACCTCTCATAAAAAAATAGCTCAAAGGGAAGAGAGGTTACGTAACATAATCAAGAATGAGTAAACGGCGTAATTACTCAAATAAGTTTTTTTCTAGTCGACCAGTAGTTGTTCATTTAAACCATTAGTTGACTAATCACATTTAATTTCTTACATAGGCCTACTGGAGAGAATAAACTATAATAATGAGCGTTTATGTAATAGCTATCACTCAAGCGCATGAATAAAGCTTGCCATAAAGAACCGGCAAAAGTAATGATTATGAATGTGACAAAAAACAGCAAGGAGACATTTTAATTGTTTATTTATAAACTAATGTTTTCTGAATCAGTGTCGGCTGCAAAGATGAAGTTGACATAACTGACTCTCATCATCTCCGCATGTGGACGTGCTTAGAGAGAGAATGGACAATTCATTCACATTACATAATCAGAGAGTAGCCTATTTCTTTTCGTTTTGAATTATTTAGTTTAAAAGTAGACATTTCGAGCTTTCTGTAGATATATTTGTCATGTCTGCGAGGCAAGCAGACTATACGCTGAGTTTCAGTTCATTTAGCCTATAAGACGCGCTCCAGTTCACGTGCAAGTGATCACGCCGGCGCCTCCACACTGTAAAAAAAATATCCTAATTTTACGGAAAATAACTGTGATTTTTTTTACGGTCATTTTCTTTTATTTTAAATTATACTCAAAACTCTGTAAAATTACAAACAATGTATGTAAATTAACAACTCGGCTGTTATTTTATGTATTATGACATTAATGAAAAATTACAGTAATTCACATATTTTTTACAGTATTTTTTCTGTTTTCTTAAATTACAAACAAATGTATGTAAAATTACAAAAATAATCAGTAATTAAACAGTAACAAAACAGTTAAATGATAAAACGGTCAAATGAATGGCAGCCAAAAAACCCTGTAGAATTACAGTAAAATATTCTAATTTAAATAAACCGAAAAACACTGTTATTTTACAGGTATTTCCTGAATTATTACCTTCACTTTAAAAAATCAAGTCAATGACTGTCAGCTACGGCTGCCAAACAAAAACCATAAAATTAAAGTAAAATATTCTAATTTAAATAAAGTGCAAAAAACTTTAACAAAAATTTTCTTTAAATGTTAAAAAATACTTTTATTTTACAGGTATTTCCGGATTTGATTCAAATGACTGAACAGAACATTAAACTAACAGATCTCTCAAGATCTCAGCATCTTCATTTATTACAGTCTAGACTTTATTTCTTTTATATAAAGGTTCTTATTGAGAATTAACAAAGATTTAGATGTTGATGTCACCGTTATGGAGGTAAGCGTTCGCTTTAGTTGGGCTCTTGACCCTTGACTTTTTCCATGTTGGTTTTTCTCTGACTGCTTTAACGGTGTGTTTCTAATGCATGTTTGTTATAGCAAAAAATGCAGGAAAAACTCTGTTCAGAAGATTTTGACTGCTTATTGATGATATAGTTATCATGAAGTGGCTTGATTCACTGGTATCACATAGTGTCAAATTTCTGAGTATATTAACTGTTAGTTTTATATGATTTACTGTAACCTTGTGATATTGTGGAATCATATTATGATAACCTGGTATTCTGATTTTTAAGTCATTATGCAGAAAATGTTTTCAGCCATGTTTTTTTTTTTTTTTTTTTGGGAGCACAGAGACATTAATAATCAACATATGAATCTCAAAAATGGGGACAATCAAAGCTTTTTTTGTGACTTTAATAGCTTGTTTTGTGACGTTCAGAGTTGATCTGAATTTTTTTTTTTTTTGTCACCATTGTTGAGATTCATATGCTGATTCTTGATGTCTGTGTTGTGTGAGTCTTTTTATAGTAGTACAGCACAGCAGTAGTATTGGCATGTTAAAATACAACTAACATTAAACAATTTAGTCAGTGACCAGACTCTGATATCAGTGAATCAGATGATTTCATGATGACTATACCATCACTTTTTTTTGCTATAACAAACATGTATCAGAAACACTCAGTTAAAGCAGTCAGAGAAACACTAATGTTAAAGAATCAAGGGTCAAGAGCCCAACTAAAGCAAACACTGACCACCAGAATGGTGACTTCAAACTTTATTATTTTATTCAATAAAACATCAACATCTAAACCTCTGTTAATTCTCAATAAGAACTTTAATATGAAATAAAGTCTGGATTGTAATAAGTGAAGATGCTGAGATCTTGAGAGATCTGTTAGTGTTTAATGTTCTGTTGGGATTTAAAGGGTTTCTGTATCGTCTGTTTTGTGGGTCACCATTGTGCTGGAGAGTAGAGCCTGTGCTTCAGTCCAGGATGAGCCAGAAAACATTGGTGTTGTGTTGTATGTTGCTTTATTTCAGAGGCAGGAACTTATAGCTACGTTAATTCATGTTATTAATGTACGTATTAACTTCATTTTACAGTGAATGTGTTTTGTTAGTAACAATTCAAGATATATCTGCAAAACAACAGTGTTTTTTTCTGTAAGAGTGTTTTGCATTTTATTTAAACTAGGTTATTTTACAGACTTTGATTGGCAGCCTTTGCTGAAAGTCTTTTGATTGTTTTTTTTTTTTAAGATTATGTTTTGCAGTGAAGGTGTTTTATTGTAGTAATTCAGGGAATACCTGTAAAATAACAGTGTTTTTCTGTAGAAAAATTTTAATGAAAATTTCTGTTAAAGTTTTTTACACTTTATTTAAATTAGAATATTTTACTTTAACTTTAAGGTTTTTGTTTGGCAGCCGTAGCTGACAGTCATTGACTAATTTTTTACGATTTATTTTTTTACAGTGCATGTCATGATTATATTATCTGCTATATTTGCTTCTTATTTATTTATTAATCCAGGCAATTGGTTGATTAAACAATGATTAAAATTAAGATACAATTTTTACAAAACGAAGTTCACTTAAAAGAAAGGCTTTCTACAAATCAAAACTTCTTTAATGGCTACCACGTATAGTGCAGTACAGAGAAATTTCATGTCATGAGCAAGAGCGGATCAAGCATCATTTATTTTTAGACTTATTTGTTGGCCAGCTGTGGTCTGTGCAATACATATTAAACGTTCTAAACCATCTATTGTGTTTTATTGTACCATGTATAGTAATGATAATATTTACAATAATATAGCCTATTGAATTTGATAGGTGTCTCTCATATTGTCCCACATTGTTTTATAATAATATTTTTTTCTATTTAGGGTCCATTTCACTCATTTAACATATTTAATATTGGGGGCATCCAAGTTATTTGACATATTTGAAAAAAAAAAAAAAAGTAACGCAATAGTTACTTTCCCTGGTAATTAGTTACTTTTATAATGATGTAACTCAGTTACTAACTCAGTTACTATTTGTGAGAAGTAACTAGTTACTATAACTAATTACTTTTTTAATGTAACGTGCCCAACATTGGTTCCCACCCCACCTTGTACTGTGTCTTCTGTTAAAAAAATATCACTCCCCTGCTCATTCTGCGCCTGGGTCCCCCCTCTATGAATCCTGACAGTTTTAGTTGGACATTCGTCTAAAATTTCTTAAATGTTACTACTTGTTGTTCAGAGAACACTGAAAAGTAATGTTAATGTTTGAAGAATTATAAAAGAGAATGTTCCCTTAACGTTCGCATAACCAAGAAAAAGTTTTTTAAACATTAAAAAAAAAAATACTGGACGTTTTGAGCATTCAGAAACAAGGTTTTCATAACTTCATGAGAAAACATTCTTAGAATATATTTTTGTTAGTTGGGATATAAACAGCCATCAATATAAATGTTTCATCATTCACTCAACCGATTTGATCAAAAACACAGATTCGTTTACAGAGGAAATAAGCATAAATGTTGCATCGTTCGCTCAACCGATTCATTCAAAATCACTGATTCATTTATTAATGCCATTGTGTTGCCTGGAGATGCGTTTGGATGATTATGTTTTGATTTGTTTGGAATTATTATTTTTTTGGCTGAGCAAAAAATGCAGTTCACTTTTAAAAATGTATCTGTCACATTGCAGGGTCATTTAAAATGGACTATAGAAAGTCAAATTGTTTAAAATGGTGAAACAGTGACACCACTTACTTCCCTGGTTCTGATGGGTCATTGATTTTGTACCATTCTGGCCAGAAAGACTCGTACATGCACCAAAGGTTCCAGTCAAACGCATGAGCAGAGGGATTATACTTAACAACCTCCAGGGTGTCAAAAAGCACTTTGTCAAACACTGGCGACAGCACTATTGTTCTGTCTGTTTTGATTCTTGCAAGCAGTGGCTCTGCCCTGGAACAATAAGGCAGTCAAATGTTTAGTTACCAAAGATACTAAGTCCCTCATGTTATTGTACCCAGACAGTGGTAGTATTTACCATTCCTTGTGAACCTCAATGTGGGCATCCAGAACGGCCACCACCTGGCCTGTGGCCGCTTCCCAGCCTGATATTCTTGCCTTGGCAAGGCCCATCTGCCTTTTGTGTCTCACTTTCTTGATTAAGCCAGGTTTGTCTTTATTAATTAGACCAATATACTCATCAAGAGGCAACTGCAGATCCTCTGTCAAGAAATTTTAAATATTTATTAGCATAAATTGCTATATTTAATTATTAATATTATCATACTGTATATTAGAATATTTAATAAAATAATTTATAAATTAATTAACGCACACTTTTCTTTATTAACCTCACACTCATGCTTAACATAAAAAAAAATGTTCAGAAAATAAAATATAAAAAATAAAAATGCAGTTCAAAATACAGTATATTATCTGAATGTCTAATATCAAATAAATAAAAACGAACCATTCAAACTGTAGTCGTCCACCAGGATGATTTCTGTTAGCAGATGAGCGGGTGTTTTGTCAATGATGCTGCAGATTGCCCTTTTAATGATTGACAGAGCCTCGTTTAAATAAATCAGAATCACACTAATAGACGGCAGGTCCTTAGGGTAGATCTTCATAGCACATCTGCGCGCACACAAACACACACATTTGCTTCATTGTTAGTGAGGACATTGTATAGACTTCCATTGATTTTATATCAGGTTAATATTTTCTATCACATAACCCATTCCCTACCCCTATTTGCAAAACACTAGATTTAAATAAAATGTTGGGTTTCCATGTTTTAATGGGACATTCCATAGACATAATGATTTTTATACTGTACAAACTGTATATTCTATCTACTAAACCTACCCAACACAGAAAACTTTCAGCATTTTTACATTTTCAAAAAACATCATTCTCTATGATTTATAAGCTGTTTTCCTCATGGGGACCAAAAATTGTCTCCACAAGGATAAGGATTTCATATATCTTCATCTTTGTGGGGACCCATAATGTAGGATTTAGCAGGACCACCCACAACCAAACTGTTTTTAACATTGATAATACAAATCAGCATATAAGAATGATTTCTGAAGGATCATGTGACACTGAAGACTGGAAAATCCAGCTTCGCCATTACATTAATAAATTATACTATTTCATTTTATACTAATTATTACTTTTATACTAATTATACTATTTTAAATTATACTAAACTCGAAAACTGTTATAAAGCTGTTACCTGTGGTCTCGAGTATCAGGGATTGTTCTGTTCAATGGTAATCTGTTACTGAGGAACACATTGTATCCGTAGTCCTGAAACAGCCTCTCTGCTTCCATCTGTTCCTCTTCTGTGAGTTCAGCTCCCCATGAACTGAATAGAAACGATTTTGGATACAACTTCTTAACCTCAGTTTTCTTTGTAATTTTCTGCTCCACAACAGGCTCTTTGACTTGGTGATTTTTGACATCTATGAATTTAGCTGGAAAAGTATATAACAATCGAGAATGACTTATCTTTTAATCACTGATAATGTTAAATTAAAATGTATATAATGAGAACAAACTTACCTATTTTATTAACTTGGTCTTCTATTTTCTTCATTCTTCTAAGAACCTCCAGATCTTCTGGCCTTTGTAACCTGTTGTCATTAACTTTTTCTTGTCTAAGTGACATGTACACAAGAGTGTAAACTAAAACACCAGTAACTAACACACCAACTCTTATAGAAATCCTCATTTTCAAAATGTTTTTGTGGCCACGAAAAACGCTTCAGGAGATTATGAATGCCTGTTCATAATGCCTGTTCACTCTGATTTATGCAAAACACGTTTCATATGAAAAATGGGAGTGGTTAAAATAATAGCTGGTTTTGTCAGTAGCATAAAGTCAAAGTTCTATTATTATTCTACACTACCTTTCAGAAGTTTGGGGTCAGTAAGATTATTTAATGTTTTTGAAAAAAGTCTTATGCTCTCCATGGCTGCATTTATTTGACCATAAATACAGTAAAAAGCATAATTAATATTGTGAAATATTATTACAATTTAAAATAACTTTCTATTTGGATATATTTTAAATGTAATTTATTCCTATGGTGGCAAAGCTGAATTTTCAGCATCATTACTCCAGTCTTCAGTGTCACATGATACTTCAGAAATCATTCTAATATGATGATTTGCTGCTCAAGAAACATTTATCAATGTTGAAAACAGTTGTGCTGCTTATTGTTTTTGTGGAAACCAAATATGTGATGACATTTTTCAGGAGTCTTTGATGAATAGAATATTTAAAACAGCATTTATTTGAAAAAGAAATAACTTGCAACAATGTGAATCTTTACTGTCACTTTTGATCAATTGAATGTGTTCTTGTTGTTTCTTCAAAAATCTGACTGAAATAATATATTATTTTTATATACAGTATTAAGAAATGTCAGGATGTATCATGAAGCAAAAACACAAATAAAAAAAATCAAAACTTATTGAATATATTTATTTTTCTCATATATTTATTTACCACTGCACTGACATGCTTGGTTATATGTACTCCTCTATGTACAATATGTTTTGTTCTCATTAAAATGTATAAATTATATATATATATAGAATACTATGTCCTTCACCTAAGAATGACATTAGCTAACATCAAAGTCAAGTGATCAATACTAATTTATATTGAAGTAAATAGTCTAAAAAAAAATTAGCAGTCACTTTAAAGACATTGAAAATTTAGTATAAATTGGTGCAACTACATTTTTCATAAAACTATTCACATATTTTAAAATCATGTCCCTTCCATCTGTAATGTGTTCTACGTCAGGCAAATGTAAGAAAATGCATCACACTCCCTCCCAAGAAAAAACAAACAAAACAAAAAAAAAAAACATGCACCAAATCTATAGGTTGAATATCTTTATTTATGTACAGAAAAAAATAAAACTAGACAACATGTGAGGACCAGCAGAGAGCTGACTGGACACAGGAGTGACCACCGGATGCTTAATAGCTGACTGTTTTGGCGGACTTGGTCTCTCCGAGCCAGGGCCGGTTCTAGACATTTGGAGGCCCTATAGGCAAAATTTATGTTGTCTAACAGGTAGGAAATATATAGTAATTGAATAAATGTATTTATTAAACACTAGTCTTCACTGCATAAATTATAAATTAAATATAGATTAATCCTTATTAAAGCTACAATTGTCTCTGTTGCCTTTGTTCTCTGATAAACATTAATGACAGACATAACAGCAGCTGGTTTATTAGGCTACTGTGACAGTAATTTAATCATCAGCAGAATTTAGAAGATACATCTGAGGTACTTTTTTGAACATTAAAAAAAAAAACTCTAGTGTGTTTTCTTTTTGACTTTGAATAGCCTACGGCTTTGCTTTTAGTAGCTATTTTGCACACTCAGCTCCCGACATGATGTCATTCATTGTACTGAAAGAAAAGCTTAAAACAATTTAGACCCCGTTTACACCTGTATTTAGTGTCGTCCACTTGTTATCTGATCGACCAAAAGGCATCTAAATAACAGGGCCTGTCTGAAATGGTTCAATAAAGGATCCAATCCCTCTAAACCCCTCCTTTCCGAGAGCCTACTCTGCTGTGATTGGTCAGATGGCCCAGTGTGTTGTGATTGGTCCACCACTTACAGTGTGTGTCAGAAACGAAACGCCCATTACCATATCTGAATTTCAGCTCCACAGCACTTGTATACAGCGATACGAACAGTAATGATGCCGTTGGTTTTACCGTATCAATTTGAGTCCTCATTCTTTGCTTTCATTTGATTTGCTTTCGCAGTGCAGAAAACAGCATCTTCTCAACATGTCAACAACACAAACCAAACTCTTCCAGGCCTCAGCTACAACTACAGTGTTTGAGGGCGAGTCAAAATAGGCATTGTTTGCGGGCAGCCAATGAAGATCATAGGCTGGCATCATGCAAATTTGTTTCAAACCTACCTAGATTTGTGCAGGAAGTAAGACTGGAATAACTGTTTAAGGCAGCTCAGAATCTGTCCCCCCAGTTCTCTTAAACGAACGTGAATTATTTAAACCGTTAATAGATAATTAATTGTCGGTGCATAGTGTGTGCGACTTTATCAGCTTCTGACTTAAGCAGTGTGCCATCAAAGTACCGCGGGAGCGATTCGCAAACAGTCGTCGCAGTTTCTCCAGGGCTGTACGAGCTCTATGACAACAGCTAATCCGTGCGTTTCATGTTTATTCTGACACATTCAGTTCCGCTAATGCTCTCAAAACCGTGCTTTTACTAAAAACTCTATTCATGTAACATTAATGCTATAGAATTCATGTCATAGGCCTATTTATCAAAATAAAACTGATAGGCTAAATGAAAGTGGAGACAATAGGCTACCTCAAAAGAGGCCTACATTGTTATCACTTTCCCAACATTTGTGTCATTATTCTTTAAAGTAATGTAAATTATGTTTGCAACAATAGCTGTAGGTTTATTGGCCTCGATGAGTCTGAGACTCCCGGCCTGAGATTGTGTCCCAGACGGCATTAAATAATTCATGAAGATTCGTGGTTTAAACAGCTGGAAAATTTACTGTTGTGCAGTTCTGTGGATGTTTTACCAGGCAGGGTTAGTTAAGTAACAAAAACTAAAACTATTAAAAACATTTATGCTAATCGAAATAAAGCTGGAATATAAGAAAATATAAATATTAGTTGAAAAACTAAACGAAAATTAGAAATGTTGCCTTGTCAATATCATTTCGGGTTTTTTTTTTCTGACCTTCAACCGACGCGATCATTAGGCTATCCTTTCATTAACCGACGATGTTAAATTAGAATGAAACGAAATTAGAATGAAGAAAAAAAATACCAGGGGTTTAGTTTTAGCCTACATGCACAAATAGCAGCATAAACAACAGAACATTCATCATCATAACGCACCTACAGCTTCTGTGAACGGAGAAAAAACAGGATAAAATCAAACAAAAGGAATAAATAGCCTATGCCTATACGCGAAATATATTTCACTTAAATAATTAACATATTAACAAAACGAAAGAAAGAAACTGCGACAATAGACTATGACTTTCAGTTTCAGTTCATTTTTGAGAAGCAAGTTCACGGAAAGGCGAGACGGGAGAAAATTCTTTTGTTTACAAGCAATGTTTTGTTTTTATTGTGAGTGTACAAAAATAATAAGCTTAGTTAACCCTTCACAGATTCGAATGTTTTATACTGTTAAACATCTGAGTATTTTAAAATTTTTCCGCTTTTATTAGAAAATTCAAGTGATCGCGTCGGCGCCTCACGCGCGCACACAACATAACCTATCATCGCAGCCTGTTCATTTTCAAAATAAAATACAGTCAAAATACAATAGTCTGTGTACAATCAAAGCGTTTAAATCCAAATACATCGTGAAAATGGAAACATTTGAATTTGTGCCAAATGAGAGAGGTAGTTTATAAGGCCGGTTTCTGTTTCAGTTTAGCTTTAAATGAATTCGTTTTGGCTTGAAGTTTATATATTAGCCTATATTTTTCATAACTAATATAGCATATGTGGTGGTGCCCCCCCATGGGATTAAAATGCCCTCCCAGTTTTGCCATCCTGGCACCGGGCCTGACTACATGAAAGGTAATATCTGAATAACTACAGATAGAATTTTGCTAGAATATTACTTTCTTCATTCCACAAAGATTTGGTAATATCTAGGAGTGCAAAAGATGCAGAATTTGCAAAATATACAAAATTATGCATGGAAATGACTCAAGGGCAGAATTTGTTTGTTTTTTTAAATGATGCCATTACACAATTTTATCAGTAAAAGGCCTGATGGAAACAGACTGGAGACAGCAAATTGTGCAAACTTTTCAAAAATGCACATTCAGTTTGTTGATAACAGAACCATGCAAAAAGTGGATGGAAACTAATGATGACAGATCTTTATTTTTGGGTGAACTGTCTCTTTCAGACAGACCAAATTCAAATTCTGTTGTCGCAAACCACATAAAATGAAGGCAAATGTTACATTGTTTACAATCAGTTACCGTTTTCAGGATGCATTCAGGTACCTACTAGCAAAGTGGATCAAGAATCTATCTTCTCTTCCAAAGCACTCTGAGGGTTTCATAATAATGGCATCAGGGAACTCTTCCCGCACCGCTGCCTCGCCTACAGCCTGCAGGAGTTGACTCATTAGAACCAGTTATGACACAAGAACAGTGCAATCATGCATAATAAAAGTAAATGGGGTCTATTTTAATTTTATGTTGATTAAAGGGGTATTTCACTGCTGGCAAAATGGACTTTCAATAAAACTTGGCTGCCTATGCATTAGAAAGGTGAAAAAATTGAAATCAGCACTACCTGACTAGAGAAAACAGAGAAAAAAGGCTGTTGTTTTCCCTTTTGCCAAATAGGTAGGAAAACGTCAACTCCCATAATGCACAGGGCATGTTGCCGTCCAAGGCCACTCCCACCAGTCTGTTATGGACTGTATACGCTTGACCAGAGTCAAATAGTTGGTTTAGTAGTGGACTTGTATTGTTCCCAGGTGTAAAAATTCAAAGAGTAAACGTTTAGTGGGAGCGAGTTACTTTCGGTTGTAAGCAGCGGTGACAAAGAATCCCAAAAAATGGAAAGAACAATGCAACAGAAAATCTAAAAAACCTCTTTGTTTGTAGTCTCCATTTCAGATAGGATTACAACGAACAAACTGTTTTAAGCCAAATGGAGGGAAAAAACCTGCAAAACCTGCCGTTCCATCAGTTCCGCCCGAAGCAAAACGACGTCACATACAGGTAAGAAAGCTGTTACATAGCATTCCATTTTTACCATAACATCGTTAAAGTTAAACTTTGCACATACATGGTTTTTGAATAACGATTTTACTGTGTAGTTGAGCTGAGACACTGTCCCATGTAACCAGGCTGGAAGGTGGCACAGTGTTTTTCTCTAAATCATTTTTTAGATTACTTGAAAACATTGAACACACTGAATATTGTAAATCTCAAATAAAATCAAGTCAAAAGCTTACAATAGCCTACTTACAAATCCACACATCTTAAAATCTGAAGAAGAAAAAAAGTTTCTTGACATCGTTCGTTGTTTAAAACACCCGTTTGTAGGTTCAAGAAGTGTTCGTTGCAGATATGCACTACCTTCATCTTTAAACACAGATTTTGAGTTTGTTTACACTATCATTTCTGCTTACTGAACATTCCTCTCCTGCATAATGTTTCAAGTATATGAATAAGATTTAAAATAACAGTGAGTGCGCAACCACTGAATGTTCAAAGGTCATTTGTTTTTGTACCATTTAGCCAAAAACGATGATGCCATGATGTCACTGGAATTTTAGACGTCATGTAAATCAAACTGAACCTGCTGTTGTATTACAGATTTCAGTCTAAAGGCCTGTTCACACCAGTAAAAATTTTAAAAATGTAAAAGAATAACAGTCTCCACACCACAACTATAACGGTAACGGCACAGATAAACAATATCGTTGGAATCACTTTCACAACGATTTTTTCCAGCTGATAAATGATAAAAACATGGACAGCCAATCAGAATCCATCCTACTTAAAAGAGCTCAAGCATTTAAAGTGGCAGACGACAAAACTGCAGCGCGTGCTTATAATAAGCAGAATGATATCATCCGCTGGTGTGAATGCTAATATAGTTATCTTTATAGCTATCATTCTTTGTGTGAACGGGCCTTAAAGCTTAATCAGTCAACCAAATCAATAACATTTCCATACTATATTTTTTCCTGAAATCTTTGCAGCCTTGTCAAAAAAAAGAAAAATTTAAAAAGCTCTAGATCGCCTCTTTAGTCTAAAGACTAGAATCATCTCAACAGCAGAAACACACGTAAATTCACACACATACAAAACATACAGTGGATAACACACCAACAAAACAATAAAACATCTGCAATCCTCCATGGCTGCTTCGAACTCTTCTTTTGAATCCTTTCCTCCTGTCAGTCCTGTTTACGAGGATTTTCACGACGCCATCCTGTCTGCGGCATCAACTCATGCCTGATTTAGAAACCCTTGAAGATGCAATATGCTTCCATGGAGGTAAATGGTGTACATCAGCCAGAGACTGAAAAATACAGAGCCCTGGACATGACATGCAGGAAAAAAAAAAATAGTAGGCTAAATCGTGCGCACGATTTACTATTTCGTTCCCGTGATTTACTAAAACGTGCGCATGATTTACTATTTTGTTACCTCGATTTATAAATCATGCACATGATTTAGTAAATCGAGGGAACGCATTAGTAAATTGTGCGCACGATTAATTTTTTGTCTTGCGTGTCATGTGCGGGGCTCCGTAGAAAAACAAGGTTGTGGTCAGTATTTTTGGAGTCCGCGGGCCACCCAGTTCCCCCCCCGATCTTGGGCCTGTGGCGGTACATGAGGACGGCGGCACAGATGAAGGCAAAGATGGTGAAAAGGGTGACGGAGAACGCCAGCGTGCCAGGGTCCATGCAGAAGTACTGGCCCTTTGCCTGGTGATAAACAGCAGCGATGGACCAGGCCACTCCGATGGCCAGAAAGACATTCACAGCATTGCTGCCCATCACAGTGCAGCAGACAGACCGCAAGCCTGTGACAGAATCGATGTGACAACTGACCAAGGGGGAGCCAGCAGGACGAAGGAACCCAGTGGAGCTGCAAGTCCGAGGGTCTCCGGTGGAGCTGAAGGTGGGAGGAGCCAGGATGGTCAACAGGCCGAGATGGAGCAAAGAGTTCCGAGGCCGGAGGCAGAGCCTCAGGATCTTCTCGCACTGACACTGCTGGTGGTTACACGACCTACAGCTCGACATCAGAGCGGGACTCCCACGGAGATGGCGCAGGGCTGTGAACATCCGGCAGCAGCATGGCTGGAGGACTGGCTAAGTTCTGGGATGATGGTGGTGAGAGGAGACTGGACATGACAATGGTGAGTAGGGTAATTTCCACACATACCAGAGAAATAGTTATATCACAGTCCATGTAGGTCGATGAAGGGGATAATTCATATTCAAAACAGTCAATGGTGCTGTTTAAAAACACCAATGATGGTACTGGGTGGAATAGAGTGGGAATAGACAAGTCCTCATTGAAGCCTGTCAGCCAGTCCTCCTCTTCCGTCATCACAAATCCCTCATCCGCTGATGTCGTGGGCTCACTCCCCTGGTCAGACTCACGATGGAGCTCCACTTCCAGGGTGAGGGTCAGCCCTGGCATCTTCTCCTGGGGCTCTGGCTGACGCGTCGCGGCGGGTGGTAACTCTCTGTCTGCGGGAGGCACACACAAGTGATTCAGGCTCTGGGTCTGGCTGGATCCTGGATCGGGGATGGACACTCTCCAGACACCGAATGATGGCTTCCTTCCAGTTGAGATCGGTAGTATCTGGGAGGTCCACGGGATGGTGAAAGTTTGCCCCGATCCAGAACATAGATTTCAGGGTTTCGTCGTCGAAGGGGCAGGTGGGAGTGTGGTGAAAATAACTTTGTGAAAAACACAAAAAAATCATGGCTCTCCTGAGCCACAACCGCAAACTTCCCGGTGTAATCCATTCCTGGTCTGGTCATCTGTAACGCACTGAAAGTCCATATCAACTGAAACTAAACAGTACTGCCTGATTATAAAGAGGTGGTGAGAGAAAGACAGAAAGGAATAAATATTGTCAAGCTGCAAAAATAGCTCCATCAATAAATGGGTGAATCTTATGAAACCTGCAAAGAACATGTCCAGTTTATATTTTGCCTGAAAATCCAAATAAGGGAATAAGAAATTAGAGTTTGTGTAAAGGAAATTAAGCTTATTTTTAGGACCATTAAGCATTTGCATTGTGACAATATTTTCAAGACATTTAAGCACATTTCCCTCCAAATTCTCATTGTAATAAAAAATGCAAAAATGTGAAATGATTGCATGCAAAAAATAATATATAACTCATTACTATAAAATTAATGATTTATTTGATTAATTATTATTTTAAAGTACTTTTAGTTACCATTAGGTCATGCTGATTTAAAAATACACTTTATTTTTCTATTTTAAAATGGAATTTATTCATGTGATGGCAATGCTGAATTTTCTGTGTCACATGATCCTTCAGAAATCATTCTAATATGCTGATTTGGTGCTCAAGTAACATTTCTTATTGTTATTAATGTTGAAAATAGTTGTGCTGCTTATGATTATGATTATTTTTATTATATTATATTATTATCTTATTATACATTATATGCTGTTCTTTTGCATTATATATATATTATACAATATACTGTATATACATATTTCTTTCATGACAACTCTCGGAAGATTGTTAGCATGGTAATGGATATTACAGTGTTAATGTATTTGGTCTTGGCGGAATAGATCTGCTACGCTGCTGCTGCTGTAGATTATTGATGTTGTTGTAGATTATTGCTGCTGCTGCAGAGCAAGTACAGGAACTTGCTACTGCCAATACATACGCCAATACGCTGCTGCGAGTAAGACATAGTGCTGCTGCACAAATAGCATATATCAATAACCCATAGCAGATACAGGTGGAGCTGGGGAAGGTGGAGGGTTTTAGAGGAGCTATGTATATAATGAATTTTGGGGGAAATGTGCTTAGTTGTAAACAAATCTTATAATTCATTTGATTTTGGAGTGAAATGTGACAAACATGTTTTCAAAGAGAAAATCTACAGTACCTGGCACAGAGGTTCCCAGCGCCACAAACACAACTGCAGTTACAGAGTTACAGAAAGATTTCATTAAAAAGATCTTCATTTGTGTTCAGGAGATGAACGAAAGTCTTACAGGCTTGGAATGACATGAGGGAGAGTAATTAATGACAGAATTTTCATTTTTGGTTGAACTAACCCTTTAATGAGAAAAATGAGCAAATATTCTTTTACATAATACTGTCACCATGACAATTTTGGTTCACAACTGGAGCACTGTAGTGCAGATTGAGGCAGCCCTTTATAAACCACCTAATGTCTAATTATGAGAAATATTTAGGAATTTAGATTATGATCGATCTCTCTCTCTCTATGCTGGGAGTGAGTGGGCGTAGATCGCGCCTGAGTGAGTGCGGTTGTGATAAATCAAGCGTATAGTGTCAGTTCTGGCAGACATGTCAGTCAAGCTTGCGTCAGCTGACACTCAGCTGATCCATACCATCCAATAGAGATACTTTTCAGATTAGACAGCAGGCTAGTTCGACTTGATCAAAGAATATACACTAACAAGAAGCGACACTCAACAGAACGTTCCATTGCAACACCGGCGCCCAGCAGCGGCCCTGCGTTTCCGCCATTTTGGGGTGTAAGCGACTCGGCAGTCCACTAGTTTCTATGGCAATATCAGCTGCTTTGTTAAAAAAACGTACATTAAAGCTGAAATCCAACCTGAATGATGACAACACAGAATAAAATACTATCGCTAGTGATCATCAAATCCTTTTAACAGTTTATTTTACAGACTTTGTGTAAGCCTTCCACTTTTTTCACAAAACCTTTTGCTCTCTAGAAACCCAGGCTTATAAACACTGAATTAATACTAACATATGAAATTAAATTAAGGACATGCATCAGAAAAATTAGGAATGTTGGACAATAAGTATATGAATATAACAGCTTGATTTTGCAGTGTTGTCTAATGTCCGTTAAAGCAAAAGTGTCCAAAAGTGGGAATTAAGCGATAACGGACATGCATCATGTATTATAAGATCGTTATGTTTGTAGCGTGATCCATTAAAACGTACAATAAAGCCTATTTCAATTCAGACCTAGTGGAGTGATACTATTAGTAGCTATAACTATTACTCCACTAGGTCTGAAATATATTGTTCGCTGCAAACATGATGATCTTAAATTTATTAATTATTAATTTACTATTAATAAATGTGTAAAGTTGCATAAAATGGAAATACTCAATAAAGTAGGCTAACTACGTTACCTCAGATGGTTGAATGGTTGGATTCCACAACTGGTAAAATAAAACATATAAGACAATACAACATTCACTGTAGGTGCTATAAAATTAACTGATGATTTCATTTGAAAAATGTTCTTTTGCGCTTCTGATTTGGCAGTGAAATTCGCCGATTTTGGGTGTGTAAGATGTGAAGGATGCTCACAAATCTGTATTTTTATAACAGTTAAAGCTCTTTTCATGTAGTCCCAATGTTATATTGTGTCATGTTTATCAAAATAAAACTGATAAAAAACATAGCCCCCACTACATTGGTATATGTAATAATTAAATAATATATGCTTATGTTGAACTTATTCTTGTAGAAACAGACGCTGTAAGCAGTACATAAAGTATTGAATGAAAATGTCTCTGAAACATAAGTGTATTAGTCAAATATTGCATTTATTTACTTCAGCTGTGATAAAGTATGCAAACGCAGCGCGAGCGTCATTACGAGAAGCAGAAAGTGTCCGACTTCACGTCTCCGTTTTCAGCTCCTCCCCGCCTGCACGTGGCTACTCTCGCCAATCGGTTGCATAGAGACAGAGCGACACGCCTCATAATCTGAAAACCACGCCCACCGGGGGGGGAAAACAATCCAACCGTCTCCATTGACTTTGTATTGCGTGAGGCTGCCTCCTTGTCATTTCTGACTTATAACAAAAAACAGAACAATGTCTAAAAGCTGCTATGTGACAAGGTGTACAGAAAACAAGCTAAAAAACCCAGAACCAAAAACACAGAAGTTTTTATAAGCTGTCGACCCAAAAAACGAGCGTTTAAGGACTAAAAAGTGGATACAGGCGATTGAGACAGAGCGCGACATGTCATATTACTATGAGAACTACGCCCACTGGAGGGTAACGTAATCAGCGACAGGAAATATAATATATAAAACTGACATTTGGATATTTGACTTAACAGTGACAAAATGTTTACTGCACACGTAGGCTTACTGAGACATACTGAGTGTCAGGATCCCAAAATTTACCCATTCTTCCTGCTGATGCTTCACGTCTTATTGCCTGTATCCACTTTTGTCTCCTTAAAGGCTGGCTTTTACGGTTCGGTAGCTTATAAAAACTTAGCTTGTTTGCTGTACACATTGTCACACAGCAGCTTTAAGACATTGTTCTGTTTTTTGTTATAAGTCAGAAATGACAAGGAGGCAGCCTCACGCAATACAAAGTCAATGGAGACGGCTGGATTGTTTTCCCCCCGGTGTGGGCGTGGCCTAAATGCGCTCTGTCTCTATCCAGCCGCAGCCGATGTCGAACACACCTAGCGTCTTTTAAATACACATTCCAGCCATTCAGAGCTGCTTGATCGCCGCACTGCGCTCGTCATATCCGCCTCAATCCCCTACTTCTCCAATATTTGACCGCACCTCTGCTCATGTAATCTGAGTATTATTATTATTAATTATTGTTGTTGTTGTTATTAATCCCTCATGTCTGTTTATTTCCCTTTCAGGTGATGTTCACGTGTATTTTCTGTGAGATGTCTCTGTTCTATTATTTTGCTAAACTGTTCTGGTTAGGGGGAAATGTATCGCTGCGCTCACTGCTCTTTCCAGACATGGCTGCTTGAATGAGCGGGGAGTTTTGCCCAGAACAGTTCCATACCGCCAACCTTAAATTGCTATTGCTTATCGTTTAAATTGTTTTATTGTTAAACATTCTCTGTGATCATTAATAAGTCTTTGACGATAGTGGTCTGACAGAACTTTTGATTATGTGATTTTTTGCAGCATGTTAAAATGTTCTGGTTGTGTTCGTTGGTTCACATTATTAGGGTGTGCCCAGAAAAATAAATACAGGGTGCAGCTCAGAATTAGGCCTATGTGGTAAATGAAGAAACAAGTGCTGACAGTGATAGAGCACGGAATCTCACTGGAATGGATGTGAATACAGTTGTAAATATTGTTTCAAATGGTGAAGGAAAAAATGCACCAGCCTACAGGTAAACAATGTCGCTGCTGTTGTGGCTGAGGCGGGTGGTAATGATTTGGATATGGCAGAGGATGAATCTATTTTTAAAACTCCCACAATAAAAAGCAAGACAAGCAAAAGAGGGAAAAGGTAGATCACAGTGGTTTAAATGCAAGAGGTTGAAGTCGATTCTGACAATAGTTGTCTTGATGAGTCAGCTCCTGAAAGTGAGAGTGAGTCTTCAGACTCTGTTAATTCTGTTGCGGTGAGATCAGGAAGAACTGCTTATACTTTGGAGAAAATAAAGAAATTTCTACAGACCACTAAAGGAATGAAAGGGATGAAAGTAGAAGAGTTTTTCCCAGACAGGCAAAGGTTCTTCACTGTAAAAATAAATAAATAAAGTTGAGCTAACTTAAAAAAAAAAAAAAAAAGACAACTTCCCCGCTAGAAATTTACGTTCCCACAACATTCTCAGAACGTCCCCACTGGTGTTAAGGATGTTGCCTAGTAACGTTCCCAGTACGTTCAGAGACGGTCACGATGTGGAGTTCTTTTAAGGATTGGGGGACATTATTTGGCAGACCTTCACAGAACATTTAGGGAACCATATTTTATTTGTGATGTTCCCAGAACATCCCTGCTGCCCTTATCAAAAAATTGAATTGAAAAGTAGAGCTAAATTGACTAACAAAAGTAGCTGTTCAAACAAAAACTATTTTTTCTTAAATGTCTTTTTTTTAAAAAAACAAAACAAAAACACCTTACAGATAATTTCTGGATTATTATTATAAAACCTTTTCTTTAAAATGCAAATGTCATGCAGTAAATCATTAGCTGACAACAGCACATACATGAAATAATGTAACTACTGTATCAATACATCAGCAACTACACAGTTACTGCCTTTAAATAAATAAACACACAGCATAACATTGGTGTTGCTCAGCTCATCACTGACTGAAGCACAGGCTCTACTCTTCAGCACAATGGTAACCTCACAAAACTCATAACAGAAACAGAACATTAAACACTAACAGATCTCTCTAGATCTCAGCATCTTTACTTATTACAAACCACTCTGACTTTATTTCTTTCATTCAAAACTTCTTAATGAGGTGTTGATGGTTTATTGAAAATGATAAAGCTTGAAGTCACCGTTATGGAGGTAAGCGCTTGCTTTAGTTGGGCTCCTGACCCTTGACATTTTAACTTTAGTTTTTTTCCAATTGTTATAACTGTGTGTTTATAAAGCACACTTATTACAAAAAAGGAAAAAAAAAAAAAATCAATTGAATTTGCTTGCCTATTGTTGAGGATTCCATCATTGATTTACAGTGATCTCTAAATATTGTATTCTTTTCACATTGTTGTAGCCCTATAATACTGCTTAAAGTTCTGTTCTGATGTAATATTTTGAAAGTTTTATGTCATTATGCAGAAATTATTCAGACAGGATCATGTAAACACACACAGACATCAAAATTCTGCATATGAACCTCAACAATGGTGACAAAATTTTCAGATAAATAGAAACAAACTCTGAGCATCACAAAACAAGCTATTAAAGTCACAAAAAAGATTTTTGTTTATTGTCACCATTGTTGAGGTTCATATGCTGATTTTTGATGTCTGAGTCTAAAAGACACTGCTTAAAACTCTATATATAATGTATTTAAAAAAAAAAAGGAAACTCATAAAAAAAAAAAAAAAACCTAATAGTTAACACACTCAGAGTTTAGACTCTGGAGAGGATCAGTGAAGCAGGATACTCCATGAGGAATGAATCACCATCATTAAATAACCAAGTTCATCTGATCAGAATTTTTCTTACAATTTTTGCTGTAACAAGCATGTTTAGGAAACACAGCCAATAACGCTAAAATAATGTGGCTATCTTTGTTTGTGTTGGTATGCAGTGCTTCCCACAGGTTTGAAATATACTTGTGGTGGTAGTCGGGTGAAAAATCCTATACCCACGGCACAAAAATGGTCTACTACATGTGACAAACAACAAATAATGTGTGATTTTTAACAGTATTTTTATTTATTGAAATTAATTTTAATTACATAGCATACTACTATTACATTTAATTACATAGGCCTACTAATACTATGCATTATTATGCATTGTAAATTATGCAAAATTACAGCATTTAAATGGGTATCCTTTTCCTATGTACTCCTTGCTATGTCATATAGTGTCTCTCTCAGTGAATGGGACATAGATTTTACTAGTAAAATTTATATAATGAACAATATACGGGTCAAATAATGTGTTTTTAGTCTTTTCTTCCTGTGGTGGAGACTACAATAATTTACTATGAATTAAATGGAAATCAAATTAAATACAATTTATTGTGTAACCAAAATACCAATAATGCCCAGAAAAAGAAAAAAAAACTTAGCGTGTGACTTTTAATTATAAACAAGCCCGAAATACACCAGGACTCTTATTTTGAAATGTCTACACAATTGCGGGCTGATCCTTCAGATTCTTACAACCGTCTAAAACATATTATATAA
The DNA here is from genome assembly GCA_039654765.1 of Mylopharyngodon piceus. NCBI lineage: Eukaryota > Metazoa > Chordata > Actinopteri > Cypriniformes > Xenocyprididae > Mylopharyngodon > Mylopharyngodon piceus. Next base: position 10,035,809 of record CM077459.1, on the reverse strand, counting down.
AGGCCATAAAGTAGACATTGTCATAATTCATCAACTTGAGTTCATTAGCAATCGTTTGGCATACATCTGCGCTTTTCGTTGATTGAGAATCACTTTAAAGCAGTCTGAAGCGCTGTTGCTGTAGAAGTGTAGAACGCGCAACAGCGCCGCCTTGTGACTTTGCAATATGCAGCGCTCTTTGTGAAATATCCACCGCGTCTCTGCAGCGCACGTGGCAATGTTAGCGGGAGTAAACAGTTCTCGCGCACAGAATGAGCAGGTATGAAACGCGTAGGGCCAGGGGAGATTTTCCACTTGTTAATCGATCGCGGATGGTTTCATTATCTTGGGCGGATACAAAAGTATAAGAGGATAAAAATAATAAAAGCATAAATGTGTCTCCAAATATACTTGGGCGGCCGTTAATATACCTGGGCGTCCCGCCCAAGTAAAGTCTGTGTGGGAAGCACTGGTATGTACTACTCTCATCGCCTCCTTGTTTCCAGTTACCACGCCCCCTTGTTTAGTCCTGGGGCAAATTCCAAACGTAATTTTTGTCATGCTATGTTTAAATGTTTCATAGGTAAGAAATGTGTTTTCAAGTTTTAAAGTTGAGAACAGAAAACACACACACATATATAACACATATTTTTAAAAACATTATATAAAATGTATCTGTATTTGCAACAGTTTTGTTAACAGCAATAGCCTAATATAAATTTCTGTCATAAGAAAAGTTAATCAGCTGATGGACACCATGCCACGTTGTCACTGGAACATCCCAGGTGAAGATAATGAAGAAATTACGTGTCTTTCATTACTCCCTTCACCAAGTGCATTCCAAACGGCTACATAATAGCACGCAAGTGCCCTGCTTCCTCCAAAGTCCCCACTTCAAGGGCTCTGCCCTTTGAAGGGAGTAGGGCATAGAGATGCTCCCTTCCGTTTAGAATTTGCCCCTGGTCTGGGGCCTGTACAATGAAGCCGGATTAGCTGGCTAGCCAGGAAAGTTTAAAAAAAAAAAAAAAAAAAAAACGTTATTTTTATACATACAAACAATGAACTAACCATTACTTGACAACAGGAGTGACTCGAATAAAGAGAGAGAAAAAAGTAAATAAATAAAGTGTTGAAAGAAAACACTTAGCATTATGTGAAAATGAAATAATACAACAGCAAATAAGTAAAAGTTCCTTACTGATCAACTAGTTTTCAATGCATCCAGATATATACTAACAGGTGTCCACCTTTGTATGAAGATGTCCATTTTCAGTTGGAGTTGGGCAGTCAAATATTCCATTTTATAAATAGATTCAAGTTTTTCTATCCACTGGGCCATTGTTGGAGAATGTGGCTTCATCCAATTATTTGTTATGGTTTTTCGGGCACTTAGTAAGAGTACATGCAAAATATATCTCTTGTTTTAACTACACCAATCCCAGGGTATCCCTTCAAGGAAGAAAAACAGGGTATTTTCATGATCTCAACCTTTACCCCTTGCCAAAATGTAGATATTTTCGGACAATCCCAAAATATATGCATGTGGTCTTCTACCTTCCCACACCCCCTCCAGCATTTCTCTGCTTCAGGACTGTTAATAAATTTTGACATCGCCAAAAACCTAATTTTTGTTTTCCAGTCGAACTCTTTCTAGTTATGAGTATTGATTCCCTTATGACATTCTGTGCATATACTTTCCCAAGTGTCAAGCACTGAAAGAAAGAGAAATAAGAACACAAACTACAACTTTCTTCAGCCATAGCCTTAGAAGAACTGAAGATAAAAGACATTAAATATCTCAAGATCTGATTAAACAACTCCACAAACAGCATTACCAGCTTCACTTATTACTAACCAGACTGACTTTATTTCTGTCACATGTCTACAGAAGTTCTTATTGAGAATTAACAGAGGTTTAGATGGTTTAGTTTTAGGTCACCATAATGGAGATCAGCGTTTGCTTTAGTTGAGCTCTTGACCCTTGACTTTTGAGATTTGAGATGTTTGAGATTGAAAATTTTCTGTCTCGATCAAGAACTCAAACAAAAAATCATTTTTGACAAGCCTTGAATCGCCAGATCCCAGATTGTTCAGGGGTGCAAATTGGGTTTAAAATCTCGTCATCTGTACAAAGAAAAAACTTCTGGTTTTAGTACATTGTTGTCATGTAAACATACCTTTAATGATAGTTTTTCTCTTGCTGCTGAAATTGTGTTAACTGTGGCAAAAATAGCAAGGGAAAAGGTGATATTGACAACTGATGATGAAAAGGTTGTCATCATCTAGTGGTCTAATCTTACACAGTGTTTTTTTTTTTTTTTTTTTTTTTTTTTTTTGATCATGTAGATGTAGTGCAGTTAATTTCAACTTAATAACAGTCTGTTATAGAATGCATTGCGGCATGAAGCATGTCACCATTGTTGAGATTTATATTTCTATGTAAGAGGAGGTTTATGGTTGGAAAGTTGCTTGAACGGTCCTGCAGTGGTCAACCTGAAGCTTTCACCTGCACACCCACTGAAGCTAAACAGGATTGAGCCCAGTCTATATTTGGACGATAGACTGGGTAGCTGCGGGAAGAGGTGATAGAGAGGTCAGTGGGTCCTAATGCCCCAGTACAGTTGCAATAAGCTGTATTGTATAAAGGGTGTCACCCTGGTGTAAAATAGTCCATACAACACATCACATATTGCCCAATGCCCCAGTACAGTTGCCATAAACTGTACTGAATAAAGGGTGTGACCCTGGGGCAAAAATAATCCCTACATTACATCACATACCATGCAGGTAGTTAGTTACTTTCACATCACAAATGATATAGTACTTTATTTAGTTCTTACAACTTACATAGAAGCAGTCTATGTAAGCAGTTTTTTTTATTACTATTTTTAATGTTTTTGAAAGAAGTCTCATATGCTCCATCAAGCCTGCATTTATTTGATCAAAAATACAGAAAAACAGTAATATTGTGAAATATTATTCCAATTTAAAATAATGTTTTTCTATTTTAATATACTTTAAAATATTATTTATTTCTGTGATGCAAAGCTGAATTTTAATCAGCCATTACTCCAGTCTTCAGTGTCACATGATCCTTCAGAAATCATTCTAATATGCTGATTTATTATCAGTGCTGGAAACAGTTGTGCTGCTTAATATATTTTGGAACCTGTGATACTTTTTTCAGGATTCATTGATGAATAAAAGGTTGAAAAGAACATAATTTATTCAAAATAGAAATATTTTCTAACAATATAAGCCTATCACTTGTAATCAGTTTAACACATCCTTACTGAATAAAATTATTAATTTTGCTTTCAAAAAAGAAAGAAAAAAATGACTGACCCCAAACTTTTGAACAGTAGTGTATATTGTTACTATTGTTGCTATTGTTTCTGTTTTGGAAAGATTATATATGGTTACAAAATATTTCTAACTGAGATTTCAATACACACCATGAATTAAATGTATGTCTGTAACCTGTGCAGTCTGAACCGCTCCAAGCAGGACTCGAACCCGGGTCACTGGTATGGTAGGTGGGCCCACTAACAAGAACCCCTTATCAAAGCTTCGAAACAATTGAACCAATTGCTTTGCAAAATGATTCACTGTTTCGAAGCATTTGAAACACCACACATTGGTGACCCCTGCTGGTCAGAACAGCGTAAATGCAACAAAAACTCCCACCAAACATGCATGAAAACACTTTTTTACAAAAAATAATAAAATAAAATAAAAATAGATGAATAAATAAATAATAATAATAATAATAATAATAATAATAATAAAACACTAATCCATGCATCACCAGAAGTGTATATGTGTACTTGATTGTCAAAATATTTGGTATCTGAACAAAATTTCATGTCGATACAGTATATATTCACATTTCATTTTCACAATGTACTTTACAAAAATATGTTCAGAGATTAACATTTGCTCTGTTGTAAGTGTAAACCCTCTGGGTTCTACTCGCACCCCCTCCGAGTGGGACTTGAGCCCAGGTTGCTGGCATAAGAAGCGGGCACACTAACAAGGGGGCTAAAGCCCTGGCTATACTTCATTTTTTTACGCGTACGTTAGTGTACACGCACAGTCGAATGCACAGCATTGGAAAGTATACTTGATTAGACTCATAAGCATACACAGGCATTCGACGCATGCACAGTTTTGAGCAATCTCTCGCCACGAGTTACAACCCATGTAAACATCTTTGTATTCTTTCATGCTAGAGTTGTACAAATGAGGGTACTTTCTAACCTCTTCGGGGATAATCAAAACTGACACTGAAAACCGGCCGTCATTAAAATCTGATCACAAAACAAAACCAACAGTTTGAATCGTTTCAAACTCGACTGTGAGTGAAATCTCATAACGATATAAAACTGACTATCATTTAGATTTCTTAATGGAAAAAAACGGTCGCTATTGAAATCTCGTAGAGGAACAAAACCGGCCATCATTGAAATCTCATAACTCAGAAAAACCAACCGTTATTGAAATCTCATAACACAGCAAAAATCTCATAACCTAATAAAACCGGCCTTCATTGAAATCTTGTAACGGAACAAAACCGACCATCACCGAAATCTCGTAATGGAACAAAACATTCTGTATTGAAATCTCGTAACTGAACAAAACTGACTGACAATGAAAACCAATTGTCATTGAAATTTCGTAAAGGAACAAATCCGACTGTCATTGAGATCTTGCAAAGGAACAAAACCAACCGTCATGGAAATCTCATAATGAAACAAAACTGACAGTCGTTGAGATCTCATAAAGGAACGAAACTGACACTGAAAACCAACTGTCATTGACATCTCGTCACAAAACAAAACCAACAGTTTGAATCGTTTTGAACTTGACTGTTATTTAAATCTCATAACGGAATAAAACTGATCATCATTGAGATCTCTTAATGGAACAAAACCGACCATCATTGAGATCTCGTAAGTGAACCAAATTGACCATCATAGAAATCTCATAATGGAACAAAACCAACTGTCATTAAAATCTCGTTAAGGAACAAAGCTGACTGTCATTAAATCCTCGTTAGGGAACAAAACCGAGTGACATTGAAATCTTGTAATGAAAAAAAAAAACAGCCCTTATTGAAATCTCATAAAAGTACAAAACCGACCATCACTGAAATCTCATAACCCAGCAAAACCAGCTGTCACTGAAATCTCATAACCGAATAAAACCAACTATCATTAAAATCTCATAAAAGAACAAAACCAACTGTCATTGAAATCTCGTAAAGGCACAAAATTGACCACTATTGAGATCTCGTAACCAAACAAAATCGGCTGTCACTGAAATCTCATAACCAAATAAAACAGTTGTCATTGAAATCTCGTAACCAAATAAAACCGACCGTCATTGAGATCTTGTAACGGAACAAAACCGACCATCATTAAAATCTCATAACGAAATAAAACACTGTCTTTGAAATCTCGTAAAAGAACAAAACATACCATATTGAGTTCTTGTAACTGAACAAATGAAAATTTGACTGACTGACAATGAAAACTGACCGTCATTTAAATCTCGTAATGGAACAAAACAGACCATCATTGAAATCTCGCAAAGGAACAAAACCAACCATCAATGAAATCTAGTAATGAAATGAAACCGACCGTCGTTGAAATCTTGTAACTGAACAAAACTGATCATCATTGAAATCTCGTAATTAAACAAAACCGAAAGTTTGATTTGTTTCAAATTCAACCGTCATTGAAATCTCATAATGGAATCAAACCGACTGTCATTGAGATCTTGTAACCGAACAAAACCGACCGAAATCCTGTAACAGAACAAAACCTACCATCATTGAAATCTCATAAAGGAACAAAACCGACCGTCATTGAAATCTAGAAGCAGAACAGAACCAACCATCGTTGAAATCTCATAACAAAGCAAAACCGTCAACCTTTGAGATCTTGTAAAGCAGGGGTGCCCAACCCTGTTCCTGGAGATCTACCTTCCTGCAGAGTTCAGCTCCAGCCCTGCTCAACACACCTGTCTGTAATTATCAAGTGCTCCTGAAGATCTTAATTAGCTGATTCAGGTGTGTTTTATCAGGGTTGGAGCTAAACTTTACAGGTAGGTAGATCTCCAGGAAAAGGGTTGGGCACCCCTGTCGTAAAGGAACGAAACTGACTGCTATTGAGATCTCCTAAAGGAACAAAGTGACCATCATTGAAATCTTGTAAAGGAACAAAACCGACCATCTTTGAAATTTCGTAATAAAACAAAACTGACAGTCATTGAGATCTCGTAAAGGAATGAAACAGACTGCTATTGAGATCTCCTAAAGGAACAAAGTGACCGTCATTGAAAGTAGCAAAATGAAACCGATTGAGATCTCGCAACAGAACAAAACCAACCATCATTGAAATGTTATCTCATGTTGCAGTAAAACGGGGGGCCCTCATTTATAAATTGCAAATGATCTTGAACTTGCGTGCAGCTGAATGGTTTCCGTTCTCCATGTTGTAAACAACACCTAATTAATGTCATTTACATATAAAAGATCACCAGTCATCGTCCAAATCCTTAACCAAAAATCTGCAGTAATCTGACCAGGAAAAGCGTGTACATCTGCTCAGACTCTGACTTGGCTCTAAGCACTTTCCCACATCAAAGACCGTTTTTATAAATATGAGCGTTGGCATGGATTTAAGCGTATGCACGCTTTATAAATGAGGCCCGGGGTTTGTAATTCAAATGACATCAGTAATTCACGCTATTTCACAATGATTACAAAATCATCATCTGATCTCATTTCAGCTTTATTTGCTACTGCAAATGTGCTGGACAAACACTGTCACAACATCCAGCGAAGACAAACAAATTATAAGAGTTAAGAGCCCAACTAATGGAAACACCAATCACCATTATGGTGACTTCAAATGAAACAAACATGATCGTTAAACTTCTGTTTTTCACAATAAGAACTTCTGTAGATGAATGACAGAAATAAAATAAATCTGGTTAGTAATATGTGAAGCTGTAATGCTGTTTGTGGAGTTGTTAAATGCAGCTTTCAGGCAGTTTTAAACAGCAGAGTATGAACAGAGCCCATCGTTTTTTATTAAATAAATAAATAAACACACAGTGTTGATGCAGTTGATGCAGTGCTGCACAGACCGATCGGCAGCTGACTTGAAGCAGTGCATGCCGGTTAGAAATTTTGTCCAACTTGAGACAGCGCCGACGCCATGTGACTGTGACTTATGGCTTCAAAGTACAGTGAAAGCGGTTCGAGAGCAGCCGACCGAGCAAGCCAGCACAGTTTCTCAAGAGCGGCTGCACAGGCTCTGATGACGACACAGCTGTTCCATGATTGGCTGGATTTACCGCATGACAACGATCACGCGTGTTTCGTATTTATTCTGAAAACTTCAGTTCTGGCCACAGTTATTGGCACCCAATTATTGCAACGTTCTTTGGCCAAGATAACAGCTCTGAGGCTTCTTCTATAATGCCTGATGAGTTTGGAAAACACCTGAGAAGAGATCAGAGACCATTCCTTCATACAGAATCTCTCCGGATCCTTTAGATTCCCAGCTCCATGATGGTGCTTCTTGTCTGGGACGCCCACAAAATCTGTTGTCTCTGTCTCCTTCTACTCCTCCTCGTTGGTGTCTTTTATCTGCCAGCCCAATCAATCAGCCACTCTCAAACAACAAACAGGTGCGTCCACCTAAGAGAGAGTGTGCGTACACACTCAAAAAGATAGAGTGGCGCCAAGAAAAACGGCTTCCCTCACCACATCGTCACCCCGGTCATCCGTCCTCACGTCATCGCCTCAGTTCCGCTAGTCAGCGGCTCAGCTCCCGTCTTCTGAATCTGCAATGTCGCCATGGTCTGTCAGCCACTCGACCATCCAGGGTTCTGCCGCCGTCGATCGGCTCCCGGGTGTCGCCCTGCCCGTCAGGTCAAGCTCCACCCTAGCTCCACCCTTTACTATGTATATATTCTCACTATTCAGTTCAGTCCCTTGTTGGTTATTGTTTGTGTTTTATGTCACACGCTGTCTCGCAAATTGGATATTCTCGACCAACCTCCAGCTGTGCGCCCTGCCCTATTGTTTGGACTGTGTTCCCACCCCACCTTGTACTGTTTCTTCTGTTAAAAAAATATCACTCCCCTGCTCATTCTGCGTCTGGGTCCCCCCTCTATGAATCCTGACAGTTTTAGTTGGACATTTAGCTGGACTTCTAAAATTTCTTAAATGTTACTACTTGTTGTTCAGAGAACACTGAAAAGTAACATTAATGTTTGAAGAATTATAAAAGAGAATGTTCCCTTAATGTTCGCATAACCAAGAAGAACATTAAATATTTTTTAAACATTAAAAAAAAAAAATACTGGACGTTTTGAGCATTCAGAAACAAGGTTTTCATAACTTAATGAGAAAACATTCTTAGAATATATTTTTGTTAGTTGGGATATAAACAGCCATCAATATAAATGTTTCATCATTCACTCAATCGATTTGATCAAAAACACAGATTTGTTTACAGAGGAAATAAGCATAAATGTTGCATCGTTCGCTCAACCGATTCATTCAGAACACTGATTCTTTTAGAGATTAAATAAATCACCTTCATAAATGTTGCATCGTTTCCTCAACCGATTCACTCAAAATCACTGATTCATTTATTAATGCCATTGTGTTGCCTGGAGATGCGTTTGGATGATTATGTTTTGATTTGTTTGGAATTATTATTTTTTTGGCTGAGCAAAAAATGCAGTTCACTTTTAAAAATGTATCTGTCACATTGCAGGGTCATTTAAAATGGACTATAGAAAGTCAAATTGTTTAAAATGATGAAAAAGTGACACCACTTACTTCCCTGGTTCTGATGGGTCATTGATTTTGTACCATTCTGGCCAGAAAGACTCGTACATGCACCAAAGGTTCCAGTCAAACGCATGAGCAGAGGGATTATACTTAACAACCTCCAGGGTGTCAAAACACACTTTGTCGAACACTGGCGACAGCACTATTGTTCTGTCTGTTTTGATTCTTGCAAGCAGTGGCTCTGCCCTGGAACAACAAGGCAGTCAAATGTTTAGTTACCAAAGATACTAAGTCCCTCATGTTATTGTACCCAGACAGTGGTAGTATTTACCATTCCTTGTGAACCTCAATGTGGGCATCCAGAACGGCCACCACCTGGCCTATGGCCGCTTCCCAGCCTGATATTCTTGCCTTGGCAAGGCCCATCTGCCTTTTGTGTCTCACTTTCTTGATTAAGCCAGGTTTGTCTTTATTAATTAGACCAATATACTCATCAAGAGGCAACTGCAGATCCTCTGTCAAGAAATTTTAAATATTTATTAGCATAAATTGTTATATTTAATTATTAATATTATCATATATTAGAATATTTAATAAAATAATTTATAAATTAATTCACGCACACTTTTCTTTATTAACCTCACACTCATGCTTAACATAAAAGCTATTTAGAAAAATAAAAATACAGTTCTTAAATATTTTTACTTTTCAAATAAATAAAATGTAACAAATATTTAGAGTAAAATGAACCATTCAAACTGTAGTCATCCACCAGGATGATTTCTGTTAGCAGATGAGCGGGTGTTTTGTCAATGATGCTGCAGATTGCCCTTTTAATGACTGACAGCCTCGTTTAAATAAATCAGAATCACACTAATAGACGGCAGGTCCTTAGGGTAGATCTTCATAGCACATCTGCGCGCACACAAACACACACATTTGCTTCATTGTTAGTGAGGACATTGTATAGACTTCCATTGATTTTATATCAGGTTAATATTTTCTATCACATAACCCATTCCCTACCCCTATTTGCAAAACACTAGATTTAAATAAAATGTTGTTTCCATGTTTTAATGGGACATTCCATAGACATAATGATTCTTATACTGTACAAACTGTATATTCTATCTACTAAACCTACCCAACACAGAAAACTTTCAGCATTTTTACATTTTCAAAAAACATCATTCTCTATGATTTATAAGTTGTTTTCCTCATGGGGACCAAAAATTGTCTCCACAAGGATAAGGATTTCATATATCTTCATCTTTGTGGGGACCCATAATGTAGGATTTACCAGGACCACCCACAACCAAACTGTTTTTAACATTGACAATACACAGCAAATCAGCATATAAGAATGATTTCTGAAGGATCATGTGACACTGAAGACTGGAAAATCCAGCTTCGCCATTACATTAATAAATTATACTATTTCATTTTATACTAATGATTACATTTATACTTTATACTAATTATCACTTTTATACTAATTATACTATTTTAAATTATACTAAACTCGAAAACTGTTATAAAGCTGTTACCTGTGGTCTCGAGTATCAGGGATTGTTCTGTTCAATGGTAATCTGTTACTGAGGAACACATTGTATCCGTAGTCCTGAAACAGCCTCTCTGCTTCCATCTGTTCCTCTTCTGTGAGTTCAGCTCCCCGTGAACGGAATAGAGGCGATTTTGGATACAACTTCTTAACCTCAATTTTCTTTGTAATTTTCTGCTCCACAACAGGCTTTTTGACTTGCTGATTTTTGACATCTATGAATTTATTATATATGATGTTTAATAGGGAGCCAATGCAGTGTTGACAGAACTGGGCTAATATGGTCATACTTCCTGGTTCTAGTAAGAACACTAGCCGTTGCATTTTGGACCAGCTGTAGTTTGTTTATTAATCGTGAAGGGCAACCACCCAGTAGAGCATTATAATAATCTAGCCTTGAGGTCATGAACGCATTTGTCATTGAGAGCATATGTCGTAGTTTAGATATATTTTTAAGATGGAAGAATGCGGTTTTACAGATGCTAGAAATGTGACTTTCAAATGAAATGCGAAAAACCTCTAGTTTTGTTTCCTTCCAGCTGCGCTCCATTTTTCTGGCTGCTCTCTTGAGGGTCCGAGTGTGCTCACGGCGTTGGACTATTTTCCTTAATCTTCTTTAAGCGCAAAGAAGCCACTGTGTCTAATGTGCTGGAAAAGAAAGTCAATAGTTTCTGTTGTAACATCGAGTTCTTCTAAGCTATCTGGTATGCTAAGGAGATGAAACTGAACAGGAAGATTATTTATAAAGCTATCTTTAGTGGTGGAAGTGATAGTTCTACCATATTTGTAACAGGGAGTTGGTTTTGCAGCCTTGGCTAAATGTAGTATACACAAGACTAGATAACAATCTGCGATGTGCAGATATGTATGTCATATGCAGAGCAGAGCGATGACATACATTTATTCCTACAACACAAAGCTGTATTTTCAGCATCATAACTACCAGTCTTCAGTGTCACATGATCCTTCAGAAATCATTCTAATATGCTGATTTGCTGATCAAGAAACATTTCTTATTAACGTTGGAAACGGTTGTGCTGCTTATTTTTGTGGAAACCAAATATGTGATTTTAATTTTTTTTTCAGAAGTCTTTGATGAATAGAATATTTAAAACGTTTATTTGAAACAGAAATAATTTGCAACAATGTGAGTCTGTCACTGTCACTTTTGACCAATTTAATGTTCTTGCTGTTTCTTCAAAAAAAAAAGAAAAAAACAAAAAAAAACAAATAATATATTATATATATATAAAATTAAGAAATATCAGGATGTATCATGTAGCAAAAACAAGAATAAAAAAAACTTATGGAATATATTTATTTTTCTCATGTATTTATTTACCCCTGACATGTTTGGTTATATGTACTCCTCTATGTACAATATGTTTGTATACTATGTCCTTCACCTAAGAATGACATTAGCTAACATCAAAGTGAAGTGATCAATACCAATTTATATTGAAGTAAATAGTCTAAAAAAAATTACCAGTCACAAGACATTGAATATTTAGTATATATTTTTCATAAAACTCTTCAGATTTTAAAATCATGTCCCTCCCTATCTACTGTGTTCTATGTCAGGCAAAGACAAGCAAAAAAAAAAAGCACCAAAGCTATAGGTTGAATATCTTTATTTATGTACAGAAAAAAGTAAAACTAGACAACACGTGAGGACCAGCAGAGAGCTGACTGGACACAGGAGCGACCACTGGATGCTTAATAGCTGACTGTTTTGGCAGGCTTGGTCTCTCCGAGCTCAGCCTCCAGATAACGGTAACGCCGATGGCGACGCAAGGTTTCAATGGCCTTCTGCTCAAGAGAGGAAGGTGTGATGCCCAAGTCCTCCAATCCTGGGAGGTCAGGATACTTCATGTCCGTTGTGTGGAACTATAAATGAGGGTTTAGATTACTTGTTAAGTTCTTGATAATAAACTAAATATATTATGTTGTAATGCTCTGACACACATACCCGGTCGACTTTATCACGGGTTGTCCAGGGCTCGAAAGGGTTCATCTCAAAAAACCTTGCGATGAGGCTAAAACCAGAGAACACAAAGTAAATATATATGGCGGTGAAGGCCAAAGTAAACTTTACTTTTTTAAAGTTTAAAAGGGATAGTTCACTCATAAGAGTTAAAACAGAGCACTCAAATATAGTAAACGGACACTGTTTATATGTGAATAAAAGTTTAAATTGAATCTGTTCATCATATAAAACGATCGTGTTTCTTTAGAAGACTTTGATTAAACCACTTGATTCATATGGATTTCTTTTACAATCTCTTTATGAATATTTTAAAGCGTCAGAGTTTCGGGTGAATAAACTTTCTATGGAGGGACAGAAATTTCAGATTTCATTAAAAATATTTTCATTTGTGCTCTGAAAGTGAGTCTTATGAGTTTGGAATGACATGAGGGTGAGTAACTGATGACAATTTTCATTTTTAGGTGAACTAACCCCTTAAAATTAGTAAAAAGAAACATTTTTTTTTAGGAGATGCTTACTGATAGATAGGACGAGGCATGGGATAAGCCAAAAATGGCCTGTGTGCCAGTGCGTACACATACTCTACCAAGTCATGCAGTAGATACCGGTTGGGCCTGTGGAGTAAGAGATTCATTTCATGTTTTTGGACACAAGAAATTTTAGAATGGAAATGCATAATGTTTTGAAAAATTAGAAGGCAGTGAAGGAGAAATGGGGCTGGTTCTTACCCAACTAATGCATATGTTTTCCCATTAGCATCGAGGTCTTTGATGGCATTGACAATGGCTCTGGCCACATCCACCACCTTTAAAAATTAAAGTAGGGTACAATATTTAATCTGAAATAATAAGAGAACGTTGTCATGAACATTTAAGGTGCCCCTATCTGAGAGCCTACTCTGCTCTGATTGGTCAGAAGGCCCAGTGTGTTGTGATTAGAAAACGCCATCTTTTCAACATATCAACAACACAAACCAAACTCTTCCAGGCCTCAGCTACAACTACAGTGTTTGAGGGCGAGTCAAAATAGACATTGTTCGCTGGCAGCCAATGAAGATCAAAGATGGGCATTATGCAAATTTGTTACAAACCTGCTTAAGATTTGTGCAGGAAGTAAAGCTGGATTTAGGCTCGTTTCAAGCAGTTCGGAATCGGTTCTTTCTTTTGGGAGACAATAACTGTTTATTGTGCACTTTGAACTGCAGACCTTTCACATTCATAAACAGCTATATTACACATTACATGAAAGGTAATATCTGAAAAGGCATAATAGGTGCACTTAAAATAAGATGTGTTCTTGTGTTCAAGTTGATTGATACTCACATGAACAGGCTGCTTGACTGTCTTCTTGCCCATTGCAATTAGAGGTACAGCTTTGCCAAACCAACGCATGTCTAAACATAGACAGCAAATATTATGGATTCAACAAAGCAATGTACTGAGGTCAAACATGCAAAACTTTGGGTTAGGTATCAACTAGACACAAATTTACTATTTGTGATTGACAGAAGATAGAATGTTTGGTTTGGAACAAAATAAGTATGCGAAAGATGCAGAATTTTCAATATACACAAAATTATGCATGGAAATGGCTCAAGGGCAGAATTTATGTTTGTTTGTTTTTTTTAAAAGGATGCCATTACACAATTATCAGTAAAAGGCCAATTGGATGGAAACAGACTGGAGATGGCATTGCATATTCAGTTTACTGATATGAAGTGGATAGAAACTACTGATGACAGAACTTTCATTTTTGGGTGAATTGTCTCTTTCAGACAGACCAAATTCTACCACATAAAATGAAGGCAAATATTAAATTTTCACACTTAGTAACCGTTTTCAGGATGCAGTCAGATACCTACTGGCAAAGTGGTTCAAGAATCTATCTTCTCTTCCAAAGCACTCCGAGGGTTTCATAATGATGGCATCAGGGAACTCTTCCCGCACCGCTGCCTCGCCTACAGCCTGCAAGAGTTGAACTCATTAGAACCAGTTATGACACAAGAACTAGGGCTGCACGATATATCGCACGATACGAAAAATAACATTGAACTTGAACACGATTATCGCTTAAACGCGATTCTTAGTGCGATTATGAAATCGCAAAGGCTGCGATTGTTTTTTTATGCACGGCTTGTCAATGAAGTATGGCTCCAAATGCTAATCCATCTGAAAGCACTGTGAGTTTGAATCACTTATAATGTACATTTGAAAACGCAAAAGCGTCAAACTTCTTTTCAGACACGAGAAGCATTTATTGACATCTTGTCCAACAGAAGACAACATTTAATAACATGTTTTTACTCCAAACTCACTTCATAAGGACAGTTGAGCGTCCTTCTGTGAGATGATGTGGCTTCTTACACAGAATAAGGCAGTCGTGTGTTTATTAGTCATGTTTAATTAATCAAAGCATTTCAATCTTCTGTTTATTCAGCTACAGCGATATGATGCGTGTTATCTTCTTCTGCTGCAGGGCATATTTTGAGTTTCTGCGCAAGAGCGCCCTCTGGCTTTCAGATGGAGAAGCATTTACTACTGATCACAGAGCCGTACAGCTCTGACAAGCCACGCATTAAATAATCGCAGCCTTTGCCATATCGCGTGCGATTTTATCGCGATAAATCGTGCAGCCCTAACAAGAACAGTGCAATCATCATACTTTATCATACAATCATACTTTCAGTTTGTAGAATGCATTACTATTGACTTCAGCCTAAATAGCTATTTGGTTATTGGTTAACATGATTTTCTGCATAGGTTTTGTCAGTGGAGAAACTGAAAGTCATTTCAGAAGTCAAGTTTTTTGGTAATTTTTTCTTTGAAGTAATGTAATTAAATCGAGCGCGATAACAATCAGGAATGTGCATTAAGAAAGTAAATTGGGTCTATTTTAATTTTATGTTGATTTTAAAGGGGTATTTCACTGCTGGCAAAATGGGCTTTCAATAAAATTTGAAAACTTGAGAAAACAGAGAAAAAATTCTGTTGTCTTCCCTTTTGCCAAATAGGTAGAAAAACATCAACACCAATAATGCACTGGCCCTGGGCATGTTGCCGTCCGAGGCCACTCCCACCAGTCTGCTATGGATACACTTGACCAGAGTCAAATGCCGCCATGGTTTAGTAGGAAATACTTCTTAGCAAACTTTTAGTCATAATTGGTGTCGACTTGTGTTGCTTCCGGGTGCAAGAGTAAGTGTTTAGTTGGAGCGAGTTAGGTTCCCAATGAAGGATCCAGAGCATTGTAGGCAGCGTCTAAAGGCTGCAAAGAATCAAAAAAAAAAAGGAAAGAACACTGC
This sequence comes from Mylopharyngodon piceus, assembly GCA_039654765.1. Taxonomy (NCBI): domain Eukaryota; kingdom Metazoa; phylum Chordata; class Actinopteri; order Cypriniformes; family Xenocyprididae; genus Mylopharyngodon; species Mylopharyngodon piceus. The sequence continues at coordinate 10,020,166 of CM077459.1, read as the reverse complement.
AACAGAAAATCTGAAAAACCTCTGTGTTTGTAGTCTCCATTTCAAATGGGATGACAATGAACACATTGTTTTAAGTCAAACGGAGGGGAAAAACTTGAAAGAAACTGCCGTTCCATCAGTTCCGCCTGAATCCGTCACATACAGGTAAGAAAGCTGTTAGTGTTCCATTTTTACCATAATGCTGTTTAAAGAGTAGACAAAGATTGATATAATTTTCAGTGATAAACCTGCTCTTACAATAACCATTCTGTTAATAACCCTCTGTTGATCCGACTGTCCGTGGGCAGAGATACAAAAATGCGGTAGTATAATCTGTAGTTTTCACGAATGCCCTGGAGCTGTCTAAAGTCTTTTGGTGACAAAGAAATGAGAATTTCTTGGTGCAGGTAACACGGAGAACGAGTAAACATTGTTCATTTACATATACTACTGACAACGATACAAAGCAGTTTGAAAATCGTTGAAGCTACACTTTAACTCAATGCACACACATGGTTTTTGAGTAAGTATGTTACCGTTACCTTATTCCTTAGATACTTTGAGGGGCTGCGGATATCTGCATTAAGGTGGGACATATGGATGAATTTTTTAATTCCGGCTTCACGAGCTGCCCTCGCGATCTGCTGGGGGATGGAGACGAAGACATCTTCAAACTTGTAGTTCCTTTAAAAGAGAGATAAAATGTGTATAAAATGAGATACAATAAAAGGTACAAAAAAATCTATTTAATTAAATATATCTGCAGACCACGTCGAGGTATCCAAGTTAGAATTACATTTAGCTTAGGCAGAATTTAGTTTAATAATGATGGTTGATGAATGGTTGATGATCATTTGATTTTGAGATATAGTAAAGCTCTGATGTTTTGACTCTAGGGATGCAAAAGAGAAGCTTTAGTGGCTCCCTGCCATTTTTCATCAAAATAAAAGTTTCATGGTTTAACATTTGAAAATGAAGAACATTTGAAGACATGAAGACATCCATAAATATTAGTATTGTAATTTTACAGTTTCGATTTTTCATTTTGCAGTGAAATATTAAGTCATATTGCTATGTTTTTATTTAGTAATTTTATATTAAGTTTTATATTTGTAGTTTTTAGTGTTGTAGTAATATTTTATTATTATTATATAGCCATATTGATATATAATCACAACTTTTTTGTTAAATTGTTCAGTTCTACAAACCTGGAATTTTTAAGTCACAATCAAATTTTTTTTTATCAGAGGAAAAAATAAATAAATAAAAAATACAAATAAATTGCAATTAAGATTTTTTCCCCAAATCCTACAGCCCTATTTTCCAGTACCTGGTCTCCCACTCTCTTCCCACAAGGTTGATCACCACGTTGGAGTGAGCGATCGCTCTTTTGATCGATTCCTTATCTCTTGCATCCCATTCCTGTAAAAGCGTCAATTTTATCAGTTTAGCCCACTTTCATTTGAAAGAAAACTCTTCCTCTGGAAATATCACACATGGTTATGAGTGTACTCACCATAAAGATGATCTGGCCGAGATCACCCATAGGTCTGAGGTACATAAGATCGTACTGGTCACATCGGTGAGGAATCACGATCTGGGAGCCCATACGTCCTAAAACAAACCCGAACAACATTTCAAACGAATGAAACGGCAATGGAAGGCTTGTAAGTGAATGAGGCTCATTCTGGCTTTTATGATAACCGATATGTGGACTCACCAAGTCGGTTGACGACATATCTCCCAAGGAATCCAGTGGCTCCAAACACTGTTGCAGCTACTCCACTGGAGGATGAGCGGCCTCCTTTTCCTCGCGGCACCACGGCATGATGGATCTTCCTGTGCTGAACAGTCACAGGCCCAGCCCCCAGCAACACTGGAGAACAGGTGCCTGACAAAAAGAGGAAATAAGCCATGTGAAAACAAATATGTCTGTTAAAATAATATAAATATGTTTATTGGAATAATTCAAATACACTGATGAAACCCTATAAAGTCTACTGCATAATATATACATTTCAAGTATATTATCAACATGATCAAAGCTTTGCTAGAAATCCTGTTGTACACAATCTACTACATGCTTTCTGTCATCAGATTGATAGTTTTTACTTTTATAGCAAGTAAAAAGCCTTTTTGTAGAATTCTAGGTCAAGGTACCTGTGACTTTTTACTGTGAAATCATTACTATTTTTTATAAAGTTACGCAAGAATAACTTTTATAAACTACAGAGTTTTGATAATAAAAGTAAGCATTTAAATATCATCTTACTAAGACATAGAGTGACAAACTGATATTTATATGCATTTTATGTAAGTATATGGGCAACAAAGACCTGATGTATCAAATATGATACAAAACATAAAACACATATGGAAACTTTTTAAAAAATATTTTCAAAATATATTTTGTCTACAGGTTCAATAAACTGTTCTGAAAAAAATAAATATATATATATTTCTGACTTACATTTCATATGTCGGACATTTTAGGGTAAATGTAACGGGCAGAACGACTTGATGCTTCAAATTAACAATATTTGCATACAAATATTACATGTTAAATGTTGCAGAACGTATTAAGTTATAGAAAAAAATAAAAGAATCATTTTGGGCATCATATGTGCGCCTGTGATGCCAATAAATACTATCTAGGTAGGGAGCTCACTATGTTTTGAGACATACTCTCTGATTATGATACACTACATACAACTACTGCATTTAGCTGAAAATGCTAAAATTAAAGTCCTGCAATAAAACAACTCGTTTTTATAGTTTAAAAAGACACAGTAGCATATTTTTGAGAATACTGTATCTGTTGGAGTGCACAAATGAGGCCTGATGTCTTTAGCCGGGGTCACAAAACACAAGACATCGATTTCCTTTAAACATCATCTAATCACTTTATTATTCGTCCCGTTAACAGCCTCAGCTATAACAGTGTTCATATACAGTCACACTGTCCGTATGGTAAAGTAATCTAATGGTGAACTCACCTGAAAGCTTGGGAAGGACACCCACAGGACGGCAAACCAGAGTGACAGCCGCCATGATTCTGGCCGTCACCGTCAGAGCGGAGAACGGAAGCTGAGGAGGGTCAAACGCAAAACGAAAAACTCGAATTTTGGGGATAAGTACGGTAAGAACATGTAGAAAGCATTTTATTTTCTTTTATCATTTTAAGTACGTCAAAGAAGCAAAAAATTAAGCTATAAATATATTATAAAAGGAAAATAGAAAGTTTCGGACGCTAATATAAAGGATTCTTCCCACATTTGTAGTATTAACATTACAAGTTGTTTACCTTCGAGGTAAACCTATAAAGGCTACATAGCCTATAATTAAAAATATGCCATAGTTATTATTTTTAAACTTACTTTATTGTTTAAACGCTTTATAACTTAATGCTGTATAAATGCCTTGTCTAGCTACATAATTGCGTTTCTAAACTAAATTGCATTGACAAACATTAACACAAAAACATGTTATGTGCCTTGTTATTGGTTATTTATCAGTTAACTTTTCAGTCCCATAGGATGCTTTTACATTCTTAAAAAAATAGTTCTAGCTTTAAATAAAACATAATGGCCCGGTTTCACAGACAGGGCTTAGCCTAAGCCAGGATTAGGCCTTAGTTCAATTAGGATATTTAAGTAACTTTTATAAACATACACTAGAAAAACATTACTGGTGTGCATCTTGAGACAAAACAATGACAATGACATATTTTAAGATATGTCAGTGCAAGTTTCTTTCAGTTAAAACAGCTCAAACATGCATTTTAGTCTAGGACTAGCTTAAACCTTGTCTGTGAAACCGGGGGTAAATCTTTAAAAGTGTGGAAATCTTACATTTACCAGAATTTCTTTATTTTAATGAGTACATATCCCCTTGATACACATTTTTGATACACATATGAAATAAATTAAACTGAATAAATAAATACCAAACCATGTTTTGCATTTAAAAATTTCACATTCAGTATGGTATTACATCTTTATTGTCAAAGATGACAGTATATTACAGACATTTTTCAAGAGACAACTTAGATTATTTCATTCTAATACTGAAAGGCACTACCTAACACCCTTGATCCAAGACTTTCTTTTAAAATCCTATAAACAAAATTGTCAAGAAACAACAAGGAAGAGAGATAGCATATGGTAGTAAAAATCTCTTTTTCAATTATAACAGATAAACAAAACAAGAACAAGTAAAACCTTGTCTAATGTTTACATGACTTGGTGCCATCCACATAGGGTGGATGGTATTTACATTAAGAACTCTATATACAGGAAAATAAACTATTACAATCCATAAAATGTTGTATTTTAATTCTGTATGAACATACAATGATGCACTAATTTTACTTTAAACAGCAACTTTAAAAACATCATTCTTGACCTTGAATCTAAATCATAATAATTATAACCATCTTCATCAACAACAATATTGCCATCAGTCATCATCAATATAATCACGCAAATACTGTGCACATTTTGATGATCTAGTGTGCTTTCCATCAGATTTAGTCTGAGGATGTGTTTCTCTGCAACAAAAATGTATACAAAAAATCTCTTTGGCTCAGTAATTATTGCACTGACAGCTAACTAACTTATAGAAACAATAAAAAAAGCTGGCAAATGACGACAAAACATACAAACACTCTTAATTCATGCAGTAATATTGCACAATAAAGCAGCTTTGGTACTCAAGGTTAGCTTGAGCTCTATTTTTGACATTGCTAATAGCTTTGATGCTTTTAAAAGAAAAATGAAAAAGCACACTAGACCCAATAAACATGCACATAGCATGATGCTCTGCAAAATATGCCAGTGTTTCACACAATCTCATAGTAATAATCCTTTCAAAATACAACACAAGCACCAAAATGATACCAAATTATTCACTTTACTTAGAAATCAACAAAACATTTGAATAGACTATCGCTCTTTCACTACTAATCTAATTCTTCTAGACTGGAAAGTGAAGGTGAGGTTGCACTATAGAGGATCTATTTTATTTTATAATTTGTGATTTATTTATTATTAAAAACAGAAGCCTCAGCCTCACAGCATCACATCGTCTTGCCAACATTTATCGCAAAATAATTTTGCACGCTCAAACTCTAGTGTGACCGCACCTTTATAGACCACAAGAAACGGCTAAAAAAATAAATTATTTGTTTGACTTTTTGTACTTTTTTTGCCATACAACAAAATCAAACTCTGTCTAAGCCGCACAATAGGTAAATCCAGACCAAGCGGCTGAAGTAGAAATCATAAGCTATAAAGACGTTACTTTGGGGGTGTTAGACAATAGGGGGGAGAAACTGAGGCTCCTGTCCTTCCGAAGAATCAGTGCTTGATCCTTGTTCAGATTTGATGATGATCTGAACGGACCGCTCTCCACTTGAGTCCGACTTGCTGTCTTTGCTCACACTTTTGCCTGAATCTTCGTTGTTTTCTTCCTCGGCTGATGCTCCTATAGGACGCAGACGCTCTTCTGATACCATCTTGCCTCCTTTGCTTGAGGTGTCACTGACCCTCTTAGGTTTGTCGTCAGATCCAGATTTATCGGCTATGGAAAGAGAAAAGATATAAATTATATTTTGCATAATGGAATAAATGTAACAAAAATGATAATAAAATAAAAATTAAATAATTCATAAATATATTTAATTATAATATTACACTAATAATTTTATTTCATATAATTATAAATAAATAATAATGGACATAAAAGAAATAATTCACATTATAATTATATTTTACGGAGCCCCTAAAGGGACATGATGAAGGAAAAAATATGAGATGGGAGGAAAAATTATGTCAATGCTTTTGAGTTACTCAAAAATGTTTTGTGTTCCCCCTAGAAAGTTTGCGTTCACTCGCAAAACCTTTGCATTCCTTCAAAAAACTTTTGCATTCCCCCTAGATACTTTGCGTTCGCTCGCAAAACCTTTGTGTTCCCTCAAAAAAATTCTTGCCTTTTTCAGAGAAACTTTGCGTTCCCTCGCAAAACCTTTGTGTTCCCTCAAAAAACTTTTGCCTTCCCCCGAGAAACTTTGCGTTCCCTCGCAAAACCTTTGTGTTCCCTCAAAAAACTTGTGTTCCCCTGAGAAACTTTGCGTTCCCTCGCAAAACCTTTGCATTCCCTCAAAAAACTCTTGCCTTCCCCCGAGAAACTTTGCGTTCCCTCGCAAAACCTTTGTGTTCCCTCAAAAAACTTTTGTGTTCCTCTGAGAAACTTTGCATTCCCTCGCAAAACCTTTGCGTTCCCTCAAAAAACTTTTGCCTTCCCCCGAGAAACTTTGCGTTCCCTCGCAAAACCTTTGCGTTCCCTCAAAAAACTCTTGCTTTCCCCCAAGAAACTTTGCATTCACTCGCAAAACCTTTGTGTTCCCTCAAAAAACTTTTGCCTTCCCCCGAGAAACTGCGTTCGCTTGCAAAACCTTTGTGTTCCCTCAAAAAACTCTTGCCTTCCCCAGATAAACTTTGCGTTCCCTCGCTATACCATTGTGTTCCCTCAAAAAACTTGTGTTCCCCAGAGAAACTTTGCGTTTGCTAACAAAACCTTTGCGTTTCCTGAAAAAAATTCTTGCCTTTTTCATAGAAACTTTGTGTTCGCTTGCAAAACCTTTGCGTTCCCTCAAAAAACTTTTGCCTTCCCCAGAGAAACTTTGCGTTCCCTCGCAAAACCTTTGCTTTCCCTCAAAAAACTTTTGCCTTCCCCAGAGAAACTTTGCGTTCCCTCGCAAAACCTTTGCTTTCCCTCAAAAAACTTTTGCCTTCCCCAGAGAAACTTTGCGTTCCCTCGCAAAACCTTTGCTTTCCCTCAAAAAACTTTTGTGTTCCCCTGAGAAACTTTGCGTTCGCTCGCAATTCTTTTGCTTTCCTTCAAAAAACTTTTGCCTTCCCTAGAGAAACTCTGCATTCGCTTGCAAAACCTTTACGTTCCCTTTAAAAAAACCTTTGCCTTCCCCAGAGAAACTTTGCGTTCAGTTGCAAAAACTTTGCGTTCCCTCAAAAAACTCTTGCCTTCCCCAGAGAAACTTTGCGTTCACTCACAAAACCTTTGTGTTCCCTCAAAAAAACGTTTGCATTCCCCAGAGAAACTTTGCGTTCGCTCGAAAAGCCTTTGCGTTCCCTCAAAAAACTTTTGCCTTCTCCAGAGAAACTTTGCGTTCACTCACAAAACCTTTGTGTTCCCTCAAAAAACTTTTTTTGTTCCCCAGAGAAACTTTGCGTTCCCTCGCAAAACCTTTGCTTTCCCTCAAAAAACTTTTGTGTTCCCCTGAGAAACTTTGCGTTCGCTTGCAAAACCTTTACGTTCCCTTTAAAAAAACCTTTGCCTTCCCCAGAGAAACTTTGCGTTCAGTTGCAAAAACTTTGCGTTCCCTCAAAAAAATCTTGCCTTCCCCAGAGAAACTTTGCGTTCGCTCACAAAACCTTTGTGTTCTCCAAAAAAACGTTTGCATTCCCCAGAGAAACTTTGCGTTCGCTCGCAAAACCTTTGCGTTCCCTCAAAAAACTTTTGCATTCCCCAGAGAATTTTGCGTTCACTTGCAAAGAGCACAAAAGTTTTGCAGTCAAACACAAAGCTTCTCGGGGGAACGCAAAAGTTTTGCGAGGGTCTGCAAAGGTTTTGCAACCAAACGAAAAGTTTCTCGGTCGAATGCAAAGTTTGCCAGGGGAACGCAAAACTTTTGCGAGAGATTGCAAAAGCATTGAAAAATATTTTTTCCTCCCGTCTCATATTTTTCCATCACCATGACCCTTTAGGGGCTCCGTAATATTTTAATTATATTATGATATTATAATTATATAACATTTTATTTCATATTCTAACTAATAATTAATTCATTAATTCAAGACATTCATACATTTTGAAGCATGATTATTTGAGATCACTGTATATCATTATCAATCATCATGATCAATCATTACTCTACAAGCACATATTTTGACGCTTGCCTGTTCTGTTTAAAGTCCCTTTGCGGTAAGTGAAGTCATAATTGTTGTCAATGTCTTTCCGGATAGGCCGAGGTTTAGGATGGAGCTTGTTGAGACGGCCCTCTGTGATCCACTCATGCTGCATCCCTTCATCAGGAGTCATCCGTTTTGTGGGATCCCAACTACAAGAACGCAACGGTACAGGTTGAGAAAGCCTGTTTATGCGTGTTGTGGTGATAATAAATATAAAGTCATTTCATTACTTTACATACACAAGGCAACGTCGAATGAAGTCAAGAAATAGATGATCGTTGGTCTTCAGCACACTGGCAAGATCTTTTGAGTTGGGTCGACGTTTTTTCCCTTTGCTGTTGGTGATATTCCTCGGGTTTCCTTTGGAATCTGATTGGAACATTATAATGGTAAGATGTCAATCAAAATGAAATCTCAATGTTTATTATTAGCATGAACAAAAATTTGAAATTAAATGTTATTTTGGTAACACTTTACAATAAGGTCTCATTAGTTAATGCATAACAAAAATTAATTAACAATGTGCAATTAATTTGTTACAGTATTTATTAAACTTTGCTAACTGTTCATGTTAGCTCAGGTCCATTAAATAATATTGACAGACACAACTTTTGATTTTAATAATGTATTAGTCAATACTGAAATAACATGAAGTAATATTAATAAATGCTTTAGAATGACTACATTACGAACCTTATCATAAAGTGTTACCGTAATTTGTAAGCAATCATGTATTACTGTAAGTCATCTTACCAAAAAATAACCTTCGTCTTGATGCAGGTTGAACAAAGTCATTTGGAGGAAGTCCCATGATCTACAAAATCAAAAATGATTCTTTTCAGCAACCAATGCATTTCAAATAACTTTAGAAGAATCGTTAAAGAACATGAAGCTATTTAAAGGATTTTCTTTCATCCACAGAACACAAAGGAGAAAATTTGAAGACTTATGCTTTTTTTTCATGCAATAACAATGAACTATGAATTAAGTTTTCATGACACTTTTATCCTGTTATGTGTCCATTTTTGAAGCTTTAAAGCTCTATTCCTCATTAATTGTAAGTTCATGGAAAAGAAAGACAAGCGTGTGTTTCACAGAAGAAAGAAAGTCTAACTACTTCTTTAAGTACTAATACAGTCTCTCACCTCCATGATACAGGCGATCTGCTCCACTTCACTCTCTCCTGGAAAGAGGGGATAGCCAGTGTACAGCTCTGCCAAAATGCAGCCCAGACTCCACATGTCTATTGCCATGCTGTACGGGTGGCCCAGAATCACCTCTGGTGAGCGGTAGAAGCGGCTCTGAATGTAAGTGTACACTGTAGATGGGAATACAAGTGGTCTATTATAACAACGTCAATTCAACAGAATGAATTAGTTTAATGCATCAAACAGCATTAAATCATTGTTTCTCAATTGATAGGTCACAGGTCTGTTTTAATGGAGGGAAAACAGTGCTAAATGCAAGTGATAAAATGCAGCTATAATCGTTTTATAGTTAGGACAGCAAAATAAATAGCCTTTATTATTATTATATTTTAAAAGGGAGCATTTAACGCTTCCCAAATTCTGTCAAAGGCGTCTAATCAAACAACTGCAGATTTTGCTACACTATATATTGCTTAATGCAGAGTAAATGACACAATCAGGATAAATCTGGTGATGTGTTCATTACACAAGGGTTTGGTAATCACCTCTTTGTTGCTCATAGCAGCTTGATCCAAAGTCGACCACCTTGATGTTTCCTTGTCCCCTCTGGGACAGGAGTATGTTCTCCTATTAAGAGGAAAATAATAATGCTTTGTCATGATGGTCATTTCACTGGTGAACACATTTGTATATCTGTGAATTGAAACTGAAAACAGCTAAAGGTGTTATCTAGCTGAATGTCCAAGCGAAATAACAACTAATTTTCTATAACATTAATTAATTAATTAATAATAAATAATTATAATCCATATATATACACACACACACACACACACATATATATTGTATACTGTATAGGGAAATCAGTACATCAATACTAATGTGATGTTTAAATAATTCACAATATTATTATTGGGAATTATTTTTATATTATAGTAGTATTTGATATCTTTTTCATATCTTAATAATAATAATAATAATAATAATAAATAAAATAGTATATAGTTTAATATACACTATTGTTCAAAACCATTTGGGGTCAGTAAGATTTTTGAAATTATTTATTTAATAAAGATACAGTAAAAACAGTAAAATTGTGAAATATTATTACAATTTAAAATAACTGTTTTCTACTTTAATATACTTTAAAATGCAATTGTTTCCTGAATTTTCAGCATCATTACTCCAGTCTTCAGTGTCACATGATCCTTCTAATATTCTGATTTGCTGCTCAAGAAATATTTCTTATTAATATCAATGTTGAAAACAGCTGTGCTGCTTAAAACTGATAATTCTTTAATTTTTTGATAAATAGAAATAGCATTTATTTAAAATAGAAATCTTTTGTAAATTTTTTGCATCACATTTTAATTATTTTAGCAGTGAAATCTGCTGAACTGTCATTATAGTAATGTTGTAGTGGTCTGTCCTATTAAAAAACTTTTTTTGCTTTTCATTTCGGGGTGATTCACATTTGACAAACTCCAGTGGTGAGGTTTACCGGTTTAAGGTCACAGTGGATGATCTTCTCTTTGTGCAGCATCTGGAGGCACTTGAGCAGTGAGTGAGCAAAACGCCGAATCAACCCCAGGCTGAAGCCCTGGAAGTTGTTCTTCTTAATAAGCTCATAGAGGTTCGCTCTGTATGGAGACAAGATGAACAATTAACATATCTGTGACGATGTTACAGGGTGATGTTCGTGGCTAATACCTTGTGAACTACTAGGATTTGAGTATGGACAGTAGGTATAAAAAGCAGTATGCCACGTATATAAATGCCACTAGAGGGCAGCACAATAATTTTGGCACTACTTCGTGCTGAACTTTCCACAAACACATTCATTGTCACTCAACAACCTCCTGTCTTTAAGCACGACCATAAAAACAAAATCTCACTATTAGTCTGTGTTAACTGCTAAGCATTATGCTAAAGAGCCCTTTGAGAGGGAACGCATGAAAGTCATTATCTTTGGCAGAAGGGAGACCTAAAACAGCAGCTGTGAACAGCCTAATGTAATCGGAGACTTCACACCATGAGTGGGCAAGGAAAGAGATAGGGGCCTAATCAAGGCATTAACTAAAGGATTCTGTGACGGTAACCAAAGACGGGGACGACGCATCTGATGTCCTCTAAAGGTCAGGCTGCCAGAGATGAAGCTGCTTTTCCTGCAAAGCGACTTAATTGATCACTTTACCCAGAGCCCAAAAGGTCTTGAGTGGGAAACTCTCACTTCACACCTCAGTATGGCCAACATTGGAACAAACTACGACCCCGGTATAAATCAGAACTAATGTGACAGCTAACTAATGAATCATAAATAATATGATGATCTGCACTGGTTGTTTTTTCTTGCAACAAAAACCTGTTTTTTACCTTGACTATCTGTTGGAAAACTTAAAGTCAACATGAAATCAAAATGGACTATTAAATAAATAATTAAAAATAATTAATTCAAATTAATAAATAGATTAATAAATAAATAAATAATAAAATATATTATTTTTAAAATAAATTAAAATTAATTTAAAAATGAATTAAAATTATATATATATATTTATTTATTAATTAATTAATTTTAATTATATTCAATTATATATATATATAAAATTTAATATAATTAAAATTAATAAATAAATAATAAAATATATTATTTTTAAAATAAATTAAAATTAATTTAAAAAAGGAATTAAAATTATATATATATATATATATATATATATTATTGAATATCCTGTTTCACTTAGAAATATGAAAGTAAAATTGGTTCATAATTACTTTAAATAGGCGTCTATAATAAGTTGTAGTTACAGGGAAGTATTCTATTTAAGTTCAGTCCGTGACTCCCATGTTTAACGTGAGTTACTATACAGGCTTAACAGTATAAACTGAAACTGCTTATGTGTCCATCTAAATGATTCCAGTATTTTCCACCCACCCCAGCAACTCGAAGGAGATGCACAGGTGGTTGCGGAAGTAGAAGTACTCCTTCATGTGAATGACGTTATGGCAATTATCTCTGTCTCTTCTCCGCACGGCATCCAGTATCTTTAGCTCTACAAGAGCCTGGTGATGGAACCTGAAGGTCAAAAGAAAAATAACTTATCAAACTTTATCAATATGCAGCTAACTTTTACTATTTTTCCTACATTGATACAGCATATTAATTTTTCAAATTATATTAAAAACTTAATTTCTACAGTTTTATGTCACTTTAGTCTACGACCAGGCTAAAATGCATTGACTTTCCAGCTTGTTTTGTATGCAAATATTGTATATTATTATTATTATTATTATTATTATTATAAATATATATATTTTTTATAATTGTACTAATATATTGCAATAATAATTATAATAATAATAATAAACCTTCCTGTAGTTCAATCAGTAGAGCATGGCGCTAGCAACGGCAAGGTCATGGGTTCGATTCCCTGGGAAAGCAAAAACTGATAAAATAAATATATGTAATATTTATAAATGTATAATATAATTATAAATACAACTCCTGAAAGAAAATCCTTCTCTTCTATAGCTGAACTCAAAGAATCAGAGCAGCTTTACAGTATTCAGCTCTGAGCTTTGCATTTTGAGAGGGTTTTAAGTTAAAGCATCAGTCAAAGTAGGTGCGACGGCAGTGGAAGGGCATGAGATCAGCCCAGACACGTAATGTGATACACAACAGACACCTTTTAACAGCCTGCAGTGTATCAGGTCCACCTGATTGAGTGCGGATTAAAGACCTTTTGATGGCCTTATGAAGGGCTTCAATCTGTACATTTTCATTGATATTTTTCATTTTAATGGGGACAATGAAACATTTAGCTAAACTTTAGCCTGTTAAGTTTAACTTGTGCTTTTAATTTTCATTTAAATTAAAGTAGTGTATTTTTATTAATATTATTTTAATATTTAATATTTTATTATTTCTTATCATATAATTATTTTTTAAAAATTAGCTTGAACTCAAACAATAATTGACAGACCCCTTGCAGTATCACCACGGACCCCCTAGGGGTCGCTGGCCCCGATTGTACTAAAGATGAACACATGGACTGGAGGTTCGTTTTACCTCTTCTTATTTCGAATGATCTTGATGGCCACCATCTCATTTGTCTTGTGATCCAAACATTTCAAGACTTGGCCAAACGATCCTTTCCCAATAACCTCCAGGACTTCATAGCGATAACCTATATGGTCATGCAGGACCTGCACAGAGTATTTAGAGGACAGAGTCAGCTGACGAACAGGTCAGCATAATTATTTCCATCGCCTTTGCAGTGGCAGACTTCCTGTTACTTAGAGAAACACTGCAATGGTAATATTGAAATTCATAAATGCTCCTCATTTGTTTATTTCCTAACTAACATTCAGGCACATATTTGGACTGTCAGACATGTGACATTGTTTACATGTTTTGACTGCAAATTTCAGCTGTATGACTCTTTAAACCATCAAGCCTGAAGGCATTCAGTCTAATGTCCAGTAATCCTGAGGAACGTCTTTCTGAAAAGGCGCATTCAAGGAAGATGGGGTGGGACAGCGGACATTAGGGTCTGGCAGCCTGCAGCTGAATTAGCCAGCCTCGTGCTGTAATGCAATTTCATAATTTATCGAGAAGTTGAAAATGAGGTCAGTATGTCACCCAGTGAGCTGTTTGCCAAGCTGTTTCTGTAAATGTATGTATATATTTTTTATTTATTCATATATACACATGAATAAATAAATGAACAGATTTTATATATACTATAAAATTAACTAAAACTAAAATCATTAAAAAAAAATGTTGTTAAATTAAAATAAACGTTAACTGAAATTAAATAAAACATTTACAATTTTTTAACTTATTTAGTTGCCAAGGAATCATTTTCATTTAGTTTAACTTGCACTAAATTAATATATAATAATAAAATTAATAAAAACTATATAGGCATATTTCAAAACAACAAAAACTAATAAAAAATGGCAAAACAAAAAAATTACTAAAACTTTAAAATTAATATCAAAACAAAAACATGAGAAGTGAAGTGACGTGTAGCCAAGTATGGTGTCCCATACTGCGTTTCACTCATCCAAGTGTACACACACACAGCAGTGAGTATTGAACAAACACACACCATGAACACACACCCAGAACAGTGAATAGAAGCTAATTCAAAATTTTAATAAAAACTATAATAGAATCTCAGTGATACTAAAATAACACTGCCAGGCAAAAGTAATGTAATCACAGAAAGATATATGATATGCCATATCTAACCTTTATGTAGCTGCCATGCTCATCGTCATAGCCTGAATTCTGTGGGGATCCCTGGGAGCCCTCAATCTTCTTAGTGTCCAAGCCCAGATACCAGATCTCAGAGTAGTCCATGATCTCCTCCCTCTCATATTCTGTTAGCTGGTTCTGGAAGTGCTTCAGTGCCGCTGTTTTGCAGATGAAGGAAGAAACATAAATAGTGAGCATATATAATCCAATTAACAAGGGAATGCTATTTTTAGTTATTATTTCTGATTCAGCTTGAAGAGCAAAAATGTTTCAGTGAATGAAACCTCCATTTATTCATTTCTAAATATATGAACCACAAACAAAAATCCAGAGCACTTCATACTTGTTGGAGACATAGGCAGCCTCTGTCCCTCGTATGTCCTGATCTTCTCAAACTTATTGATGATGCTCCTGGTTAAGGATTCGGAGAGGTTTTCCACCGACGAACCAAAGCGATTGGGAAACTGTGGCCTCGGCCTCTCCTCCTGAGTTACAAGAAATGGAAATATGTGTGAAATATGCTTTAATGCGGCCATTGTGAACATTATATGAATTGTTCACTCAAAAAATTACTTTATGTACTCACCCTCATTTCATTCCAAACCCATATACGGTTGATTTTATTTTCCACCACCCCCCTACCCTTCCCCAAAAACACTACAAAAGTGGTCCATATGACTTGTACACTATATTTCAAGTCTTCTAAGGAACAGACTGAAATTTCTGACACTATTCTAGTCTTCTGGACAACACTGTAACCGTGAATAAGTTTGCAAAACTCCAAAAATTTGAGGTAATCACTTACATTAACTTAAAATTATCATGTAATCTCAACTTAAATATTTTTAGCAGTGGAAACTTGGCTGCTTTAACTAGCTGTTTCAGTAAATGCTAACTTGCTAATTGGTGGCACAATACTTTGATAGCATTAGCATAGCATGGCAATTGCTGAATGAGTACGGAAATATAGAACATTTAATGTATATTTGTTCTCAAACTAAGCTCATGCTCCACTTGTCACCATGATGGTAACCGCCCCCATCCCATTACCCCCCCACCCCACCCGGCGCAAAAAAACCCACATAACAGAATTTTTTCTAAATTAGCATAGCAAAACAATAAACACAATTAAATCTCCCACTTAACATTAACCTTGCACAAAAAGCATTTACTCTCCCTTTCAAATGTCATGGCAAAGCATGCTGGGAAATAGCCCAGTTTCAGGTAAATTTAAGTTTGTCTAAATTAAAAGAAACAAGTTCATAGAACTCAAAACAATGAAACAATTCAGATTACTTAAAATGTGTCAGTTTTGTGAACTCAAATGAAAAAGAAAGTTCTAAATAAAAGTGAATTTGATTGAACTAATTTGTTTAATTTAAGTTTACCCTACTCAAACCAATTAATTATTTTGAGCATTAGGGTTTATAGTGTATTTTAATGTTATTTCTGATGGGCTATTTGTGCTTTTTGGAGATTGACAGACATTATTGCTGTTGATATATGAAAAAAAGCTGCATCAAAAAGTCTTATTTTGTGTTCCACAGAAGAAAGAAAGTAATTTGGGATTGGATAGACATGAGGGTGAGTAAACAATGACCGAATTTTCATTTTTGGCTAAACTTAAGAGTGTTATCCCACCTGATTCCCTTGAGTGCTTTGCACCAACTGTTTGACAATACTGGGTAAGGTTCCATTCGAATGCAGAAGTTTGCCATTGGTCACCAAAACTTGCTTGACTGGAGCCTCTAGCTGGGGTAAAGTACCAACTCCTGTCCCACACTTCTAGAAAACAAAAGACACAATACTTTGAGTACCGTTCAACATGAAAAACTCTACAAATCAGTAACAAGGGCCAAACGGGGGGAAAGATATGTGAGCTTCACACAAGCTGAGTGGCCAACGGCCCCAGTGAACCAGACCCCCTGCAAAGAGGATGGAATTTCAGTGGCGGTTGAGACCGAGGTGGGGACAAAAGCGGCGATAGGGCAGTCTTTCGCAACCCATCAGAGCAATGAACATGTACTCTAAATCAATCTAACATTTGGGGTGTAATAACAGTGAATGATACAGATTTTTAGAACACTGTGCCTAGTGAATATCTTCTCTTGGAAGGAATAAAATGAAAGGTTCCCTTGCTATGAAAAAAATGTAGGGCACTGCACAAGGGAGGGGCTTGTTCGTAGCTTGCAGGTTTTCCCCCATCTCACGGTTCAAAGCCAGTGCTCGACAAACTTCTGGGCTGAAAAAAGAGCGAGTGCGTCTATAGATAGATGCGATATTCAATCTGATATGTCTGCCAACTTGATCATGACGCATAGAAACAGAAGCTAAATATAGCGTATAGGGACACCTGAAGAGACCTACAAGAATACAGTAAGTTGTGCGTAAAAAGCGTCCACCGTTCAGGTACCGCAGCTGTGCGTTAAAACCCCAATCGAGTCTAGTGATTTTGACATTAAAAGGCACTATGCCAAGCACTTTATTACAGGCGGATGGTATCACCAGTGAAGAGATTGCTATTAGTTAATGACAACTGTTAGGGGGTCATCTCACAATCAACATTAAAAATTTAACACAAACACTTTCCATAGGTGCTGGAGGGATCATGCATTGTCATCTATAGATAGCGGACACACAATGGAAGTGCCTATTCACACTAAAGCATCAGCTGATTAAAAGTTTGTATATTTAAACCAAAAAAAGTTAAGTAATAGTGTTGGGAAGTGCAGTTAATTTAGCGAATCAGTTTGTTCAGATTTAGTTTCAATAAATTAATTCAAAGACCAATATGCTGATTCATTTGAGTCTCTGTGTAAATTAACTGTTCCCAGAAGTCTTTGCGCAACATTTTTGTAAATACTGCTGTTTATTACTGAGTTAAATGTTTAATGTTAAATTGATGCAGAAATTACACCTTTAAGATACATTGCCCGGCCAAAAAAAAGTCATCGTTTGGATTTAAATAGGCAAATGCTTAAGATATGACTGGTTTATTATTGCAGTGATTATTATGTTTTGTTATATGTTTGGCAACAGTTCTTCTAACCCTAATTGGCGGAGAGTGTAACTTTTCATTTCTTAAGCAACCATGTAGGAAGACACATCATGGCCATATTCCAGGATGACAATGTCAAGATTCATCAGGCTCAAATTGTGAAAGAGACTGGTTCAGAGAGTTTGAAGAATCATTTTCACACATGAATTGGCACCTCTGAGTCCAGACCTTAAATTCATTGAAAGTCTTTGGGATGTGCTGGAGTAGACTTTACAGAGTGCTCACCTCTTGCATTGTCAATCCAAGATCTTGACCAAAAATTGATGCACCTCTTGATGGATCTAACATCACAATATTTATTTCCGTCAAGAGGTGCATCAGGCACTGAATTAACCCATTAAAACTTCTTTCAGTCAATTCAGTCAATTGCTTTGAATCCTAGGCGTTGAATCCTAGGCGTTGAATTCTATTCAACGGGTGGACCGAATGGTTCAAATCACCCTGCACCCATCTCACAGTTCTCCTCCCAGACAGAGTCACTCTTACAGTAGAGTGATTCACACACCCTTTGCGAATCAATTCAAATGAATCATCGCTGTTAAGTAACTCTGTGAATAAAGGCTCACCTGTGAGTAGGTGCAGTTGGGTCCTATTTTTGTGTTCTCGGCCTGGGACCTGTGGGGGTGAGGGAAAGCCTCGGGTCTGGCTGACTGTGAAAGAGAACGGAGGAAAGACGTCATGAGCGTGAGGAGTGGGCACACTCTTGCATCCCACATCCACAGCCGTATGTGTGGGATTCTGCGTATATAACTCCAGGAATCATCTCTGCTCGCTGTGTTATTCAACACAGCTGATGACTCATGTTCAATACACCAAGGTTGCTTGTTTTTTAATTCAAAAGCACGTTAATAACTATGACGCCCACCATGTCAGATGATGCAGTTTGACCTCAGTCGTGATGTTCAGACTCCTTCACTGGTACTTCACACTCCTAGCAATCATCTCCCAACTAATGTTCCCCTTGAGCACGAATGCTGAGCGTTCAAGGATATCAGGGGACCTGTGATGACTACAATCATTCATGATTGCGGACATATGAGGAAACTGGCCCACATCCATCTTAATCAGGTAGAACGTGCGTCAATAGTGGTGACAGACAGCATAAGGACAGATGAAAAGCTCCAGCTAAACTTAGAGCCTCTTGGGTTGGGGCGAGATACAAATAGAGGCTATTGGCGGGCAAACACGTGCCGGTAGCAGAAGTCAAACAGATTGGCCAAGAAACATACAGACAATTGAATGATTTGACCCATATGCACACCTTGGAGACTGTGGCTCTCACAGCCTTAATCCAGTGGCTGATTATTTGCAGAGTCTAAAACATATGGCTGTTTTTGGCCGAGTGTATCTTCCCATCGGGGGGGTTTAGCTATGCGGATGTGTTGGGTCTTAACTGCATTCATTCACAGTGCATTGAAGTATATACGGGCTTATAGAGGGATCAGAGAGTACATGGAGGTGAACGTGGCAGCAACAAAGAGATGCATTTAGAAAACAGGCAGTAAAAATTTGTTACACTTAGACTGCGGGCGGTCAGCTGTGCAATGTGAGCCCGGGGCTTTAAAAGACTCATTCAAATATTAACACCTTTGAGTTTCTATGTTCAGGACTAAGGGCTTTGTGTTACAATGTGGGTCAGTGTGCAATGCAAGATTGAGAGATACTTTCTTAAAGTCACCATGAAATCAAAATTGACAATTCTTGTTTTTTTTTTGTTTTTTTATGGAATGGCAGTATTTATTATAAATGATTTATCCATGCACATAATTAATATTTTATTAAAATTCATGTGCCCTCGTAATCTTTAATCGTGTTTAAGACGTGTTTTTTGGCGTGGGGATGGGACAACTTGTCACTTACATGAGATCGCAACAATAGCAAATGACAATGATCCAATCAATTCCCATTGGACAACAAGTCCCACCCTACATTTTCTTATTCGAGAAGCTGTTTCACTCGGATATAAATCACAATAGGAAAGAAAAGCTTCTGTTTCACGCCGACTTTAAGCTAACTAATCAGTCAGATTCATTCTGCAATAAAATGCTTGAAAAAAAATCGCATTTATTCCTTTAACTTAAGTGAGGATTTGACATTTTTCTGATCTATATTGGGATGCACAATATATTGGTACCATATAGGTTATCAGCTGATATTGAGATTTTTAAATGAATCTGTATTGGTTGATATTGCATAATTTTTCCCTATTTTTATATTTAGAT
Source organism: Mylopharyngodon piceus (assembly GCA_039654765.1). Classification (NCBI taxonomy): domain Eukaryota; kingdom Metazoa; phylum Chordata; class Actinopteri; order Cypriniformes; family Xenocyprididae; genus Mylopharyngodon; species Mylopharyngodon piceus. The sequence goes on along the minus strand of CM077459.1, from coordinate 10,000,508 downwards.
TACTTTTGTCATCATCGGACACTCATTTAAACAGTCAATTAATCTTTATAAACACTAATAATTTAAAATGAATATCCATACTTAATTTATAATGTTGTGATGCCTAAACTCACTTGTAGCATTTAAAACAATTGATTTTAGTTTTTTAATTATAATTTACTTAAACATAATGTATTTTGTAATATCGGTCATATTGTGAAAATAATTATTGGCCAGAATTTTTATATCAGCGAATCTCTAATATAAGGCCCTATTGTGACAACTCTGTGCTAAACCATTGGCTTTCACTCTAGAATTTACCCAAATATTATATCCAATGTGCTATTTTAACAAATACATGGGCCCTACACCAATGGTTTTTACACATTTTGGTATCACATACAGGAGGATTTGGAGTCACCTCAATTAAGTAATGGGCAAAACCCAAACCACACCCAGAAAGGATCAAAAATACATCATATGTTATTCTTAATGATCAGGACTATGAATGCCTTTCAAAGTAATTTGGAGCTCAGTTCTGAATCATTTGCTGACAACCACCTTAAAGGATGGTTCATACTTAGACACTGGCTTGAGGTTTTTTAAGCAACCTAACCATCACATGTTCAGGCCAAATATACTCACGCACAGTTATAGGGTTCAAGTGCTGCTTTTAACATCAATCTTTGACAATGCATCTGTCAAAATGCAATTCTTTTTTCATTATACTCAGCAGTGGGAGAAATCTTACTGATGGAGTGATAGGATGGACAAAGGATTGGGACTTAGATAATGTATTGCAACCTGGCTTGCACTAAACATTATCACCTATAAAACCGAAAATACACAGAACGGAACGCAATCAAATCTCTCGTGTTACTGTGAGTTATGATTCTTAGAAGGCGAAGTGCAATGAAACCTGAGCAAATAACCACATAAAACAACGTGAGGAAGTTCTTTATAGTCCCTTACAATAATTATCATGGTAACCAGTTTCTGCCTTTGAAAAAGCTATATTATACCACATATTATATGCACACATATATTATAAAATATATAGGTCTACCATATAGGCTGTACATAGGCTACACACATTTTCTTTTGATAACAATGAAAGCTAGTATATCAAGTTATCAGAAACAATCACTGTATATGGTGCTATCATGTAATGTTATAATCTATTATAATTATGGACAAGCATAGTTTCTGCCAAAATAAAACAGTTTATAAAAAACTAATGAAAAATATTAGTAGCCTAATAGATAGTTTCTGTGTAAGAACTTTTTCAGAATATTTCAGCATTTTCTTATTAAGAACAGTGGAGGCTGATACCCAGTTACCAGTTAAACTGTATGGTATTATATTTAAAAAAAAAAATGTTTTGGTCATTATTTTATTATATAAACTGCTTATGGTATGCTACATTTTGAATAATATTTTTAAGGGCAAAATATTGAACTAATGAACTAAGAAAACCATTACATTAGACGTTTTAAGTATAATAAAACATGCACATGCGTAAATTATTTCATATATAAAATAATGTTTAAAACCTTAATAATAATAATGGTAAAATTCAGTGCAGCCAATAGAATTAGATAAATATGCTTTAAAAATATAACCCTAAGTTTTTAACAAGAGTAATCATAAGTGCATGCAAAGGAAGACATAAATCGTCAATCTTCATACATTACCTTGTTATTAATTTCAGGAAACATGTCGCTTTTTGACACGTGGATATTCAACACATCCAAGTCGTAAGGCATAAGGCGTGAGAAAAAAAGAACGCACTCGCTATTAAATCCAGCTGGAAACTTGCATGTGCATCTTAAGAATCCTGTAAGACACCAGAACCCCTCCTGTCAGCACTGGAAAATAGCTGCAAGAACTTCGCGAAATGAAGTGTTTCCCGATGAGGAGGAGAGAGGTTGAAAAGCTTTCGTCAGCAGGAGATTAACGGAAAGAGGCAAGCTGTCCGTCTGCTCCACTTGACGTGTATGTCCCGAGATATGCCACCTGTTCAGGTTTTCCAGCCTGACTGCACTCTATATAGATGTGTTTACGTGCGCTTACCTATCACTGAACCCATATTCCTTCCATCCTAGCACAGTGCATTTGTTTGCCAAGTCATGGCGCTCCTAAAGTGGTAATCCAGGACAGTTATGACACAATGTCCGAATGTGCAGCTGCACAAATCAGCCTCTAATAACACAAGCGGCTCGACGGCATGAGTTTTTAGTGTTTAGTCGCCGCGCCAGTGCCTCCGTTCACTATTTCCTCGCTTTGACAAGAGCTTTGAGTATGCAACGGCACCGCCTTCGGTACTATCTGTTTACTGCCCACTCTTTAAGTTTCCATCTGTCAACGAACGATGGGACCCCAATAAATAACGCCTATCACCAGTACATCGTCATTCGCAAAGCCTTGTGTATTTCAAAATGTCAGAAGAGAGGTGGGCGAGCCAAGGACTCATAAACTTACTCACCTTATTAACTCCGTGATTAAGTGGGCTTTGAATAAGAGATTGTGTAGGTGCATTAGTGGAAAAAATTTAACCTTTTACACCCAAATATGAATAGTACTGCTGACAAATGTGTTTAGATAAAAAAAAAAAAAAAAGAAGACTTATGTAAATAAAGCAGTTTCTACATAAAAGTGGTCCCTCTTGTGGGGGCGGCCATGTTAAGATTATAAGCCCCCCTACTATCGGGCATATTTGCTTGCAAAATAAATTATTCATGGGTGATAAATACATCTGCAAATAGGGTATAATATTATTGGTACATACAACTTAATTGTGATTAATTACTAAAAAATAACTTTAACAACAGAAAAACTAAACACAATTATAGTAAGAATAAAATCTATATTTAAATATGAAACTATAATAATTAAAATTATTTAAAAAAAAAAAAAATAAACATGCTCACCAAGCCATACATACATTTGTTAAGAAGTACAAATGTAGAGTACCGACTTGTACCGCAGCCAGTACCGACCACACTGAGTTTTTAATAACTGAACTGTTTTTATGTGGCAGAAACATTAGCAAATATCAGTGTGCATGTTTACATAGACCAACGATTAAAAAATCTCACAAAGGGAAAGTGAGAATGTGTGAAGACAAGCCCTTAATTCTCCCTTGGATCTTGATTGCAAAATTGATTTCTTGTGAGCTAAACTAATGATAGATTTAAGTATAATGATTAAAAAAAACAAAAAACAATATACTTACTTCTAAAGACACTTTTTGTAATGTCTATTGAATTATTATCAAATGACCAAAAGCCCAACATAAATCCCTTTTACTGGACTAAGTTTCACTTATTCTAGCTATACAAAACACTTCAAGCCTTCATAAATAGCAAATATAGAAGGTAGCAAGTTGACACTTTTTTTTACACCTATTCCCTATAGACTGCACTGCTCACATGTAACAAGCATGGCAGAGGCGGAAGCTGTGCACAGTGTCTGATACAACGTGACTCACCATGAAGGCTTATTATTGAACCACCTTTCTCAAATGTCAGATTCATACAGCCTATGTCTATACTAATTTAAGACAAATAGATCGTAGTTCTGAAAATGAGTGATAAGATGAGGTAAAAAAGTGGAGGGCATTTATAATAAATAAATAAATAGATCAATATAACAGTTAAACCCCCTCCAAAAAAGACCAAAAATACTATAAAAGCAGTACATAGAAAACAGAATATGGGTTTAGAAAGACATGAGGTTGAGTAAATAATGACAGAATGTTCATTTTTGGGTGAAGCTTTTTCACTGTAACTACTCCCTTGAGAGAGCAAACTAGACTGTCAACTACAAAAACAGAGATAGATAGATAGATAGGCAGAGAGAGAAAGGTCTGTGAAAGAGGAACACTCTCGCTATGGTGGGAGGAGGGAAAAGAGGCTTGATTATGATTAGTGTTTATGTTACATAACACAGAAGCACTTTAGTAATCATGGTGAGCTATGGGGATGAACTGTTCCTGATGGAGTGCTCGTTCAGCACAATGGAGCTCAGAGAGGGCACACACATGACAGCCCAATCCCCATCAGCCTGCCAGAATCTCTGGTCCATCCCATTCAAGCCTCCTTTATTAAGAAAATAACAGCTCTGCATGAATGAAACTAGTCATGAAAACGTGTGAGGTAAATACTACCACACATTCACTGCTGTGGATGTAGTACTGATTAAAAGGTGATAGACTGCTTATTTGCATTTTATAATCAGCCATTTGAAGTAGAATTTACTCACTTTGGTAAATTATTTCATTAGTATAAGTATTTAATATATGACTATGAAGGCCTTGGCTAGCACAGGGAAATGCTACAGAGAACTGATCAGGTTTTTTAAACAGAGCTGAGTGAGGAACCCCTTTGATCATATCAACACTTTGATCCAAAATGTTTGTTTTTGAAAGATTCACCCCAAAAATGAAAACTCTGTCATCATCCACTCCCCTTAATGTTTCTCAAAAAATGGTACATGGTACAAAACAAGTATTATAAGGCTGTTCCTTATTAAAAGGGTATAGATGACTAGAGCTGTCAAGCTCCAAAAAGGACAAAATAGTATCATAAAAGCAGCTCATATATTTCAAGTCTTCTGAAGACATACTTTAACTTTGTGAGGACCAAATTGAAATTGAAGTTGTTATGGTACTTTTCTGGAGCTTGACATACACTTAAAAATGTGGAAAAAAATACAGTGCAACAGCTTGTCATTGGAGCAGTACCCTCAAAGGGACATCTTTAAACCTTATTTACCCCTAGAATGTTCATAAAAAATACCTTAAAGGTATATATTACTACTCTAAGGTACTAACATGCACCTTTTAGGAGTTCCTTTAAGGGTACTGTCCTTTAACAGTACTGCCGCAGTGTACCCGTAAGGGATCAATTTTTGCACACTTTTGCTCACAGTGCAGCTAACAGCCACCTTATGCAAAAGAGCATGACAGACATTTTGCTAGGTAATACCTCTTGTGCCTTGTGAAGAAAAACTGTTTTTTGAGTGTATTTTTGGGTGAACTATCCCTTTAAGCAACAGGAAATTAGACAGTTCACAAAGGGCAGCAAGGCATTGTAGAGGTTTCCAAAATGTATGTAACTCTCCCTTATTGGACAAGTATGGAAGCTTGTTTCCGCCACGGAATAAAAAGGATAACTGAGACTTTTAATCTCACAATTGCGAGTTTACATCTCGCAATTCTGACATTTTGTAAGATATAAAGTCACAATTCTGAGAAAAAGTCAGAATTGCGAATTTATACCTCTCAATTCTGACTTTCTCGCAATTCAGACTTCTTTTCTCAGAATTGTTTATATCTCGCAATTCTGACTTTATAACTCGCAATTGCGACTTTATAACTCACAATTCTGACTTTATAACTCACAATTCTGACTTTATAAATCACAATTCTGACTTTATAACTCGCAATTGCGACTTTATAACTCACAATTCTGACTTTATAAATCACAATTCTGACTTTATAACTCGCAATTGCAACTTTATTTTGACTTTATAACTCTCAATTCTGACTTTATAACTCACAATTGTGACTATATCACTCAATTCTGAGAAAAAAGCTTCCATAGACAAGTCATCAATTTGCATTTAAGATATATATATATAGTCTCAGTCATACTGAAGTAAATCATAACACAGAATTAAAAGAATGTGAAGAAAAAAAAACATTTTCCAAAAAATCTACTGTTATATTTACTGTTACAAATGCACTAAACTTCCTGAATTGCAATCTAGCTGATCTAGAGTTGCAAGTACAAATGATTCATGAACAGGGGGTGGATGTTTTAGGAGACGGCACGTTCTGTTGGCAGAACACCGCAAATCTTTACCTCAGGTTGAACTCTCCTGTTCCTGTGACTCTGTCGGGTGCCCCAGCAGTTCTGGAGGATCTCAAAGCCACAGCAAGGTGGTGTGGTCTCTTTTCCACCCATGATGGGGTCTCCCCATGCTGCAGTAACCACAGGCCTTAGTCCTACCACATCATGTCCACCTGTCCGTAAGGAAACTCTGAAGTTAACCAAAACAACTTTGGTCTTTGATGATCTAGAGCTCCATGGTCCAGACTTAGCAACCCGAAGGGATCCTTTCCTTTCAGATTTCTACAGACATGTGCTTGTCCAAAAGACGCACAATCTCTGGATCTAGGATTGAGGAGGATGTTGTCGCATTCACTGGATCTAAGAGTCCATTTCACGTGCCATCTCACATCTCTGCTTGAGGATATGTGTGTTGTAGGCAGGGATAAATGGGTGGTAACGTGGAGTGCACAGGGAGAGCTTGGTGACGTGTGGATGAGACACCACAAGGGAGCCATCCTGAGCCGGAGGCTGAGCAGTGGGGGCTCTCAGTGGCATCTTCCTCTTCCTCTATGGGAAGCATCAGGGGAGTGATCCCTGACAGTGGAGCTCCACTCAGGGACAGCAGAAGCGGCTTCTGTTGGGACTTCTGGTAACTCCTCCCTCCCATAGGCCGTCTCCTGGAGACAGAGTCGGAGATATTTCCTCCCCTCCGCTGCTCACATTCCCCCAGGACGCTGACAAACAGCAGCGAAGTGCAGAGAGGAAATCTTATCTCCCGGCATGCACACACAGGCTTTGGTTTCTCCTGCTACAGCACGGAGAGAGTGGGAAAGCTAGCCCTCCCCTTCATAGTGATACCTCCACCATTTGCCTCCATGGGTAATATTTCTGACTGTTTCATCCATGGGGGCTTGGGGTCTAATATGTATATCCACATCTCTCAGCGCCACTTAGGAGAGGACAAATTGGATCTTGTGCACCTGCCATCAACTGAGAATGAGAATGTGTTTACCAACTTTGTGTTTACATTGTAACTGACATTTGGAAGACCTTAAACATATCACTTCAATCGTGTCACTCAACGGTTATGTAACAGATGTTTCTTCTGTAATCACATGGCCGCTGTGGTTTTCAATGTGAGGTGGATGTGTTACAATCTACTATGACATTACAGGCCTTCTGGCAATAAATAGTTTTAAAATAGAACAGGCTGGAACTGCTGTTAAATAAATGTACCTCTTGTCCTCTTCTATCAAATTTCTCCAAAGGTAACAAAGATATGTTTGGATTAGGATCAGCTTTTGTAAAAGATTTTAAACCAATTTACAGGGGTGTCCAGTCCTGCTCCTGGAGGACCACCTTCCTGTAAAGTTTAGCTCTAATGCACCTTGCTGAAAGTTTTGAGTCACCCTGAAGACCTCGATTAGCTGTTTCAGGTGTGTTTAATTAGGGCTAGAGCTAAAACTCTGCTGGAAGGTGGCTCTCAGGATCAGAATTGGACACCCTTGCAATACCCACATTCACAGTACATTTATGTCAGGGGTCACCAATCTTGGTCCTGGAGGCCAACCTTCATGCGGAGATTAGCTCCAACTTGGTCCAGCACACCTGCTTGAAGTTTCGATTAATCCTGTTGACCTTGATTAGCTGGTTCAGGTGTGTTTAATTAAGGTTGGAGCTAAACTCTGTAGGGAGGTAGCCCTCCAGGAAGAAGATTGGGCATTCCTAGTTGTGAACAGTTGGGAAATATGTTAAAATTTCAAAGTTAATAAAATATTCACCCAGACTCTTTAGTATTCAGTTCCAACTTCTTATTCTAGAGGAATGTTATGGCAGTAAAAGAACTGAAGAACAGAAGCCATTCCTGAGAAAAATGTGAAGAAAGACTAAGTATGGGATTTTGGCTATATAGTCATGGAAGCAAAAAGGTGATTTTGACTTATTGTTACCCTAAAAAGTACATCTAAGACAGTGGCTTCAACAAATAATGCTAGACATTATGGGTCCTATCATACACTTGGTGCAACGCGACACCAGGCGCGCCGCAAATGTTTTTTGCTAGTTTCAGCCCGACGCAGTTATCATTTTCGCGTCCAGCGGCCATGTTGTTTAAATAGCAAATGCACTCATGCCCATTTGTTCACCCATGGGGGTGCTGGTCTGAAAACGAGGTGTGTTCAGGCGCATTGTTGGCGTGTTGCTATTTTGAGGCAACTGAAAATGACTGTAAAACATATTTTTTGTTATTTAAAGGATTACAATGTAAAAGATTATTATTGTGTACACTACCAGTCAAAAGTTTGGAAACATTACTATTTTTAATGTTTTTGAACGAAGTCTCTTATGCTCATTAAGGCTGCATTTATTTCATAATAAATACAGAAAAAACAATAATATTGTGAAATATTATTACAATTTAAAATTATGGTTTTCTATTTTAATATACTTTAAAATATAATTTATTTCTGTGATGCAAAGCTGAATTTTCAGCATCATTACTCCAGTCTTCAGTGTCACATGATCCTTCAGCAATCATTCTAATATGCTGATTTATTATCAATGTTGGAAACAGTTGTGCTGCTTAATATTATTTTATAACCTGTGATACTTTTTCAGGATTCTTTGATGTGTACATAAATATAAAAATGCATACATGTCATAATGGATAGTCATTGCATGTATCAGAATTACCTATTTGCATTAATGAAGAATGAAATTGGCTAATTATTTGACCAATCGTGGCAATACACACATGTATTTAAACTGACGCATCAGGTTGAGGGTGTCTATATTCCACCATGTAAATAGCAATCTGCCATGGTGCAAGCGCACCTGGCTTTTAAAGGGAATGGGAGATGAGACTTAGATTGGTTTATTGCACGTTACGCCCAAAACACACCCATGACTCATTAAGAGACTAGGTACAACCCTTTTCGACCATGCGCCTGGCGTGCCGACTATTTTTTCCGTCGTTAAACTAGCAAAAGTGGATTCGGACACGCCCTAAGTGCACCTGCGCCATGCGCTTCAGATCATGCGCTTAGATCTTTAAAATAGGGCCCTATAACTTTTCTAGCCTTGCTATTTCTGGCTCAACTAATGCTGTTTATGTTGTTGGTGCAAACTGGGTGTGGTTACTAAGTCAAAGCAACAATGTAAATTCATGAATTCAACAGACTGATGGCTAATGACCTAGCTGGCAGATGTGCAATTTAAGCATATGTAGTGTTCAAGAAGTGGATATAAGTCGTTCAGGTGAGAAAGGGGTCATCCAATAACAGGTGTTGCAGAGTAATGGATTAACCACATGTGACACATTTAGGAAGCCAAAAGATAAAGTAGAGGTAAAGTCTTCACCTTTACTAAGACGTTATTTTTGCACATGACCATATATATGTGCACCTTATTGAAACTACAGATGGCAGTCTATTTTAACAGGTTAAGTATGTTGATGACCAATTTAAGCCTGTGCTTGCCCTAATATAATTAAACAGTATAAGCAGTTATGTAGCTGACATATAGACAGATAGGTCACCTAGTGTAGCACTGTCATTTTTAATAATATTACATACAAAAAGCTAAATATTTAGGGCAGATCTCAAGGAAGCTATGTATATATCTAATAAGGCTGGCATCATGTGTTATAGGACACACTTTTAAAAGACTGTTTTTAACTTCACATACCGTACTAAAAAACGCAACACTCAGCGAGACAAAAAACAGCACAAGCCTTGGCACAAAGTTCAAAGATGTCAGCCTGAATATGTATAGCCGCATCAGCACTGCTTTAAGGATTCATTTAGGCACAACTTTTTGCCAGCGATTTGCCATCCAAACTAAAGTTAACACCAAGTGCGATAACTATAACGATACAGATATAGTTTTAAAAAATCATTTTAAATTTAAAAGAATAGCAGAGATCACACCACAACTATAACGATAACGGCACAGAGGAATGATATGAAAACGATGGGACTTTTCAGTCATTTTATCGTCTATCAGGCAAAAATTATCCAATTACCTATAAAAGTTATAACACACTATTATTCACATCCATTGCACTAACACCCAGGACAAATTGCATGCCCAACCCTAGTCATTAAGATTAGGGATTTATTCTAAAATTTAATAAACACCATTAATGAAAATAAATGAATGAATAAGAACAGCACTCCAATCTCTCACGAAATACAGTTGGTATTTACTGATGCTAGAGATATACAGGTGTCCAACAGTAGAGTAGTTGAGTGTGTGGGCAGAGAGACAGACAATGCCCCACTCACTTATGCCAGCATGAACAGCATGAGTAACATTATCTATCAAGGTCAGCTGTCTGGGCCGGGCCTCACATGGGCTAATCCTTATCACTCATACAAATACACAAACCCATATGCATATACACAAACCGGATGGGACAGGATGGCAATGATAACATTCAACATCTATTCATGTTTAAATTACAGGTTCAGCTGACATCTAATTACTCTGAGAAGCTTTGCTTTTGTTGCCAGGGATTTCATTTTGGCTTTGACCTAGACTTTAAACGTGCTGAATCTGAGCACAGATGCCCCATGAACTGTCTAGGCCAAGGATTGAACCAAAATGACCCCACTTTTTTTTAACAGTGTCAGGGAAGCTACTTTTAAATTGTAACTACAAGCTACAAATAATTTTCAAGAATGTAATTTACAAGGTATTAAAAGTATATAGGTATTACAAGTATATATATATAATCACACTAATAACGAATCTTAAGAAGGTCTACACAAAACTTTTATAGACAAACATTTCGAGACAAACATAACCTAATGTCATGATCGCTTTACAGATTATTTGAGTCAGTCTATATGTTGATTCAGCCACTCTCATGGATTTATTCAGGGAGTTAATCCAGTAAACAATTCTTTAAATTAACTGACTTGAAAGAGTCATTTGCTCATGAATCGGACTACACTAGATGCAATACATGTTTGTTTTTGCATGCAGTCGTCACGGACAAAAAAAATCAAGACTTGTTTTCTTGCTATTTTACATCATATTTAATATTTAGACTGCAAGCTAATCAGGTAAAAATTTAAATAGTCGAGCTACCCACGACCTGTAGAGGATAAAGCGGTTTGGAGAATGAACGGACGGATGGATGGAAAGTCGAGCTATGAGTTTATTAGTGGTGATTTACTTAAAAGCAATTCTCAAATAATTGCGAGACAATCAGTCATTTCATTCAGGTCCTACCGCTACGGTCATCAAAACACCGCTTGTGTACAAATTCACCGCCTTCACCAATACATTTCAAGATAATCACCGGTGGAGAAATTACAGGACATGTCATCATGTTTTTGCTGATTCTTTATGGTGGTTGCATATTGCTGGATGCCATTAACTAGATGTTAATGTTACAATATTTGCAATGCCACAAGGTTTGAATTCAGAGCCCCGTGAGTCCAAAACCTCACATTATTCTGCGTCCAAAATGTGCATATGCGATGACACTCCATAAACAAGCATCTTTTTATATGAGGTTTTGATAGTTTTCTGCAATTAAAAGTGATATATTTGTTTACTGAATTTGTTTTATATATTATATAGTTATTGAAGGGGTGCACTGAGCGTTGAGTGTACATGTTTTCTGTGCTCTGTTTGAACCTAATCCATCTTTTTCAGCTGTCAGTCAGAGGCTATCTTAAACCTGAGCATTAAATCAAGGATATAAATATGGAGATTCATTTCAAGGCTATGACACAACCTTGAAGACATTTCCCATTGCCATAAAAAGGAGGAACTTAACCAATGAAGATCTTATATCAACATGTAAAGGAACAACACTCCAACACTACATTTGGCCGTAATTTGTACAGTCTGCAGGAAAAGATATTAATCTTACAGGATTATGGGCATCAGTTAACTAAGCTCAAGAGACTAGTTACTTCAGCGTTCTCTGGTTGCCTGGGTGAAGGGAGAAACCTCATACCCTAGAAACACCAAGCAAGGGACTGTCTTGTTATCGCAAAAAGAGTATCCCCCATGGCTTACCTATGTAGATTATCTTAAACTGAATTACAAATGCATGAAATCTTCACAACCCCCATTTTTTTTAATAAATTCAATAAATGCCACTCAGTTTGGTGTGACATAAGTATCCAAATATTTTGGGGCAACATTGTGGACTGCTCAGAGCTAAAGTGTACAACCCATAGATAGACACACTTTCACTCTTAATGCATAACACTCTTTTTTTTTTTATCCTTGGTCTATAAAATGGTTTAATGAATGATATATTCTATCAAAAGTTGGAAATTCATAGCCCTAGCATCTGACACCACAGCATCACATACCTGCTCATTATATGGACATGTTCATCCATAGTCTTATCATCCTGTTCAACATCTTACCTTCTCTCCTCTGTTGTCTCCTTCCCCTCTTTCTGATTCTGCCCTCGGGCCCATTTCTACTTCAGGCAAGGTAAGAGAAGAGCGTTCGGATGAATCCAGGGAACAAATTAAATAACAAATCCAGTTCTAGTACGGACGGCAGCTAAGGCTGCGATGAAGCTGTTTGGGTGCTGTGGAGCTCCAGCCAGTGAGCCTGCTGTCTGGTGCTGACATGTCCGGACAGGGAAGGAACCTGACGATAAGGCATTGAGTGATGGAAGCAGGTGCAGTCAGGCCACCACGCGCTCATCTTATGCCATCCGCCAGGTTCGCTTGTATTGCACTCGCATTCTTGTGCTCTTCAGAAACGCATTGCATAATGTGTGTGTGTCACGTTCAGGTAAACATGGAAGTTATTTTTATTGTAGACTAATTACTTTCTTGGCATGTACATGTACAATAGCTGTGTTGTAATATGCTGCATGAATTGAGTTTTTTAATATAAAGTATAATTTTATATATACACCAATCAGGAATAACATTATGAGCACTGACAGGTGAAGTGAATAACACTGATTATCTCTTCATCACGGCACCTGTTAGTGGGTGGGATATATTAGGCATCAAGTGGACATTTTGTCCTCAAAATTGATGTGTTAGAAGCAGGAAAAATGGGCAAGCGTAAGTATTTGAGCGAGTTTGAGAAGGGCCAAATTGTGATGGCTATAGACGACTGGGTCAGAGCATCTCCAAAACTGCAGCTCTTGTGGGGTGTTCCCGGTCTGCAGTGGTCAGTATATATCAAAAGTGGTCCAAGGAAGGAACAGCGGTAAACCGGCGACAGGGTCATGGGCGGCCAAGGCTCATTGATGCACGTGGGGAGCGAAGGCTGGCCTGTGTGGTCTGATCCAACAGACGAGCTACTGTAGCTCAAATTGCTCAAGACGTTAATGCCAGTTCTGACAGAAAGGTGTCAGAATACACAGTGCATCGCAGTTTGTTGCGTATGGGGCTGCATAGCCGCAGACCAGTCAGGGTGCCCATGCTGACCCCTGTCCACCGCCGAAAGCACCAACAGTGGACACGTGAGCATCAGAACTGGACCACGGAGCAATGGAAGAAGGTGGCCTGGTCTGATGAATCATGTTTTCTTTTACATCACTTGGATGGCCGGGTGCGTGTGCGTCGCTTACCTGGGGAACACATGGCACCAGGATGCACTATGGGAAGAAAGCAAGCCGGTGGAGGCAATGTGATGCTTTGGACAATGTTCTGCTGGGAATCCTTGGGTCCTGCCATCCATGTGGATGTTACTTTGACACGTACCACCTACCTAAGCATTGTTGCAGACCATGTACACCCTTTCGTGGAAACGGTATTCCCTGGTGGCTGTGGCCTCTTTCAGCAGGATAATGCGCTCTGCCACAAAGCACAAATGGTTCAGGAATGGTTTGAGGAGCACAACAATGAGTTTGAGGTGTTGACTTGGCCTCCAAATTCCCCAGATCTCAATCCAATTGAGCATCTGTGGGATGTGCTAAACAAACAAGTCTGATCCATGGAGTCCACACCTCGCAACTTACAGGACTTAAAGGATCTGCTGCTAACGTCTTGGTGCCAGATACTACAGCACACCTTCAGGGGTCTAGTGGAGTCCATGCCTCGACGGGTCAGGGCTGTTTTGGCAGCAAAAGGGGGACCAACACAATATTAGGAAGGGGGTCATAATGTTATGCCACATTTTATGTGATAATACGATTAATTAATGAAAGGATTTTTGAAGATTGTGTTATTAAAAAACTATAGAGAGTGGTGCATTGTGGGTAGTTCAAGAACTATCTGTTTACTAACCACTGTCTGTGGCACTATAGAACATTGGCGACCAAAGGAGTTTTTTGTCACACAGGTAAGCTGAGAATTGTTATGTCACTGTCTGTGCATCCTTAACACAACCATACAGTACACACTCAGACACACACGTGACAACATCAGTCAGAAGGCAAGGGGATCTTTCTTTGTAACAGACACAACACAGAATCTGTGCCCGATCACATATTGAATGCATTTTAGATAGTCCAGTTCATTTGTACTGTTTGCTTCAAAGAACCAATTAGCAGAGACAAAATCCAGTCATCAAGTGATCTGACATCTAACTGGCATTACATTCTAAAACATTCATATGTAGGCGCTTTTTTTTTTTTAGATTAAATTGTTTTAGTAATTCCATTTGTCATTTCATCATATATCATTTCAATTTGTAACTATTTTACGTTTTGGCAAATTGGTGGTGAATGTGTATGAATTTGTCTGACTTCAATCGAATGTTGTTGTACAATCTACTTAAGCACCACTGAGGGTTAGGTGTGTACATTCATGCTTTCATGATTTTTCTTGTGAGATTGGGTTGGACAGTTTTAATCAAAAATCAGTTTGTTTCACAAACAAATCATTCAGATTGGTCTTATGAACCATTTCAACCGATAATTAAAAATATTTGACTAAAAAGAAGGATTTGTTAAGTTAAACTTGTGAATTTCGCAAAAAACTAGAGGTTCTTTAGCACTGAAAACCTGAATCTGGTGCTGTTTGGAACCATTTTTAAGAGATCTGTGTTAACCATACACAATTCAACATTAGATCACCATTTAGTTGATGACATAACTAATCCAACCTTTCACTATTCCAGCACAGTATCTCATCAAATTAAGCGAGCTCCCATTTGTAACACTTTTCAGGTCTGCGATATCCCAGCGGTACATCACATGGAAACACACACCTCTGGGACAAGACACACCTCTATGACAGCTTATCATAGTGACACATCTCAAGACTTAATCAACACACGATTAATCAGCACTGTTTACGTGACAACGGCTCTGTCACCACTGTGGTAGAACAGGTGATCCCATTATATCATAATCGCCATCATATGATGATGTAACTCCAATATTTGTTTATAAACAAACATTTCTGATAATCAGAAATGAGATGAATTAGTTGAGGCATCTCCAGGAATAAAGAACTGGTAACAGCCTATTATGTAACAACATTCCTTGTTTTCTATATTGTTAGACCGCTCAATTGTATTTGTTGTGTTCTTCTATAATTTGATAGTCTGAGTGCGTCAACAATAGTGAAGTTTACTCTAACAAACATACAGCCTCATTAAGAGACTCTTGAGTCACTAAATCCCCTACAAATCCAATTATGCCTTGTTAGGGTGAAGGGGCAGCTCAGCTGTCCAGAGCTGTGTCCAAGGGGACGGGGCTTGTGTTAGCCCACTGAAACAATGGAATATATAAAAGAGACACTGGTCATAGAGGGCAGCCTACACTGTAGAAACAAACCTATAGAATCTACTCAATAAAATAACAATTTGCACTCAATTTGTTTCATGAGATTTCGAAGAGTGATGTTCAAATAGTTCTTTTAAAGGGATAGTTCACCCAAAAATGAAAATTACCCCATAATTTACTCACCCGCAAGCCATCCTAGGTGTATATGACTTTCTTCTTTCAGCCAAACACAATCAGAGTTATATTAAAAAGTATCCTGGCTCTTCCAAGCTTTATAATGGGAGTGATTGGAGGATGAGATTTCAAAGCCCAAAAAAGTGCATCCATCGATCATAAAACGTACTCCATGCGGCCCCCGGGGGGTTAATAAAGGCTTTCTGAAGTGAATAGATTGTTCGTGTAAGACAAATATCCTTATTTAAAACTTTATAAATTAAAATAACGAGCTTCCAGCGTGACAGCCATACGCATTCGACTTGTGTCTAAAAAGTGTCAACTTCCGCTACCTAGTACACAATGCCATGATGTTCTACACTACGCCATGACATACTACGCTATGTCCTACATTATAATACGTATTACGACATGTCATTGTGTACTACGTTGGGGAAGTTAACACTTTTTAGACGCAAGTCGAATGTGTATGGCTGTCGCGCCGGAAGCTCCTTATTTTATTTTATAAAGTTTTAAATAAGGATATTTGTCTTACAGAAACGCATCAATTTCCATCAGAAGGCCTTTATTAACCCCCCAGAGCCCCGTGGAGCACGTTTTATGATCGATGGATGCACTTTTTTTGGGCTTCAAAATCTCATCCTCCAATCACTCACATATGTTTAATATAACTCTGATTGTGTTTGGCTGAAAGAAGAAAGTCATATACACCTAGGATGGATAGAGGGTGAGTAAATTTTGGGGTAATTTTCATTTTTGGGTGAACTATCCCTTTAAGCCAGTAACCGGAATCAAACTGAATCGAACATTAGTTTAAGGTTGATGACGCAAGTTGCACATCTGAAATAGCTGCACACTCTTTGTTTATCACCTAATGAGTCAGTAAGCATGTCCAGATGTGTCAAACCAATAAGCATGTCCAAAAAATAAACGAATCAAAACTACAGGGTTGAAAGTCAGCTTTTCGGTCATGTTTGACTCAAAAAGAACAGAATAAGTATGTTCAAACTGTTGGCTCATTCGTTTGTTTGTTTGTTTTTTTGAGTCAAACTTCTTTGGTTCAATAATCCATCTGGTTCATTCGGTGCTGCGCTAGGAGCGCGCATGCTACTTCCAGTGTTGCCAAGTCTGCGGTTTTCCTGCAGAATTGGGCTACTTTTAAGTTGCCACGGGTAAACATTTTTTCCACAGGTTGATTTCGACACCCGTACATATGATTTCGGCGCTCCAACACCCCCAAAACACCCCAAAAATTGGGCTACTTTTGACTGGCCAGTGGGCTACTTTTGTTGCACAGACCTGGCAACCCTGGCTACTTCGGATGTGTGACTCTCCTGAGCCAGCCCTATGCAAAGCATTCTAGTAGCTAAAAATCCACTGCCCAGTTTCAGTTAATGCCACAAAAATAATTTGGGGTGTCAAACTAATTTAGGTAGTCCCAACTCAAAAGAAATTATGTAAACTTCACTTCTTGTACATATTTAAGTATTAAACACAATTAAGTTAAGAAGAAACTAAATGTTTAGCAATTGTGTTGCTTTAACTCATTTTAATTAAATAAACTTAAGCATCAAATAATTTTTACAGTGTAAGCTGCAAGCTCTACTGTTACAACCCTTCATATGCAAAAACATCACCGCAGACAGGTGGACAAAAGAAAAAATAGGCTGTTGGCATGCTGTCCACATGGTTAGGGATGTTCCAGAGGGCATCGGTTGATGCCAAAGAAAACATTCATTCATAAACTGCCAGTCAATAATTCAGAGAGGCCGATACTAATCCAATATGTTGGCTTGGAAAGAGAGGGGAAGCATAATTAAGAAATAGTGACCTATTTTGTATTTATGCTTACTGTTATAGACAGATATGGTGCTTACACACTTAAATACGCTAGCGTGAGTGTGTAAACATGGCTGGTCTTGTCATGTAAATCAGTTGTGTAGGGTGAAAACCGCTGCTCTCTGACACACCAAGGTGAATTGTCGGGTTTAATTTGGAGTATCCAATATCATCAGGAGCGCTGCAAGCTCCCATAAGAAACATTATCGGGTGAGGAGTTCATCTCGATAATGGCTATATCATCAACGCGCACTCGGTTGGAGGTCTAGGGCCTGCCAACACTTAGTTTATCTGACACCAAATCCAAATCAGTCAACATATTCCATATGAGACTGATATCTCAACAACAAGGTTGTTTTGAACTCGCTGCTTATTAGCATAAAATGTTAGCATAGTAAATTGAAGATGAAGTCTGTAGTTTCTGTGCCACTAGCAGCACTAAATAGAATTGCAATCCGTCTGTTTATACTGAACTGTTTTCTGAAGATATAACTAACTTTAAATTACTTGAAGCTCAGGGATGGTAGTTGGAAGTTTGCTGGTTTGAAAGACATGAAGAACATCTGAGTCATAACCTATTATCTTTGTGCCCTTAAGCAAGGCACTTCACCCTAAAGTGCTCCAGAGGGATTGTAAGGAGGTCAAGGTTAGGCTGGTTAGCATGATCCAGTTAGCCCTGGTAGACGCAGATAGTAAACTTTGGTAACACTTTAGAATAATGGTCCGCCATTAATAAGTAACTATGCAGGAAGTAATGCAGGACTAATGAGTAGTACTACATTAACACTTCAGCTACTACTATTAACTAATATAGAAACAAGCTTAACTAATCAGTAAGTAATATCAAAGGTAATATCAAATTTAGGACTAAGATAGTTCCTTATTAGCTAATCAATAATTAGAGAATGAGATTGGCATCTTTAAGAACTAATAGGTAACCATGACAAATTATAAAGAATTACTAATTAATTATTAATCGCAACATTAAAGTGTCTGAGATGTGAGCAATTGTCTTTTTTTACTCTCAACGTGGTCATAAAATGCATCATTAATTACTCAAGTGTTACCTAGTCACTATGCAGGAACTACTAGTGATCAGGACCATTATTTTAAAGTGAAAAACATCTTTTTCACTTTAAAATAATGGTCCAGATCACTAGTAGTTCTTGAAGATTGTCCTTTTTTACTCTCAACGTGGTCATAAAATGCATCACTAATTACTCAAGTACCTAGTCATTCTTCAAGAACTACTAGTGATCTGGACCATTATTTTAAAGTGAAAAAGATGTTAAAAGTAGTTCCTGCATAGTGACTAGGTAACACTTGAGTAATTAATGATGCATTTTATGACTATATTCAGAGTAAAAATGATGACCGATTACGTCTCAGACACACGATAATGTTCTTTACAATTTGTCCATTAGTTATTAATGAATAATCTCAATAGGTACTTATTGATTAGCTAATAAGGAACTATCTTCTAAATTTGTTATTACTTACTGATTAATTAAGCTTGTTTCTATATTAGTTAATAGTAGTAGCTGAAGTGTTACTCATTAGTCCTGCATTACTTCCTGCATAGTTACTTATTAATGACGGACCATTATTCTAAAGTGTTACCTAAACTTTAAATGGCGATTACACAGAACATGTTTTTGCATTCCAGTGCGCTGCTTTTCTGTTGTTTTTCTATATGTAAACATGCGCTAGACGGACGTGTTTGACCATTGCGCTCAAGTCTTGTATCTTTCTAAAAATGTGGTGCTCAAGTTCAAAGTAGTTCAACTTTTTAAAAAAAAAAAAAATCTCTAGACCTGGCATTTTTTATTTCACTGCCCTGCGTCTCGTGTTTTTTAATTCCGCTGCACTTATTTTCCTTCGTTTTTCTATGTAAATATGTGATAAACAAACGTGTTTTGCTTACATTTTTCATCTTTTGCAGTGTCTCATGCATGACAGTGTTCTAAAAACGCGTAACTCAAGTGAAAGTTGTTCAACTTTTAAAAATCACATCTCTAGACCTTGCTTTTTTCATCCCACTGCCCTTCAACTTATGTTTTGCATTCCATGCACAAATATTCCATGTTTTTTTTTTTAAACAATGTGCTAGACAGACACATTTTCATTTCACTGCCTTTCACTGTGAATGGCCCCTAAAAGCATCTTTCTCCACTGAAGGCCACTTAAAATTAGCATTGCATTTGACTAAATAATGTTTTAAAAGCAACATATAAATCATATTATAGCAGATGTTTTAGCAGTTTTTGGATGCTTTAATCTTGCATAGTCGCTTTTAAAAGGTTTCAGACAATATGTATTTGTGCTTACTACACTGATGTAGTGTTTAATATTCTCATACTCATAATAATCTCATCCTATTCTCAATACATATAGAAGTGCAAAAAAACCCTGCTTTTCTTTTATTAATAGTTTGACATAAATCTTCCTAAGCTTAAATTAGAAAATATTTAGCAGTAAGTACATATGGACGGTATGTTCCAAGCACAATCTGGAGCTAATGATAGCACAGCGCCATGTTCAGATGTGCCACATTCAGTGAATCTCTCCTGCAGTCAAAGGAATGGTGGGAACACAACACCTAAAAGAATTGAAACCAGCACCAGTCCACCGTTCCAAAGCGGCAGCTGTTTCCATGGCAGCATGACTTGTTGGGCAGAAGTGGGCTCTCTCTCAGAGACTGGCCTCAAGGTCTTTACTGCCTCTCACTCTGATTGAAACGAGCTTCTTCAGAAAACAAATGTTCCAGTTTTTCTGCCAACTGACGTATTAAAGGGAGAATCTTGTTCAGATTGAAAGCAAAGACACACATCACCTTGTAATACTGCTTTACAGACAGATTGAAAAAAAAAAAAAATCAGTCTAACACTAAAATCCGTGACTATTCTTATGCAATTCCTCACGCAGTGTCTATTCAAGCAAAGAAAGCAACAGCCATTTAAGACAAGAAAATCTTCAAAAAGTCATAGATTTCACAGGGCAGGTAGGATCCTGGGCTTAGTTCTGATTTCTGCAGTCAATAGTGCATTTTACATTAAAGGAATAGTTCAATCAATCAATCAACCAACATTTATACACCCTCATGTCATTCCAAACCCGTTTAACTGGAGACAATGTTCTGTCTTCCTTGGAACACAAAAGATCTTTAGCAAGATGTTCATGCTGCTCTTTTTGGATTTAATGAAAGTGAATGGTGACAAGGGGCTGTCAAGCTCCAAAAAAGAAAAACCTCAATAAAAGTTATATAATAAACTAGGGTTTTTTGGCATAGAAAAGAGCGTGAACATTAGGGCTGCACAATATATCGCAGGATGTGCAATGTCAAGTATAGGGATCATTAATCCGTACGGATCAGACACCACGGTTCAGAAAAGTTTGACCATCATACAATTAAAGTTTATCATATGAACGTGTTTTAGGTCCTGTCAGTTTAAACATTCAAGCGATTTTAAACCATTTGAGCGCACAAAGACGAAGACTCGATTCTGAACGTGCGGCTGTTTTGCTGATGGGAGTTTTACTTACTCAAAATTGTTCTGAGGGCAGAAAGGAAAATGATTGGTTTACAGATGTTTTACCCCACTTAGCCCATTAGCAGCTTTTGATTGAAGCTAGCAGTCGAATCAAAATGCATATGATTGGATAGTTCTGTGCATTTTCAATGTTCCCCAATTATCTTAGTAAACTTTAGAGTCTGTTTATCACTGAATTTTAACAAAATATATCATAAATTCACTTACCTTACAATACATGCGATCTCCCACGAACAGTCGATAACTTATCTGTCTGTAGATTCCCTCCAAATTTCCAAATGTTTTGACCCCACCTCTGCTTCACTTTCATTGGTTTAATCTGTAAACCAATCATTTTCCTTTCTGCCCTTAGAACAATTTTGAGTCAGTAAAACTCCCATCAGCAGCTGTTTTCATGAGCCGCGCATATGCACGTGAACGCCGAATGCCGTTCTCTTCCGCATATATTTGTGCCTGAACGGACATGCAAAAAAAAAAAGGTAAAAATCCACGTACAACATCGCCTATCCTCATACACACAGTTGCTTATGGCTTAGGTGAACTAAATAATTGAGAAAGAAACCCGGATGTGTAACAGTATTTTGGGTCCGCGCATTCGGTCTTAAAGTGACAGCAGCCTATTATAATTTTGCTGCTTTCTGTCATCAAACAACAAAGGACAAAGAGAAAAATCACTTGTGTAGTTTTAACACAAATTAATTATATTTAATTTATACAGTGAAGACTATGCAGTGTTGTTTTACATGTGATTATTCAATTTCTGTACCCCAATACTGTTAGACGTACCTGAAAAATATAAAGCACTATTTATTTAATTCATATCTTTGTTCTATTATATTTATGTATGTTTGTTCATTATTTTCTATGCGTATTCACTCCCCTACAAAATCACCCTAATAATCCTAGAATGATTCTTTCCAAATAGAGCTATTCAAGTCATCTGGTGATTTTGGTGGTGTTTTTTTTTTATATATCGCAATATATATTGCATAAAAACAAAATATCGCAATGTCAGTTTTTTCCAATATCGTGCAGCCTTAGTGAACATCCTGCTAAACATCTTTTGTATTCCATGGAAGACAGAAAATCATACAGATTTGGAATGACATTTGGATTCTTTTTCTTTTTTCTTTTTAACTACCACTTTAAAAACCCGCAGTGCTGAGCAGGCAGGTCACTGAATCTGGAAACAGCCCTTAAGCAAAATGCCACCAGTGTTCCTGTTTTACAGGCACATTGTAATGACCTGAGAACAAATGTCACCAACCTGTCATCCATAAAAAAATGATTGGCAGTATTTTCAAAATAGATGCACAGAACGTGTAGTTGTAGTATGTCAGCAGAAACAGGCACCCACGGTTTCATAACATCACATTGTAATTGCTTTATGGGTTTACCGTTGCATCATAGTTGCGGTATCTGCCAAACCCTCACTGGACTGGTAAGAAAGTCAACACTCCCCCATTTGCCATTGGTCCAACAAACAGATAGTTCTGCCCCAAACTCATGCTTTTGATGAGTCAATGGTGCTTACCTATAGATGTCTGTGCATATAAACTGGGGTAGGAGACCTTATTTTAACACTGAAAAAGTTTCAGCTTTAATAAGCTTAAGTTAAAGCCATCATGAACTTTCTAATAGAGGTTTTTTTATATGCACATATGCTGCACGATGTTACGACTCATCCTTTTGGACAATGCATTAAATTCACCTACCTTTTTCACCAAAGGAAGGCTAATGTTCTTCTCCTTTATGAGTGTTTCTAGTTTCTTCCTTACAGCTTTTCTGTTCAAAGAAAAAAAATATCTATAATCTTTAGGAAATGCTACTGAAACAAATGGTGCAGGATTTACTTTGAAACATTTTTTCACTCAGAAATTACTAGTATATTTCACAAATAATTACCAAGAAACAGCAATCAACACATTGAATTAAATGGGTAATGTTGAAGTAGAAAGTATTTTCTTGTGTTTTTTTTTTTTTTTCACTGGATATGTCATGGAATAGACAAACTCTAAAAAAAAAAAAAAAAAAAAAATAGAAAAAAATATTTGAATGAATAGTACCGGAAGCTATAGCATACTGCAAGCTGCTAGTGACCCCAGCTGGTTAAAAACATATTTATATCAAAGAAATGATGGGTTGTTTCAACCCATAGTTAAGTCAAATATGGACAAACCCAACCGTCGGTGTAAATTTTTAAATTAATTTTTTAAACCCAACGGTTGGGTTTGCCCATATTTGACCCAAACTTGTGTTAAAACAACCCAGCATTTTTTAGCCTGTTTATTTTCTCTACAGATTTGTTCTCTATTTACTCTGTATAGCATCATAAGCCTTAACATATTTTTGCAGATGTCATAAATCTTTTCAGACAGTATAAACTTGCACAACTTCATGCAACGAAAATTGGAAGAATGCTTACAACACGCTATAAAAACAAACGTCGTTAAGACTTGTCTACTAGCCTACTTACTTTTTGTCCATAGTCAGATGCACTCATTTAATATGTTCTATGAAAATTCATACACTTCTGTCCATCTTCAGATCCAGTCTATTTGAGGGATGATTAGTGTGTACTCTAGTAAACAGGAGCGCGCAGAGTGAAACTGATGAGGGCGGCAGGCAGGGGGCGCGCCTCCCACGCGCGTGTTCCCTCTTGTTGTAGTGGTCGCCGTAACCATGGTGACAACATTACAATGCAGAGATTATGCAACGTGAAATACGTTTCTGGAATTAGAAAAACTGATTATTTTTCCGTTTTCTTGTAATTAAAGATACAGTTGGATGTTGCTTCAACTTTGGCCACTTTAGTTGTGTTTTTTTTATTATTAAAAATAAATCGAAAACGATCTCTCTTTTTTTAATCTCTTATGATTTGTATGATTTTGTTTTACCCTACGAATATCCATTAAAATAAATAATTATATATAAATATGAATTATTACATGTTTATGATCTAAAAAAATGAGTGCAGTAAACCATTTCAATATTTATCACGTGAAAATTATTCAATTATAGGCTATCATTTTTTTTTTTATGTCTGTCCCTTTCATTTCACTAAAAACGTTCAGGAAAGTTGTTTATAATAAGATAACAATGAAAAAATATTTTACTCCATGCACGCCATTTCCAGTCAAGCTGTAATTTTGTCAAATTATGCAAAAAATGTGAAAATATTATGTTAATATTATGTATACATTTATGATAGGCTACATAAAGTCAGCCATTTTGCTCCAAAAATATTTAAAATGTAATTTCCATCACAGATGCCATTAAACATAAGGACATAAAATAAGATGTGTTGCCAATGTTCATGATTTTCAGAAAAACTGACAACATGACAGAATTCTTCTAATGCCTGAATGTGCTGGTTTTATCCCAGTAAAATATTGATTATAATATCAAGAACAATCAAAGCAATTATAACATTACATATCAATTTTCTTTAACATTTAATCAAGCAGGCTTTTTTTAAACTCAGGCCACAGGATTATGTGATGATGTCCTCATATTTTCCTTGTGAGGATTTGAAAAGAGACAGTGTCGTGCGTGATTTAGGCTTCAAGAGACAAAGAGCTCAACAAATGTGTCACTCTACCTGTAACTGATACAGCGTGCATCTTTAATAGAGGTCTTGTCTATGTAACAGAGAACAAATCCTGTATTCACACCTCATGCTTCTGTTCAGTGACAACAGTATCCCATCCTAAATGATACAGTGACACAAAATACTAAACTATTAATATTAAACTATTGCAGCACAAAAGGAATTGATATTATTCAGTGGACCATATAGGTCCTCGAGTGGCATTAGGCCAATAACCTAGATTTAAACCTTCTTAAACAACCAAAACATGCAGCATTTTTCTTGCCCCCCCCCCCATAATCAGATTTCATGTGATTAATATGCAGCAATTAACATTTTTCATAACAAATAATCGGTTTTTGCTTGTAAAGTCTCAAGACTGTGCAGGAGAGGAGAGGACTCAAATATTTTGTGTTTTGACTGGACTACATGAGATCCAAAAGAACATTAAGAATTTATATTGAGATATTTACACTATGCACCATAGAGATACAACGCTTATGCTCGTGATACGGCTCTTTAGTATTAAAACACTTTCGACAAATAATGTTTTGTTAACTTTTTGTTTGTATGAAATATTATTGGTGTGAATTATTGGGAAATTAATAATAATTAAAAATAATAATAATTTTTAAAAATACGGAAAGTCTTCGTCTACGACAAACGATTCTCCTTTCGAGTAGAATCTGCTGTTACTAATCGCGCACTAGCTGATCAGCTGACAGCGAGCCGAGTAAAACAAGCGGAGGTAAGCCGGAAGTGTCTTGCAATCAAATTGAACAGTTTACTGGAAAATGCACGAATAATAACCGTGTATTTCAACGACACTTGATTTCAAACATATTTGAGTTAGTATCTGGTCGTTTAGTCTTCTAGCACGAGCTCGTTTCCTAACACCGAATTCATTCATATAATGTGAGCTGTTGTTGAACAGCATTTGTTATTCAAATTATTAAAACGATGTGCTTATCACATCAGATATTTACATCCATATTCTCTGCATTTGTCTAACGAGAATTTCTGGTTAACTTACATCACGATGGCACAGTTATTTGACGTGCTTGTATATTCCAGTCTATCTCTGCAGAATCTATGGATGTATCTCAACACCTAGGGAGCTGCCTACCTAGACAGCATTCATAATAATTATGCATAATTATGTCTGTATCTGTCGTCTATGCTGTAAATCCATTATTTGTATGTCTGTCTACTGAACACAGGCTAAGATGAGGAAAAACAAAGGGAAAACCAATACAATTGAAAAGGAGTTTGTATTTGAGTTTAAGGCAGGAAAACATCACTGTGTCCTCAAAGTACCACTTCAGTTCCCCCTCAAAGAAAATGTCAGTGATCTTCATGGGCGGATCATGCTCCTTCATAAAATCCCCTGTTTTGTAGAAAATGGTAATGTATTAATATTTATTTGAGCATGCATCAGATTCAATCCTCAGTTTATCAACATATTATTTCCAAGTCGTAAATTTGAATTACTGTGTACCCCCTCTAACATTTCTGCATTGATTTTAGACTTGAAAAATAGGCTCGTTAGTTTCATAGAAAGGGAAACGTTAGCGGATTATGACCGGGAGGCAGAAACAGCCCTGCAGAGACTCACTACTGGAGAGGTTGACGTCAACAAACTTACAAATTTATGGGCCAAGGCCTATTCTGAGGTAAGAGCACAGTCTCAATCAAATAATTAAGTAATTTCAGTATCATTGCATTCCTTCTACATCTACATGAGCACCTTTTTTTTTCATTGGCATTTTTTCATTTTTCATTCTGTCAGTTTTAAATCAAATTCAATTTAAAATGTTAAACAGCTCTACAGAAGTTAATAGTGTCATTATATTTCAGCTCAATTTAGCATGATGTTCCAATTTTAAGTCATTGTTTCAATGTCGCAAAGTTCATCAATTATTAATCAAGGTCAATTCAGCTATAAGCAGCTCTACAGAAGTTAAATATTGATTCAGTTAAGTTTATAACAGTGTGTATGTTGCAAAGTTAGTGTCATAGATAGTGATGCACCGAAATTCTGGGCCGAAACTGAAAATTCAGGATGCTTTTGGCTGAAAACCGAAAATAAATGAATACTCAATTAATTAATCAAATGCATTTAATAATCAACACTCAAATAGCTAAAACTGAGTTGTACAAACATTTAAATTGCACATAAGGCAGGTTTTTATATCAACTTTTTAATAACAGTTTTTTCTACTCCAGTTTGTTGGTGAAATATAAACATTTAAACGACAATAAACTGTAATAGCTTGTTTTCATGACAGATTTATTCAGACGTACAATAAATAGGCTAATAAAGACTTCACTAACAGGTTAAGTAAATATAACGAACGTGTAATACAGTGCATACATTTAGCAAAATGCTCTTCTCTAGAATTATTTTTTCTTGCTAACTAATGGAGTTTATGGACGTTAAATAGATTTCTTGAGGTAAATGTAATGTTAAGTGATTGTATAGCCTACAAGCTGTTTTACTGACCTCTTTCCCCAGTTGAAACACTGATTCAGTGATTACATGAGACAGGATTCATTTCGGTAGGTTGTACTGTATCTTTCAACATACCTTCTGATGTTTAAATTAAATGGTCACTGATTTCAGCCCTCCAAAACCATTTCGGCCTGAAACTGAAAATAGCTGTTTTGGACGAAATTTTTCGGTAGCCAAAATTTCGGTGCATCCCTTGGTCAGGTTAGACACCATATTGAATTTAACGCAGATGAAAACAAGGCTGTGAGGGATAGACTTACAGTCTTTACAATGGTACACACTGTATAAAGGTCCTAGATCACAACTCACAACTTTCAAAACTGTTTTATAGAGTTTTTGTCTACTTAAAGTTTTTTTTTTCCGACAAGACGTTTTGTCAGCTGAACAATTATGATGTTGTTAAACAATCCATTGAACACACTGTATTCTATCCCTCACAGCCTCATTTCATTTTTATTCCTGTCAAAAATTTAAAACGGCACTACCCTGATTAAGATCTATTATCCAGCTCAATTCAGTTAATTTTTTTTCATACGATAGCATCAGTGCAGTTAAATCAACTGAATACTGAATATTGTCTTTTAATTAGCTAATTTGCTATATAATAAACCAATAAATCACTCTGGCTCTGCCCACACAAGAAATTCCTTTGAAACAGAATATCTGTCCTATTTCCACATTTAAGAAGGTCATCCTGGCCATCTGCATTAGCACTTCAAAGTATTGCAGTTTAAATTCTGCTTCCACTTGCTCCAGCAAACTTATAAAAAGAAAGCAGAATCCACCCCCTCCCTTTTCTATGAAGCACAGGATAACCATTAACATTTTACAGCAGCCGTACACAAATACACATGGATGCTCTCCAATCTATTTCAAGCCCATCAAATGGCCTTTTAACGACCACCTGGTTGTTTGCGTAAAAAGAATCTTATGGTTTTATTTATAGCGGTTAATTAAGCTTCCAGGTTGTTCTGCATATACAGTGTAGGAAAAAGTTCATCTAAAAGTATAAAAATAGGTGAAACAACCTATGATTTTATTTAGAAAAAAAATTATGAAAGATTCATGTGCATTGTTTAGCGTTGACCGAGTGGATCAAGTAGTCCGAGCTGGTGTGACTGAGTGGAGGCGGGGACTAATTTGCATATTTATGGATCTTCATATACTAATTGAAGCAAGGGTGTAGAGTTACATTCAAGCTATTTTAAGGCATGAAAATGGGTAATTTTGATTATCAAAGATGAGTTTTAAGGGATAAAATTATTGACTGCAGGAGGATTTTAAAACAACAACAACAAACAAAAGCATTAAGGTAAATCAATTTATGTAGTTCCAGTAGCTGACTAGTTGGTACAGAACAAGTACTCAATAAATCGATTACTTTTGTGCCACCTTGGTAAGTGTGTCTGTTCTGTATCATTTCTGTGTGTAGACTACACTGGAACATGCCCGTCCCGAAGAAGCCAGCTGGGACGAGGATTTTGCGAGTGTCTATCATGAACTGATCCACTCTCCAGCCTCAGAGACCCTTCTCAACCTGGAACACAGTTACTTTGTCAGTGTCTCTGAGCTCATCAGCGAGAGAGACATGGAGCTCAAGAAACTTCAGGAGAGGTTTGTGTGGGAGGTTACGACGAGAGTAATTCTGTTTTATGAGGAAAAATGCCAGGGAAAAATGCCAATTTGGATACTGAGCTCTGAACATAAATGCAGAATCTTTCCATATACAGTAGTAAGTATAAAGGTAAAAAAAAAATAAGAAGTCTTGTTTAATTGCAAAATTATGCAGATAGTTTATGATACTTTTTTTGCATATTTTTTTAAAGATAATGATAATATTAATTGTTTGAACAGAAAACATATGACTGAAATACAAGTCAACATTTGGATACACCTTTATTCTTTATTAGGACTATTTTTCATGTTACAGTAATACGAAATTATTGTTTTGTTTTTTTTTAATATATATGCACTACCGTTTAAATTATTTTATGGTTGGATAGATTTTACAGTTTTTTTTTTTAAAGAACTCTCTTATGCTCACCATGGCTGTATTTATTTGATTAACAACATAGTAAAAACAGTAATAGTGTGAAATATGATTACAATTTAAATGAACTGATTTGAATACATTTTAAAATGTAATTTATTCCTGTGATGCAAAGCTGAATTTTCAGCATCATTACTGCAGTCTTCAGTGTCACATGATCCTTCAGAAATCATTCTAATATGCTGCTCAAGAAACATTTTTAATTATTATCAATGTCGGAAACAGTTTTGCAGCTTAATATTTTTGTGGAAACTGATGCATTTTTTCAGTATTCTTTGATAAATAGAAGAACAGAAAAAGTATATTTTATAAAAATATGTGTGTATATACACAGACTAAATTAGTTATTTAATTGAACAACAGGTGAACGGAATAATTAACCAAGGGAACAAACAGGCACACACTAGGAAACTAGGTCAAATGACAGGGCACACAGGCAAACAGGAACAGGGAAAATAGAACCAAAACATAATCCCGACACTTACATTTGAGCTTCTTCATAAGAAACATGTCCAAAAGTCCTAATATGAAATACATGAAATATTAGAATTTGTCTTTACAGACAGGCTGTTGAGATGAATAAAGTCATGCAGGAGCTGGGAAAGACCTTGTGTGACCAGGATGTGAATACCGTGGCTGCCCAACACTTTGACGCACAACAAGTAAGACCAATCTGACAGTCAGATTGAAACTATAACTAATTACTATACTAATAATACTATAATAATGCAGAACATATTAATGATTCCAGACTCTTCTGTTTGGTCTTTTTGTGATGGGAAGGTGCTAGAGAACAAGTGGGCCAGTGAATTGAAGCAAGTCACAGGTATCCAGAAACAAGAGTACCAGGAATGGGTGATGAAGCTTCACCGGGACCTACAGAACCCTAACAACAGCACGATAAAGTGAGTAAAAGAGAAAGTTGTAAAGATACTAATGGCATTTAGATTATGAATCCTTGCTGAGGTGATCAAAGATTGTGATATGTTGTGAAGTGAATAGGGCTGAAAAATCGATTATTCGCGATTAATCGCATCTAACATAAAAGTTTGTGTTTACATAATATATATGTGTGTTTGTGTGTGTGTGTCTGTATATATATACATATACACACACATATAGTATGTAAACACAAACCTTTATGTTAGATGCGATTAATCGATTTTACAGCCCTGAGCTGCCCATGTAGGAGTAACATCCTCAAAGAGATTCTTCTGGTTCTGACTCAGGAAATTCTGCCTTAGTGATTTCATTCAGTTTCAGTTCTAACTGCATTTTACGGCATCCCCGCTTTGACACATTGACACCGTCTAGCACATGAGTGAATAGTGTTACACTTGAGCCAACTGCAAAACAACTGTATTTATCATTGTGATTGATGGACGGCGGGGAACTTCAGAAGTTGAGCT
Source organism: Mylopharyngodon piceus (assembly GCA_039654765.1). Taxonomy (NCBI): domain Eukaryota; kingdom Metazoa; phylum Chordata; class Actinopteri; order Cypriniformes; family Xenocyprididae; genus Mylopharyngodon; species Mylopharyngodon piceus. The sequence continues at coordinate 9,969,901 of CM077459.1, read as the reverse complement.
TGTTATTTGTGTTTCAGTGAGGAGATCAAGGTGCAGCCCGGTCAGCTGGGGGAAGCAGGGGAAGCGGGGGCCCGGCTCTTTGAGGAGCAGCGACAGCTGGAGGAGAGCTTCACCATCCACTTAGGTATGGCGTTTCCTTGGAAACATTGGGCGCTACAAAATGGCACATAAAAATACCCACATACAACAAACCGTCGCAGTGATTTACGCCCACTTCCAATGTGTTTTCAGTCTGCCTCTCAAGCTCATTATAAACAATGTTTTGTTCACATGTAGTGGACATGTCTAAATGCATTTTGTCTCAATTTAAAAACTGTTTTGCTTGAAATCTTTTTTTTTTTGCCACTATATTTTATAATTTATTTTCTAGTACAATGACATTCATGCATTTTTAGTTGTGGTTTAAATGTCCAAATATTTTTCAGGCCACTCTACATAGAAAAACAGTCAGCTCAAAATTCTGACATTTTCTCACAATTGTGAATTTATTACTTTATAACTCACAATTTCAAGAAGGAAAATCAGAATTTGTGAGATAAAAAGTCACAATTACCTTTTGTATTTTTTATTCCGTGGCGGAAACAAGCTTCCACAGAATTTAGGTGTCACGACATTATAAAGTATGAAAAATTGACATAAATTTTGAGATTTGCTAAAGATTATTAAACTGTTAGTGTTCATAAATATTAACTAAATGGTTAACTAAGTGAGCATTAGAGGACAGCAAATAAAGGAAATAAAGGAATAAAAATAAAGGAAATGAGCAAAATTAAGAAAATGAGCATACACAATTAAATATCTGATATCGACCAGTATACACTACTGTTCAAAATTTGGTTCAAAGTTTGGATTCAGTCATTTTTTTAGAGATAGTAACAGTTTTATTCAGCAAGAATGCATTAAATTGATCAAAAGTGACATTTATGATACAAAATATTTTTATTTCAAATAAATGCTGTTCTTTTGAACTTTTTATGCATTAAAGAATCCTGAAAAAATGTGTCACGGTTTCCACAAAAATATTAAGCAGCACAACTGTTTTCAACATTGATAATAATAAGAAATGTTTCTTGAGTATCAAATCAGCATACTACAATGATTTCTGAAGGATCATGTGACACTGAAGACTGGAGTAATGATGCTGAAAATTCAGCTTTATCATCACCACAGGAATAAATTACATTTTAAAACACAGTCGAATACTAAGCAGTTATTTTCAATTATAATAATATTTCACAGTGTTACGTTTTTTTTTTTTTACTGTATATTTGATTTAATAAATGCAGCCTTGATGAGCATGAGACTTCATACTGACCCAAAACTTTTGAACGCTAGAGTATATCCAATATTAACCATACATCAAAATATTTATTTTTAAATAAGCAAAATGTAATGGATACAAACAGCTACCGATGTGACATATTTATGTGTTTTAGGGGCTCAGCTGAAGACCATGCACAATCTCCGTCTGCTGCGATCTGATGTTCTGGACTTTTGTAAGCACCGTCGTCACAGCAGCAGTGGGGTGAAGTTACGGCGACTGCAGACTGCCCTCTCGCTCTACTCCACATCGCTTTGCGGCCTGGTGCTGCTGGTCGACAACAGAGTCAACTCGTACAGCGGCATTAAGAGAGGTATCATATCTAATTTGTAGCATTTCGTTGCAAAGATCAACAAAAGTCAAAATAAAAGACAACATAAACAACAATAACATCTTCAATTGTTCGTATGGCATCAGACTTTGCAACAGTGTCTAAGGAGTGCACAGACTTCCACTTCCCCAGAGTGGACGAGCAGCTGGACATCATCCAGCAGGTGGTGCTGTACGCACGAGCTCAGCGCAGCAGCAAGCAGAGAGAGCAGCCCGGTGAGTGACACAACAACTGTGTGTGTTTGTGTCCGTCCAAAACCAGCACCTCTGCATTGCACCATCACGTATCCGACTTCAGTCCCACCACGAGCAAGTGTTCGGTTTCATTCGACAGGGACTTGCTACAATGAAACTTGATATACATTTTTTCAAGATGCACAAATGTTTTGGCAGAAGGTAGAACCCACTGGTACAGTTTAGCATTTTGCTGACTGTTTGTAATAACTGTTGTAAATTTAATTACCACAGTGACATAACTTTGATTGAAAGAGAACTCTTAGTATCATGATATTATCTTTTAGAGTTTAAGTAATTTGCAGTAAAATTAAACAACTGATATTCAAATTTTATTGTGTGGTAATTGGGACAGTAAGAGGCTTCTTTCAAAAACATAAAAAATCTAAATTATTCCAAACTTTTGACAGGTAGTGTATATACATACAGGAGTTAGACAATGAAACTGAAACACTGGCCAATGTAGTGTGGAGGTTTCACTCCTATATATGCGCACCTGGTGGCCAGTCTTCACTGATTTACATTCCATCAGTAATAGCAGAATGTGAACGTAGGCTGTGTCTGAAATCGCCCCCATACCCTTAAATAGGGCACTATTTGAAGGGACAGCAATTTGTAGTGGTGTCTGAAACCATAGTGGATGATATCGAGTGCACTCATTAAATCCCACAATGCACCGCAATAACGAGTGTACAACTGATGCACGCTCAATGTCTAGAGAATACCCATAATGCACTGTGAGAGTCGCACGCCGAATGAATTCCTGCGTCTCGCCAGAAGATGGCGCCCGTAGCTGAATCATTCATCCATCCATTTTCCAAACCTCTGGTCCAGTGTGGCTACAGCGTTATATCATACTGGTATAAATTCATTTTTATGTGATTATTAAATTAATTAAGGTTTATACACAGTTTCTGAGATTAATATTTTCATCTCATCTCATTTTATTGCCAGTTTTTTGTAGAAATTTTTCTGCTTTTATGGGGTTTTTTTTTGTATGTGACAATTAAACACATTTTCTCCCCAGTTAAATTACTGCAATACAAATAAAAATTGTATAATATTTAAATGTTAACTTGTGTATTTATACATTATTTTTGTGTATTCATTGTACTGACTTTAATGTGTGATGATTTGAATTGAAAAAATAATTGTGTCCAATAAATCTAATGACAATCATTGTGATAATTACAAACTCAAAAGTGAAGTACAACATATTTGGATGCATTATACTAATAAACGTATTGAATTTGTTTTATAGAGATGCCAAGAAATGGGGGAAGTGAAGACAAAAATAAGATCATAGATAGAAATTCCTCCAATATCGTCCCAGGTAATTCAAACATTGCTGTATGCATTTAACGGTCTGTTTGTTAGTCCTAACATGCTGTGCTTTTTCATCAGGTGAATTCTACATCACTCGCCATTCCAACCTGTCTGAGGTTCATATTGTCTTCCACCTCTGTGTGGATGATAACGTACGTTCGGGGAACATCACAGCCCGGGACCCGGCCATCATGGGCCTGAGGAACATCCTGAAGGTCTGCTGCACCCATGACATCACCACCATCACCATCCCACTGCTGCTGGTGCATGACATGTCTGAGGTAAGAGTAGATGGATGACATTTCATTAAAGAAACATTTACAAAATTTTTATTGCTGAACTATTTTGTAAACATTTACAAACAATGACTTATGTTTACGTTATTCATTTTTAAGAGTCTGTGAAGGGAATCGTGGGATTGTTTCAATGTCTAAATTCCTGAAAGTCTGAACTTTTGAGCCGCTACACATAATTTTGATTGGAACATCTGTAAAAATGGTAGTTGAGGACGTTGCCAATATCGTTGGGTGTTCAAAAACCCAACTGAGCCTCAACTTTTCTATTACAAGAATCCATAACAATCTACATTCTAAGGGTGTTCCAGAGCATTCCGCAGCCAACTACCATCATTTAGATGTTTTTGTGGGAATGTTGGAGGCTTTGGCCCTTTATATTGGCATCTAGTTCTAGAACATGCAAACAAGCAGCCAAACAAAACAAAACATTCCAATTCCAGTTTAACCTCCTGCGTTACGCTACATGTATCTGATATATTTGCCCTCAAGAAGCAAAAAGCATTTTTGTTCACTTGTGACCTATTATTCAGCATGCATTTCTGTTTTCCTTGAAAATGATGCTTCATTGTGCACACTTAATTACTGTAATTTATTAACAAGCCAAAGCATGTGATCTGGCTTGCACTGATGTGTGGAAAATGAAAAGGATCATGTCCTATTATGCAAATCTTTTAGAAACAGTTTTACTCTACTTAAAATATAAATAATTAAATCATCATTTTGAAATTTGAATGCTAGAGTGAATTTAGGTATGGGAATTGCTTTGCAAAATTTTCGAAGCAGTTTCGAAGCGCTCGAAACGCGGCTCATCTAAAACATGAATAAAAACACCCTTTACAAACCAAGCAGATCTCGCCCCCCATTGACTACCATAGTAGGAAAAAAATACTATGGTAGTCAATGGGGGGCGAGATCTGCTTGGATACAAACATTCTTCCAAGTAACTTCCTTTGTGTTCAGCAGAACAAAGAAATTTATACAGGTTTGGAACAACTTGAGGAGGAGTAAATGATGACAGAATTTCATTTTTGGGTGAACTATCCTTTTAAATATGAAGTGTCTGTATAATATGATTTATTTTAATAAAGTGTAGGGCTTGTTTTATGGAGAGCTTGGTTAATCAGGCCAACAAGTCTATAAACTACAACTCTTCCTTTTTATTATACAAATATGTCATTAAAAATGTCTACAAATTTATAAAACTTAAACGATATAGACACTGGTTCATGTGTTCACAGAAATCATTTCCCTCTAGTGGCGAACCATTAAAATTTCAAAATGTTTTGAAACCGTAATGACATAACAAAGCCTCTTTTACTGAAATCACGTGACTTGGAAAGTTTGAAACATGTTCTGAATCACTGGTTCAAAACAAATAATTCGCAAGGGTTTCGAAGCTTCACAGAGCGCCAGTCGCTAAATTTTTGCAATAGATATTCATTTTGAGATGTAACTTATTATTAGTATGTTATTATTACTTTTTTTATTTTTAAAGATTTATTTTTAGCATTTTTGCCTTTATTATGATAGGACAGTAAGTGGGGAGAGAGAGAGAGAGGGGACGGGATTGGGAAAGGTCCATGAGCCGAGACTCGAACTCGGGACACCCGATGCGCAACTGCGCTATATGTCGGTGCGCTGCCCACGAGGCTATCGGCGCTGACTATTAATAGTGTTTTTAAAGATCAACTTTAAGCAAGCATAAGATGACAGCAAAGTTAATTGACTGAATGTAAAAATAGAGGAATATACAATTAAATAATAACCAATGTTGACATATAAATAAAATAACCAATATTGTTTTTAAATTGAACTCTTTAACTTTAGGTTCAAACCACTTTTTTTTTTTTTTTTTACTTGGATGCTCAACCTCAAAACTCTGTCGTCTAATTTAGAAATGGTCTGTTTTGGATCAGGCTGTCTGGACTGACCAGTGTACTTCTGGGTAAATGAAAGCCTCAATCACAGCCTCTCTGACCACAGGCCGATGTTGAGGAATGTTCAGTGTTCAGGAAATGTTTTTCATCTGAACAGGAACTGTGTGTTCTCCCAGCCAAAGGCCAAGGATGGTTTTAAGGCTTAAGCCCTATTCGGACAGAATTCGTTTTTAGGACATATGTCTGTACAGTAATTGTTACTGTGGATGTTTATTGTCGAATGTCTGTAGAAATCGGCAAGATAAGTGACTACTGATTTTGTACATTGCTATTACACAAATGAGTCATCACAAATTATCTATAGTTAAATATTAAACATATGACATTATTAGGAGAAAATTAATTCAGTTTTGTAATGTAAGTAGCATGTCATGTATTAAAGAACTGTGAAATTAATTTGAGATCTGAATAGTCCTGTATGAGAAGTTGCTCTACAAAGAATGGTTTGGTACTTTTGCATCCTGGTTACGTGGTTAAAAATTATCTCAGTCGCTGATTTTTTTCCCCTCTCTTCCTCTTCCTCCTCCTCTGTACAGGAGATGACCATTCCCTGGTGTCTGAAACGAGCTGAGCTGGTCTTCAAGTGTGTGAAAGGTGGGCATGCAAAGAGCTCAAATGTAGAATGTTCAAAAACTCATTGATTATCAACATAGCCTATATATAATTTGTTTTACATTCTGATTATTTTTGTCTGTAATGTTGGTTTTAAAAGCATCTAATAATGGGTTGTAAAATATTTTTAGTTAAAAAGATGCCCATCCCGTTTGGTTGGTTGTGTAAGACCTGCCTTAATGTGGATTTTTCCCTACTAGTAACAAATATCTGTATACTTTTTAAAGAGGACCTATTATGCTTTTTTTTTTTTTTTTTTTTTTTACATTTTCAACTTTCTTTAGTGTGTAATTTTGCTGTTTGAGCATGAAAAAGGACTTCAAAGTTACAAAGCACAAAGTCTACTCCAAAGAGAGTTATTCTCTATATCAGTAAGCACTTGATTGTAGATTCCGCGAACGTACATGTAACAATATTCCTCATTTAAATAATTCCCGCCTAAGGCCTGGTTAAGTTGCGTTAGTAGTGTGTTGAAACTCGTGGTTGTGGTAAGGGGCATGATATTTCCGAAAGTGGTTGACCAATCACAACACACTGGTCCAGCCGACCAGTTAGAGCACGTTATGCTTTTCGGAAGGAGGGGCTTCATAGAGACTGGAACTAAACAGAGCATTACTGACAGACTGGAAAGAGAGGTGCTTCAATAATGTAAAATATGTGGGAAAAAAGTTGTTTTTTGAACATTCAAACATGAAAACCTATTTTAGAAGACCCCAAAAACAAAATCAAGACTTTGTAAAAGGGCATAATATGGCCTCTTTTTTTGTTTTGTTTTTTAAATAATTTTTTTGCAAGATATTATATTATTATTTATATATTATTTGAAAAAACATATTCAAGTAATTTTCCAAGTTCAACCCTTTGAAAAAGCATATAACAAAATAAAAATAAAAAAATAGAAAAATAAAAATATATTGTTTACTTTTGAGAGTCAATAGGAGTAGTATAATCAGTCAATTTTGTCGAGTATTGTTCACATTTACATATTTTCTGTTTCAAATAAGAAGTCATTTTCTCCATCTCAACTTGAAACAGTCTTCTTTGGCTTTTTTATTTAGGTTTTATGATGGAAATGGCCTCCTGGGATGGAGGAATCTCACGGACTGTTCAGTTCCTTGTTCCACAGGTTAGTTTTAGCCTCATTGACAGTACAACAATGTCTTTTTTATCTACTAAGTGACTATTCAGGAAACACGATTTATTTTCTGGCAGTAGAACAAACAAAAGCATAATACTGTCTCTATTCTCAAACAATAGTGTCCGTCGGTTGACACATGCTTACAGGCTTAGTGGACTCTTCACATTCACAGCTGCCTGTTTTACTCTTTAACACCTTTTAAAATAACTCCTCTAAACTAAACCCTGTTGTCTAGATGCTGCCCACACACTGTATACTTACACTGTATATATATGTACACTACCATTCAAAAATGTGAAGCTGAATTTTCAGCATCATTACTCCAGTTTTGAGTGCCATGTGATCCTTCAGAAATCATTCTAATATGCTGATTTGCTGCTCAAGAAATATTTCTTATTATTATCAATGTTGAATATGTTTGTGGAAACCATTATATATTTTTAGAAAGTTCAAAAGAGCAGCATTTATTTGAAATAGACATTTTAGGGACAATGTGAAAGTCTCACTTTGGATCAATTTAATGCAAAAACAAAAACATACTGACCCCAAGCTTTCCGAATCATTTTATTTAATACCAAAGTTAGATTGTTTAGCAATTTATTTAAGAATATGGCATCAATCTGTCTTTCTGATTGTCTTTTATCATTAGAGTATCTCAGAGGAGATGTTCTACCAGCTGAGCAACATGCTGCCTCAGATCTTCAGAGTCTCCTCCACGCTTACGCTAACGTCAAAACGCTAAACACACACGGACACATCAGCCCATCAGCTGGGAATATGGAAGACATCTTGTCAGTTTAGGTTCTTAATTTTCAGAGCAGTACAAACCATAAGCTGTTTTGATATGCACTGTCATGTGATCACAGGAGGCTTAGCACCATGTCCTGATTATTTCACTCAGGAATTTTCACTGGAATTCATAGATCTGTACATTCCACATAAAAAAACACATGAAACATCAAAGGGAAGTGTTCAGAGTTTCAGCTCTTGTCATGCTGTGACTGCCGTTCACCTAATGCTGCATGGGAAACAGGTAATGCCAAGACAAGCTGTGTGTTTGTGCTGCATTGCAGACCCCTTTTGTCATCATTCCTTTCCACAAACACCAGATGGCACTGTATTCGGTAGCATTTACATGCAGTTTGAGGTAACCAAAGCTGCTGATTCCAAATGTCAAATGAAACCAACCTTCCAAGCTTTCTAAGTGATTTACCATGTGTTTGTATATTAGGTGCCAGTTGTAAGCCCAGGCATGTGTACAGTTATATTTGAACTGTGTAATCTTTGGAAAGTGGGGCATTTGAAAACAGTATCATCTGTTTTTTATTGTAAATCTAACTTGTTTAACAGGCCTCTTAAAATATACCTACATAATATTAATCAGGCAAGCAGGAAAATTATGTCCAGTTTTGTATTATTTATTTTTTTAGAGCCTTTTCAAAGAAAATCTACATATTAACTACTTTCTGTTAAGTCTTTTGTTGGATTTCTACTAATGAGGATATTACCATATGAAGTAGCAAAGTAGGGCTAATCTGAGGGTTAAAGCATTTGCATTCATATTAGCCTTTTGTCTGATACTACTGACATGCTAATTACTCGTTCAATGCTTTGTAAATACAGTACACTTCAATTTAACTCTGAATTTGACTATTTGATAATGTCAAAATTATATTAAAAATGTGTTAGTTTAGTTCAGCTGCAGGTCTGCTTCCTCTTTCTATATATTTTTACTATTTACATAATATTATATGTAAATAATATATATACTGAGTGTGTGTGTGTGTGTGTGTGTGTATATATATATATATATATATATATATATATATATATATATATATATATATATATATATATATATACACTTAATGCTGTCACATTTTCCTGGTTAAATAAATATTACATAAAAAAGAGAGACCACATCCAATTCTATTTTGTATTTTTACACTAACTGTAATGTTCTATTTATTAAAACCAAGTTTAAATCTCATTAAGTTAATGTTTTTATGCATTTTTACATTTATTCCAAAATAATAACTAAAGGCAGTAACAATGTAAACAATATATTTTGTTTGTGAACTGATGTTCAGCTGTTCTTTTTAATAGTCAACTATTAAAAGATGTAGGCTATGTACAATATGTAGGCTACCTTTAATTTGCTGATTGCTCGCTAAAAACCCCCCCATAGTCATAATTTTTTCAGGCCATTTCAAGTTTGATTTTGTGGTGACATAAAGCAGTGATATCTAAGTAGGTGAGTTGTTTACTTACTTTTTAATTAGTCTTCCCATTAACACCATCATTTTCTTCATTCAAGCCGATTCGAAAATGCGCACGAAAACAAGAGGCGGGATTTATCTCACGAACAAATAATATCTAGTCATAACCAATCACATCAAATCATAGCGCGATGGAGGCCTCTCACGTGACTTTCCCCCATTCATTCTCAAGACAAGACAGAGCAGGTTACTTATGATATTAAACAAAGTCCCAGCTTTCAAATTGTGTAATTTTTTAAGAAATTCGAACAATAAAAAACGTTTTGTGGCTCTTTAATGTATTGTGACAGATCGCTGTAGCGCCTCAGCTCAAGCGGCTCGTGAACCGATCATCTCTTCCTACTAGTTAATTTATAGCATCAAATAAACATTAATGAACATGAGAAGGAATGTTGTTTCAAACGCGGAAAGACATCTGTACACACCATTTTTCAAGTTCAAGTCCACCGAGGTTAATCTTATAACTCCTGACTGCTTTGTCTGACAAAATGGCGGATTCGGCGTTATGATTGGTTAGATTGCTTGTCAATCAAACTCCCGGCGAAGGGTCAATTAATAATTCTGGGACCAATGTGTAAGTAATGTGTGTTTTTGACCAGCATGGTTTCTTTAATTCCTGGCAAAAAGAGTACAAATATATTCCTTTAATTTGATGTATGGATCCAACAGGTCACGAAAGGGCAAACAAAAGTTCTAGACTGTTCTGCTGTCCCTACCAAAGTGAACTCAATCAGTCTCTAATGGCCCAGCAGTCACGCTGTCATTGGTGCTCAACTCGGAGAGCTTGTGCTAAGGAAATGTGTCACCAAATGTCTCACATTCTTAGTATCAGTTAGTGGCAGAATCTGGTCTCTGGTTACCCCTGCCTGGGGTAGGGGACATAGGTACATGCTCAGCAGCAGGCCCCTCCAGCACAACCACCTCCCCCCTCTTGGCTTGCTGTTTTAACGCCCTGCTCTTTAGCCATCTGAGCCCTTATCATCCAACAACTGTGCCTGACAGAGCACTGTTTATTCAGCCAGGCCAAAACATTAAACGGCCTCCTCTGATGGACTGGCCCATCCTGTTTGTGTGATGTGTAGGATGTGTTCATTTTAATTAGAGCTCATCATCTTCACACTGTTTTTATGTGCCGTCAGTACATAAAAGGGAAGAAACAATAATTGGAAAGTTGATTCTCCCGGTGATTAAGATGTCAAAACAAGCTGACACTCAATTTAATAACAGTTTTCTGTGATGTATCATTTGAACACCAATATAAGCCAGGCCCAGACATTCCTTATGAGATCTGATAGTGGTACGGCCTGTTCTGTTAAAGTCGGCATGAAATAGAAGTTGCGATATTCTTTTCTTCCCTATTGTGTGACATAATATATCCAAGTGAAATGGTTTCTCGAACAAGAAAAAATGTAGGGCGGGACTTGATTTTGTCCATCGAGAATTGATTGGATGGTGGTTTGCTATTGGTCGATCTCATGTGAATGACAGGTTGTTCCGTCTTTGCGCCAGTAAATGTTTTGATTTTGATTATTTTGATTAAAGATTATGAGAGCACATTATTTTTTTTAAATAATGTGCACAGATAAATCATAAATACTGCAATATATTCCATAAATAAGAATTGTCCATTTTGATGGATGGATGGATGGATAGATAGATAGATAGATAGATAGATAGATAGATAGATAGATAGATAGATAGATAGATAGATATCAATTGTACTATAATAGACATTTTACTAAATTAATGTATAATAGAGACGTCGTTTTGTTTCAAAAAATTAGAAATGCGTGTTTTTCAGATCCATAATCCAAATAAGGAAATCCAGAACTTTTCCTTTAGTAAAAAAAGGTCCCTATAATACGGATCTGGCTCTAAAAACTGAAGAAACAACTGAAATTCCATGCACCTTTTTTCTCTTTTTTGGTGGTTGACTTGAGCTCAATAAGAGGATTTAACCCATCCTCTGCACCTCCCGGGTCCGTGCATTGATTCATGCCTTTTCCCGGATAATTTCAGCACGTCACTGAGTCCTTCCCACAAAGTTGGGAAACAGCGGAGCGTCCGTGAAAGAGAACAGACACACGAGAGCCGCGTCTGGAAGGTAAGATCACCATGTTCTGTTCTGTGTATAAGTGATTATAGTATATTGAAGCATTACTTGCTGTCATTGATGTGGTCGAACTGAGAAAGGTTTCCGAATGAGTGATAAACGCAAGAAACTTGTTCATTGAATCAAAATGACTTCCGCTTCCTGCATGATACGCTCGCGCTGCATAAAATCACTAGAGGAGAACAGCAAACATGTTTGTACCGTTATACAAACACGTAAGACTAGCGTTGTTCGCATGAGGTTGAATTTAGCTTCATTTGATCAGTGATGTCCACGATATAAACAGTGGATTTCTTCACTAGAACTTTAACGTATAAAGCTTGACTCTCATTTAAACTCTCAAACTTCTTGTACTCTGCCTTTCCATTAGCTATATTTGTATGGGGTTCCAAGTGCCAGGTTGTTAAACGATTAAACGACCGTTAAACGATTAGAGTCGATTCTTTTTTTTCTTTTCTTTTTTCCTCCAAATGAAGCATTTGGTGAGACCCCCGCTGTTTTGACACATGGATGTGGGGGAGGTAAATACTTAAGTATTTTGAGACTTTGTTTAGTCTGCCTCATGTTTTGGCTCTGTCTCAAAACATAGCGAGCTGACTGCCTAGACAGCATTTTTGGTGTCATAGCATATTCGGCATCGTAAGCGCGTTCATGAACAAATCTCCTGTGGAGTCTCACTTTTTCTGAATTATACTGACTCTTTGAAACAAGAACTGTCTTTTTCAACCACGTTCGACTCGCAGCGATCCCCGTTAACAACTCGCCGACTCATCGAACCGAGTCTTTTTCGAATATATTAGACTCAAAATGAGCAAGATTAGCAACCCTTTGTTGTTATAGAAATAGACTTTATTGGAACCTTTTAAAGCATCTAATATACAATATACCATATTAATGTAAAAGAATTGCTGAATTGTTTATTGAATTGGTTGAAACGGTTTGATTAATCAGCACCTATATCCCAAAAATGTTGGCAGTTCATTCGGTTTTACAAGATTTTAACAGTTTCAATGTCTGCTTGTACCAAATGCAAGATACCAAAAAATGTCATTTAAAAGTCGATTATGTTATATTTTCAGGTTCAGTTGTTCATATTTTGAACTGAATGAATTGTCTGAGGCTGCAAATTTGGTCACATTTCCATCCACCAGCACAGTTATTATGAGTCACTGCTGACAGCTAGACAATATTTATGGGGAGTCTAGACAAGTATTTATTTTTAGCAGTCTCTCTCGACATTATTCGCCTGAAATTTAATAAACAGAAAATGGCACATTTAAAAGCACATTGCTCGGTGGGAGGTTGGAGTGTGCCTCTACTATGTTTCTTTTATACCAGACAGACAAACATAATAAATTTAATAAGTACGATTTTTTTTCCATTAAGCTTAGCTAAGCATAAAGATGCTTTAGGGCTTGAGATCCGGCACTAACAGGGCTCATCTGCTACTTCTTTGAGAAATGTTCCTCACCCGAAATTCCCTTGCTAGACCAGCTGTACTCAGCTCGCCTAATACTGCACAAGATCACGCAACCTGCAGAGCCTCTTAAGCTAGTCAAGGTGTTTTGTTTTCTTAATTAATTTCTTAATTCCCTCCAGACTGTATAGACTGTACAGAAGCAGCAGGCATGTTATATATGTAGTCAACACTTTTTGGTTGAAAGTTTAATGGTGATCATCTGATTTAGTCTTTATTTAGTAATTTTTACATTTGATAACTTTGCATAATATTAATAACAACAGTATTAATAATAATAATTGTTTTTATAATTATTATGCAGTTATTTTTTAGTATATATGCAGATATAGTCTATTTAAAAAATATTATTATTATAAATTATTATAAAGATTTTATTTTAATATTATTTTAATAATATTAATATTTTATTTTTTATAAGTTGTTTTTTATCTAAATGACTGGAAGAGAAAAAAATTATTTTAATAAAATACTTTTTTGTCTGAAACTCATGGACAAAATAATCTATAATAATAATAATGACAAAAATAATAATTTATATTATTATTTATGCATCATATATGCACTTTTTTACTTTTTATTTTTTTTTTAAATATTTTAATGTTTTTTATTTCTGAAACTTACGGCCAAATAGAATAGACTGTTTCAGAAACAAGATTATTTGTTGGGTCTTTTGCATATTTATCTGTCCCATATACCCAGTCAGTATTCTAGTTACCCTGTTCCAGTTACCCATATTGTCTCAATAGACAAGAAATGGTTGACATCTAGAATTTAAGTTGCTGTAACTCAACTAGTTTTAAAAACTCTTTTGTCGTTTAAAAAGACACAAAAGCATTCCAGAAAGCCTCCCCTTGCCTCAAGGTCAGTGTTTACACCACTAACCTGTAATACTGAGCTATTGCCAGCTGGCTTAAGGTGAATGTTGTCTCCATGTCTACACCAAAGGGCCAAGTTCGCAAGATTCGGATGGCTGCCAACCAGCTTTGGAAAGTCACCTTCCATCCTCTTGGCTTGGTTTATTCCTTTCAAGTTGTTCATTCCTTTAATGTTTGCTGGACTGGATTTCAGTAAATAATTGGAGCTGCCAACTAAGGCCAGACTGAGCAAGTGATGTCTGCTTGAGTTGGAAAATGAAATGTATACTCCGATTGATGTGGTGTATTCTTAGGACTACAAGACAATGGTGGTGAATGCAGATTTTGTGATGAAAACACTTTGTATTGCATGCCTGAGGCGGTGTCGTTCAAATCATTTGATTTGCCCATCATCCTAAGATTGCCAACAAACCCATATGACCCATCTTGTGTAGAGAATCAAAAATGATTTAAAGGACATTCATACAGATTCATTCATATTTAGGTTTTTATTAGTCATGTCACCCACTCACTTGTAGAACAGGATGACAAAAGTGATGAAAGCTACTGAGTACTGAAAGAGTATGTGGAAACACCGTGTTTCACTGCCGCTATACCAGCTGTTTATTTTCTGCCTCTGCGTACGTGGTCTTAAAGAACTTTCATTACAAAGAACTGGGGAGTTGCAGCCTTGTAGATGGGATATTTTTGGCATCCTTTGAAAAGATGCTGTTTGGTGTAGTTACAGCAACTGACAAGAGAGTATGACTACTTTTTTATATGTCCTTTAACAAATCTGCTTGTAAAAAGAAAAAGAAAAAAGCATTTATTTAAAATAGAAATCCTTTGTAACATTATAAATGTCTTTTCTGTAAAATCTTGATTGGAACGTTGTTCGAGGATCAGCAAAGATGTTGATCCAGGAACATATTGTACTTGGTAAATATAAATATAAAGGTTTTTTTGTTTTTCTTTTTGTGACTCGACTAATTTCTGAACCCTGCACAAGACTGATATTCTTAAGGCATTCTTGTCTCAACTGTTTATGTCTTTGGTTATGAAGAAAAATGAGTCGAGGTTTGCAAACCTATCATCATGAATGCTTTCCTGGGGCTTTTAAAAGCTGCATTTAAGGATTTGTTTGTAAGTTAGAACTGTTTAATGTGCCTCTGCCGCTCATCAGCAGAGTGACTGCTAGACATTTTGCATCTTAAACGTCCATTTTGTGCATAATTCAATTTAGAACCTTCTCAGAATGTTTTCATGGAGGCCTCATTACGGGTAGCAAAAAAAAGCAACCACAGATTTAATGTCTGCAGTGGAGGCCCCAAAGCTAAGCCATTTTTCTAATAGCAAGAAATACTTTTATGCAGAGTATCAGGTCAAAATCACAATGGTGTACATGGGGCCCTGAGGACAGGATAAATGAGACTCGTCTTGAGTCATTTTCCCAGAGTGATAAGGCCAGATGTTGGTAGAGAAAAGCCACATTGACCGAAGTGTGGGAGAACAGCCTCGTATATAAACACTGATGCTTCGGTTGAATAAACAGATTCTGTATTTGCCAGGAAACCCCAAGTTATGAAAAAAGGAAAGGGATGACATGAAAGTTTGTGATTTACTGTCCCTTCAAGTAAGTCAATGTTTGGGCGACAGTGAGAAATATGGGTTGGGGGAGAAGTTCTCTTTCATGTAGTGAAAAGGATAGAAGAGGACCTTTGATATTTGAGATGCACTGAACTCTTTGAAAGGATAAACTGTGATTTAAGTCAATATGGCCATGCGCTTTGATGATTTCAGCTTGGCTATTGTCGTGTCATAAATGTTTTTTGGTGGAGTGTCTCTGCTCTTTTTGAGTTTACACATCCACACCCAAAGTTATATTCCAGTGCCTTTTCATCTGGAATTTCTACTTGAAAAGAACTTTGCACTGCAAGTTCAGCTGACATTATCGTCTACAAGAATAGACCAGGTGAGTTTTAAGAGGTGCAGGCAGTAAAAAGTCAATCCCTGGTTATGGATGGGTACGTAAACATAGAAAGAGCTCCTGAATGATTGTAATTTTCCCGTGTTTCCAAATTGCGTCTCCTGCGTGACGGAATTTTCCACCCGGGAATAGCTGCAAGGCTGCGCCTGCTACTGTGGCACCATTTGTTCCATTCCCTGCTGAAACTTCATCTAATTTTGGGATTTTCTGATTATACTAATTCTTTGCTTAGGCTACTGTCTACAGCATTTGAAGGAGTTTCTGCTATGGAAACGTTTCTTTTTTCTACTAAATAGTACCTGTTTTACTGACTCATTTGGTGAATGTCTATCCTTACATGACTAACATGGAACTTCAAATTATAGAGGCACTGACTACTGAACATGGTTACGTGGCTCTCTGGAATATTTAATTTTGATTGGTCAGCAATTCTGTAGTCAGACTGACAAACATATGACACGGTGTAATTCTCTAGAACTAATGACCATAGTGAGCTGGTTCAGCGCAATCATTATAGCCTGAATGATGAATCCCAAATAAATTTATTCATGATTTATCACATTTTTTCTTTTGTCAAATCAACTTAGATAATTAATGTGGTTCAGATAACATAATATTTGGAGTTTCTGTTGATTAAACCAATCACCTTTATCGTATTAATGAACTCAAAATTTTAAGGCAACCAGGTAACTTACTTTTTTAAGTTAAACCAACAATTCTTTTTTACAGTGTAGCCTACAGCATGATTTGTGTAGTCTGATTTCCGAACGAATTAATCCAATGAGTCGGTTCTTTTTATCAAACACATACAGCTTACAACTTAAGAGAATTTAATTAGTGTAGTTAGTTACTAATATTTATTCCTTAAATGTACTAAAAGAATTGTTAATGAATCCATTAAAGAACCAGAACCAGACTTGTTAATTTCTTTACTACACTCTAAAAAATGCTGGGTTGTTTCACACCCATGTTTGGGTCAAATTTGGACAAAACCAGCGTTTGGGTTTGGATTTTATAAAGTGTATTCCCATTCCTACTCTGTTTCTTTCTTCTCACATTAAAAAAAATTTAAATGTTTATTTATTTAGTTAGTTAGTAAGCAGCCATATAATAACCAGGATAATGCAAGATAAACCCCTTCAGGGTGATACAAGATGATACTTTTCTTTTGAGAATGACTGACCAACAGTCACTGTTTTTATCCCTTATACTTTTTCTCATACTTAATACTCAACAGCTCAAATGATTCATAGTTATAAACAGCCCTGAGGGCTGTTTTCTTAGGAACTGGGAGTGTGTGTTGTCTTCTTAGAAAATTTCATCATTCCTTGTGCTAACATAATCACTATTTAATGAACCAAAGATAGATGCCAATAAACATAGTCATCGCAATAAAGACCGATCCATAGGGAGGAGTGTTAGTACTCAGCCAAAGATGTACAACACACAATCCCCGTCACGGGTTTGCTTAAAGGTTAATGTGTAAAGTAAATAATCAGTTACGCTTGATCAACAATACTGATGACATTTTACAGTTGTTTCGTATACCAAATACCACAATAACTGTAGCTACACTGAGTCATGCATCTTATCTTAAAGACAAGCCTGTATGACTTTCTTCTGTGAAAAATGTCTCAGTGTGTTTGTATCTGTACAATAAAGGTGAATGGGGTCCAATTTTGTTTTGAACCCAATTGACTTTCACTGTACAGACAAAAACAGTTAACGTTTAAAGTGCGTTAGGGTACGGATTAGCATAAAGGGTACGCTTTGGTGTTGAGGTAATGTTGGGGAGGGTTGTAGAAGATGTTGGCCTTGGGGTTGGGAGGTAGAGGTGTGAGAAAGGCCTGTTCTTATGTGCAGTTTAACCTGATCTGGGCCATTATTGCAGGGTTTTTTGGCTGGGAAATGAGATGGATAATGGGGTAGGTGGGTGGGCTGGACAAGAGGAGGGGATGGAGAGAATAAAGTCCTGAGGTGGAACTGATATGAATCTGTTCTTTGTTTCATATATCAGTGTTGGGATGCTGTGCTGGGGGCCACGTTTAGTGTTGTTTGGGCCTGAGATGACAGGATTTTGCTGCCTAAGAGGAGGATTTCTGCCCCATGCAGGGGGTTTTCCATCACACAGGTCGGAGCAAAGAAGAAAGAGCTTTATAATAGGAGAATAAGGGTGAGAATGAGTTTAAAGGTTGAAGAAAGAGTTGTGTACTATTTGGTAAGATTTCTGAATTTTTGTATGTCCAAATAACTTTCGTTTTCCAATCCTCGTATTGCCTCAGAGTAAATTGTGCATGCTGCGAGAGAAATGTATGTGTATGTGTGTAATTTGGCTGCTTTGAAAGTTCAATGGCGATCTAGTCATGCTTTAGCTACCTTGAGAAGAATTCCAATGTTTGGTATTTGCAAAGGCCATGAAGGTTGATGAAACCCACAATGCTTCACATACTTCTACAATTTCTATCTATCTATCTATCTATCTATATATATATATATATATATATATATATATGAAACATACTATTTATTAAGTACAGTGAAGAAATAACATAGTTGTGACATATTGTAATCATATTCCATTCCTTTAGTTTTGACCAAAGAAGTTACATTTAATGATCAACAAACATGATTTAGTTAGTCTGACTAGTCTTCAGCTAGTTGATTTGAAGTCCTTCCTTTCCAGAACTTTCCGGTAATTTCATAGCACTCCATTAGAGAGGATCAGCGCTTGCTTTATTGTGTCTCTCAGGTCATCTGCAGCCCACATTCCTCTTTCTCTTGACCTGATAAGTGTCTTTCTGTATCCAGTGTCTATCAGATAACTCAGCGCTCCTCTCCCGGGAGCTGCATAAAGCCTGAGTGTGAACAGCCTCTGCAGATTGTGTGTCTGCACCTGAACCTGATACCATTGGGTGAGAAAGTGTGGGATCTTACAGTTCAGAGAAGACAACTTCTCGCTTTTGCAATGCATTGTTAGGGCTGGGTGAAGCAGCAATGAAATTATATCTCAGTATTATCAACACTTTGATGATATTGAGTATATCTCCCTAATTATGTATTGATTTGTTCTAAAATAATTTTTTTTTTTTTCAGATATTCACATTGATACCTAATTTTATATCACTGGCAAATATCTATACCATCACAGTAATTTTTGTAATAGTACAAGTAAATTTTTAAGTAATTAATTTACTATTTTCTGTTTCTTCTTGATTTAAAGGTGCAATAGGTGATTCTTTACAGAAATATTTTTTGTTATACTGGTTTAAAGTCTCCTCAAATCCTGATAGCATGCTATGTTTCACGCTATGTAGACAGATACTCAGTCACGAGCACTGCAAACAAACAGCAGCCACATTTTACAGTTCCTACCGAATCAAAACAACAAGCTTATGCTGCGTAACTAACTAACACTTATTATTATAAAAAATTATTTTCATGATTTATCACAACATTTTTTCTTTTGTCAAATCAACTTTAATTAATGTGGTTCGGATAACATAATATTTTGAGTTTCTGTTGATTAAACCAATCACTTTCATTGAATTAACTTAAATTTTTAATTTCAGTGATCTCAAAATTTTAAGGCAACCAGGGTAACTTATTTTTTTAAGTTAAACCAACAATTCTTTTTTACAGTACCGTAATTAAGAGAAGGCAACCTGTGACGTTCTAACCAGAGCTGTTCACGTCCTTAGACTCATAATTATGCATTTCCATGTCAACAGTATCAACACCGAAATGAATCTGCAGCAGTCAGGTACAAGCTCTCGAAGTAGTTTGCGTTCATTATTATTGTAATGTTATGTACTTTGAGACATGAGGTAGTTTTTAACGCCATCTCTTGTGATGCTTTGCTGAGAGCAGCTGTGTGTGTGTGTGTGCGTTCATGTGTTTTGGAGGCGTGGCTTTGGACGGCGATTAACAGGGAGGGTGGGATCATATGCTTTCAATGCTAGCAGGCTAACGTTAGCATTTCCCAGATCTCCTACTGCACCTTTAACAAATAACTACATTGTTGTAATATTTGATGTTTAATCCAGATGTTTTTCATGAAACAGCTTGAGAACAAACTGTCAAACTGCTCCGCGTCTTTGAGGGAAGGCTTATCACATTATCGGGCCGAGTGCCGAGGTCAGGGGTCACGTTAACGGATGCTAGGAAAAGATTAATGCCTCCAGGTCATGCCATTGTCTTGTGATCTCAGTTAAGAGACGAATTATGCCAAGACCGTCCCTGCAGTCAAGACCAGGATTCAATAAGATGGAGTCTAAGACAAAGTCCGAGATTTTTAGTCGACTGCTAAATAGCTTGTCTACGTGGAATGTTAATTGTGGGATTAGAGCTTCAGTGACGCTTAAGTCTCATCTGACTTTCAGCCAAACCACTGTTGAACATGATTTGAGGTTTTTGGTTGGACGTCCGCTGTTGCTTGTGGTTCTGATGTCACTCTGGAGAAATGTTCTCCCCGGCTTTAAGTTCAGACACTCGGGCTGTTGTTAAGCGTGTTTCTAAAACTCTTAAGACTTGATAAAAGCTTAACTGAAAGGGCTTGATTCCTCAGTATATCAAGTTACTAACATTGGCTCAATGTTCACAAAGCCTGTTTTGTATGATAATAATGCCCTTCAGAGCCATTAAAGCTTATCTGCGGGGGCAGAGAGGGATGTGGTATTGAATAGGTCTGGGATTGTGGTGTGCAAGAGAAGCAATGGTGGTGTCAAAAGATCCTTAACCTGGTATGCAGTGCTCAAACCATTTCAGATCAGGTGGTTAGAGGATGTTTACAAGAAACTTGCATTTTAGTGATCAGTAGACATGATGAAATGGTTTAGAGACGCAAAAGGGGCCATTATGCTGGCTGAATGACCCAGTGCCTTTGCTTAGCATGATTCATGTCACGGTAAAGGCACGCCAGGTTTAAAGCAAACACATGTGGCTTTCATTTGACACATAATTTAAGGCACGTCAAACATGCTGCTAAATTCTATACGGTAGCTCTGCTTATAACTCCCAGCTTCCCCTGTGTCTCTGAACCATGATACCACTGGAACGATAACACTTTTAATGCCCTGTGAGTGACACATCTCCTTGAATTGTCACTTTTCATTATGTCAAATTCTCCCCTTGGTAACAAGGGTCTGAAATTAACTCGAGTAACACAATCCTTCATGCTGATCTTAGTTTGCATTGCTTAAAAATAATATTCCGTGGCGAAGCTTAATGTTAATTATCAGAGCAAATAAATTGGACTCGTCCCTCAATAATTTAAAGAAAATTCATTATTTTACAGAAGAACTGGTAACACTTTACAATAAGGTTTCATTTGTTTACACTGGTTAACTACATTAGTTTACATGAACTAACAATGAAATGGACTTCTAAAGCATTTATTAATCTTAGTAAATGTTCATTTCAACATTTACTAATACATTATAAAAATCAAAAGCTGTATCTGTTAATATTATTTACAGAGTGTCTATTTACACTAAGTGCAAATAGCATCCCTTGTTGGCAAATGCTATTTACACTAGTGGAATTCAGTGTCTTCAGTGGCGCAGCAGTAGTGAGTAGGTTCGCAGATCTGGCTTTTAATACGATCAACGCGGGTTCGAATCCGCCTTTTGCCGAGCTCGCATTTATTTTCAATAAAAATAAAAGTGGAAATAAACCGCAAACGAGTGTTTAATAATATTAAAAGTGTTTATTGGGTAGGGTTAGGGGAAGGAGTAGGGAGGGTTTTTATTCTCCCAATAAGGCAGCATCCATTTAATAATTTTAATAAATATAATCATCTACACTCTATGATATTATTGCATCCTGTTAATGTACAAAAATATTAAGGTGCAAATAGTATCTGCCAATATAAAGTATAGATAGCATCTAATTACTATTTACTCTTATTGAAAAGAACTGATACTTTTACATGGTGTAAATAGAATCTATCACTATTTTCACAGAGTGTAGATAGCATATCGCTAAGAAAATGCTTAGTGTAAATGGCATATATTGCTATTTTCACTTAGTGTAAATAGCATCTATCGCTAAGAAAATATGCTATTTTCATTTAGTGTAAATAGCATCTATCGCTATTTGCACTTCGTGTAAATAGCATCTATTGCTAAAAAATTTGCTGTTTTCACTTAGTGTAAATAGCACTTAGTGTAAATAGCTGCCTATTATTTAATGGACCTGGGCTAACATGAACTAACAATGAACACTTGCATTTTTATTAACTAACATTAACAAAGATTAACATATACTTTAACAAATGTATTACTTATTGTTAGTTTATATAACTTAATGTTTACTAATGTTTAGTGTTACCAAAAGATGTTTAATGTGACGCTCGTATTTCTGCACTCCACTTGTCTGTTTACATGTTCCAGAAAGATTATCAGTCTGTGAATTATTTGTGAGGATTTTTAAGCGAATCTTTCTGCAGGTAACATCGATTTCCCACCTATGACAAGCATCTTTTTAGTGAGTCATTGAATCATTTGTTCAACCTATTTGTTCAAAAACACTGATTCATTCAGGAACATAACAAGTGATGTCTTTGAGTGAGTCATTGAATCAACTCAACTGATTTATTCAAAACTGATTCATTTAGGAACAAAACACTGCTACTGTGCGCTACAACAATGACGGAGTAACAAAATAACTGGCAAAATTGTAGCTAAAATGTAAGATATAAAGGCCTTCTGAAGCGAAGCAATGCATTTGTGTAAAAAAAAAAATCCATATTTAACAAGTTATGAAGTAAAATATCTAGCCTCCGCCAGACCGCCTTCTGTGTTCAACGTATGAAGAAAGTGTAAAACTCTTGCATTTCAAAAAGCTTACGCTACGTCCTACGCTTTCCCTATATTTAACTTACGGAAAAAGCTTAACTGACATGACGCGAGTTTACACTTTCTTCGTAAGTTGAATACAGAAGGTGGTCTGGCAGAAGCTACATATTTTACTTCATAACTTGATACATATGGATATTTTTTAACCCCCCCCGGAGCCATGTGGAGAATGTTTATGATGGATGGATGTGGATAGAGGCACTTTTCTTCAGCTCATACTAATTGGTATTGCCCACTGCCATTATAAAGCTAGGATGCGTCAGGATATTTAATAGTATATATCCGATTGTGTTCATCAGAAAGAAGAAAGTCATATACACCTAGGATGGCTTGAGGGTGAGTAAATCTTGGGGTAATTTTCATTTGAAAGTGAACTAATCCTTTAATTAAATAATGCTTAATTATGCTACAAATGCTGTTGATGGAGTTTAACCAATTAAAAACAGACCATATCAGAACTATAGGAGATGGTGGGATAATTCAACCTATCTACATCAGAAAAGTCAATTAACTAAGACTCAGAGGAAACAGGCATTAATGTGCCTCTCTTTTGTAGTAGTTATAGAAAAGTCATCAATAAGGATGACCTTGAGGGCTAGTTCTAGAGAGAGGAGGGGGAGTTGTCATGGGACGGGTGAAAAGCAGGGGGGGTTGTCTAGTCATTGGGACAGCAGGGTGGACGTCCTACAGAGATGGACTTGGATAGACCCCTGATGGGATCCTTTCAGGAATGGGTGTGAAATGGTTGTGTCTGTGGAGCAGCCCCATTTTGGCATATGCTTTGTGCTGAAGTATTGTGGTTGTTTTTCTTTGACCATCCATTAATGGACCATATGATGAGATCGTTTTTAGATATTTCACAAATTCACACAATCTTTGCAGCACTTTCGGTGGTGCAAGACTTTAAGACTCCACTATATTTAGATTAAACATACTTTCATACTTTCTATTTTTTTGAATACTTAAAATAAGTCCACTATGAGGCATAATACAATAATTAAATGCAGAATGCTAATTAAGCCTTTGTTAAATTTTTTGGTTTGTTTTGGTCTCTTGACTATAGTCCTATTTAAAAACCTGTTTAATGAAGCTGTTTAATGCAAAATGAACTTGTAAATTTGAATAATTTCAGCAAAGTTTCTTATAGATTCTTCAAATGGAGATGATATGCTTTCTATCTGCCAACGTTGAGCAGATGGCTCACATGGATGGAGGAATGTAACACCAAATATGAATTTAGCACCTGGTTGTTTTTCATCCTCCTGAAAGGTGGCGGCTGCTCTGAGTGTTCTCACACATGTCTCATAATCAGATGGCAGGGTGACAGTCAGCTCTCAGAATCAGAGACGCAGAACTCGCCGCCGCTCATGGTTTAATATCTGAGCTCTGGAAGAGCTTGATGTAATCAAGAGAGAGTTTCAGCACTTTAAACATTATCGCAAGCAACTTGGAAGCAAATCAAGTTACCTGAAGTGCTTAGAGAGAAGTAAGTGATCGAATATGGTCTGTTCTTGTTAAAATAATGATTTTAGTTTTTTCTTCTAGCGCGCTTTGCCTCCTGTTCAAGTTCTAGCAACATTAATTTGCATTTGAAAAGCAAATAGCTTCTCTTTACAAGGTCAGTGTGTGAAGAGCTTCAGTGTGCCTTGTTGTTGGAAGTTTCTTGTCATTTTTTGAGAGAAGACGTCCTTCACCTGATTGACATGTCGTGCCCGGGAGAGTTGTGGGAGGAAATGATATTCGGAGAGGGAGTGCGTTGGTGTTGTATTTCGTATGGGAGATGCTTTGTTTGTACATGTATGGAGAAGTAGTTGGTGTGGAAGTAAATATTGTAGCTAGCAGATTTGATGATATAAATGAACAGCTTGGCATAAAAGAAAGGGTTGCAACTAATGATTATTTTGATTTTGATAATCATTTATTGACTTCAGGTGATTAATAAAACAATTAATCAACAGCTATTCAGTTTATGCCTTTTTTGAGGTTGTGCATGTGCTAAGACAGATTATAAGATGAAAAATTAATCTTTTGAAAATACTTAATAAACATATTAATTAATAATTATGGCCAACCTCCTCCTTCATGGTTTTTGTTCAACTTTGCAACAAATCTTAGCGAGAAAACAACAACAACAAAAAGGTAACGTTTTAACATTTTAGTTACCTTAAAAAATGTAAAATATGTATTCCTAAAAATATTAATAAAATCTAAAAAAAGCAATATAAATAAAAAAAAATTCTAATATATTTTAAATATTATTTAATTATAATATATATTATTTTTTAATTAAAATAGTGCTGTCTTTATTATTGATTGTGCATCAGTTTTGTATGGAAGCCCATTTCTGTCTAATCATGTTTTGGTAAATCATGTAAAAGTCATATAATTATGACTTAAAAGTCAAAAGTAATAGCGTACAAAGTTATAATTATGACATTAAAGATTAAGTTTGACATAAGTCGAAATTGACAAATTATGAAATAAAAAGTCAAAACTGACACATTCATAATTATGACATGATGTCATAATTGCAAGAAGTCGAAATTATGACAAAGTAATGACGAAGTCATAATTATGACTTTTTATGTATCACTTAGTATGTCATTTTAATGTCATAATTATGATTTACTATGACTGAACAGAAGTACAGTAACTTTCTAACTTATTGTCTTTTATTTTGTATTTTCACATAAATTGCTTATAGTATTTGCCATTTAGAATGTAAATACATTTTGCCACTCCTATGTTTGCAAATGAACAAATCTCAAGCTATAGATTAGTTTCCTGAGTATTTAGATTAATTTGCTGAGTATTTAGATTAGTTTGCTGAGTATTTAGATTAGTTTGCTGAGTATTTAGATTAGTTTCCTGAGTATTTAGATTAGTTTGCTGAGTATTTAGATTAGTTTCCTGAGTATTTAGATTAGTTTTCTGAGTATTTAGCTGGATAGATTATAAACATAAAATTTATTTTAATTACTTTTAAACTTCAATCCAGACTCCTACACTTGAATATTCAAGTCAACAACCATCACAGTATGTCTCATTGGAATGTTCCAGAATAAGCATGAATGACCTGCTGAAGAAAACAAACTCTGATATTAGTCATAAAAAATTCATAATTGCTCAATCTCCCCGGTGAACGAAAAGCAGCCGCAGAGTAACGCTCTCAATGCTCGGTTCTCCACTGGAAGCAGTAAAAATCTGACTCATTAACGTTGCTTTTCATGAACAAAGGCTGCTAATTAGAGGTGGCAACTGCACTGAGGAGGCCCGGTCGAATCAGCCCTGAGTGAACGAGCTAATGACAGAGAGCACGGGGGGACGGGCCTCAGACAGGGTGACCTTAGTGTGGCCTGCGGGTGAGGAATGGGGGAAAAAACCTCTGCAGGAATGTGTTTCATACTGTCCATCACAAAAATGGATCATTTACTCCTTTTGTTTCATTTAAAAGACACTAAAAATTCAGTAATATTGGATGAACAAAATGTAAACTGAATCGAGCTGAATGATGACGCTATTGTCTTCTGTAGAGCTTCTTGATAGCTGAATCAAATTAGTTTCATAATTGACAAATTTTGCAACATCAACACTGTTATTGAACTAAATTGAATCAACATATAACTCATTTGAGCCGATTCTGAATAACAACACTATTGTCTTCTGTAGAGCTGCTTATAGCCAAATCCAATTAGTTTCATAATTGACGAATTTTGCAACCTCAACACTGTTATTGAACTAAATTGAATCAACATATAACTCATTTGAGCTGATTCTGAATAACGGCACTTGTCTTCTGTAGAGCTGATTATAGCTGAATCAAATTAGTTTAATGATTGACAAATTTTGCGACATTGACACTGTTATTGAACTAAATTGAGTCAACATTGAACTGACTTGAGCCGATTCTGAATAACAACACTATTGTCTTCTGTAGAACTGCTTATAGCCGAATCAAATTAGTTTCATAATTGATAAATTTTGCAACATCGACACTGTTATTGAACTAAATTGAATCAACACTGAACTGACTTGAGCTGATTCTGAATAACGACACTATTGTCTTCTGTAGAGCTGTTTATAGCTGAATCAAATTAGTTTCATAATTGACGAATTTTGCAACATCGACACTGTTATCGAACTAAATTGAATCAACATATAACTCATTTGAGCTGATTTTGAATAACGGCACATTGTCTTCTGTAGAGCTGCTTATAGCTGAATCAAATTAGTTTCATAATTGATGAATTTTGCAACATCGACACTATTATTGAACTAAACTGAATCAACAAATAACTCATTTGAGCTGATTCTGAATAAAGACACTATTGTCTTCTGTAGAGCTGTTTATAGCTGAATCAAATTAGTTTCATAATTGACAAATTTTGCAACATCGACACTATTATTGAACTAAATTGAATCAACATTGAACTGACTTGAGCTGATTCTGAATATCGACACTTGTCTTCTGTAGAGCTGCTTATAGCCGAATCAAATTTTCATAATTGACAAATTTTGCATCATCGACACTGAATGTTTTTGTTATTGAACTGAATTGAATCAACGTTCAACTGACTTGAGCTGAAAAATGACACGTCTTCTGTAGAGCTTCTTTTAGCTGAAATTTAACTTGTTTCATAATTTATGATATTTACAGTTATTGAACTGAACTGAATCAACACTGAAATGACGAGCTGAATAATGACACTATTGTCTTTTTAGAGCTGCTTTACAGCAGAATTTGAATTTGTCTCATTTTTGATGAAGTTTGCGTCATTTATTGTTTATTACTGTGAAGCTGCTTTGAAACCATCTGTATAATAATATGTATAATAATATATATAATATATATTATAAATAAATATAAATAAATAAAGGTGATTTCCACTCTTCCTTTCAGATCAAGAATGCTGAAGACACAATGGATCCCCTAGTTCATCTGAGCCCGCTGAGAGTCCGCATCTCTGCTCTCCCACACCCCACGCGCCCGCCTCGTCCCTGGGCACCCAACCCTGCACCTTTCGCCTTCTCCAGGAAGCATAAGTAGAGTTTTCACACCGACACACGGGAGTAAGGTGAACCCTTCCTGTGTAAATATGACTGGATGGAGGTCTCAGTGGCGTCTGGTCCTGCTGAACTCGCTAACATGTGGCCTGGAGATCTGCGTGGCAGCTGGGATCACCTACGTGCCGCCTCTGCTACTGGAAGCTGGCGTGGAGGAACAGTACATGACGATGGTTTTAGGTAAGGTTTCATCTTAAATGTGGAATGTCAATCCAATGTTTAAACCAAGGGCTGCGCTGTAAACAGCAAGGTTGTTTCCCACTAAGGAGTTGATCCTATAATGGGGGTCATTATCATAATTACTGGCTAAATCACTCGCTGCCCCATCCAGGTGGTAATCAGGTGCTAATTGGAAGGCACCGGGCTGCAGGAAGAGGCCCAGAGGCTCGAGGGGTCAGCAGCTGTATGGAAGCTTGTATAGTTTTACTACATCCTGTTAAAATTCTGTAGGACTTTCCTCTGGACTTTCAGCAGATAATATAGTCATCATGGGCTGCCTGAGAGCCGGAAACCTCTCTCACAGATAGAGTGGGTTTATGCAGTCGAATGTTATTTAAATGCACACATTTTCCATTTCTCACCACCTATGTTCTGCTAATTTTGTTAGGGGTCTTGAGATGCATTTTCAAAAATGTCACTTTTTGATAATTGATTTGAAATTATTACTTTAAAAACAGGTAGATGAAGCTCTTAGTGGTCTTGATATTTTTATTTTTGTTTTTTATTAAACTTTTTGACTTGACAAGGTGTCATAAAATATTTAAAAAAATGAATGAATAAATTATTAATAAAAAATACTATATATAATATATATTATTTGTATGTTTTTTACGTACTACTAGGCCACAGCTCAGAACAATTTAATTTATGTGTCAAAAGAATAATTTCCTTTTGTCTACTAGAGACAGTGTCCAGGAGAAACTCTAAATATTTAGCTTCTGTGTTTGAGATTTTTCAGCATGCCATATGAACAGATGCATTATTTTGTGCCCACAAATGGCTTCCACATGGCTTTTGCTGTAAATGAATCTCTCTCCAAGACTATTAGCCTCACAACCAAAACAGAAAAAAAGCAGTTCACAAATGTGCATGTGGTCACTTCACACCAGACGGACAGAAGATATTTGGTGTATTAATACATACTCCACACCGCTCTCTTTGTCAACAGCTGCAGTGGAAAGCAGAGAAAGATCCTTTGTGTTCATTTCCATTCACAAGCTATTTAAACTTATAATGTCGTTGCATTAGAAGTGCTTTCAAAACCACCAAAAGGCCATTGTTGCTCATTTGGAGAGGTTTCATGTGTAGTTGTATGTGATTTCAGAGGTTTTGCTGGACTGTTTCTTAATGGAGTGGGTTTTGGAGGCATTTTATTCATTTTCCTGTTATGATGATCTGTGAAATAAATTCCTTAGTCTGAACTTTATGGATCAGTTTGATGGTCATGTGCACTGTAAAAAAAAGAATTGTTGGTTTTACTTAAAGTAAGTTACCTGGTTGCCTTCAAATTTTGAGTTCATTGAAATTAAAAATTTAAGTTAGTTAATACAATGAAGGCGATTGGTTTAAAGGGTTAGTTCACCCAAAAATGAAAATTCTGTCATTAATTACTCACCCTCATGTCGTTCTACACCCGTAAGACCTTCATTCATCTTTGGAACACAAATTAAGATATTTTTTTATAAAATCCGATGGCTCAGTGAGGCCTGCATTGACAGTAAGACAATTAACACTTTCAGATGCCCAGAAAGCTACTAAAGACATATTTAAAACAGTTCATGTGAATACAGTGGTTCAACCTTAATGTTATGAAGCGACGAGAATACTTTCTGTGCTCCAAAAAAAACAAAATAATGACTTTATTCAACAATATCTAGTGATGGGCGATTTCAAAACACTGCTTCATGAAGCTTCGAAGCTTTACGAATCTTTTGTTTCGAATCAGTGGTTCGGAGCGTGTATCAAACTGCCAAAGTTACGCCCCCCAGTGGTGAACCATTGAAATTTCGAAACACTTATGACGTAACTGAAATCACGTGACTTTCGCAGTTTGAAAGTGTTAATTGTCTTGCTGTCAATGGAGGCCTCACTGAGCCATCGGATTTTATCAAAAATATCTTAATTTGTGTTCTGAAGATGAATGAAGGTCTTACAGGTGTGGAACGGCATGAGGGTGAGTAATTAATGACAGAAAATTTCATTTTTGGGTGAACTAACCCTTTAATCAACAGAAACTCAAAAGATTATGTTATCTGAACTACATTAATTATCTAAGTTGATTTGACAAAAGAAAAAATGTTATGATAACAAATCATGAAAATAATTTTTTACAGTGTTGTGAGTTGTTTGAGACCTCTTTTTGAACTAACAGTGCATTAAAGGTATACAGTTTTCTCTTGAAATTAGAACCATGACCTTGCTGTTGTTAAAGCCATGCTTTTCCTTTGAAGCTACAGGAACAATTAGAATGACTATAATGAATTACACCGTGTACTATATAAAAGAGTCATATGATTAATTGTCTCAAACTGTCGCAAACAGCACAAAGGCACCTTTAAAAGGAAGTGGGCAGAAGGGGAAGGGAAAAACAGCATGTGTTGACTTACAGGCGCTGTTGACCGACATTGTTAAATAAATCTTTTTAGGGTAGGCTGTCCAAGTGGTTTCTCTACAGTATTCCACACGATTACACACGGTTTGTCAATACCTGCTCAATGCCATAAAAGGTGGTTGCCTTAAAATTGTTTTAGGTGTGATATTCCACTTTCCAGTTTAAATGGAAATGTTAACTGGAAAAACTCTTGCGGAAATATACTTATTTGCAAATAATTACACACCATGACTGCATAAAATTAAGCTCAATAACACAATATTATTATTTTATTTAATAATGCATTGTCCTGTTAAATGTAATATAATTTGTCACAGTATACTTTAAACTAATTAATAGGTTTTTAGAGCATTTTTACATTGCTTTACCATTAAACTTACTAATATTTTTACAGTGTGCAGTGTGTAAATGGACTCCAGTGAACTTTTAATTGCATTTTGAGCATGTTCAGGTCATCTTTCCACCACGCACTTGAATAAAAATAGCTCCTGAAGATCTAGACATGAATCGAAATGGGAATCAGTGCCCAACCAGTGGACTGAGTCATCTGCTTTAATTAGAAAAGCTGTGGAGACGAGGAAGCCGAGCCAGAGATTGGTCACCTTAAACTACAGGCAGCTTTACAGCAGGCTGTAAGCCAGAGATGAAGGAATGGAGGCCATGGCTGTGATTCTTTGACAGAAATGTTGTCTCAAGTGACCATTTCTCAAAGCTATTAGTTTAAGGCGATAAACTACAGGCAAAAATATTATTTTTTCATGCAATGGTGAATTTTGAGATTTTGGGCTATTTGGCTTTTCATAATGTGTTTTTTTTTTTTTTTTTTTTTCCCCCCCAGACTAAAGGTTCCAAAAGGGAGTTTTCGCAGCGTCTGTAAATCTTAATTGCACTACATATCTTTAAAGGCCATTTTCTCAAAATGAGTTGTTTTCTCATGCGCTAAGCCAAAAATCTCCAATTCAGTAGCACTTACACCGAACTTTTCCAGTTTTATTCCTATCTACATTCTTAAGATTTTACAGAGGGGTTTGTTCATATATCATTTGCCTAATTTTGTACCTTTTATTCCTAAAAACATGGTGAAAATGTATTTTGTTTTGAACATTTCTGTGCTGGAAATGTATGCAATTGAGTGCGTATTTAATTAGATAGTGCCTCAGTTGCATATTAAAACAACATTTCAGAAACTTGCAATACAAAAAATGTTTGCAATGTTTGCAATTCTTAAAGGGATAGTTCACCCAAAAATGAAAATTATCCCATGATTTACTCACCCTCAAGCCATCCTAGGTGTATATGACCATCTTCTTTCAGATGAACACAATCGGAGATATATTTAAAAATATCCTTAGTCCTCCAAGGTTTATAATGGCAGTGAATAGGGGGCCGCGTTTTGAAGTCGAAAATAATGCATCCATCCAAAAAAAAAAGTAATCCATACAACTCCAGGGGGTTAATAAAGGTCTTCTGAAGCGAAGCAATGTGTTTTTGTAAGAAAAATATCCATATTTAAAACTTTATAAATTCAAATAACTAGCTTCCGGCGGACAACCGTACGCAGAATGCACAAGTCGATTTGCAGCGGAAGAGTATCCTTTGACCTGACGCACAACGTAATGACGAACGCGGAGGCGCAGAGGATAGAGCAAAACAAATCACCAGTCATGGATTATTAGTCTAAAACGATCATTTTTAAAGAGAAATTTCGGAGGATTTCGAAGAGAAGAGGAGCTTAAATTTGTTGCACAGCCCTATTTGTTTGAACCACGAGAGGCTTCTAAGCTTATGATGCTCCTACATCCTGCGTTATTTGAATTTATAAAGTTTTAAATATGGATATGATATTTTTCTTATAAAAACGCATCGCTTCACTTTAGAAGGCCTTTATTAACCCCTTGGAGTAGTATGGATTACTTTTTTTATGGATGGATGCATTATTTTTGACTTCAAAACACACCCCCCATTCACAATCATTATAAACCTTGGAGGACTAAGGATATTTTTTAATATATCTCCGATTGTGTTCGTCTGAAAGAAGAAAGACATATACACCTAGGATGGATTGAGGGTGAGTAAATCATGGGATAATTTTCATTTTTGGGTGAACTACCCCTTTAATGTAATCAATCAACTGGGTGATATCTGTTAGTTAATGTTTTACCCTATTCACCTGGGGTGTCTTGCCTTAATATTCATATGACATATTTCTTAGGTATTGGACCTGTTCTGGGACTTCTCTTCATCCCCCTGATTGGCTCAGCCAGCGATCACTGCAACAGTAGCTACGGCCGACGTCGACCCTTCATATGGCTGCTGTCGTTGGGAGTTCTAATAGCCCTTTTGATCATACCACATGCTGACGTGTTGGCCGCCAACCTGAGCTGGGGCAGCACCCGCCGCAACCAGGCTCTCCAGGTGGGCCTGCTCATCCTAGGCGTGGGCCTTTTAGACTTCTGCGGGCAGGTGTGCTTTACACCACTGGAGGCGTTACTCTCGGACCTCTACCGCGAACGGGACGACTGCGGACAGGCTTTCGCCATGTTCTCCTTCATGGTTAGCCTTGGAGGTTGCGTGGGCTACCTGCTACCTGCCCTGGACTGGAGCGGTGGGCTCCTGTCCTTCTATCTGGGTGGTCAGGCAGAGTGCTTGTTCTCCCTCCTCATCCTCATCTTCGTGGTCAGCGTGTTGGTCACGATGAAAGTGTCCGAGGAACCCTCGTCCACCTTAGAACCGGGGCCATCGGAGTCCGGTCGGCGTTTTCCGCGCTCATGCTGCTATCTGTTTCAGTGTAAGCTGCGGGCTCTGAAATCCGACCCGGTCATGTGCCTGCTGAGGACTTGCTGGTCCATGACTCCGGCCATTTATCGCAGCTACTGCCACGTTCCGCATGTCATGCGACAGCTGTGTTTGGCACAGCTCTGCAGCTGGATGGGTGTCATGTCCTTCATGCTCTTCTACACAGATTTTGTCGGTGAGGGGCTGTACGAAGGAGTTCCCAGCGCTGCTCCAGGTACCGACCTCAGGCAACGCTATGATGAAGGTAAGACTTAGTCAACATAAAATCAAAACTGACCCTTACTTTTTTTAAAGCGATAGTTCACACAAAAATTTTGTCATCATTTATTCATCCTAAAGTTGTTCCAAACTTGTAAGAGTTTCTTTCTTCTGTTGAACACAAAAGAAGACATTTTAAAGAATGTTGGTAATCAAACAGTTGACAGTAGCCATTGACTCTTATAGTAGGAAAAAATGGCTGCTGTCAACTGTCTGGTTAACAACTTATCAAGAAACTCATACATGTTTGGAACAACATGAGGGTGAGTAAATGACGACACAATTTTAATTTTTGGGTGAACTATGCCTTTAAGGCACATTTCTGGTCTTTATTGTATGCAATTCATTAGTTGAATCATCTTTTTTTTTTCCTTTGCCACTAATGTCGTTTAGCCATGTAGGTTCTAGTTAGAAACAGAAAGAAAAAAAGCTCCATGTTTGGTGTGCTTGTTTGTTTTGTCATAATGTGGCATTTCAAGCAGTTCTTTGTTTGATTCCCCAGAGAGATTAATGATTAATGATATTATTTATTTCAGATTGCTCTCAGACTCATGCGTCATACATTCCTACTCAAGAGGCGTTTCTGTTAATGTTTTGTTAATGTTAAGGGACATTTTGTTGGTTGGCTAATGTTTGCATAGACTCTCGGTTTTGTCTGGAGGCTCTCATTAGGCAGCAAAATCGAAAGAAAGGATATCAGTATATTTGTTTCATTGAGCTAAGCATAATAATGAACATTAACAGACCTTCACCTCATTTCACTGTCTGTCTACGGTCAAAAGGAAGTTTTTTTTGTAAGGAATCGTTTACTGTCCATGAACTTGTTTTCCTGGTATTGGTGGTCTTTCATTTCCGTCTTCTAGCTAGATTGTCTGCCTCAAAACTGTGAACTTGTATTCACCTCCACATGTGGCCTCCGTCAGCCTTGTGCTTGAGCTTCCAGCAATGTTCATAAACACAAATGCATGTCCTTAGCTAGTCAACAACGGGCTTACAAAATCTAAACCCATCTGGATGCCTCCCACCGAGCTTTGACACCAGCAGAAAGCTCCTTTAGCAAAACATTTTGACAGATGTGGCCAAGATCAGTGTGCAAACAAATGAAGTCTGTCAGTGCAGTCGACCGCAAACTGTGTAAGTGCACCATGCAACAAAAAATGTTTGAGATACTTGTTCACTGAACATCCCGGCCCTCAGCAATTGTGTTTAAATGACAAATTCCTTCTGTGAGGAAAGTTCCTGGTGTGTTTGAAGTACAACGCCAAAGCCTGCAAACACATGCCTTAGTCAACATCACTTGTAGGATTTATTCAAAGGAAGCATTCTCCATTATGCTCAAATGGTCAAAGCAAACTGTTTGAAATGACCTCATCTGTCAAATCCGCAAGGGCTGGGGAATCTTGTTTACCTGGACATGCAGTTGTTGAAAAGAATGGTGCACTCACTGAATTTAAAGTATAATAAAGGTCAGTTAACAATATATGTAAGGAGTAATGATACACAATAATATCATTTTATAATTTATGATTATATAACAACTTATTCTAGTAACCCTAACCTAACAGTCTACTAATACTCTGGGACATGTAGCTGCAAAGTTACTTGTAATTGGTAAAAAAGAACTGTTGGTTTAACTTAAAAAAGTAAGTTACTTGGTTGCCTTAAAATTTTGAGTTCATTGAAATTAAAAATTTAAGTTAATACAATAAAGGCCATTGGTTTAATCAACAGAAACTCAAAATATTATCTGAACCACATTAATTATTGAAGTTGATTTGACAGAAGAAAAAATGTTGTGATAACAAATCATGAAAATAATTTTTTACAGTGTAGATAGAATCAAGTGCTGGTTTTGAATCAATACTTTGATTCTAAATCAGAATCAAGTAGTTTCTCTTGTGATATTCTCTAACATCACCTCTGCAGGTATCCGTATGGGCAGCCTGGGCCTGTTCCTGCAGTGCGCTACCTCAACCTTCTTCTCACTGGTCATGAGCAGACTGGTGCGTCTCTTTGGGTCCAGGACGGTCTATCTGAGCAGCATGGTGTGTTTCACCGTCTCTGCACTGGTCATCTGCTTGTCCAAGAGCGTGCTGTTGGTCACAGCTATGTCGGCCCTCACTGGCTTTGCCTATGCAACTCTGCAGACACTGCCTTACACTCTTACCTGCCATTACCACAAAGAGAAAGAGGTAGGCATTTAATGTATTTTCTCTCTTTGCTTGTATAGGAAATTCTGTTAGAATCTAAATGTTTTCGTAAGTAGTTTTATAATATATTTTTTAAACTTTTAGAAAGGTCAGTTTGAATCCAGCGTGCAACATTTCCAGATATAATATTTGAAAATCCATGTCTATTATAAAAATTGTACAAATATATTGTAAAACTTCTTACAAAAACACTGTGAGCCTATATACACCGTTCAGGCATAACATTAGAGAACTGGTAGACCACTGACAGGTGAAGTGAATAACACTGATTATCTCTTCATCACGGCACCTGTTATTAGGCAGCAAGTGAACATTTTGTCCTCAGTTGATGTGTTGATGTGTTAGAAGCAGGAAAAATGGGCAAGCGTAAGGATTTAAGCGAGTTTGACAAGGGCCAAATTGTGATGGCAAGATGACTGGGTCAAAGCATCTCCAAAAACTGCAGCTCTTGTGGGGTGTTCCTGGTCTGCAGTGGTCAGTATCTATCAAAAGTGGTCCAAGGAAGGAACAGTAGTGGTGAACCGGCGACAGGGTCATGGGCGGCCAAGGCTCATTGATGCACGTGGGGAGCGAACGCTGACCCGTGTGATCCAATCCAACAGACGAGCTACTGTAGCTCAAATTGCTCAAGAAGTTAATGCTGGTTCTGATAGAAAGGTGTCAGAATACACAGTGCATCGCAGTTTGTTGCGTATGGGGCTGCATAGCCGCAGACCAGTCAGGGTGCCCATGCTGACCCCTGTCCACCGCCGAAAGCGCTAACAGTGGGCATGTGAGCATCAGAACTGGACCACGGAGCAATGGAAGAAGGTGGCCTGGTCTGATGAATCATGTTTTCTTTTACATCACTTGGATGGCCGGGTGCGTGTGCGTCGCTTACCTGGGGAACACATGGCACCAGGATGCACTATGGGAAGAAGGCAAGCCGGCGGAGGCAGTGTGATGCTTTGGGCAATGTTCTGCTGGGAAACCTTGGGTCCTGCCATCCATGTGGATGTTACTTTGACACGTACCACCTACCTAAGCATTGTTGCAGACCATGTACACCCTTTCATGGAAACGATATTCCCTGGTGGCTGTGGCATCTTTCAGCAGGATAATGCGCTCTGCCACAAAGCAAAAATGGTTCAGGAATGGTTTGAGGAGCACAACAGTGAGTTTGAGGTGTTGACTTGGCCTCCAAATTCCCTCAATCCAATCGAGCATCTGTGGGATGTGCTGAACAAACAAGTCCGATCCATGGAGGCCCCACCTCGCAACTTACAGGACTTACGCTGCATACACACAGGGCGTCGGCGTTAACGCTTGACGGAGGGCGTGTCTGAAGCTTGTGTCGACGCGACCATTATAGTGATAACAGCCAAACACATTACTTTCCGGTGTTGCATGAACGTAATTGGCTAGCGACTGCTCTAGAGTGTTTGCATAAGGCGATCTGATTGGCTGACGCCTGCGTTGGCGCTTGAAAAGTTGAGAAATCTTTGACTTCTGCCGCGAGCAACACGAGTAAAGCAACGCGACAGAACCCACAATTCAGTTCGGCAATGCATGACGTCACCCATTCGAAGTAAACGAGAAGTGTTAACGCCGACGCCGCGTGTGAATGCAGCGTTAAAGAATCTGCTGCTAACATCTTGGTGCCAGATACCACAGCACACCTTCAGGGGTCTAGTGGAGTCCATGCCTTGACAGATCAGGGCTGTTTTGGCAGCAAATGGGGACCAACACAATATTAGGAAGGTGGTCATAATGTTATGCCTGATTGGTGTATGTACATATTAGGTTTTCAATATGAAAACTAAAACAAATAAAAATACACTGTAAAACTAAGACATTTTCCTTATCATTTATTGTCATCCTTGTATGTTTCCTATAAAATTACAAAAAGCCCTTAAATAAAAGCTAGATATATTTGTCATATATGTGATGTCTCACTTGCTTCTCATCACAGGTGTACATGCAAAACAGCAAAACCAAAAAAACGCACACAAATGGATTTACCATCACAAGGGATTCTGTTTGTCTGACATTAGACAATGGCCCTGGAGATCTCAACCACAAGAGTGGCGTTTCCAACGGGCATGCTCATCACAATAGAGATAAACCAGAGTATTACCCACCTCTGCACAATCAGAATGGTCTGGAATCAGAGGATTTTGAGAAACGTGGTGTAGGACTAGACTTTGCCATTCTGGATAGCACCTTCCTTCTGTCTCAGGTCTTCCCTACTCTCTTCATGGGCATGATCGTCCAGTTCACAGAGTCCGTCACCGCGTACATCGCCTCCTCTGCCATATTTGGCGCCATTGGCATCTATTTTGCCACCCACATCATCTTTGACCAAAAGGACCTCAGAAGCTGAAGAAGTGGTAATCATGAGTCATTTCAGTTGACCTTTTACTAAGCATCATCTTAAATGTTACTGACTAATATATGGAGCCCCTAAAGGGACAAGGTGATTGGAGGAAAACATTTGTGTTCGCTCACAAAACATTTGCGTTCCCTCGCAAAAGTTTGTTTGCTCACAAAATGATTTTGTTCCCCCAAGAAGCTTTGTGTTCGCTTGCAAAACATTTGTTAGCTCACAAAAACATTTTTGTTCACTCGCAAAGCATTTTCGTTCACTTGCAAAACATTTGCATTCGCTTACAAAACATTTGCGTTTTCTTGCAAAACATTTGCATTTGCTTACAAAACATTTCTTGCAAAAGTATTACATTTCCCCTGAGAAACTGAGAAACTATAAAGAAGCAAGGATTGAACAATGATACCATATACTAGTCTGGTCTTCTAATCACTGTGTTTGCCTTTTATTACATGATATTTCTAAATTAATGTTGATATTTATGAAACTTGTTTTCCCTGTAAGGTTGATTTAAATTATAAGCTAATATTAGTCCCCCTGTAGTCAATAATTGTATCCCTTAAAACTCATCTTTGATCACCAAAATGAAACATTTAAACATTTTTTTCCTGTGAAAAAAAATTCTTCATGCCTTAAAATAGCTTAAATGTAACTCTACACCCTTGCTTCATTTATTATACGCGGATCTATGAATATGCTAATTAGCCCCGCCTCCACTCACTCGCACAAGCTCAGAGATGCATTCGGTCAACTTACTGAGGTAACGCTGCACAATGGTAAGTCGGACACATGATGGTAATTAATATGATTAGCCTTTTGCTTGACTACAAAAGTTTGTTTGCTCACAAAATGATTTTGTTCCCCCAAGAAGCTTTGTGTTCGCTCACAAAATATTTGTTTGCTCGCAAAACATTTGTTAGCTCTCAAAAACATTTTTGTTCACTCGCAAAACATTTGCATTCGCTTACAAAACATTTGCGTTTTCTTGCAAAAGTATTACATTCCTCCCGAGAAACTTTGCATTGTCTCACAAAATAATTGCGTTTGCTCGCAAAACATTTTTCTTCACTCGCAAAACATTTACGTTGTCTCGCAAAATGATTTTGTTCCCCCAATAAACTTTGGGTTCACTTGCAAATGGATTGCGTTCCCCTGAGAAACTGCATTGTCTCGCAAAACTTTTGCGTTCACTCGCAAAACATTTGTTAGCTCGCAAAAATCATTTTTGTTTACTCGCAAAACATTTCCGTTCGCTCGCAAAACCTTTGCATTCGCTTACAAAGCATTTGCGTTCTCTCACAAAATGACTGCATGCAAATTTAAGTTTTGTGAGATAATGCTAAGTTTCTCAGGGGAACTTCTCTTCTCTCAAAGCTTCTCTAGGGAATGTACTCGTTTTGTGAGAGAACGCAAAGCGACCCCAAAGTTTCTCATGAATGCAACACTTTTGCGAGAAAACACAAATGTTTTGTGAGTGAACAAAATGTTGTTTGAGCAAATGCAAATGTTTTGCAAGCGAATGCAAAGTTTCTTGGAGGAACGCAATACCTTTGCCAGAGAAACAAAATTTCTCAGGGGAATGCAATACTTTTGTGAAAGAACACAAAGTTTCTTGTGGGAATTTTGTGAGATCATTTTTGCATTTTTCCGTATCAGACCTACCTTAGACAAGTTTTTGCTTTTTCTAATGAAAGTTTATGTTAGTCCTTTGTACTACATTTTACTGACTGATTGTTGTTTTCTTCATAGGTCATATTTGATTTGAGCATAAATTGTGCTTTCTCAGATCTCTATGGGACCAATGGACACATCAAACTGGACTTGATGTAATTTCTGTTGTGTTTTAAAGACTTTTTGTAAAGAACTATTTTATTGTATATATATTTTTATATTGATAATATATACATATATTTATATCCCTATGGGAATTTTTATGCAACCTGTTTTGGCGAGGTCTGTATTTATGTAGTATTCTAACCTCGTTTGACTTGTTTGTCGAACAAATGTGGCTTAATTTTTTTTTTTAACTTGAAATCTTGGTCAGTAACCAAGACTAATAGCACAATATATTCATGTATAAAATCTCAGTCTGGTGTTCAAAATGACAATCTGGGATACTTTTCTACAGGTGACTTAACACACAGGCCTAAGCTATCATGTGTTGCAAACCATCATTAACAATATGTAAATGACATTTCTATTGTGTGACTGAGTTACAGTAGGTTACTTTTACAAAACTGTAACCGTTTTATGTACTATTTAAGTTATGCATCTGTAGGTACACTCGCCGTTGGCCAGAGAGTGTGTATGTGGAGCTTTATTTGTATGAGTGTAATGGGGTGTGACATTTTGAAAAGTAAGATTCTCAGGATGGACGTGTCGTCCAGTTGAAAAATCATCTGTTCAATCACAGCACAATGAAATAAAAGAGGTACTGATATTTTAATTGCTGAGAATATGTTCTTATTCCTATCTCATTTTGGGTGAACTAAAAAAGAACACAAGCTCAATATTTTTTTCTCTGTTCCTGAATGGTTAAATAGTTTTTGGTTAATCATATATGTTGACAGAGGATAAAACCTTCCAATTAAAAATATGGTAAACAAATTTTGAGGCTGTAAATTAGTGCAGTGTCATGTTATAATGTGGATGCAGCTTCAGCACTCAAGTGACATGATGCTGCCTCGCGCAACTACTCAACATTTTCTTTTGTTCCTTAAATTAGACTTCTGAAGTGTTTTGACAATCAATGCTGTAGATAAATGGGCCAGGATTTTGCTTTGAAAAAACAAACTGCATTGAGCTTTATCTGGCATCCATAGGGATTATGTCTGACTCAGTTTTAATTACGGTTTATTCATTACTTTATCGGCCAAGGCCCTGAATTAAGAGAAATATTTTTTTGTCTTCAATTTGAGATGATTAGTCATCTTTAAAAACCAAATATAAAGAAGCAAGGATTGAACAATGATGCCATATACTAGTCTGGTCTTCTAATCACTGTATTTGCCTTTTATTACATGATATTTCTAAATTATTGTTGATATTTATGAAACTTGTTTTCCATGTGAGGTTGATTTTAAATTATAAACTAATATTAACATAATTTAAAGTCCCCCTGTAGTCAATAATTGTATCCCTTAAAACTCATCTTTGATCACCAAAATGAAATATTTACTTTTTTTCCTGTGGAAAAAAAAAAAAAAAATCTTCATGCCTTAAAATAGCTTGAATGTAACTCTACACCCTTGCTTCATTTAATATATGTGGATCTATGAATATGCTAATTAGCCCCGCCTCCACTCACTCTCACAAGCTCAGAGATCCATTCGGTCAACTTACTGAGGTAACGCTGCACAATGGTATCGCTTTTTACAAAGTCGGACACATGACGGTAATTAATATGATTAGCCTTTTGCTTGACTACGTTATCAAACAGCTGCCAATAATGTGTTGCTAATGTTACACAAACCATGTTCCCGTTCGTGAGTCAGACAACAGTCTTCTAAAAATCAATTTCCTTAAAAACGCTTTGAACACCTCAGAACATCAGTGGAGAAAGGCATATAGTTCATCATAACATCGTTATATACATCATACACCCGCTATATTGCTAAATCTACTATTTTTTTTTTAATATCAACAGAAAAATGTACCGCGATGGCTTCGTGATACTCTCCTGCTTCAGAGCGCTCATGGTTAATGATATGCTAAAGCCCGCTGGCACATTGACGTGATTGGTTACAAGGTAGTTTGTGACGTCACAGACACCAGCGGTTTGAGACTGTCTTTTTTTCACTGCAGTTTTAAATAGAAAATACTCAGCAATGGTGTTGACAAATGAATTTGCACATGGTTTGTCTTAAAGCATATTAAAAACACCACATAGACATATAAACACATTAAAAACTTGATTTTCACCACAGGGGGACTTTAACATTTTGACTGATTTAGGTTAATTGGGTTTGAGAAGTGATGAGTTTTGTGAGTCTTAAATATCAATAATACCCAAGGAAATTAAAACAAATAGCCTATTACTTCCTTTAAAATAATCTCAAAGGTTATTAACAGCTAGATATAGCATTTGTTACATATTGGAGCCTCATACTGTACAAGAGGATAATAAATAGCCTAATATAGCCTACAAAAAAAATGTATTTAAAAAATACTTGACACACGCCTCTTAAATAGCAGGTTATTTGATGCACTTTAGATTGCAACATTGTGATACGGCGCCACCTGTTGGACACATACTGTCTTTAATTTTTGTGTACCTGCCAGGTGTAAAAACATCTATCTATCTATCTATCTGTCTAGTGCTTAGTCAATTAGGATCCGTCAGTAATCAAAGGAGTTCAGCTCGCGCTCGGACGTGCGTTACGTCCAACTTGTGTGTTTTTTACCCAGATAAATAAATCACGGGGGCATATTCAAAATATAGCTTAGTGAAAGCTTCCTGAGCAAACAGCGCAGGAAGTGTTTTGCAAGATTGACATGGCTCCGCGGTGACAACTGGCCTGTTTTTACACCTTCCTTCTAAATAAGGAAGCGGCCCGTCGGGCATATGACCACCGGTCCAATTTGGGAGCTGCCAACGAAGCCCATCACGCCCCATGTTCTCCCACGAGCTCTCGCGCTCACTGTCCCCGGGGCCGCTCGCGTGGATTGACAGCGATTGGGTTTTGGCGTTCGAAGACTGACCCCCGGCGGCGGTGAGGTCAGCGTGATGTCATCCTGAAGGTGAGTGATGTCATCCCGAAGATCTCCCAGTCAAGGTGAGCTTGCATTTTGGTGAGTGTGTGGTGCTCCCCATCCAGAGAGGTGAAACATGGTAATCATCATCGCCACCACCGCCACCAGCTCAAGCTCTGCCGCCCTGCTCTTCTCATCTACCGAGGGGCTTATTGCGTTACACGCCCGCAGCCCCGACCTGCCTTCCAAAAATAAGCCCCTGCCACCATGCCGAAAGAAGAAAAACAAGAGTGGTATTTTTAGGGGCATTAATTTTGACCACGTGCCCCGAGGGTAAACCGGATGGCCACTGCGCAAAGGTTCCTCATCAGTATGTGCGAGAGCAGCGGACGCTGGACGTGGACTGCGGTTGTTCTGCTGGGCTTTCTGCTTGGGATCGTGTCCTCCTACCCCACCTCGAACAGGAGTAATGCAACTTCACTGGAGAAAAGGTGGGAGACGCTCTTCTCCCGCTCCGTTTTGGGGATCTCGGTGGAGAAATCGGACCTGAACTGGGAGAGTGACTATTTGCTGGGCATTAAGAGAGTGCGGAGGCTGTACTGCAACGTGGGCATCGGGTTTCACCTGCAGGTCCTGCCAGGCGGAAAGATAAACGGTGTCCATAATGAGAACCAGTACAGTGAGTTGCATCCAGAAATGTCATGCATGACTCGTTATACCAGGGATGCAGAAGGATTGAATGAACAGCTCAGTTATTCTAATTTTACAACATAGGCCTATATAATAATAATAATAATAATAATAATAATAATATAAAATATATCATATATTTTATACATTATTTATTAAAAACGTTATAATTATATTCGGCTACTTATATAATTATATTATTTTAAATTATATTATTATTATGAATAATATATTATTTATGATTATTATTATTATTCTATGTGTCCTAAAGTAATGACATATCTATTCAAATAAACCCTAGTGTCAATCACTGCCGAATTTCCTGAGGCTCAAACATGACACGAATGCTTGGACGAATTTAGACGGCAACTAATTTTACACAGCGTCCATCTGCTTGTCGTACATGCCAGAACTGCAGGGCTTTTTTTTTCCATGTCACTGTATAAAAGAAATGAGCCAGCATGGGAGAAAATGCAGAACAAAGGCAGTGCATCCCCCGGATCCACCCACTTGTGCAGAACGCATCCTGCAGAATGAGTAAATGAGCTGCCTTGTGCCACATTGTCATGTATGTAACACTGATGTTCTGTTCAATCAGGTCTAATTGAAATCTCAGCGGTAGAGAGAGGAGTGGTTAGTCTATACGGCGTGAAAAGCGAGATGTTTGTCGCGATGAGCAACCGCGGAAGGTTATATGGAACGGTAGGTATGCCTGTCGTTTGATTTCATTGCATTTGTGCCGAGAACGCCACTTCAGTTTTACTGCGGTGTAAATTGGGTCAATGGCAAATAAGGTTTAATTAAATAAGATTAATTTGGTCTGAAGCGATAAAAATGCTGATCTTTTCAAATTTAATTTAGTACCAAGTTCTTAGAATTAGAATGCAGTCTTTGTATGTGTTGGTTTCTTTAAAAACAATTATTTAGGCCTGTTTGTTTGTTCTGAAATGTCACGTGAACACAATCGTTATTTTCAAAATAGCTTTCAACAAATAGGCCTAGCCTATTATAATTATCAGGACTTTTTTTAGGCTACTGAACAAAACGTGCCTGTCAAAACACCACCCGAAATGTTTGACTCACAAAATATCAAATTATCGGTATCGGGCCGAACGATTCAGTGTTGCCAAGTCCGCGGTTTTCCCGCGGATTTGGGCAACTTTTACACTGTTGCCGCGGGTTGAAGCGACACCAAATAACATGATATTTAGCCTCTGGAATGCATTTTTACCAGGGGAACCCCCCGAAATGCAATTTGGCTACTTTTGAGTAGCAATTGGGCGGGTTTTGTTGTGAAAACCTGGCAACCCTGGTTCTTGTTGCAAAACTGTGCTGATCCAGGCCTGTTGGTACGGTTACGAACAGTTTCTTTTTTAACCATGGTGCTGGCATCCTGGTGCTATGAACTCAGGATTATAATGTATGTAACCTCGGTGACGCAAGAGCTGGCTACTGCGTGAAACGACGATTATCACCAGTGTTGCAAAGTTTGTGGTTTTGCCCGCGGAATTGGGCTACTTTTACACTGTTGCCGCGGGTT
This sequence comes from Mylopharyngodon piceus, assembly GCA_039654765.1. Taxonomy (NCBI): domain Eukaryota; kingdom Metazoa; phylum Chordata; class Actinopteri; order Cypriniformes; family Xenocyprididae; genus Mylopharyngodon; species Mylopharyngodon piceus. The sequence continues at coordinate 9,924,914 of CM077459.1, read as the reverse complement.
GTTCTCATGTCCGCGGGTTGAAGCGACCCCAAATAACATGATATTTAGCCCCTGGAATGCGAATTTTACCAGGGGAACCCCGCCAAAAACGTGGATTTTACCCCCCGGAACACGATTTTTACCGTGGGACCCCCCTGAAACGCGATTGGGCTAGTTTTGAGTAGCAATTGGGCGGGTTTTGTTGTGAAAACCTGGCAACCCTGATTATCACCTCCATAAAAAAGTAAAAGTTACAAGACCAGCATTTACTGACATTAAGTTACACTAATAATACACAGTGGACTGATATGTTATGCTTTTTTAATTAGTTGTATAGCATAATGTACCTCGTTGACGAGGAAAGTATGCAGAAAAAAATCCCTAAAACCATGATCCAACCATCAAACCAACTGTTTGTAATCGTACCGCACCGAAACATGCACATGTGGAACCGTTCCTTACCGTGCTTAAAATGGTGTGGCCCAATGATTTAGAAGGGTGAAATCAAAAGAATTTTAATGTATATTTGAAAAACTTAATAGATTCGGACGGAAAAAAAATATCGTCACGTCATTGACCCAAATGCATAGCCTACATTTTCTGTACGTTTTTGCCATGTTTGAATCATTTGAAGTGCACCCAAATATGAGCATCATGGCCTGGAACATGTCATTCACTTTGGATTTTTTTATTTATTTTTTTTATTTACTTTTTTGATTCCTCAGCTGGAGGCCTAGTTGAAGATGCATTAAATACTTGTCATTCATTTTTAACAACTGTTGGCTCATATGAGCAGTGGAGTGGACTGTGATGTTGTGCATGGCTTGAATGTAAATTTGACCTACTTTGCGCTTGCATTACTTAGATGCCAGATCTCACCATGAGTAACACATTATCTTTTGATGACATAGACAGAATCATCTAGCTAAAGTGCTTCTCAACCTTTGTAACTCCATGGTCTTCTATTGTCAAAGTCAATATTCATACACATTGTTCTTTAAATAGTAACAAAAAGAAAAGAAAACAAGGATGTAACAGGATGTTTATTATTTTAAATTTTTTGTATAAGATTTATTTTATTTATATATAATTTATTTATATATTTTTTAACATTTTTAATAGAATTCCTGTCCTAAAAATGTTTAATTAGCTTCAGTCTTTTTTTCAAACATAAAAAATTGTGAACTTAAAGCTTTGTTTAGCATACAGACCACTTCATTAACAGTTCCACATTTTTGTGAAAGCAATAAATCTGCTCTGTTGATAAAATCTGGCAATTAAAGTCACTTAAAAGATTTATTCTGTTGGCACCGTCAGAGATCAGTTAAACTGATAAGTTTGCTTTTCTGATGTTCAGCTGATTGGCATTTCCATTAGAAACAGCATGGGTCTTGAAAATGAATCTAACCTTGAATTCACGTGTATGTTATGTGATGACTGTGAAAGTTTAAAAATTAATTCACATTGAGTAGTTTTGAAGTTTCTTAGAAAACTGGAAATGAACTGCCTGGATTTTTAAAGCAAAGCTTTTGTCAGTTAGATCATTATTTATTTAAGATGAACCAGTGTTGCTTTGCAAGTTTTCCTGCACTTTACCCTTGGTTAGATGTAGAAGGACAGTATATTGAGAATATGTGATGGAAAAGTGGTGGGCGGGGCTTAGAAGGAGGATGGGAGGAGTTATGCCAAACTAACTATCTAATCCATACCATTTTTAGAGGGCCTTCCATGACGAGTGCAAGTTCAAGGAGACACTGCTGCCCAACAATTACAACGCATACGAGTCTTCCATTTACAAGGGATTTTATATTGCCCTCAGCAAACATGGCCGCTTGAAGCGAGGCTACAAGGCTTCCCCAGCAATGACTGTCACACATTTCCTCCCACGTTTATGAGCAAAACTGGCAATAACACAATAATTTGCACATGTTGGATGTTCTCGTAGGTAACCCAAACATGCTAAGAGGTGAACTGCAAAGAACTAAAATAACACTTACGGTATTTATTCTCGTTGAAATAATAATAATAAGCCTAATATATGTATATTTCGGTAGCTTACTTTGTGTCTGAACTTTGTGTACATGCCATTCTTTGCTGCTTATGATTTCTATTATGAATATATGAGAGTTGAGGAGCTTTTTTTGCCCTCTCACTTTTTATGGGTGCTTGCCATAACTGGTGTAAACCATACCTGGCATTGGACTAACATCCTCAGCTTTTAGAAGTGAAATGGATACTTTTTATTACCTCAAAGAGCCACGTTCGCATTGGAAAAATTATGGAGGGAAAAATAAATATCAGTTTACTCTGATCTTCATCTGTTCCGCCATTTTACGAGAGAGATGAAAGCACTTATTTTTCTGTAGTTACTCCTTTTTCATGATTAGGTGGTGCCTTAGCCTCTGCTATTTTGCCTCCTTTTGTGCATGCAAGAAAGAGGTTTTTGTTCCATATTTAGATCAATAACTAAATAACTGACGTTAAAATCCGATTGCATGCATCCTTATTGGGGGTTAAACTCAGAGAGGGCCATTTTTTGCCTCATGTAAAGTCAGAATTTGACTGAAAGTCTTTGAACAGCTAGACCTGTAAGGTTTGGGTGCTTCCACTTGAATGAATAGTGAAAACTGATCAAGCTAGTGAAATGCATAGAATTGCATTAAAGGTGCAGTAAGCAATTTCTGAGAAACGCTGTTGATATTTAAAATCTCCAAAACAAACACACCCCTATCCAAAAGGAACACACCCCTATCTTGATATGCTCCTCCCCCAAATTCGCAAACACACTAGGGCTGCGTTCCACTCCAGTTTTAGACAAGCACTCGCAAACTTCCCTAAGCACTTCCCCTCGGGGGAATCCCTGCCGCCATTTTGTAGTGCGTTCCACAAGGGACGTTTATATGGACAGACTGGTCAAAATCGAGGGAGTGAGTCTACTTCATATGTACACTTCAGGCAGCTCCATATCCCACAATGCAACACGATTGTGACGTCACCGCATATCGCGTTTAATTTACCCCACCACAAACAACTCTATGAGATATATATATATATATATATCTTTTTTTTTTTTTTGATATTTAAAACACATATATATACATACAGAAACAATTTCATAAGGGGAAAAAAAAAAAAAACTCCATAGCGGATTCCAAGTGATCAAGGGCTTAGGATGTTCCAATTCAGCCCATTGCAAAGGTTCCGCCAGTAGTGGGCACTCATGCAACGTAAGCAATGACATACATCCGAGTCAACGAGACTAATGGCGCTTTTCCACTGCATGGGACGGCTCAGTACAGAACGGTACAGCTCGCTTAAATAGTACCACCTCAGTTGAGGTTCCAAGTGTGCCAAACCGATACTAAATGTGACGTGTAAACACTGCAGATCACTGATTGGTCAGAGAGAATCGTCGCTACCAGTGTTATTGGATTTGAAACACGAGACACCAAACCCGCTAGATTTAAATAGTAACAACTACCGCAGTATCATTTGTTCACACGACTTTTTTTAAACGACCGTCGCATGAACTTGAAAAAAGAAATGGCTGTATCGTGGTCAGTAGGCGAGGTGCAGACTCGTTGGTTGCCGAGGAGCGGATCCACGGCAGTAAAGGTGGCGTAACTATAACGATCAGGGTATAATCCCACCAACTTTGAAGCGGTACTAAACTATAGTGGAAAAGCAAACCGAAAGTAAGCGAGCCGAGCCGAGTCGTTCCACGCAGTGGAAAAGCTCCATAAGTGAAATTAGCGAGGGAAGGCTATAAAAAAAACGAACTGGAACACAGCCTATGCACCACAGGAACCTCCCCCCTAATGAATGTATACACCCCTTACTGCTGATTGGCTACAAGTATGTCTCCACTTTCAACAGCGTTTCTCAGAAATCGCTTACTGCACCTTTAATCTTGAATTATGTGGCACGATTACATGATAGCATAGCTGTTGCTTAGTGATAAGGAAACCGTTCATTTTACTTATCAGATTAAATAGATTGTGATTAAACTTGGTGTCTATGTTTTACCTCTACAGTTAGTGATCTCCAGTGAGGGCTCATACACCAACATGTTGACTGCATACTTGAACTCCACCTCAAAAAGTCTTTGGAATGTAAAAACCAATACAACCGTCTTAATCTGTTCGCGATAACATGATTTGCTCATTACTTTATGTTTGAATACCAAGCATAGACCCAAACACCTGTGCACACTCTTAAATTCCCAAGTCAGTCTAGACTTTGTCTAGAGAATTTGGTCGCACTTGAAATTGAATTGAACTTCGGTATTTAGGCATTCCCCTTCCCTCACTTACAATGTCACCCCACTTTTTTTAGCTCTAGAATTAAAGGAATAACAAACTCCATTAAATTTAAATAATGTTAAATTAGTATTAGAATATTCAGTTGAAAGGCTGAGGCTCTTATTTTTCAAAGAGAATCTGTTCATTTTCCATCTAGGTCACAGCTCAGACTGCAATACTCAAGATCTGTTTATATCTTTGCTACAATACCCTTGTATCTTTTGTGCAAAACATGTCATGTTAGAACACATGCTGTGTTTCTATCGCAGCTGCAATGTGCAGGAGAGAATAAAAGGTTTGGTAATCACTGCAGAACTGGTTAGTACACATTAACCTTGCTTTCTCTTGCATTAATGCTTCTACTTGACATTTTGAGACATGTTAATGCTACAAAGGAGAAAGATGTTATTTTTTATAACAGTTATGGCTTGGATGTTTGAGCCAGGTACACTAATATTTACACATATTTGTACTATATGCTCATGGAGTGTGTGTGTGAGACTTTTTCCTTAAAGGTGTAGTTCACCCAAAAATTATGATTTTTCACCCTTATGTCATTCCAAACCTGTGTGACATTCTTTCTTCTGTGGAACATGAAAGAATATACTTTGAAGAATGTTTTTTTGTTCATACAATGAAAGTCAAAGGGGTCCAAAACAGCATTTGGACACATTTGACCTTCAGTGTATAGACAAAAACAAAAACATTTTTCAAAATTATGTTCCAAAAAAAAGTCACAGGTTTGGAACAACATGAGGATGAGTAGCTATATAATGACAGAATCTACATTTTCATTTTGGGTGAACTTATCTAAACAAAACTGAGACAATATGGGTATGGTAATTTTTTTGTGTTCTGGGTATAAAGAGAGATTTTCAGCTGTATTATGTTGAGAATATGATCTATCTATTAGTATTGCCAACTACAGATTTAAAATTCTTTGTACCCCAAATATAGCATGTAATGTGATTGCTTTAATGAAACTGTCAAAATGACTGCTTTTTTATGTATGTGATGACTGATGTTAATTTATTGATATGTATCTTCACTGTACCCTGTCCTCTGTCACATCTCTGATCTCTTTATACTTAGGTGAATAGAATTTTGCATGGTTTTTAATGCAAAATGTTGGATGGAAATGTTGTATCTAGACGTTAGGCCCTCTAAACTAAGTGCTTATACAGAAACCGCTATTTCTCATGCAAGTTCCACCAGTTTCTTTGTACTGTACTTTGTCTCCAGCTTTGAAATGGCCCCATTTGCAGCTTGCGAGATGATTGTAAGGGGTGGTGCATGTGTGTGTGTCCTTGTACGTATGCAGCCTTTGTGTTTCCTCAGTTTTGTATTCCTGCACTGAGGGGCAGACGCCCCCTCCAAATTCCCCTCCTATTTTCTAACATATACCTCACCTTCTGCCTTAGTTCCAATTTGTTGAAATGATTGTACGATTTGTTGGAGACAACAAACTTTTTGCCAATCATTTTGTTCTCTGAAAGAAAAAAAAAAAATGAAAAACTGAAAAAAAAGAGTAAGAATTCTAATATATTAAGAAAATGTTTCCTTTTATTTTTATACGTATGTGCTGTGCACAGCAGCCAACTGTATTACTGAAATGAAAATAAAAGGTTGTTTTTTAGCCTCTTGTGTTTTTGCAGTATACTTAAATAATTGGGTTTTTATTTAGCCAGATTCAGTTTAAGTTATCGGTAAAAAAAAAAAAAGTGGATGGTGTTTGTTGGGTTATAGCCTCCTCATGTGGTCAAAATCAGAAATGCATAAGATTCTCGTTTAATTATCTGCTTTATTTTTTAGGTGAAATTACCATCCTGTGTATTTTGCATGCCTGTTTGTGCACAAAATGAGCAAACAAGTAAATAAATAAAATAACAGTAAAATATATGGTAACACTTGACTGAATTCAGGTTGATTGGGACACTTTTTCCCAGTCATCTCAATGGAAAAAGTGTCCCAATCAACCTGAATTCTAACCTTTCTTAATATTATCTAATAAAAATGTTCATGTTAGTTTACATTAACTAATGTTAACAGATACAACTTTTGATCTTAAAAATGTATTAGTAAATGCCGAGATTATAATCAGCTAAGATTAATAGGCTAAATGCTGTAGAAGTATTGTTCATTCCCAGCAAACATTGGTCCGACAGCAACGTCGTATCCCTGGCCAAAAATAGTCGCGGTAGGACGGCATAAATCGGTAAAAAAAAATATGTAACACAGAACATTTGCTAAAAATGCATTCAGATACGTTTGTACATGTCTACAATTCACTGGGGTTGCATGTGTAATTGTTAGGCTACTTTGACTTTTAGCTACGTGTAGTTCAATATTAATTATATATTGAACTACACGTAACTAAAAGTCAAAGTAATTAATTAATTAATTAATAAGATAACATCAAAGACGTCCGTTCAAATTTCATTTTGGAACTATTTTTCAACCATGACGGGACGTTTCGGAGGGACATCTTTTCAACGGTCGTTAAACGTCCAAATGTTTACTGAGTTGTTAATTCATTCTAACTAATGTAGACGTACTACGGAGGTGAAGGGTGAAAAATACAAAATGAGAGGAAAAATTTCGCAAATGTTTTGCTTTCACGTGAGAAACTTTGCGTTTGTTCGCTCTTTGCGAGCGAATGCAAAGTTTCTCGCAAAAAAACTGGAGAGAACGCAAAGGTTTTCGGGGGAACGCAAAAGCATTGAAATATATCTTTTGCCTCCCATCTCATATTTTTTCCATCACCATGTCCCTTTAGAGACTCCGTACTACGCTAATGTTAACACATGAAACCTTATTGTAAAGTGTTACCAAATAAATAAATGACATTTTTATCTTGTAGCATTTTTCTAAACGAAAAATCTAAAATAGCCTATTTTAAGTATATGAAAGAAATCGTCTACAAAACTACAACAAAGGACATATAACTTGCAGTATAGCCATTTCCGACTTTTCCCAAATCAACTTAATTTGGAATCCCAGAGCCACTTGACAGTAAGATAACCTGGTTACAACCAGCGTTGTTACTTTTAAAAGTAATGCATTAAAATATTGCGTTACTCCCTAAAAAAGTAACTAATTATGCTACTTAGTTACTTTTTATGGAAAGTAATGCGTTACATTACTTTTGCATTACTTTTTCTCACCTGCGCTGGGCTTGCTTGTTTGTTTTTTAATAACAACAAAAAAGTTCTATTTTTGGCAAATGTTAAGGCCCTTTCACACCAAAAGTTTCAGGCTGATCACAAATGTGATGTTTATCTAAAGTCATTTTTGCTTATTAGTATGGTTGAATTGGATCATCGAAGGTCAGCAGAAAGACATTGTTAACAAAGTGAGATTAAATACGTTAAGTATATTTGTGTAATTTAATGTAGTTAATTACAGGTTTGTGTAATATTCTAAGTTTGCATTTCACTGTTTTTATTCATTTGAATCATGAATGCTTAATCTGTTTTTGTGGTAAGAGTAAATGCTCACATTTAGTCTAGAACTACAATAACCATCATGTTTAGCGCACACAATGCCTTTGTACTTACTCACGATTTCTCTCAACAATGGGGACAGGAGAGCTGTCAGTCAATAGTAACTTGCGTTACTTATTTGAAAAAGTTACCTAGATATTTTGTTGTGAATTTAAAAGTAATGCATTACTTTACTAGTTACTTGAAAAAAAGTAATCTGATTACATAACTCAAGTTACTTGTAATGCGTTACCCCAACACTGGTTACAACTGCCAGTTGTATGCGATCAACAGTACAGTTCATGGTTGGCAAACATGACCTTTGAACCAATGTTCCCCCAGTTATATAAACCAGCAGCGAGATGCCTCACTGTATCCTAAGCTCTTGAGCTAATCATGCACACGGTCCATCTTCTCTGTCTGGCAGCTCTAAGCATCTGCACACTAATAACTTGTCATCCGTTACAAAAGGAAACAATCCAAACAGATTTAAAAAGTGAAAATCAGAGAGATATGGAGGCCAAGATCAGCAGCTATTTCCTGATGATTAAATTTGGTAATAGGATGAGGAAAGCCATTCATCAACAGTCAAAAGGTAAGTTTATTTTTACAATAAACATGCCCATTTCTACATATTTTGACTTTTAATAATATTACTGACACTCTTTTAATTTTATAAAGGAGATATTCTACTGAAGAAAAGAAGCAAGGATTGCTTTTCAGTACTTGATATTAAAAACAATAATATAATGTGCTTGGATGCAACCGAAAAGACATATATTTCAGTAAGTATGAGTTTTTTTTATTTGTTTGATCAATATTAATAGTAATAAATACCTAATTTTACAGATATTTAGACATTTGCTACCGTAGTTACTATGGATTTATACACATATGGCTAAAAGTCATAAATAACAAATAATAATAATAACTTAAAAATCCAATACCAAATAACTTTTAATTACAGTACTGTTCAAAAGTTTGGGGTGAGTATTTTGTTTCCTTTTAATTAATAAGAATTAGTTAGAAATTAATAGTTTTATTCAGCAAGGATGCATTAAATTGATCAAAAGTGACAGTGAAGATATTTATAATGTTACAAAAGATTTCTTTTTCAAATAAATGCTGTTCTTTTGAACTTTCTATTCATCAAAGAATCCTGAAAAAAGTACATTTTTTAAAAATGATGTGTGTTATCCTCAGGTTGATGTCATTAATAAGGACTGCTTTATAACAATTCCAAGAAAGAATTCCTGTCAATCTACATGTAGGAGTGATGCAATGATCAAGCTTTTTGGAGCTAAAAGCCACACTGAGGCTTTGATTGCAGAGAAAGAGGTAATTCTGCACTATAACAACCATAAAACACATCTCAGGCAGAGAAGAAGCCAACATGTTGACCCATCTGATCCTTTGGGATTCGAGAATCCCAAGTCAAAGACCACCAATTATCGAAGACCAAATCGAGAGCGAGAGCGTGAGCACAGCAGTAATGTTTCTAAAGAGACCATCACTTCCTATGATGACCCTTTACACGTACTGCTCTCCAAGAGCCCAGTCAGTCCAAATTTACAAAAGGAAAAGAAAAACAAGCAAGTTGCACCATCTGATCCGTTCTGAACAAATTACTGACCACACCGATCTGAAGAACTTATATTGTAATGTTAAGAAGGCAAATGGTTCCATAGAAACATATAACCAGCAAGTATATGATGCAATCCAGGGCCTCTTTTTCAGCTCAGTAGTGAGGCTAGTTTAGGTCACTGCTTGTCAGTCCTTTCACCTTTTTAAGTCAGTTAAAATTTAAACTACCTTGCAATGCTGTGGCAATGACGTTGCTTTCATTAGAAATATGCAAGAACCTTTTTCATTGATTTATGGAGGTAATATCATGAAATACTAAGAATTACATGCAGTTGGAAATTATTTTCTTGCAATGTTTGGAGTCTGCAATTTATATCATTATATTTCAAGTGTTGTCAGTAGACATAAATATCATAGTTTCAAACATATATGAGATGGTGCTGGCCACCTCTACTGAATTATTTATTGAAGAAGTATTGATACATTTTTATTTATTATATTTTATATTGATGTCTTTAATCTAAACATCTTAGAAAAATGATCAAATATCAATTTATCAAAGAATTCCTGAAAAGATTATTTAATTTAAGGGTAATTTAAACAGTTCTAAGAAAGTAATTACCAGTATTCATTAATTATAATGTATAATGCATTTTGCAAAAATGTAATGAATGCATTCAAACAATAAAATGATTGAAAATTTGACATTTTATTTGCTTCCTGTCTTTGTTGGTTTTATATATGTGATGGGGTGTCAGATTTAAATCGCTTCTCATAAGTTTCCCCAGCATATTATATAAAAACAATCATAGATGTATGATATGATTACGTTGTTGTTGTGAGGTAATGATACTTCTATATTTTTGAAACAAGATTTTCTAGATCTCAAGATTAATGGCTCATGATGATGATAGAGTACAATGACAATAAATATCAATATATTGTCACGGAAATGTTTAGTTGTGTTTGAGGGGCCATTTACACAACACCGTTTTTAACTAAAAACTGGCCGTTTTATGAAAACGGTGACATCATGCGCATGCATATTATGTGTTCAGTCTAGGCGCATAGTTTTTCTTTACAAAGTGACCACCAACTACATGGTCTGTCATGCATAATACAACGTTTTTAATCGTTTTCGCGGGTGTGAACGGGATCGTTCTGACAATGTTGTCGTCTGTACGCGAAAAACGCAAAGGAAAAACTTTTCTGTTTTTAGTAGCTACATCGGTCGTCATGTAAGGGTACGTTTATGGTTAAAATGATATGGTTAAAACGGAGATGTTTTTCCTTTGAGTTTTCAGCATACAGACGACACCTTTGTCAAAACGATCCCCATTAATACGAATCCCTGAAAATGACTAAAAACGCTGTATTCTGCTGGCAGGCCGTTAGATGGCGATGAAACACCATAGACTGAACATGTAATGCGCATGTGTATGACGTCATCGTTTTCACAGATTCACGTTTTTGTTTACACGGAGACCGTTTTCAAAAACTTGCACTTTGAAACCCGTTTTCAAAAGTTTGCGTTTTCAGGCCACCAAAACGGCGTTGTCGTGTAAATGAACGGCCAAAACGCATAAAAAGTTTTCTGTTTTTGGTTGTCATTTTGAAAACGGGTTTCAAAGTGCAAGTTTTTGAAAACTATACCGTAGTCATCTCCGTGTAAACTGCAAAAACGCGATTCTGTGAAAACGGTGACGGCATGCACATGCGTATTATGTGTTTAGTCTATCCACCTTATTTGTCAACGCGAAATTAAGGTATTTCTGTAAATGTGCGAGAGTTTTCCACTTTTAGTACATCGTTGTGTAAACGTACCCTCAGTTTGGTTTTCCCAGTTTGCCTGAGTTCTAGTTCCTTGTTTGTTCCATGGTTTCTAATTGAGTTACACACCTGTTCCCTGTTCTGTTGATGATCTTCCCTTGTGATTTTAAGCCCTTGGTTTTCCTCAGTTCCTTGTCATGTGTTAACATTATATTCTAGTGTGTAATACTTTGTTTCTGTTGTTTATTAAAAGTTATTTGCCTGTTTGTTCTGTGTCACGCATCTCTTTTGGATTATCTACACACACACACACACACACCCCGTAACAGATATACTGGACAATCTGTTCAAGACTTATGTTGCCATTTGCATTGGACTGGTATCAGTTGGACTTGTTGATATTTGTTTTTAGTGATTATGTAATTTTAAGAGGCAAACAGTGCGTACCAACAATGTATCCTTTTTTTGGCAACAGATTTGGGTGTAATAGTTTACTAAAATCAATTCATACAAACCTTCCCTCAAAAAACACCTTAAAATGAGGTCAGAGTAGCTGAATATCTTCAATTTTGACTGTTCTGTGCCACTGAAGTACATGTCAGGACACTTTGCAACTCTTATGCAAATATGAGGCACAAATGCATATATAAAAGTCTTGTGTTCTTGCATAAATACACAAGCAATGCATTTGGTTATAAACACAACAACATAGATGTAGGACATATTTATTTAGTTAACATTTACACTTTTATATCATTTAAAAATAAATCAATAACTTACATACACACGAACACTCCCTTATTAAACATCTTCAAAATACAATATTTAATACTGCCAGTGTCTACATGGTATAAAATATAGGATTCATACGTTATACATATTATAAAGTCAAATCAGATATTTGTAAAGGTTGTCTTTCCAAAAGTTCTGTATGATGAATCGGCGTTAAGTGCTTGAACCTTGATATGTAAACATTTTTTTGCTTTTTCTACTCATATACTGTTGTTCTTAATCAGTCTTGATGTGATCTCTTCTATTGATGAACACGCATTTCATGTCTGAAAGTGCAAGACCCGCATTACTACATTTCAAAGCGATAATAAAACGGCACATTCCGGTGTTCGGGCAGATGGAAAACTGTTGAGCTGGGTCTAAACCACGGGCCACTTCAGGTCCTCAAAAAAATGCCGCATCATTATGCTCATATAAGCCCCGTGGCCAACAACCAAGACATGGACAGGCACATTCAAGACTCCGTCATCTGGGAGTCCTGCAGGAGCCCAGTGGGTTTCATCTAGTATGGATGTCTCACCATCTTGTACTTTCTCTTGATGGTCATTAGCTATTCGCTGGATCATAGCCTTGAGAAAAACCTTGATTCGCACCTTCACCTGAAAAGAATATAAGCTTAAATATATATATATATAGTAAATATATGTAAATAAAATTTGCCTCATTTAAAAACAGTAAATAGAAGTTTAGGATGACAATAAGATTTGTTGTTTTTTGTTGAAAATGTGAAGAACTGGACACTAAAATTATTTTATTTATTGATAATTGATTTTAAAATATTATAAATACATGGGACATAATAGGACATGGATTATTATATAATATTGTATTATATTATATAACAGTGACATTAATTTTACCTGTTCCATGGTTTCTCCCTTGGGTGGAGTGAACTCTGGTAAAGGCTGCCCAGCTGCTTTAGCCATGTTTTTCATTTCTATGACTCGACCTCCCTCAGCTATACCAAAACTCTGGAGAAAAAAAATAGTTCTGAGATGCATATGAAAAGTTGCTCTGAATGGACATACTCTGAGCAGACATTTTTCTTATATTATCAAGCAGTAGTCTGTACTTACTCTCTCTTTAAGTGATGGATCTGCTACTAGTTCTATATCGTGGCAGGTTCTGTTGTTCCTCACAATGATCTCCGCAGTCTGTAATTTTACAAAAAGACATAATTATTCATCCTAAAGGGAAGATAAGGAGTCAACAAACAAATACACACAAGGAAAGTGATATTTGTTAAAACTAATAGGACACACTAGTTAGATATGATTATAACTTCAGTGGGCATGTGCAACCTCATAATAAGAACATTTGCAAAAATATTGCAAATTAACAGATATTGTCTGTTAACATATAGTTAGACTATTATTGATGGTTTCTTTATCATATTCAAAATACTTAAGACTCACATAAGTATATCGCTTTAATGCTTACTGACTCTTATCCAGGGAAACATGCATTTCCAGCTCAATTGACCCATATGAGCACTGAACAGAATTTTATTTTGTGGAGAAACATCTCCCTCTACCTGTGGGAAACTTGTATGTTTCTACTAGACTTCTACTAGTAAGTTTCTACTTACCTGCTTGGCACGTTTCATGTCACTGACAAACACATTTGTGAATTTTACATCCCTGAGGTACTGGCCAGCAGCCTCAGATTGCCGTATCCCAATTTCAGAAAGCGGAGAGTCTATTTTCTGACCTAAAAGCACAAAAATGATAGCTATAGTTTGTGGAGCATGTGCTGAGATAAAAAGGCTAATAATTAATGCTTAATGCCTGAAAAAATACAGGGGTACTGATAGTTATGGATAACAGGTTTTTTTTTTCCCCTTAAAAAAAATTACCTTGTAAAAGGCCATCTTTGTTGCACTGCGTCTCACCACTGTTAAACCAAAACAGTAATAGTGATCAATAAAAACTTCATTACTAACCAGCGCACAGTTGTACCCAATCCTTTTAATTTAAAGTGTACTATCACTATCCTAACTTCATGGGTTTATAGGCTGTAATAATAAAAAAATGGATTCCACAAAACCTCTTGCAATGAAGACAACATACTATATAACTTAAATATAGGCTAAATATGTCTATTTAACATGGATACAGTCAGGGTAGGACTTTTTGTGTTGTTTAAAGGGGGGGTCTCACACACAGTTTCTGCCAATCTAACAATGCATCCTTCATATCTCCAAAAAGTCTTTAGTTTTGTCATATTTATAAAAGATAGATACGCTAAACCGAGTCTTTCCAGAAAAAGCCGAGCTCCTGGAGGCGTATCTGCCATCACTGCTGTGGGCAGAGCTAAAGAGCGCGTGCAGCTTCTGCGATGTCTGCTAGCTGCGACATCATTATAAATACAAAGGGAACAAAAGCGTTCGTGTTGTTTACATTTTATGCACTTGCGCGCCGATTGCCAACAAAACACAGACATTTGATGCAGCTTTACTCAACACCCGCGATCTGCAAATCCAGCACCGAACTGGGACTTGTTTACAAAGTATTCATCACCGAAATCCCGGGAACAAACAAACATACGTGCACAACTCCGTTGCTGCCCCGGAAAAACAAACTTCATCCACTGTTCCCTTAACGCTGGGTTCTTTGGGAAACTGAAAAAGGTAATCTTTCCCTCACAACCAAAAACACACTCCTTTGGTGACAGGAGCTGTATCATTTTGGAGGCTTCGTCCTTCGGAGGTCGCATTTGAATGCTGAATACTTCATCAAGGATGTCATATTTAAAAAAAGTAACCGCAATAAAATTGACTGATATTCATTGTGAGGTGTAAAATACTGTAATTTCTTTCTTGCGTTGCAATCTAACGGTTATTTTTTTAAATGAGACCGATGATGTATGCAGCCTTCAAAGGGTGCAGCCCCTGAATTGGGACACAGCCATTGTTGAAAAATCTCTCGGCTTCCGTATCCCGAACGAAACGCGTTGATGGGCGTGCTCGTGCTCTTGCTCTGGGTGATGTGTGTGCGCACGCTTATCAGGAAGATGTCTATACAAGGAATTCCGGTCTCTTTTGACGTCATACAGGACTCACTTGAAAAAAACCCTCCGAAATCTGTACCAAAACCTGAAGTAGTCATTTGGCACAGAAATACTCAATCATACGTCCAACTCGTGTTTTGAAACTTTGGCCATGTTTAGCATGAGAATCCAACTCTTCAACAGTGTAAATAAGTCAGAATGCATGAAATAGCATTACCCCCCCCCCCTTTAAAAGAGTTGCATCATGTTACATGTAAGTTTGCCTCTGACCTTTCACTGGAAGAGGGATTCGTACTGTCCTTTAAGCATAAGCTACAACAGATAGGAGTAATTTGATATGAGAAGCCCAGGAAAGTTTAACTAAATTCCCACTAGCATATTTAAACTCTACTAAATGTCAGACAGCCCTCATGTATTAATATCGTTCTATAACGCCATGATGTTCAGATATAG
The DNA here is from genome assembly GCA_039654765.1 of Mylopharyngodon piceus. Lineage (NCBI taxonomy): Eukaryota > Metazoa > Chordata > Actinopteri > Cypriniformes > Xenocyprididae > Mylopharyngodon > Mylopharyngodon piceus. The sequence continues at coordinate 9,909,544 of CM077459.1, read as the reverse complement.
TGCTAGACTTATAACTACTTAACTTACTTAATCAATAATGCAGTGATTATCAGTTGGCAATGTAGAATGAATAGCTATGAATGGGGAAAAAAAAATATATTTTTCATTAATCAAACGAGACAGAAAATCCACTTACTGTCGGACTATCGTTAAACCAAAAGCGAGCATTGCTTCAGCTATATAATGATGCAGTAAACAGCGTCGTGAGGTTATAGATGCTCATCCATTGATGTCGGAGTCAACCACAAGTTGTCACGCCCCTTGCGTTTTCAAATATGCGCCTATATTTGCTGCTTTAGGGGTGACAGCACTGACAGCACTTTTCTCCGTACTTGATTAGCCGGAAGTTCGTACGCATGGCTGGTAGGTCCGACTCCGAATCAATTTCGAAAATCGGTTCTTTTGAACGGTTCAAAAACAATTCAGCGATTCATTTTAAGTCATTAAAACAGTCATTACGCGACCCCTGACATTTCGGGGTGGCATTACAAGCTCTACATTCCAATGAAGCTATATGTAAGCAATTTTTGCTTACGTTTTAAATTGTGTTTATAAGGGTGCTTATTGCAATTTAATTCATCCCAGTTAATTTAGATGTAGCTGAAACAATACTAAAATTCATTTATATTTCTTGGCTGAAATAGTAGTTGCATGCTTTAATAAAATGCTAGCCTATTTGTTAAAACCATCTCTTTTGCGTAAGTTTGTTGATAAAGCTGTCATATAGGCTAATTAATTTCATACACATATTTCCTGTGTGTTTAACATTCTGCATCCGATTCGTAAACAAATCGTTCAGACTGTTGTGTGCACCAGCTCAACTGAATCCTTGAAAAGATCCGACTCAAAAGAATGATTCGTTAACGAATTGGACATCGGCGATATCATACAGCTCACCCTGACGTCAAAGAGTATAGAACCCAAGAGGCGAAACTCTGATGCTTTTCGGGTAACAGCCACGAGGTGGCGCTTCGGTAGCGCGGCAGCCATTTTGGGGTGAAAATGCCAAGTGGACAATAGAATCCATCACATCTTACGCACCCAAAATCGGCGAATCTCACAGCCAAATCAGAAACGCGATAGAAAATTTCTCAAATTCAGTACATTTTATGACACCTACAGTAAATGTTGTATTGTCTTAACCTATATATGTTTTATGTGATCAGTTGTGGAATCCAACCATTACACATCTGAGGTAACGTAGTTAGCCTACTTTATTGAGTATTTCCATTTTATGCAACTTTATTAATTATTAATTTACTATTAATAGTAATGTAAAGTTAAGATCATCATGTTTGTAGCGTGATCCAGGGGATTAAAACGTATATAGGCAGACCTAGTGGAGTAATATGGTAATAGTAAATTACTCCACTAGGTCTGAAATACGTTTTAATCCCCTGGATCACGCTAAACATAATGATCTTATAGAACATGATGCATTGCTGTGTCTGTTATCCCATAATTGCCACTTTTGGACACAGTGGCTGTGTTTTTTTTGTTTACATAGTCTTGCTTTAACGGACATTAATATAAGACAACACTGCGAAAACAGTTTACTGTCAAGCTGTTATATTGTTATATATTTATTGTCCAGCATTCCCAGTTTTTCTGATGCATGTCCTTAATTTAATTTCATATGTTGGTATTAATTCAGTGTTTATAATGCTAATACCTAGGCTACTTGAACTTCAAAGAATTTTAACCCAAACTGACTGGGTTTCTAGAGAGCAAAGGTTTTGTGAAAAAAGTGGAAGACTTAAACACAAAGTCTGTAAAATAAACTGTTAAAAGGATTTGATGATCACTAGCGATAGTATTTTATTCTGTGTTGTCATCATTCAGGTTGGATTTTAGCTTTAAAGTAGGTTTTTTTTTTTTTTTAACAAAGCAGCTGATATTGCCATAAAAACTAGTGGACTGCCGAGTTGCTTTCACCCCAAAATGGCGGAAACGCAGGGCCGCTGCTGGGCGCTCGAGTTGCAATGGAACGTTCTATTGAGTTTCGCTTCTTTGCTGACGTAGAAGCTAGCTTGCAGTCATTTGGTGCCAGTGGCGCGTGGTGGGATTTGAAATTGCATAACGTCTGTCACGGTTTTATTTTGGACTATATCTCATTGGCATTACTTTAACTCGACAAATTTAATTTTGATATTGTTAAGCGCTCACCAGCAATTCCTCAGTTGTAAAATATAAACGTCTATAAACATTTTCAGCGTACAGAAATAAGGAGACTGAATACTTCTTTCATGGTAAGTTTATTGACCTTAGCATACAGCATGTCCTCTCCTTTAACTTCATTCATGCTCTCAATGACAAATTATTTGAGTTCAACAGAAATCCAAAGAATATCCACAGAGTTGCCAAGCCCTAATGACTTTACCGCATAATCCATCTCTTAAAAATCAGATGTAACAATTTCCAACTTAGTTATAATCATTTAGCAGATAATTATGTAAGGAAACATGGTTGAACAAAAAAGATCAACCTGTTTCATTTATGAAATGTATAATTTTAACCCAGTCTGTGTCTGATTATTGACACTCAATCTATACAGTCATTCTCTACCAGGTTATAACATACTGGATGGATTCCCATTGTTATTTTCACCATTAACATTGCCAATAAAAGGGAAGAATAACATAGGACCAACATAGCACCACACTCTTTAAAGCAGATATTTATTGAACAGAGGTTGTGCAACAGACATAACTGAGGTACATGATATGGTTATAGTGGAGGGAGGAGGCCTTTTCTCATTGTTGTTGCTTAATTGATACCGGGTTTATATCCACTGATATGGGCTGAGCACATAAGCCATTGTTAATTGTTCATCACCTCCTCCATCCACTATTTCTGATGTCCAGGTGGGAGCCTTGTGAGCTTTCTATTCATCTACATCAAATTCCACTGTATTTACTACATCAGACACAGCAGAAATATCATAACCTCTTCTATGTGCTGTCCTTTCCAGGTTCCCAAAAAAACTGTTGTGAGTTGTGTGAGGTAATGGAAAAGTCTTATGTCCAGTAAACCTGAGGTATAGAGATACCATACTTACAGAATGTGACAGAGAAAGAAGAGGAGGAAAAAAGACTAAAAGGTAAAGAAACATGCCTTTATAAAAGCACACTGTACAAAGAGCATTTCCAGTCAAATACTCATTTCATGTTCTTCTTTTACCCTCTACTTCTGTATTCTCAAAGTATTCTGTAAGCAGTAAAATAATTATAATACAATTGTTTATAAAATAGCAGCACACTGATGTGACATCACAACTATGTAATGTTATTTTTGTGTATAAGATGAAACAAACAAACAAAAAAATCATAGCTTTTTAGCAGCGGAAAAAAACAATAACTCAATAACAATATTGACACTTGATTTATGTCTTCACACCCTTTCCATCTCTCATCACTTTGGATACAGTATCACACCCCTTAATGAATGTAACTTCAGTCCATATTCAAACTCAAACGACATAGCTAACCATACAATCTGTTAACAGTACTGTAATTCATTTTCAGAGCAGAGCTGGGAAAATAATAAGACAGATTAACTTAATACAATAAGATTGACAGGGGTTTTGGTGTGAGGATGGAGGAAATGTGACTTGTGAAACTCAAGCATCACTAAGAATTGTTTCTGGTCAAAGGAAATGTCTATGTATACGTAAACATCTCCTTTACACACAGAAAGACATGCACACAAACACACACGCATATGTAGACGGACACAAACCTAAGCTCGACTGCCCCTTTTTAAGGTAAGCTATGAGAATTCAGCATATGAAAGGCGTTTTGTGCTACTGATGCACCCTGTTTTTGGACACTGTAATGACTTTTGGAAGTTTTCAAATCCCATGCCAGTTCAACCTTTGGAAGCAGCATATTTTGGATGGCTGGGTAGTGGATATTATGCTTAAGCTCAGCAAAACAGGGTGAAAGTCTACATTAGACTCAAGGCACTATATATAACTTTTTTTCTGCAATGGTGCAGTTGCACAAATTCATCTTTTCAAATTTCAAGAAAACTGCCCTTGGAGCGTGCAAACCAACAAACATTTTTTTTCATCCATTTTGATCGGTTTTCTGTCTTTTTGTTGTCTGTTTTTTGGTCTTTTTTACTTTGTTAAATTAATTTGCGTTACCATTATTTTGTTGCTTTTGTCATACATTGGTTTCCAATGCATTAACGCTATAATGAACCGAACATGCCATGATCTAAACATGGGAAACCAGCCCAAAAAAGAAAAAGGAAAAAAAGACCCCTTAATCATAACCATTTGTTAAAATATGCTCTCTAAACTGACACAGATGGAGTAACCTTTCCCCAGTTATGAGCTGGCAGTATCAATGAAACTGGTTTAGATACTGGTCTGTAATTCAAACATGAGACATAAAAACTAAAGGACAAACAAATAAACAGACAAATAGATTAAAGATCTTAAATATCAGGTGATTTATGGAAACCATAATAGCTGTTTCTCCTTTGGCCTCCTTTCCTGCTTCTCCTAACTCAGCATCCTCATCTCAGCAGCATGCTTTACACCTCAAACTAACCAAGCTTCATCGTCATCATCCTCAATCATTCTTGCCTACACATTCCTTTACTGCTAATTGAATTTGCAAAATTTGCAACTCCTCGACTCTTCTCTCAGTCCCTGGTGGGACCAAACACAAATCAGCCTAAGGCTCCTTCAACACGCTCACAACAAAATACGTAATAACGTAATAAACTGTACACAATACAACTGTAATATTTAGTGGGAAGCTGCCCCAAAGCACGACCTTACCCACAAATTTTAAACTCTTGACTTTAGAAGAAATGAGGGAACGTAGCCGTCTCTGTCCGCTCCCTTTTCTTGCCTCCTCTTGTTCTGTGCACTGGGTTGGGCTCAGCCCTCAAGCAGTTTCCAGGCCAGTAAATAAAAGCATTTAATATAAGGCACTGATACAGGAGGCCCTCAAAGCATCGTGGAATCATTTGCTATCCCTGTCCAGACCATGTGCCTACCACTGAATCCGTCTCTATGACCAAACTCTTGCAGATAGATGATTAAACAAAGCCCACATGACTCACACAAGAGTGCCTGATATAGGGTAACTTGTACACGCTTGCACATGAGCCAACATACACCACACATAAATGCATGCACACAAGCAGCTTGACAAAAGCTTATTTGAAGTATCTGTAACTTTATCATTGGGACACAATAACTTGCTTGTTTAACAGGAATAATAATAATAATCATCATATTAAAATAATATTAATAGTCTGTTATCATGATATAAGCCCCTGTTGCCCTAGCAAAAGAGCCCTGCATTCTTAGCATAAGACTTGTGTCTCACCACTCCTTTTTAATCCCCCTTTCTGGTCCTAATGCACTCTTAGTACACAGCCAAGTGAATGGGTGCGTTCATTCAGACTCATGGCACCTCAATGTGTGTTCAAGTTCAGGCATTCCAAAATGAACAAAAAAAAAAAAAAAAAAAAAAAATCACAACAAAACAGGAAAAAAACATAGCCCCACTTTTTGTACCCTTTCAAGCTAGTCTGATACAGTAGACTCTCTATTTTGAAAAGCCCTTAACGCTATCACTTTTGCATTAAATATCATATTATTATGTTTACACAATCAAAAGAGTTTGCAAAATACTACACGCTTCCCTTCTAAGAGTCTGAGGCACCGTAGAGCTTTTTGCATCATTATCAAATCATTTTAAAAATATCTATTTTTTTGTATCTAAAATAGCTTCGTATTTTTTTCTTTTTTTGTCATTTACGGGAGTATTTTTTTTTACTGGAAAATGAAGATAAAACTCTACAAAGACTAGCAAGCACTTTTTGTTGGGGTTGTTTGTTTTTTTGTCATTTTTGTTTTTTGTTGTTTTTTTTTTTTTTCTTGAAGACTGATCACAGCGTTCCTGCAGCAAGCTCACAAGTTGATGTCTCGTACATCGGTTGGGGTGCTGGACTGGTCCTGGTCATCAAGTGCTTTGCTGCGAGGGCCGCCCTGTTCCTGCTGCTGCTGTTTCTGCTGCTGCCGGCGACCCTCCCTCAGGTTATTCATCAACACTCTCTCAATCTGCTCCTGGCATGCCTTTAACACGTCCTGCAATGCATAAGACACATGACGTTAGACAATCAGGTCACTTACATCGCTGCAATGTCTGTCCTTATAGTGCTGTTAAAGCAAATGCAAATTCACACACAGTTGATGGTTTACGTCAAACAACAAGATTTAATCAAAGATCTAACCCAGATTTTTTTGTCTATACCAAACATGCACCTAAAACAATAGAAGTTGCCCTGCGAACGGAAAAAAAAAAAACTCTACCACAGTTTGCTATGTTAATTACATCCATGTCCCATGGATAAAACAAGGTAGTTTCGTTTAGGTTTTTTATACCCTTTAATTTTCACAACAGCATGTAATGACCTAAGGGGATCTCACTTGAGTCCACCAGAGTCTTCTTCCTGCTCTGTATAACTAAGAAAAAAAAATCTTTTTTTATTGATAAAATATGAGAAATGCCCTGTGGGTGGCTCCAAAGAGCACATGACATACCGGTATTTAAAATGGCTTTCACACTGTCACCAAAATGAGCAATGATGCCCTCTAGTGCAACTAAATGGATGTACGGTGATCAAAGCTCTCCCTCCTGTTTAGTGGGTATGTCTGAGGCACAACAGGCATCTGTGGGAAGTTTGCTGTGAATGGCCCATGGGGAGGGCCCGTGGAGAATGTGTTGCTTGTGGAGAGGCTGCATTCCCTTGACATTTACTGCTAATTAAAAGCTGATGGGCCAAAGTCTGAACTTATGTTATGCATGGCTCCTGGGCCAAGCAAGTGTTTCTTGCCTGTAGAAGCAGTCTATCACACAAAAAAAAACATCTCAGGTGTTTTGAGTGACTGACGGAAGGCATTTAAATAATTATTTATTTTTTTGTTGAGGAAAAGCTTAGTGTCACTAAGTTGTTTTCTTTCATCGTGGATGACAACGCCACCATCCTTCTAGAGGTCTCTTGTTTCCCACCATGATGAGCAGTTATTAGTCATGAAAAATAAATTCCTTCTAGTAAATTAACTAAAGCATAAAACATGTAAAGGAACTGCCTATGTCTTACCACAAAAATGCCAGGCCCGACTTCTTAAAAGACATTTCCCTGTGCGCAGCTCTTTATAGCTGCACAACCAAATTCATGCCAAGCCCCAAAGGCTTAATTCAGGCAACTCTAATAGCTTCAATGTGCGACTACTGGTAAAACCAGGACTTGCTCTAGAAGAGCTTCTCAATGATTAGATCCAGAGGAGGGTGGCACTTGGTGAGCTGCAGGATGGAGTGGGTGGTCCCTGCTTAATCCAACCCTGCCCTGATCAAGAACGCCCTCTATCCCACCGGAGCATGGGTACAATTGTCAAAGTCAAATAAATTAATAAAAATGGGTCAAAACCACAAGAAAAATGGTCTACTGAAGAACCAGCAGTTATTGTGATGTCACTCAGTGTGTGCCATCTTGGACAGAAGAAGCCTAGGAAGGGGAGATTTAAGTAGCCACAAAAACGGTGTCTGTTTTTTTAATGGGAAGTGAAAGCAAGGATTGCCGGGTTCAGAGCAAGGCCATCACAGCATTGAGAAATGAAAGGGATTAAGATGTCCCAGAGGCCTAATGCAAGAGGCCAGGGGGCCTAACACATGATCCTATGTACCAAAAAAAGCCTTGAAGTTCTTCTCTAAATAATTTGCAACTCTTCAGTTCCAAATAACATTTCGGTTGCAAATAACAGCGTCCTTATGACATTATGACTTCAGGCAAAGGAGCATTCTCGGCATACCAGACCCAAAGTTTCTAACATTTCACCTACTTTTAGAAACTGCAGTATCTCAAAAGAGTTTTCACTGTGTGCTCTCTCTTCCTGATTAGTTTCTCCAACTGCAGAGCTTTAGCTTGTATAAAGCTATATTATAAGTATTCTAGAGGAGCACAAGGACACAAATTCATGCCTCAACATAAACAAATCAGTCAAGGCCTCATTTAAAAGAACTGATAACTCTGAGATCCTGGATGACTACAACATCCCGAGGAGCATCATTTACTGTATTTACTGTAGCTACAGTAACAAACTTTACTATTAACACCCAGTGCCAGACGAATTTTTAGTGCCTTTTGCTTCCTTCTTAGAGAGACGTTAGGGTGTTTGTGGAAACTTCAAGCCAATTTTTCAGCCTTCCTGGTTTGGCATGCATGTGTGTACCTTACTGCTGCACAGAGTATGCTTCACCAGGTGAGTCTTTAGCTACACACACATTCCAAGGACGACTGGAAGAGGCTGGCCCCTATCATATGTCTACTGGAAACTACAGGCACTGGACACCACAGGAATCAGCAGGGTTCCTGATTCCTGGCTGGAAGCATCGTTTGGCATTAGGTTGACTTTCCTTCATACTCTGTCTGACCGCTCACCTCCCAACCTCTGCCTCAATATGGAAGGTCCTCATACACTAAGGAAAACTTTATTACACAAAAACCTTGTTTATTGAAGACTAGGTTTAGAGACTAGTTTTTCTATATAGGACCTCTAAGATTTTCTCAACACAATAATGCAAATACAATTCTGATTGGTAAAATGAGTTATTCGTCCCAAACAAAATCAGTGCTCAATGGTCCGAACCCAAGTTCGATTGCTCCCCCTCCACCTGCTCCCACTAAATTGTGTTCACATTGTATTTTTTTGGCTCTGAACTGCGGTATGTTTGTCTTATCTGAAGCAGCAGCTGTTTACCCCTGTTGCTAGGTAATGACAACGCAAGAGAAGGCAGAAAAATGCATTGTGTTGCCCGCCTCACTTTTATAGTTTGATTTTGTTTCCAAAGCATCAACACAGAACAGCACTTGCGTCTATCAGCCGCAAATGTACTGCAAATGTTCTAAAGAACATAGGAGTCTGTGTTCGCACGGCGTCAGTCCCACTTGTCTAGAAAGTGTGTAAGAACATATACAAACAACAATTTGCATCCTTGGCAAGACAAACTGTTTAATTGCCTTCCTTTAGGGGACAGTTCACACCAAAATTTTAATTCTGTCATTTGCTCACCCTCATGTCTCTTTTTGAAGAACTATTGGATTGGAACTTCCATTGGATAGACAAAAACACTGAGACATTTCTCAAAATATCTTTCTTTATGTTCCACAGCAGAAAAAAAGTCATACAACTTTGAATTGACATGAGGGTCAGTAAATGATGAAAGAACTATACCTTTAAGTTTTCTTTAGGCTTTGTAGCTCAGTGCGAGCAGGGTTGCGTGCATACACCCTATCTGCGTGTTTTCAAAGGTATGGCTTGTTGGCATCCAGCAATGTGACGAGTTGTTCATGGAGCAGGCAGTTCATTCCTTCTGCCCTGGACCTCACACTCCTCAGACACTGAGCACCTTTACTGCTGTGGAAGACTATTTGTTTTTCCTCTGCTATGGTGCACGACTTCACACACCACATGCTGGGGCAGCAGTCATTCTACCAGCAGCAGTGCACTCTAGGGTATCTTGGGGAGGGTTGACCTCTTCAGGTCAGGACAGGAATTAAATGCGTTTCCTGGGTTATTCTCTTAATCCTAATTTTCTATTCTCTTTGGCTTTTACTTTTACCCCTAAAGAGAAACTAAAGGACCTAAAAGAAACTAAATGACCAGGAGGTGGTCCCTCGTGCGACAGTATGTGTGAATTTGTATGCAAGTCATTTGCATAAAGCCATAGTATCCCTGACACATTCCGCTAGCCCTGCGGATTCTCTCCTTACAGTCTCTCAGTCAGGGTCAATCCCATTTCATTTCCAGTAATTCAGTGGCTGAATGTGAAATTGAATTGGAGCTGGACCCAAGCCCATTGAGTAAATAGGGGAAATGCACAGCCTCCTCTCACAGTCCTACAGGCACAGCAACACTTGTCCCACAGATTACCAATAGCGTTGCTATTGGTAAAAAACAAAGAATCTTCTTATCATGTGTCATGGTCTCTGTTTTAAATTAGAAAGCACCCTTATATGATCACCCCACTTTCGAATATAAACAAACTGTGAGGTGATCTGTGTAGCACACTGGCCTGCAGGGAAATGCTATGTATCATAATGATTTATTAAAAGTTGTATTAGTAAAATTTATTGTCAAAGCAACAATACTCACAACTTCTGTGTTTGTGATCTTGGCGAGCAACTCTGTAAGGTTGTCTCCCCACAGTGAGCGGTTAGTGCTGTTGAGCTGCAGGCCACAGATAGCCGCTGCCACGCTGCCCGTTGCAATCATGGATGGAGGGTACATGGCAAAGTTGAAATCTGAAGAAAAAGAAAGATCTATCAAGCTTTGAGTTCATAAAAATGTACTTTATCAGACTTTTCTACAGTATTTGGAATAGTTATTTCAAATATTATGAAATGGATACCAAAATCATAAATACTGATAAATAAAGACCCTTTCCATTAGGTCTGTGCACAGTCCTTTGCTAATGACTGCAGCCCAGGATAATGAGGGTTCACTTGGCTTGAAAAGAATCTGAAAAGCACCCCACCCCCATCCCTCTCCTCCAGTCACCCTTTGCAGATCGGCCCCTTTTCTTCAAGCTCCTAAGTAAATCGTGTGCTCCCTGAAAAAAAGCCCTATAGCCTTCGGAAAGGATGGAATAAAGAGCCACAGTCCCCCTGCCAATGCTCACTGCTGTAGGTCCTTTTTCCACGTGTGGTCACAGGCGTACATCTCAAAGACCAATAACCTTGTTAGCTTTCTCACTGTCATTCATAATGCAAATAAGACAGCTTGTGAACGGGCCTGCAACCCAAAAAGACGACTGACTGCAAGAAGGGGGAGAAAGAAAGAGGAAAAGAAAGAAACAAACAGCTTAGGCTGTCTGCCCCCTGCCTCATTGATTTCTATCTTTCTCCTTTTTCTACGGCTGCCCCTCTCCCTATTTTCAGACTGTTTTTCAATACTTTTTTTTTACTTCAGACACATACCCCTAAGGTTGAATGGCACACGTCACTGTTGTTACAACAGCTCGAGATTTGTGTCACCGTTGCTGCTATCTTTTAGCATATTGAGTGTGGCCACTGGTGGACCTGGGTCTAGTGAGCAAGAGAGTGTGGCCTCATTGTTCGAAATCATCACCTCATCTCATCCAACTGAGAGATGCAACATCAAGCCCTCTCTGTGGATTCCAATTCAACCTGACAGCCGGCACAAAAGATGGGTGTTGGGGGAGGGTGTTGTTGGGTTTTAGACAGCAGGGGCGGCTGAGGGGGGCACTAAGCATCATTCTTTAATCAGTATCCAGACCTTCGTAAGGTTTTGGCAGAAGAAAAGACCCTCCTACCCACCTCATTCCCCCCATGCCATTTCTCTGATGCAGGGCCACCTCTGGGCTCACGGTCCCACACTCCCTGGCAGTCTGCATTACCATATTGCCATATTCAATTGCAAAGCAAACTGTGTGATGGCTCTGAGGGTGATTTTTCTTCCCTTTTCTTTTTAGGAAAAAAAAAAAAATCAAAGCCATGGGCCCTTTGATAACTGACGAGCATGCCTTCATTGCCTTCTTAACATTCAAAGCCAGCCATTTTCTCATTTTGTGGCTCAGTGTTGACAAATAAATGAACTTATTATACACTCTTCCCTTTGTAGTTTTTTCTGGGCCAGACAAAAATTTATTTAAAGACAAGTTCTGGTCAAGCAGAAGAAGACAAAACAAACCGCATTGCAACTCTTTTGGGTCTTTTGGGGCAGGGAGAAAAAACAATGGAAAATAGATGCCCACACACAGCTTGTGTGTGCTGAGTGGGTTGCAATCTGATTTTTCACACTCTAGACAAGACAAGTTTGTCGGGGGAACAAGAGTACGCGCGTGCTAGTGGCAGAGCTGGACGCTCTGGTTTGTGAGAGTGGTAAGGGAAGAATGGCTGTATTCTGCACGCCTTCATTGATATTCATGCAGAGGATAAACAGTGTATGTAGCTGAGTGGTGACGCCTGTGATGGAAGGCTCCTAGTAAGCGGCGGCTGGCTGGCCTGGTATACCAGCCTCTCACCCCCTTCAATGGACCATTCTCCTGCCCTCGCCACACTGCATCCCCAGAACTGTGCCAACACAGCAAGCTCCTTGGTGGGTGCAATGTGCTGTGTACGCATTTAACTTGTAAATTAATTAAACGTCCGGAAAGTTGAGGAACGGCCAAAGAGACCGATGATTTGAGGGGCAATAAATCAAGTGCCAGACTTTCATGCAGATGCACAGGTTTGCCTTTACATAAAGTCTCGTTTTGGACAGCCATGTTCGACCTGACTGATAAAGATCAAACGTAAACATGAATTTGGCATCACAGTATAACGTCAAATGGAACGAGTCAGGTAAAGCATGTAAGTGAAGAACTTAATAAAAGAGTAGACATGTAACAAACATAAATGTTAATTAATTTTTAACTCCTAGCTATGTTGTATCTCATTATGGGGCTATAAGTAATTGGATATCGGCAGGTCATGTCTGGGACATTCATGTATAACATTACTTCAAAGCATTGTATTACATTATCTGTCTATTGTCATTTTTTAAAAATCTGTCACAAATCTTCAACAAAGTAATTTCATCATCAAAAGCGGTATGTTGGTCTGCCCTGTCAAAACATCATAAAACAGATGAATTAAAAACAGGAACACTCTTTGACTGTTAAAATCCTGTAACAACTTGTTTCAGTCTTGCTCCAGTGCGGAGTCTTGAGCAACAGCAGTCAGGCCGGTGTGGGAGGAAACAGAGCCTCTTGAATGAGAAATGACATGAATCAGTAGATTTAATTTTCAGCCCTGCTGAACTCTCCACCAGTCACTAGTTATTTATTTTTCCTAAGGGATTTCTCTAAGTAACCATCTGAAGAGCGACAAGATGATCTCTACCTACAAAACATATTTTCTGCTAATATCATAGCATGTCTCAAGTCTGTTATTATTATTATTATCTACAGACAATCTACGATGGAGAAGTAAAGAGGGTGCCGGGTGTTTAACAGTAAAAATGGGGCATAATCACTTTTAATGAGCTTGTTCCTGTGTAGGCCTTTGACAGACTGCCCTCCGGAGAAACGTTTTATCGTGTGCTCCTTCTGCACTGACCCTTACATGCCTCTGCATATGAAATGGAGGGTTGTTCCTTTTGTCTCCTTTCTTGCGGTCTCTAGTCGAGCCTTCCAGCTATTTGCATATCTCTGAAAGGCCCCTCCATGTTATTAATTAATACTGAACTGGCCTACTCTGCCTGACCAAATCTCACAGAAAGCTCTGAACGGAACTGTTTTATCAAAACCAAAGAACCATTAAAAATTAGCTGTCGTCTTTCCACACTCTTCTCTCCTTTCTCATTCAGATACAGGGGCCTTGATTTATGCATGTCTCAGAAAAGAGGGGGATGCTGAATTCTCTGCAAAGAAAGCAAACTGTACAGAGGAAAGAAAAGCAGCAGTCAAGGCATCTGCCCGGCAATTAAAATCTTTTGGACACCCCTCGAATCTCTGTTGTTATACTAGTAACTAGTTTGTGTATTGCTTAAAACAAGAGATTTAACAAAAGGGGGATGTTGCATCTGCAATTTTTTTGGCATCTAAAATCCAAGTTATATTGTTAAACCATTCATATTGTCCCAGTTATCATCAGTGCTCATCCTCACCAGTTTCTATGGATTCTGTTTGTCAGAGCAGTTTCACAACAAATCTATATCTATTGCACAAACCAACAGCAGAATCAAACACTCCATGTTTGAAGACCAGCCAGCTCCTCCTACTAATCACTCTCCCATCGTATGCCACTTTCCCAAAGTCTGAGTCACTCCTGAGGTTCCTGGGGAGTTCCTGAGCAACCTCAGGGAGGAAGAGAGAAGCCTGAGGGAACAAGGGTGGTGCACTGGATCCCATTACCACCTATGGTGATGTTCGGTGCAGGCTTGGCTGGGAGAACCAGCCCCACAAAGGCTTCTGATTATGGGAAAGTCGTCATGCCCTGGAGCATCTGGGAGGCGTGAGAAGAGGGGATAAGATATGAAAACATGACATGCTTCACTGTTTGGCTCGGCTGGAACAATACACTCCTCACGTTTTCTCACCCTTTTCTCATCGCTATGTTTGATCTCCTAAAGGTGGTCCACCTCTAAGACCAGGAACAGCATAACCAATGGCTCAACAGCACACAGGAATGTTCTTAACTATACAACTGCCTTTTGAAGTGTCACTGCATTCAGGGTTAGCCACTGATATGCCCACCAAACATACCAGGCAAGCACATAAGGCTTCCAGTGAAATTCTCTCCATTACACATCGCTATTTCAGTCCACATAGTTTCTCATGAATGTAATGAGATGGCATCTGATAATTTGCCTGCAACAAGAACCTGAATAAAGTTGCCATAGATACTAAACCCACAGAAGTCGGCTTTGATTTCAAGTTTTGCAAGGAATAAACATGGATCTTGCAACACATCGTTTATTGAAGTGATGATGCAAGGTATCAACACCAACTTGACTAGGCAGTGGATCTTTCATCACTCATACTTAACACCAATGGAAGACACCTACAAGTTGACAAACACTTTCTGGCTACTCTACTAAATTAGTGTACAAATGCATGTTGAGAAGATTTCATGGGATGAGTTCTATGGAGCATTGTACAAATCAGGAGTTAAAAATGCTTTGCAGGCATTTATTCATTTCTAAACATCATCTACATTGAATACACTACCTGTTGCACAAAGGGCGATGAAAGTTTGCACATGTTTACGGATCAGGTCCAGCTTATCCTCAGGCAGCGGAAGTTTCCTCATAATGTGTTCAATAAAGTCATTGGGAGTGACAGCAGCCAGGTTCCACTTCAATTTGCCCAGGACAACCAGCTCCCATTCCTGTAAAAGGGTTCGAGGAAAGAAGGAAAATCACTATGGATCCAAACCTAAATAATTTGCATGATCTGAATCCATTTGCATTATTTGAGGTATTTAGATCTGTACATTCAACTGGAGAGACAAATTGCATCCTCTCAGTGGCTTCCTGTCTCTAGATGTTTTCTTTCGATACATTAGATGTTGAAAAGATCTAAATATCATCTTGTGAAGACACTGGATGGGGTAACATTCTATATCAACCATTCAAATAGAAGGTGTAAAAAAGTTATTTACTAGAGATGAGGTACTAAATATGTTTAAACTCTGCTGTTACACATTCAAATGTGAACCAGTTCAGATCACACAAAATCCAGCCTCAGTAAAGCTCTGGGACCTCCAGGACATGGTTTGGCCTTGGCTATGCAAAGCTACAAGCGGAAATCCTGAAAGCTAAAAGGCTGAATTGCAGGCACACTTGAGTAGAAAAATGGGTCACTCAGATTGCCTAGTCACTTCACAGAGACTGTCCAGCATCAGGTACTTTCCTCCTTAGCATATAAACATAATTCTGAGTTTGTTTTATAGCGATCCGTCCAGTCAGAAGAGGTCGAACTAGTTAAATATTGGACCTGCCACTAGCCCATATGCAACCACAAACACACTCATAAAAACATTAATTTGTAGCCTCATTGTATTTAAAAGGCTTGTAATGTAACTTCAGTGGAAAGAAACAAGGCTCAGTTATAACCTTGAATGTGACTGTCCAACACTGCTGATGATTCTATTTGATCTTTTGGGGGCACTCTAGATGCATAACATGAACTTGCTTTGACCTAACTCTCATCTAACTCTAATTCTCAGCCATTTGGTTTTAGTCAAGAAGACAGCATCCTTCAAATAACCACTCCCCCTTCCTATTTGAACTGGGGTGAGTAACAGAGGACCAAGTGACTAATTGGGGAAAACTTGCATTTGCTGGGACAGTCCTTATGACTGAGTGCTCGCTCAGATGGAGGTGGTTTTCTCCACAAATGAACCACAAACACTTTATGAGATGGCCAAATATTTATTGCCGTTACATTCTGAGACATACAGTATAGCCTTTACAACTGCTCTAAAGCACAGACGAAAGATTACGCTAAACTTATACCCAGCAACAGCTTTCTTAGTGAGCAAGAATACAATGGCAGCCATCCGCTGATGCATGATTTCTCCACTTCCTCTCTTTGCTGGATTTCATTGGTGAGTGACTCACCCAAAAGTACAAACAGCTACATGTTCCTGTCTGTTCTCTTCTTAGGGGAGGTGCCTGATGTGAACATGAAGCTTGATGACATATTGGAGCCACAATCGCTCAAAACCATTGACTCCTGGTACACCAAGAGGGGTATGATGGAATGTAAACTATGAGAAGAGGCATTCTCCAAAAGAAAACCAATTACACGCTAATGTGAAAATGAGCCTTTGCGTTGTCACTTTGGATCTGTGAAGTGTGGGCAGCAAAAATATGCATGTTCATTTTGGTGTGTTCGCTCTTAAAGAGAAAGTTGACCTCAAAATGAAAATTGTCAACAACAAAAACAAAAAAAATATACATCTCTGTTATTTTCATACAATGAATGTCCATGGGGTCTAATCAGTGTTGTCACTTTGATTGTTTGGACAAAAACAGCTGAAACATTCCTCAAAATATCTTTTTTTTTTGTGTTCTGCAGAAGAAAGAAAGTCATACAGATTTGAAACGAAATGAGAGTGTGTAAATGATGACAAAATTTTCATTTTTGGGTTAGTGTCCTAATTAAGTGCAGGGACAGTTCTGGCAACTATTGAAGGCTCAACACTACATAATTATATATTAGCAAATATTGTGTATTGTATCCGTGTATATCTCGATCTTTGGTCATATTCTGAGCACACTGTTGAACCTTTATGAGGCCATAAATGACCACAAACACCAGTTTTAAGTAACTTAAGGACAACATATTGTCTTCTGTGGCTATCGACTCAGCAGTCCAATGTCACCTCACCATTGCAGTGAGGCCAGTCTTAAAACTCAGTGACACTCTTGCAACACTGCCTTGATGCAGGAACCCACTTCCTCCTTTTGAGCCCTCCAGTCATACCTCCAGCCTGTCACTGCGGTTTCATTTACAAGAACTTCTTGCCAGCTAACGAGGACAAAAATGAAGATGTGACTGTGACAGCTGATCTTCGGTTTCCTGCATCTTTTGGACTTTGCAGACCAGCAGAAGCTCCACAACAAAATAACACAATGCCAGGCTGAGGGGGAGAAAAAAACAGGAGGATGCCCACGGCAGCAATTTTCTGATGACTCATGAATAAAATAATTTTTATCTTTGGCCTGAGCTACTAGAGCACTGTCCATTTCCACCGTAAGGACAATGCTGAACCAGTAGAGCTGAGGAAAAACTCACCAAGTGCAGGCGTAACATAGTCAAATGTTTTTATGCCACACTGTACTGTTTTTCCCCTTGACGCTGAGTAATGAATAATTTAACAGCATATTTTGCTTTAGTGTCTACAGTTTTTCCTCTAAAACAATAATTTACTCATATAGTTAACCTAGGCATATAGAAATGAGAAGAAGCTGAATGATGATAATCCAAAGATGATGACAAGAAGTCCATAGACTGTATCTCTCATTTGAAAGTCTCTTAAATTCACTTGACTGTAAGACTATATTCAAGCGACATATACAGGTGGAACAAGACCTCAGCCTTGATGTAGCTGTGGGTTGCATAGTTGCCACTAGATGGCGTAATAGCCCTGTGATGCATGGAAACACTCTCTAATACCCTTTAGTTGATATTTGAATGTGGAGAACATCCATCAGACGGCAGAATATTTTGTCAAGCAGAACCTAGTCTTTGCTTTAGACTACTTTTAATTCTTATGTTGCTGATTTGTAAACATACACAAAATGAAAAATGATTCCATCACAAATTGCAGTAGGCTACATTAGATTTAAATGACATTAATAAGATTTAGTGTGCAGTATGCACTGTAGATATTAATGCAATCATGAACATTTAGCAATTCATATTTGGGGACAATTGTGGAGAAAGTATGTAAACAATTATCTAGCATTTCCTACAGATAAGTTAGTAAGTTTTGGTATGCAAAGAGTTTATTTGGTGCTTACCAGCAGTTCCTGCGGTCTGATTGAGTTATCAGTGTAGATGCACAGCTTCTCTGCAGTTAATGGACGCGTCTCTTTCAATTTAGACGCAAGAAACATGCACACTGCTCCGAGCAACTGCAAGTTACATTTTCTTGTTGGTACCACCGCTAAAAATCGGTCCAAGTAGTTCATAGCCAGTGGAAAAACTTCTTCCTCGCATTTCTGTTCCTCGCAGACCTGGAAAGGGCAGGGCATAACTTAATAAGTTCAGAGGAAAAGATGCACGTGGCGCAACAAAATTAGTCTTAATTTATATGACTCACAATGACTATATATATATGTAAAATAATTATCACGAGAAAACGAAATATGTAGTACTGTCCATCAATGGCATAGATATATGAGGTTGTAAATCGTTACGGTAACATTAGAGATTGATTCCAAAAAACGTGCAATTCCTGTCTCGTCGTAGTTATAAATGTATAAATTTAATGGATGAAAAGGGGACTCTAACATCTTTGTCAATAGACTCACATTCCTTTGGTTCATTCAGTAAGAAATGAATTCAAGTCACAATCACCCGAGCCAAAAAACACCCATGCAACACAGTACGGGATCTGCTTTTTTTAATTCGTCATATTTTCATAAAATATTTAAAAATATAAATAAATTGTCTACGTCCACTATTCATACCTCTAAATATTCACCAATCCTTTTCACATCATTCCCGACAATTGACAAGTCATTAAATCGATGTTTTATATGATAAAAACGAGATTTTTTAAACGAAGTAGCATGCGGTCTTAGATGAGTGCGTCACCATCGGACCGAAATATTTTTTTCAAAAATTTTTATAAATTCTCCTGCTCGATTCACCTGACAATTTAAGACATGAAAATAAAGCTAAGGTCCTCATCTAACGTTTCCAACACTCAAAGATTAGAAATATGAAAGATTCCGACAAAAAACGAACTTAATTCCAAGGCTATAGACTTCGATCAGCATGGGTTAAGAAGCAGCACGGGCCCTCGCCCCTTCCGCAACCATATATTTCAAAAAATTGTACAAAATTATAGAAAGGTAATTCCCAATATATTCAACCATAATTATATACCTTAAACGCTCATTTATCAAGTCATGCACATGTTAAGAGTTGTTATCATCATTTTGTTACGATAAACTTGTTGTGAAAGAAAAACCAACATGGCGATGGTTAGATCTAGCACAGCGGCAAGCATTGAAGTGCATACGTGTGCATGGAAATATTTATCCTAAAAATAAATAAATAACATTAAGCACGATTCTGTCCACTGTGTTAACGGAACCAAAAACTTTAAGAAATATGCGCTTATGATCACTGACATATGTCGATAACCTTCATCCTCCTGCAAATCTAATCGTGAACTTGGTCCAAAATCAGCGCTTATGACTGCAATAAAATAAATAGCCCGACAAAATCGGATCTGCCCTTTCGGAAATATTAAAGCAGCTCCTTTAGTTGCATTCCACAATGCTTACATGACAGAATAAAGGCGAAAACGCTTTGCAAAACGTTTTGAAGATACGGCGTAAGCACGGAAATGATCGGATATGTACAAACCTCCAACATCCAAGTTGCCACCATCCTCCGCATAAAGGGCTGAATGTCTTTCTGAACGCATTTAAAATATGAACACTGGGGAAGAAACCTCTCCTCGATGGTCAACAAGCTCTGTAGTACTCTGTCATCATATAGAAGATTCGGGTCAGGACGGGCTCTTACAATGGTGTCCATCTCGAGACAAAGCAGTTCCATGATTGTTAAAGTCCTTTTCGATCTCGAATATGTATACCAACAGTGAAATACAATGGTTGCGAAAGATCAAAAAGTGCAGAAAGGACTTTTCGGACACATAAAATCAGTCTACAGGGCTGTCCAGGTTAGTCCTGATCCTTTTGCAAACTTTTCCCCACTAGTCTTTCTCTGCTCTGCTCCTCTCGCTGCAACATTTGAGGTCTGCAGATGTAAGGCTGTGTGACGCAAGCTTAAGCACATCTCGGCTATTATTGGCCAGACGCAACATGCTCGGTCTTCCTCTTCTTTTCCTGCTCTCTTGCTCTGGTGATCAAATAATCAATAGCCCCACAAGATGGACAGAAAGACAATATTGGCTGGGTATTATGGTTTATGCAAGACGTTCATCCTTAACTCACCCATTCACGTGCAACTATTTTAACGACGTTGGGTAAACATAGGCTAAACGTAAAGCACCCAACGAAATACTCAGCTCTTATATGGTATCTCGAAGTATTCTAAAAAAAAGTGGTTTATTTCATTTCATTTCATTTCATTTTGTATCAAATGCTATGCATTATCATTGATAAACAGTGGTGTCACGCAGACATTTGACCAAATTAAACCAATAAATGGCCAAAAACTTTTCTTTTTGACTTTAAGGACACTAAAACGTCACCTCGTCATTACAAAGTCAAAATAGAGCTATCTTACATGAACAGCAACGCCTGTGGTCAACCAGATAGCTTTCTAGGAAATGCAGCGAAAGCATGAAGCAACGCTCTCTCGTCAGAGATAGCAGCTGAATGATAGATATTCTCTTTAGCTGCCCCCAGTGTATTATATAAAGCATTAGCTATATCATAGTCTCTATTTAGGACGGAAAAGCCAAGCCTCAAAAGGAGATGTGAGCATTCCAAAATTGTGATCTGCTACGCTACCTAACATGCAGGTGACGGATTTCAACATGTATAACGCAGTCATTCATAAAGTCATTTAAGTTGCAAATGGGCAGTTTAACCTTTCGTATATAGGGGAATTAGAATTAAATGGCGCTAATATGTCTTCTAGAGAACATCTATAGTGAGTTATTGATCGAGGTGCATCTCGAGGTTCTTCAAGCCTGTTAATGATTCCGAAGAACTCAACCGCAACTATGTAGGCTACTTTTGCAACAGTTGCTTCGTTTCAACACTTTTAAATGTGATAGGAAATGTCTCTTTAAAACCTTTTTTTCTCACTGTAGATTGTTTCCTCCCCTGTCAATTTGCATAGCCAATAGTTGTTCTGCGCGCTTTCGGATTGTTACTGGGCAGACTTTGTCTGTGGAAGTTCACCTTCTAAAGCGCCAAGAAGAACCTAATCTATTTTACCGATCACCTGATGAATGTTGCTACTTCTCAGAGTCTGCCCCACGCAGATGTCATGAAGAAATTTATACAAATCTAGCCGAGCGACAGCAATACAATCTGAGTGATGCTTTGATAAAATCATAGGCTATTTTAATTATAAGGACCGTATCCTATCAGATAAAATGATTCTGGTTACAATTTATGCAGGGCAAACAAAGCAATAAAATTTAAATAATATATAGGTCATAATTTTCAATGTTAGTCTGCCCATAAATTTCTATTTTTTTCATTATAGTACTTTACCCTGACCAAACGCAATAGGTAGGCTATTATAAATCTAAATTAACAGAGCAAGCAAAAATGATGCCTAGCATCGATAATTAAGCAATTCCGGTGACTTAAATGCTGAAACATGTAGGCATTTCATTTCCTTCTTAAAACATCCGCGTTCCTTATGTAAACTGCAGTGTTACCCACACGCACCCGACACGTGAAATTTCGGCAATGCAGGGTATCACGAGTGGGTCTCAAAGCTCCAAATGCCGCATTAATTGATTCAAACAATGGGGGCTACGAGTCATAATAACATCAAGGATGCATCCTTTTTCATTGGAACGATATAAAGCTTTCCTTTTCTCTTGTGGGAGGTTATCATTCAAATGTTCTTCTTTAATAAAACTAATACATTACTCAAATAATCCGCATTGGAACTTTTTAGATAAACAAAAACGTTTTGTTTAAAAAAAAACATGAAAGATTTTTTCTTATTACCATAAAATATACATATACATTTATATAATATTGGTCTAAGTGAGCAACATTTTGACTCCTCATTCAGTGGTGTGTAATTCAAACCCTCATCTATAAATCAGCGCTTATAGTTTACTTTGAACTCACAAGACATTCGAGAAGACATATATATATATCATATATAACGTCAAAAAGAGTTAACTACTGTCTGATTCAAACGCCTGTGTGTGGTTCACGCCTCTATATTCTAAACCTCACCATGCTGTTTTTTCGCGGAATAATGACGTCACACAAATGCTGCTCTTACTAGGGCTAAGCAGTTCATGCTATTTCCCGGATGCCTGCAATTAACGCGATATCCGTGAAGACACACCCAAAAGAAAGTTTGCTAGACCCTCCAAATATCACAGCTGATTTTACATTTAAGTTTTTCCACACATTAACTTATATGTTTTTGTCCATGGAAACTCAAAGAGCTTAAGGTTTGAGTCTCAATAAATCAAGGAAGCATTTATGTGTGGATAATAAGAAAATTAATTTTAGGATACAAATATTTGCTTATTTACAGTGGTCTTTTCACTTGAATTTATAAGATATGACTCATGCATTACAGCAATAATCTACTGCACTACACAAACACTTCCTTGATGTGAAACTACTGTTGCCACAAATATTAAGAAATTATTCTAGTTTACTAAACATATTTTCTTTAGAAGTATATGTCAGCAAAAATGAAGAATTAAAAAAAAAAAAAGCTTTTTCAATTTTCTAGGAAATATTTTAGAAGGGAGATCTTCTTGTAAACATGTTTAAAGCATGTTTGTTTTAGACATAAAATATTAAAACAATGTTCATGCATGCTTACTAATGTTACAAATATAATTCTGGACTTTTGTATTGTACTACATTATTTACAAAAAATATTCAGTTAATTCAGTTTTATTTAATTCACAAGGAATTCTACTTAATAATCTATATAATAACATTTTTTCTTTTGTCAAATCAACTTCAATAATTAATGTGGTTCAGAGAACATAATATTTTGAGTTTCTATTGATTAAACCATTTGCCTTCATTGTATTAACTCAAATTTTTAATTTCAATGAACTCAAACTTTTACAACCAGGTAACTTACTTTTTTAAGTTAAACCAACTATTCATTTTGACAGTGTATTATTAAATTCCTGTAGCATTCTCTGAACAAAATAAATTTATTTCCTGGAGAATCAAGTTTTTGAATAAACAGGTGGCCACCCAACGGGCTTGTAATTGTTTAAAAAGTACATGAATTTTAAAAAATCATCAAGCAGCAAATGTGTCTTTACAATAATTGCAAATTAAAACTGAATTCTTAGGTCAAAAGGCATGAAAAGAGAATAACAAAATAACCGATTTCTCACAGTTATAATGTTGTGGTTGAGCAACTGCAGATGTCTTTACTGAATAAAAACAACAGCAGCCATCCATCACAAAAATATTTGATATGCTTCATTAATTGACATAGTTTACAATTATTGTAAATGGCAACTACTGGTTGAAGCTGCTATTGACAAAACAAACAAAAACAAAAAGAGTGAATATCTCTTCATCTTTGGAGAAAAAAAATGACACAATTCACAATTATCTTTCTTTCAACCAACTATGAGGATCAAACATCTCCATTTAATTGTCTACACTAGTCATTAATTTATCTTAATTGAAAATGTGTAAGAAACTTGCTTTCAGATACATTCAAATATTAATTCATTTTTAAAATATTATTACTATTTTATGGTTTAAAATGTTCTGAGGGAAAAATGAAAAGAGAGATATGTCACTGTAAAAAAAGAATTGTTGGTTTAACTTAAAAAAGTAAGTTACCTGGTTGCCCTAACATTTTGAGTTCATTGAAATTAAAAATTTGAGTTAATACAATGAAGGCGGTTGGTTTAATCAACAGAAACTCACAAAATTGTTATCTGAACTACATTAATTATTGAAGTTGATTTGACAAAAGAAAAAATGTTGTGATAACAAATCATGAACATAATGTTTTACAGTATATATATATTTTTAAACAATTATAATTAGTTTAAATTAGTTCCCTCTATATGACTTTTTATTACATATTAATTTACATACCTTTACTAGCCTTAAATGACCTGATCTGATAAATATTTTATATTACACAATCATTGGGATGAGACAAATTCTTTAAAACTTACTTTAATAACTTAAAAAAGACAAGTCGGATAAACAAAGTCTTATTGTTGTCTGGAAATGTCTTTGTTTAGCCAAATAAAGGTAAGAAGGATCAGCCAGTTTGAGAGATACTGGTGGGGAAGTTGTAACACTGCTTCTCAATTTTATCTTATTTACTAGCAAAAACCCACAACAGGTGCATCAGACCTGAGGAAATAACTGCATAGAGCATAATCACATAGCAGCAGTCACAAAATAGCTTCAGGCTTATCTCCTAATTGAAAAAAAAGAGAGACTTTCTTTGCTTTACTTAAAACATTACTAGAGGAATCTATGTTATTTTTACCCCATCATCATTACAGACATCAAAAGCCAATCTGGACAATGTGTTGACAGACATTTTCTTCAGACATAGTCTGTCTAGTCCCTGTCAAAAGCCCCCTGCCAGCACATGACCAACATTACAGCATTCAAACACCCCGACCTGACAAAATGGGGGCTCATCGTGCAAAAAAGACCCTTCACCTCACAAGAGTCCAATATACCTCTAACAGGTAACGTCTTTTCTTTGTAACACACCAGCACATTTTATATTGGACAGCACAGCTACTGCTGTCTTCCTCTCCTCTGTGCCTCTCATATCACAAGCCCTTGAGTTTGTCACTCACGCAACAGCTGCTGGCTGATACTTTACCATTCCAGTGCCCATTTTTTCTTTCTCCCTCCAAGCAAAGAACCCACACAGAGAAACAAAAGCCTTGTTGGAGAATGCAAGGACATTTCGGGGGCAGGTTATGTCCCTCAAGAATTTGTCAGCACAAAAAATGCCATTCTGACTTTGCATGGCTGACTCTTCCATTACTGGGAAAACATCCTGAGAAGTTCCACCTGGGAGCAAAGCATACTTCAGCTTTGTCAACAATGTAGCAGTTGAGATCAAACACCCTTTGAGCAGAAACACCACTTTTTCTCTCCTCTATCTTAAAACCAACTTGAAACTAAATTAACTTTTGTGTTATGCACAGAATCTTCTTACTTTCAGCTAAAAACCACTTGCAGCAAACTAGTGCTCGAGACTTCCTACTGCACTGATCCAAATGCAAGCTAAACATGTTCACTTTGCAGTCCTAGTTTTAATCGCAATGGTTCCTGTCATGTTCTCCTGCGATCCCACACTCACACCTGCTTTGTACGCACAAGGTATGGCATCTTGAGGTGGGTTTGCACCTCGGTTTCTCTAGTCACCTATTTGTGTTCTTGGATAAGGACCTGTGGGTCCCCAGCAAAATCAGGTGGGGTTAAAGCATAGATGTGAGAGAGATCATCTGCAAATTCTCACGTTCAACATACTTCAGGTGTCACCTCATTTAGGGTGTTCAGTAATAGTGCTAACCATATATAACCTAAAAACACTTCAGAAATGATACTTGCTGAATGAGAGTGCTAAAATAAGTGAACAATCAATTAATACTTTAAATTATAAACAAGTTAGCATACCTAAAAAAACAAAACAGTATAGTATATACTTGACTGTGAAACTTTTGTTTTAAAAGATAGTTCACCCAAAATTACAGTTCTGTCATTATTTACTCACCCTCATGTCATTCCAAACCTGTTTGACATTCCTTCTTCTGTGTAACACAAAAGAAGATATTCCGAAGACTGTGCTGGTCACTCTTTTCCATGTAATTACAATGAATGGGGGACTAAATATATTAAAGGGTTAGCTCACCCCAAAATGAAAATTCTGTCATTAATTACTCACTCTCATGTCGTTCCAAACTTATAAGACTTTCGTTCATCTTCGGAACACAAATTAAGATCTTTTTGATGAAATCTGAGAGATTTCTGTCCCTCCACTGACTACTTTTGCAACTGCCACTTTGTAGCATAAAAAAGTTCATAAAGAGATCGGAAAACTAATCCATATGAAGCGAGTGGTTTAGTCCACATTTTCTAAAGAGACTCGATCGCTTTTTATGATGAACAGATTTAATTCACATATAAACATTGATCAACGAACATAAGCAGAAGCTCAACCGAACCTGAATGTCACTCAAGTACAAACCTCTCGCGGAAGCTCAAACGTGCTGCGTAACACACGATAATAAACTTCATTGGTTATGCAGCAAGTTTGAGCTTCCAGAAGAGGTTTGTTCTTGTGCGTCATTCAAGTCAGGTGGTCGTTGCAAAGGCAGTCAATGGAGGGACAAACATCTCTCAGATTTCATCAAAAAGATCTTAATTTGTGTTCCGAAGATGAACGAAAGTCTTACAGACTTAGAATGACATGAAGGGTGAGTAATTAATAACAGAATTTGTATTTTGGGGTGAACTATCCCTTTAAGCTTCAAAAAGGACACAAAAACACCAAATAAAAGTGGTCCAAGTGTTCTGAAGTTTTATGATAGCTTTGTGTGAGAAACAGACAAAAATATATATCATACATTTAACATTTTAATGAGAGAGGTAGCGATGCTCGATTGATGAATAAAATGAATCAATCAAATGAATCATTTGATTTGTTTCGTAAAACTGGTCCAAATGATTCATTCACAAGTTAGACTGATCTAGTTCAACTCACTGACCCACTAATTCGGACGCTTACTGGAAGGGTGGATTATCAGTGAATAATGGCTTAAATTTTGATCTGTTGATCACACAAAGCTGTTGTACAACTTCAAAAGACTTGTATTGCCATGCACAAATCATATGGACCACTTTTTTGGAGCCTTTAAGTGACTGTTTTTGTTCTACAGAGGGAAAAAATGGATACAGGTTTGGAATGACATGAGGGTGAATAAATGATGGCGTCATTTTCATTTTTGGATGAACTACTCCTATATTACAAATGAAGGATCTTAAAGGGTTAGTTCACCCAAAAATGAAAATAATGTCATTTATTACTCACCCTCATGTCGTTCTACACCCCTAAGACTTTCGTTCATCTTCAGAACACAAATTAAGATATTTTTGATGAAATCCGATGGCTCAGTGAGGCCTCTATTGAGAGCAAAGCCACTGAACCTGTCAAGGTCCATAAAGGTACTAAAAACATATTTGAAACAGTTCATGTGAGTACAGTGGTTCAACCTTAATATTATAAAGCGACGAGAATACTTTTTGTGTGCCAAAAAAACCTAAATAATGACTTTTCAACAATATCTAGTGATGGCCGATTTCAAAACACTGCTTCGGAGCTTTACGAATCGAATCAGTGGTTCGGAGCGCCAAAGTCACGTGATTTCAGCAGTTTAGCCATTTAATAGAAGATCCGAATCAATAATTCAAAACAAAAGATTCGTAAAGCTCAGAAGCAGTGTTTTGAAATCGGCCATCACGAGATATTGTTGAAAAGTCGTTATTTTGTTTTTTTGGCGCATAAAAAGTATTCTCGTCGCTTTATAATATTAAGGTAGAACCACTGTACTCACATGAACTGTTTTAAATATGTTTTTAGCACCTTTATGGATCTTGAGAGGTTCGGGGGCTTTGCTCTCAATAGAGGCCTCACTGAGCCATCGGATTTCATCAAAAATATCTTAATTTGTGTTCCGAAGATGAACGAAGGTCTTACGGGTGTAGAACAACATGAGGGTGAGTAATAAATGACAGAATTTTCATTTTTGAGTGAACTAACCCTTTAAAGGTTCAATGATAGGCCCCCATTCAGGCCTCCCCATCACAAATCAAATAGCCCTCCATCACGATTACCCTACCACACATGAATTCACAGCATAGCCCCACACTTGAGACAGGCTGCAATAATCTGATCCTTTTGGGAAATTCTAGTGTCAGGTGTAATTTATGATCCGTATCTTTCAAGTTCCCCCTGCCCTGCTGCTGGCATCAAACCCCGGGAGCCACCGTGTATGCGTTTGAAACGTGTCGCTTGCTATCTCACTCGCTGAGGCACACAAAGGTAAAGGGAAGCTTAACATCCTGGGAAAATCTCAAACTGAGTGAAATTACCTTGATCCAAAGATTCCTGCCGCATACCAGCTCGATGAACCCATAACACACCACAATAGAACAGCTGAGAGAGATAAAGGGCAGTACAGAGAACGATAGAGTAAAATAAAAGAAAAAAAAGAATGAAATATTGAAATAGATGCAAAGCTGACTATAAACAGGTTTTCAAGTATTGTAAAAACAGGTCCCCCGATACATGAAGTGAATTGATCAACGTGTGATATCAATGGTGATCCAGCAGCAACTCCCCACAGAACAGGCCCATGATTCTGTTTGGGTTTATTTAAGAAGGGTGGAGGTTGTTTTGGCTGTGATGCTATTGTGTGAACTTAATACTAGAGGGAAATTTTCAGGGATTTGTGGAATTGCAGATTTTAATATCAGACACAACAGACAGTACTGTCGGATGTTGCAGTCTTTTAGTTGGGTGAGTCTGAACCTCCTGTGAATCAATTATGCATTCTGTAAACTGGTTGTTCACACCTTGTTAACCTACAGAGTTCTCGTCACACTTCGGAGGTAAACAGAAGACTTTATAAGAGGTTCTTTGCCTCTACTTCCTAAACCTAAAGATAAATCTGGATTGCTGAAGGTGTAATCAGTCCTAGAAATAAATCTGTACATAAAAAGAGAGGAGAAAATATAAATAATTTGAGAACATGTTAAGAGTAACATAAACTTATGAAAAGAAAGAGTATGCATAGGCGGAGGGTGAACCAACTCCAGGGTAAGGCTAAGGAGATGTGCTCCCTCTTTAAAAACACATTTAAATAGAATGTAATGAAATTGTTTCAAGCAGAGCCGACTCTGGTTTCAAGTTACGCGTCGCCTAGTAACAACCTACACATCCCAGCATAAACGTTCCCGCTAAATTATTTGTTACTAAAGCAGCCAAGTTCACAAACCACTATAATTTGAACAGAAAAGCAAACATACTGTATACGTGATTTGGCATGGCAGCCAATTTGAATAATAAATAACCATTGCCTTACCTAATGCAGCAAAACAAAAAGTTTTATTCAAATTCTAAACTGATTATATATCACCAAATGTAATTCAACCAGATTCAGGCCAAAACCAATTTGCTATTTGGGTAGAAAGCACACAAAGAGCGCTACCTTTATAATCACTAAAAAGCTGTCACTCATCTCAATTCACTGCAATCTCGCAAAGTTCCACTATAGTCAGTGAAGCTGACTGATCAATGAATCTTTTATTTAGGACAATGGCTACACTTTATTTGTTTTAAGTTAACTTATAATGAGAGGATTTGCGAGAGTGCAGAACTCAGAACTGGACAAAAACAGTGTTTTGAGAGGAGAGTGGATTCTAACTTAGACACGTCTGATTGGCCATTGCGTTCAAGAAATCAACAGATATGTTTGTGATTGGATACATTGCTCAATGCTGCAAAACACATTGTAAATAGAAACCTTTGATGCTTTCAAGAGAGCAAACACCAAATCTGTTTTGCCAATATGCTATTATTACAGAGAAAACTGATCCTAAAGCAGTAGTTATGGGCAGCTTTTCCCTCTAAATGCAATCAGAAGCAGCAGCAATGTGGTTTGAGTAAGAATATTCCACGGTAGTCTCAAGTCAGTGGCCAGGGAAAGGCTAATCCTTGACCAGCCTTACAAATGCTCCACCTATAAATTTAGAGAATGTGAAGCTACGTCACGCCAAGTTGCATGTTGGGGTGGCGCCTCCATCTTAAGAGCATTGCCATTGTGGTGAGAAATCGAGTCTCCCCAGGAATCGGGTCTCCTTTAAGACCCCGAGTGATCCCATTGGTTCAACAGGCTTTTAATGGGTAGTATTTTAGCACCTGATTATAATTCCTGCAAAATCACATTATGATTTATATTGTTTAAAATGCGTTATAATGACCGTTAATGTGTTTTAAATTACATGGTTCATATATTAGTATATAACAGAAGCTATAGGTTAAGAAATAAAGCAATAAGCCCCAAGAAGCCGTGGTTTACAGTGAATTATTGTAAATTATTTTACAATAATTAAAATTATAAATTCACTGTAAACCACAGCTTCATAGGGCTTATTGCTTTTATAAAACGGTTACCACACAATACAAATAATAAAGCGAAAAAATATGCATCAAGAACAGCAACAGAAGTTACATTTATTACACCATTAGATGGCGGCAAAGATTGTCTTTATGAGCGAGTCACTCAGTCGCAAAGACTTTTATACTGAAAGTTGTTGTGAACACGGACAAATGACAAATGCTTTGACTAGCGCTGTCAGTGTCAGCAGAGCACGGGGAAACCCATTAAATGTTAAAAGGACAAGATCGCAGCAGACATTCAAACAGATTTTTTATTATGAACATAGGACTGACCTGAAGAAAAACACTCAATCACTCGATGTCTCTCTCGCAATACTCTTCTACATAATGCAGTAAGCTTCAATGAACAAAATCAATAGAGAACAAACATATGTATACTTTGCTAAGAGTGGTTGCTAAAACAGACGCAGCAACATACACATTCAGTAGCGCAACGATACTTATGTAATGCGGTCAGCTGTATGTTTTCGGGAATTTTACAACGGCTTCGAACGCGGCTCAACCAATCAGAATCAAGGGCCGGAACTATCCATTTTATAATCAAGCATTTCTTGTTCTTACTGTTTTTTTAGTTAGCTTATGTACTAGCATAGCATACATCTACCCGATTAGCCTGCTAGCTTAGCTTATATTATATTAGATATGTTTTTTGCTTCCAATATCTATTTCCAGTTTGTTTTATTATGCAATACATAGGCATTCATTTTTTATTTCAAGTATGTTGTTTGTGCACTTAATGTATAAAACATCATACAATAGTGAAATAGGTTATAATTAGTCAAGACATCACAATAACAACTTTTGATCAGGCATTACCGCCTGGGTCCTAAAGGAGACCCGATTCCTGGGGGGGGGACTCGATTTCTCATGACACCGCTACTGATACTGAAGTTAATACCGATTCCTGCACCTTTTGTTTTGTTTTTGCCTTTAAATTAAATATTCACATACTCCATCGCATCGTTTGCAGGGAAGAGAAGCTATTCCATTGCATTGTATGATAATTTTATATATTCTCTGTAGTTTTGTAGAATTCCGTTCATAATGTATCATAATGTACCGTTCATAACCATGCATATGGTTACCATGAAAACAGTGTTACGCTGCTGCTTGAGCCGTCACATGGTAGAAATGTCCAAATAAAAATATGTGTTCAACAAGCTGAAAGAAGTCAATCCATTTCTTTGTTGGAAACGTTTAAATGTAACTGAAGTTTTATTGTTGTCATTGTAAATATTTACTTTCCCATGGCCACGGAGGGGAATCAGAGATTGTGGTTCACATTCAGCGGACAGACACCATCACACTATTGTTTATATCTTTATTTTAAACACGACAACAAAAATCTAATCCCTAGAAGCTTGCGAACAGTTCTGTAGTGGCTGCGTACAAGTTCTGCTAATTTACAAGCCGACAAACTGTGATAGTCATATAAAACTTTCAAAAACACTCAGCAATGTGATTATTTTATTGAGTGACAGGCAGTGGGTTTAATAGATTTACTATCTGGTGTCTTCTCATCACCCCCTCAACCTGCTTCCCTTAGTGTTTTTACACGAAAAAAGGTGCTACATTATCCAGTTTTCTCCCTGAACGATGATGTGAGTTACTTCCAAGACTTTTTTATTTTATTTAAAATGCACACTAATAAAAGATAATGATCATGCATTGATAAAATTAAATCTATTTAATCATACTATGGTAGTCAGACATTCATTAGGCAACCTCCTGCATAGAAACATTTAAAACTGACAGCACGCTAGATTTAAACACTGTGGCATTATGGATCGCTCTGCACTGAGCAGAGAATGAAAATGATAAAATAAACTGAGAGCAGGGCAAACTGGGTTTTCAAGTCATTTAGAGAAAGGCAAGTTTCTCTAGCTGAATGCACCTGTTTGCCGAGTGCCAATTTGCAAAAAATTATCTGCTCTATCATAACCTCAACATCTTGCTACTGCAAGACAAAATGTGTGACTCCGTTTGTAAGCAAAAAATATATTCTCACATTTTGGCTGAGAATCTTGTGCTTAAAATAAGTACAAAACACAACAGGCATAAAAACACAACTGCCTGAAAACAGGGCTGTAGGGCACAACTTTATCAGATCTGAGTGGTTCTATTCTGGCCTTAAACTGTTTGTTGTGTTTGGAATGATTCCAAGTCATTTTAGATATTTATCAAATGATACCTCTATTCAAAGGGATTCGGTTCTGAATTTCCCTTTTCCGTTTCCTGAAAACATTCCCTCTGTGTTGCTGAAAACAGACGCTGATGTACAGTGTGCTCACACCTGCTTAAATTTCATGAAACTGACTCACCATAACTGAGATATTTAACATTCACCTTAACCATCAGGCTCCACAATAGAAAATAAGTACATAAAATGTACAAAAAATAATACAATTAAAGAGAATGTTATAAAATACATATATTTACTGTTTATTATAAAACAATATAATTTAACATATTATTAAATTCCATAAAGAAGAACATTCACAGTTTCAGAATTTATTTTAGGAAATCCTAAGGGTTTTGCCAAAGGGAAACTCAATAAAACCCTGATTTGTTACAAAAACATGTGTATTTTTCCCATTCAGTGCTACCTGCAATGATGGCGGCATTATATTATACACATAATGAACTTTTCATTTCATTTACTAGAGTAAATATGCTAGGGATATGCAGAGCTTATACAATTATGCATCACTGCATGGTCATGCAACAAAAGAAGCACTTTCATTCACTATGTATTTTGTATATTCTGAACATCTAGAGAACCCTGACCCACAAAGGGCCATTCAAACTGACAAAGTAACCTTAAAGGGTTAGTTCACCCAAAAATGAAAATTCTGTCATTAATTACTCACCCTCATGTCGTTCCACACCCGTAAGACCTTCGTTCATCTTCGGAACACAAATTAAGATATTTTTGATAAAATCCATTGACAGCAAGATAATTAACATTTTCAAATGCACAGAAAGGTACTAAAGACATATTTAAAAAATACTTTTTGTGCGCCAAAAAAACAAAATAACGACTTTATCTAGTGATAAGCGATTTCAAAACACTGCTTCATGAAGCTTTACGAATCTTTTGTTTCGAATCAGTGGTTTGGAGCGTGTATCAAACTGCCAAAGTCACGTGAGGCATTGAAATTTCAAAACGTTTTGAAACACTTATGACGTAACGAAGCCTTGTTTACTGAAATCACATGACAATTACAAAGAAATGGCAAGTAACACGTTGAATTAAACATGAAATTTTGAAAAAAAATGGATTTTCTTGTAAGAAGTACTCCAATAATCTCTTTTTTAAGAACTCTGAAAAATCATTTTTACAGTGAAATACATACGAGCAACCAACAATACAGCAACTTGGCGACTTCCGACCTCAATAAATCTTAAGTGCAACATTTCATTTCATACATATGTTTTATATCAGTTTAGAGAGTTTTTACTGAACATTTACAATGTATAACAAAACAAGCACCTTCTTATTCACATTTCATGCCTTATTTCATATATATTAATAGAATCATCCCTATAGGTCACTGCAACAGAATCAGCATTATGCTGGTTTTAAAGTCAAACAAAAATCCAGTTGAATTCAATTCTGATAAAAAATACTTTGTAGACTAAGAAAACATCTTGATCCCTGTTTTTAATTTTCCATTTCTCTGCACATAGCCATGCTTACAGACATGCTTGCCTAAAGCAGTAGAGGTAGACTCATTCTTAACTTTCTGCCCTGCTCCTGTCTACATTTAGGGTAGAGAAAGCCATTCATGATCCATTACCTCTGGAATTCCTCCACATAGTTGAGAAGCCTGTCCACATCACAGGCCGGCACTCACCTTTCAATCACTCCTCTGCCCTAATCACGTTAGCTCGTTCATAATCGCATTGCAATTACTGACAGGAGTGTGACCCTTGCTTTCCGCACTCCCAATCTAATACATGTGTTTCGCCAAAGACAGAGGGATGCTTTGTGTCAGAGAAACAGGGGGAAATGGGGGGGAAAGGGAAAGAAAACAACACTGACATGCTGTGTCATGCAAAGGCTATAAAAAGGGATGCAGCCTTTTTCCTGAATCATTCCGGAGTTGAGAGCACTATTTTTAGCGAGGCAGGGGAGTGTAAACAGCGGCCGTGGCTGGAACCAGACCTGAAATCTTCTCCCTAACAAGGGCTTCAGGAGTCCAAGCGAAGCCCCCATTTCTTACATCTTCCCCCTTCCTTTCTCTCATTCTCTCTCTTTCTTCCATTTGCCCCCACCCCCTTCATCTCTCTGCCTGTCTCTCCAGGAAGGTAATCTCCATTACCCTCCCTCCATGCTGATTCAGGATTCAGAACTGTCCACTTCAATCTGGGGGTGTGAATGCTAAGAGGCCATTCAATGTGAGAAGAGAAACTCTGCTGGGGACTGTGGGATGGAAATGCCTCGCTCCCCCCGTTAATTTCTCTAGGGCTCGACTTCCACTCTCCGGAGCTTCCCAGCATGTCAAGGGTCAGCCCCCCCAGACCTCCTGACTGATGGGTCAACCCCCCTGACTTCCACAGAGCTCTCCATGAGAATGCCAGAAAGAGAGAATGGACAACAAGCTTCTAATGAACTGGGGAGGGACCAATCTGGACCCCAGTGCACGGCCATAAAAGATGCCTCGGAGAGACAGAAAGACCTTTAAAGCCATGTCTCCTTCCACACTGCTTAGCTTGAGCAGTTCAGGAAGTTTGCTGACAGTGAATAGAAGCAGTTATGAACAGACAAGCCATGGAGAAAAGCATTGTGGTGACAGCAGTAAAGCTACCTCTGAATTCCTACGCAGGGCCTGGGAGCATGGGAATGCATTAAGGGCTACAGCGGTCATGCCACCGGAGCTTGAATCGGTCGCCCTTAGTCAAGCCTTCATGTGCACAATAGTAGAATTGAGTCTGGGGTCCATAAATGAGGTCAGAAGGGGAAAATAGTTAGTTCTAGAAAATAGCGTGGTTCTTTAAACTCCTGTCACATGCTCCATCAAAACCATCATCTAGGTAATGTCATTACATGTATCCAATTAGTGAAATCGAAACAAGGATAGTTACATCCCTGAGCTGACCCTGTGAGAAACACAAGGACACAAAAATTGGCAAACTTCAAAGGGTGCCTAAATGCTTATTACATACACATATATATATATATATATATATATATATATATATGTATGTATGTATATATATATGCATTTAAAGAATGTTTTCTTTTTCTTTTTTTTTGTTCACACAATGCAAGTCAGTGGGGTCTAGTGTTGTCAAAAGTACCGACTTCGGTACCAAGTCGAAATTTTAAAAATGTGATGCTTTGAGCACTGTTGAGCGGATTTGTAAACACCTCTGATTGGCCACTGTGTTCACGCACTCAACAGATATGTCTGTGATTGGCTACAATGATCAACGCACGGGAGCGTTTGAAAGGCCACGAAATGTTTGAAAGCATTTTGAAAGCGGGAGCATTTGAAAGCAGGCATTCGGTCCACTGATAGACGCCTGCTTTCAAACGCTCCCGTGTGTATCAGTGCTCGGTGAAGTGCTATTTACAACATATTTTTGAAGCGTTGATTATTCTAGCCAATCACAGACATATCTGATGAGTGCTTGAACACAAAGGCCAATCAGAGACGTTTAGGAATCCACTCAACAGCACTCAAAGCGTCACATTTTTAAAATTTCAGTGCCGACTTGGTACCGAAGTACTTTGACAACACTAGTGGGGTCCATGTAGTTTTTATTTGTGAGTTGCAGAAAAAAAAATCATACAGGATTGGAGCGAC
Source organism: Mylopharyngodon piceus (assembly GCA_039654765.1). Taxonomy (NCBI): domain Eukaryota; kingdom Metazoa; phylum Chordata; class Actinopteri; order Cypriniformes; family Xenocyprididae; genus Mylopharyngodon; species Mylopharyngodon piceus. The sequence continues at coordinate 9,873,573 of CM077459.1, read as the reverse complement.
ATGAGGGTGAGTAAATGATGACAGAATTTTAATTTTTGGTTGAACTATTCTTTTAAGGACTCAAACAATGTATAAACTGCATCCTACGATGGTATCAGAAGGGCAATGTTGGTGGTAGCTGCAAGCATGTAGACCATCTTCATTGCCAAGCCGTAATTATACCCAATAACACCTTTAACACAAGCAGGCTGTTGTTGCCGTCTCTCAGGGTGTGAGGTCAAGCATTTCCTGTGTCTATGAATGGTCACCATCATTGGAATTGTCATGCTGTGGCTGCTGCCCTCCACCATCCATTGAAGAGTCATATAAAGTTCGGCATCTCTTCTCCCCTCCCTTCTTCTCGCTTTAATAGACCCACGCTTGCGTATACAGTACATGCCATTCATTGAACTTTGAGTGGCGCTCCAAAACAGAACTAAAAGTGCAGGAACGTGTGTTTCTCAGCTTGACCTTGAAACACAAAAAAATCAAAATTCACCTCAAATGCATTTCTGCTGTCGAGAACTCACAATGTGTCTGCTTAAAGGGACAGTTCATTCAAAAATGAAATAATTTACCCTCATGTCATTCCAAACCTGTATGACTTTCTTTATTCTGTGGTAGTGTAGTCAAAAGTACAGACTTTGATACCAAGTTGGTACTGAAATTTTAAAAATGTGACGCATTGAGCGCAGTTGAGCGAATTCGTAGACACCTCTGATTGGCCTTTGTGTTCACACGCTCATCAGATATGTCTGTGATTGGCTACAATGATCAATGCTTCAAAAACATGTTGTAAATAGACATCTTTGACGTTCTTCACTGAGCGCTTACACAGATACACACGGGAGCGTTTGAAAGCAGGCGACCGGTCCGCTGATAGATGCCTGCTTTTAAACGCTCCCGCTTTCAAATTCAAACACTTCTGTGTGCTTTCAAATGCTCCCGTGCATTGATTATTGTAGCCAATCACAGACATACATGTTGAGCGCGTGAACACAATGGCCAATCAGAGGTGTTTACGAATCCACTCAACAGCGCTCAAAGTGTCATCTTTTTTTAAAATGTCAGTACCGACTTGGTATTGAAGTCGGTACTTTTGACAACACTATTCTGTGGAACACAAAATAAGATATTTTGAAAAATGTCTGTGTTTTTTTTTGTCCATACACAAAGTCTGTTGTGTTGTGGACCCCACTAATTTCAGTGTATGGACAAAAACAGCTCTTGAGGGTGAGTAAATGATTACAGAACTTTCATTTTTTGGTTAACTATCCCTTGAATCCTTGATGTCGTCAAAAACACACCCCCTCTTCCCACTTCAAGAACGTGAGTGACTAGTTCAAACCGTGGTGCCAGGCATGGTGGGCCGGGGGAGCGTGAATCAGTAGTGTACCAACAGGTTTGGCTCCCACACCCTGTAGGAAAATAAATACTCCATAATGACTGCTTATTAAAACATGAAACGTGGGTATGACCGAAAGTGTGCATTCCATAGGAAATCCATAACAAGCAAATACATGTTCTCTCATCAGCCGTGACATTTCAAACACACGGGGGAGAGATTAACTACATATTTACAGTAGGTCAGTGACCGCAATGAAAGATGGCAGAGTAAAAATGTCACTCTGAGCAAATTAACAGATTGTCATCTTCCTCGCAAGTTTGTGTGTAAACTATAACCTGGATCTGATTAATTGAAATAATAATATTAATAATGAGGAAGAACCACAGACGGACAACAACGAGGACCTACAAGAAAAAAAGAGACCATAAATATCACAATGACAAACATATATTGTGCGCTAAGATGTATTTTTAAAATAAGCCTGATAAAAATGAATATGTAATTTAAAAGCATTCCACCAATGGGATACTCTAAGACAGCAGTGTTCATCTTTCTTTTAGGAAAGAAGAAAAGGCTTGTTAGCCCCCCTCGATAGACCCCCACACGCCCACCCACTCACTCACTGCTCAGACTCTGTCCAGGGCCCTGCAGTCTGCTGCGATATAGATTAGGTTTCAGCTCTGAACTTGCATTAGCGTTGCCAGAATGACAGGGGTGGAAATTTCGAAGAAAAGAAAGGACAAGAGGTAAAAAAAAAAAAAGAACAGGAAGAAAGGGGTGTTTTAAATGCTGAGTAGAGGAGTTCGGTTATTATTGGAAAAAATCTAAGAGGTCATTCATGAGCCTGAGCCAAGCTATGAGGAAACTGCTCTCGTGTCTCAAACAGTTGGGGGATCTGGCCAAGTCCTACTTCAGCTGTTGTTCCAGGCCTTGCATTTATCACAGAGGCATTTCCCCCAGAAATCGAGAGACTTTCAGAGGCCAGGCGATCTGTCCCATGTCCTCTCAACCTCCAAAATTCAATGAAATAGGACATTCCACTGTTTAAAGCACCTAACAACAACAACAACCATAAAGCAAGACAAACAATGTGACAACACCTTTGCACCAAATCAACATCCCGAAGCAGATCATGTGAAAACTTTAACTTTGGTGGAGTGTAAGCTATTTCACATACTTTTCCTGCCCCGCCCCCCTAATTCCACACCTTAAAAAAAAAAAAAAAACTTTGAGAGTGGGGGAGCTCTGTATTTGACATTTGAGGGGTTAATGATTATGAGAACAAAAAAAAAAATGTCGTTCCAGGTTTCTGCCATCTGTCAGTTTTATGGACAGCCAAGAAGGAAATTGGGTCTTTGGGTTGTTTGGCCCGAGAATAATGAGCCACTGAAAATGATTGTTATAGATGACCCCTCAGCGCCGTCCTCATATGGACCAAATCCAGCTGCACTCGGCAAGCTTCAAACAATCAAGGATAAATCAATTGGATGTTATGAGGAGAGGGAGGGAGCCAGGCTGGAAGCAAAGGTAATGACATCCGCTGTGCTATGGAATGGAGGTGCTGGGTACGCTTTCCCGAGCCTTGTGTCGGCAACAAGGTTTTAAGCTACCTCGGCTGCCTGCACACGATTATCAGGGGCGGTGCTCGGCCCCCTTTCAGCACATGAGACTTGAGGAGTATGTATGTTTTGTGCCATATGAGGGGGGGCTAGATGTTCCTCAGACAAAACAGCAGATAACATGATGGGGAGGAAGCAAGTCTCTTGAGACACATTCCATGTATAGCATGCACAACAAATTCACATGTACAAAGGTGCAATAAAGCAGAACAAAATATTCCTCGTCCTTGTCGTGTGTGGCATGGTTCAACTATGATTGTTGTAAAATAATAAAAGATACGATTATGACACACATCACACAGTATAGGTTATATTCTCTATGAAATGATAAGGAACTCTGGAATGCATATGTGAGGTGTCAGTTTGGCCTGAAGCGCTGATGCAAATCAATCCCCCGAGGTGTTCAGAAAGAGATCAATTCATCCTAATGAAAAAATTCGCAATAAGTTTGGCATGTGCATTCATTCCAATGCCATATGACACATCTCCTATGAATCTTCTGATTGAATGAGCATGCCGAATACCACAGTTATGCTTTGAGAATTCTAGCAACCGCCTAAAAGATAGCTTTAGCTTCATTTAGACATTGTTTTACTTCATGCTAGCTGTACATACATGCTCTGCAAGTACTGTCCGACACTATTTATAGCTGCTGTGATGTTCTGCTGTATGTCATAACACTTGTGACAACAGATGTTGCTGAATGAAAGTGAAAGCTCATGGCCAGAGTTTTAAGTGACATCTGTGAGCCCTCCTGCTACATCATGCTAACACAGAGGCCCTTTGCCCTCGGACAGGAAGTGCGGGCTGCAGCCGCTGCATTGCCGCCGTTTCTCACAGCAGCCTGAGTTATGATGTGCCACCATCATCTGCCATGTCCCAGCAGCTGCCGGGACAGTTGTTGAGCAGCGGTGTTGTTGGCTATAGCACAATTAAAATGGCTGGTAGGGCTCACTTTTCTAAAGTGTGCGTGCAGGTTTTAGCGAACCAGTTTTCGAGGTTTTGATGTTTGCGATGTGATTTTTTTTTTTACACACACATTAGCTTTTTTGCAATCACGTGATTCTGGAGACGTGCGGAATTCAGTTGGAGGGCAGGAAGTGAAACGCCGAATGGACGAGATGGAGGACAGTCCTTAATGTACTGGTTTAGACATTGTTACAAGAGAGATATAAACAGAAAATCACAACATATGTTTGACGTGATCCTTACGTTATACAGAGGAGCGATTTTTCTACTGAATTGGAATATTTGCCTGTCATCGAGACGGTAAGCAACTTCTCCAGTGCCTGGCTGTGTAAAGCACCTCAAGTTTTTCCCTTAAGTATGAGACTTAAGGCGTGATTTCGCCATTAAAATGTTTATCATATAAAGCTCTGCCGATCATGTCTTGTTGGATTGCATCTGCTCGCTCCGTGTAACACTTAAGGTGAAATTTTCCAAAACATATGTTACACTATTTCACTTTAAAATGAAAATGACCCCATGATTTACTCACCTTCAAGCCATTCTAGGTGTATATGAATTTCTTCTTTCAGACGAAAAAGTCGTAAGTTGAATACGGAAGGCGTAGGATGTAGCATAAGCATTTTGAACTGCGAGAGGTGTTACGCTTTCTTCCTAAGTTGAATACGGAAGGCAGTCTGGCAGAAGCTAGGCATTTTACTTTATAACTTGTTAAATATGGATATTTTTCTTACACAAACACATCGCTTCACTTCAGAAGGCCTTAATTACCCCCGGAACCGTGTGGAGTACATTTATAATGGATGGATGAACTTTCTTGAGTTTCAAACAGGTGGTTTCCGTGCACTGCCATTATCAAGCATAGGAGCATCAAGGTGATTATTAATATAACTCCGATTGTGTTCGTCTGAAAGAAGAAAGGCATATACACCTAGGACGGCTTGAGGGTGAGTAAATCATGGGGAAATTTTCATTTTAAAGTGAACTAATTCTTTAAGGTGCTTTATGCAACCATCCTTCTACTCCAGAAAACAAATGAAAGCATACAAAACCATGGAGGCATAATACTTTTTTTGCTTGTGTTTGCATATGCAAGTTGTATTAACTTTTGACAAAGTGGTCACTGCACACACAAGCATTATCCGACTTGGCTCCTCCCGACCGCAGGTGCAGGATTACAAGCCACATTTTCCTGCGTTTTTCAGTCAATTTCTTGCATTTTCCCCCTGACAAGCAACAACCTTTGGTACATGATAAAAGCACCTTGTGGTTTCCTGGTTTGATCGATTAGAGCAAACATAAACAATGCAAAACATAGGCATTTCATAGTGCTTCCCTATGTAGAAAATCACTTCCTGCTCTCCATCTGCATTCCGTGCAACCCAGTGACGTGCAAACAACCTATAGCATTAATGACAACAAGAATAATTTGAAGATTAGGCAAGCTCTGCATCTGCCAAAGTCTTTTAGAGTACAGTCGAAAAGACCTTCACCCATTCCCGCCTCATTTCGCCTATCCAGCAGGAACTGGGGACAGAAGGAAAAGGGAGAAAGGGAGGTGGGCTGTGGAGGGGGCTGCTTAGCACAAAGAAGAAGCCTGGATTAAGTCATGAGCAGCAAACGACATAGGTTGGATTTTTAACGGGTGAGATCACATCCTCTTCCCTCAGTGGCTGAGAGACTCATCCTCGGTCGGACAGCCGAGTGTTCGGCATGCCAAACGGGACATCCATTACTGGGACTCGCACACACACGTTAGCACGTGCATTCACACATTAAAGTTAGCTACAGATTCAAATGCAAATTGTCATGCAAACATATATTGTGCAACAAAGTTGCAATATATAGGAAATTGCATGCAGGCATACTGTACAGCCATCAGTCAAATCTACAACACATGCGCACGCCGGAACAATCGGCACAAAGGGACAAGCAAGCAGAGTGTGTCTGAGCATGTGTGCGGGTAAGTAGCATGGGAGGGCCGCAAGGTTACATAACTGTGCTATAGCGGGGCCCCCTTGTTCTCTTCCATATGGGGGCACCAAAGGTTTTGCGAGACCCTAGTGTGGAGAGAGCATTCGTTACAGCACTAGGAGAGACTATACATTTGATGTAAAACCAGATGGCAGATTTGTAGTCACAGTTCAGGCCTTTGAAAGGCACAAAGCTCACGCCGCGCTTCCAAAACCAGTTTGGAAGTAGATCAGTTCAATGCTCAAATTGACAAATGGAGGCGCTCGTTAACACCACACGATGCACCAGGTTAAAACGCTCCCTCCCTGCTGCAGTCGGAACTAACCTTGACCCTCCAACGGAGTAGAAAGGATACAACGCTTGAGATGGTGCACAGATGGAGATATTCTCTTCTTACGGTCTCGACACTGTAAGAAAATCTAAGACAAGGAGAGAGCCAGAGAGAGTGAAGAAGGAGCAGAAAAAACGACCTCGGTGTGTTGTGGGAATTTTCCTCCCTTCCTAAAATATTTCCTGTATGTCTTCGGCTGGGTTGCCTGTTTTTTATCCCCCCCCTCCAATTCTTTCTCTCCGCAGACTGCCTTTCACTTTGGGGGGCCCTCAGACCCCCTCAGCCGAGCGGGGAGCTTTCAGGGTACCCTGATGGATGCTAATGGGGGACTCTTTCAGATCATTTTACAGGGCTGGGCTTTGATCTGCCGACTGGCTTGCTCTCCACAGGCTGGATATCCAGAGTACATGCAAATCCCCCCCTTACACACACACACACACACACACAAAAACACCTGTGAAAAAACTCCAGAAGAAAAGAAGAGCTGGCAAAAGAAAGACGAAAGTTCACGGACACGAAAGAAAAGAATGAGAATGAGACTCAGAAAAGACAAAGGAAAGAGCAGAGGGAGAGTATGTCAAAAAGGCAGGGACTGAGAAAGAAAAAGAGTGAGAGAGAGACGCTTTAGGGGGGAGGGTGGTGGTCAGAGCCTGAGGCGGATGTGTCTGCGCTGTTGAGAATTAGGAAGGAAGAACTGGAAAAGAAAGTCCGGTGAGGGAACCTCGTCAGTAGCACGCAGCAGCCACACTTTGAATGGTGGTTAAGTGTGGGGACAGCTGGAGGCAGTTGATTGGCTAAGAGGCTATGGAACTCGTGCTTCCTGTGGCCAGCTGCTATACCCATGGCCCCAAGTGACAAGGGTTATAATTGATTACTATCTGGCAGTTCAGCAGAGTGTATAGAGTGCACAGAGCCGCTGAAGTACAGTACAGCTGGCTACACAGTAAAATGAAAGAAGTTTTTTTTTCCTCGCTCTCGCTCAATCTTTCTCCTTTAGGCCACTGCAGGCATGGCATTGCACGTGGTCCGACACCATCTAGATTTCTAAATCTGTCTTCGGTCTTGTCCTTTTTCTGCAGTCGAAGCTTCAGAAACCCATTCTGCAGCCATCTTGAGAAGGAAATTGACCGCATGTGAAAGCAGACCTCTCAAAATACCTGACTTCAAAGCTATACATTTAGGTGTACGGATTGCTTGCAGACATTGCACGCCAAAGCAGAGCTGTTCCCTCACATTGCTGGAGACCTTCCTGTGAGCCATGAGCTCAACCCTGTGAGCTCCATATTGCGAGGAAAGACATAAAGGGCTCTTGTGCGCCGGTGCCCGGCTCAGGTCCTAATTCACTTTATTAGTTTCATTGCTTTATTAGATTCCGTGCAAAGGGGAAGAGGGAGAAGAAATTATGTAAGTTTCTGAAATAAGAAGGATATTTTTGTAGCCTTTCGGAAAAAGAAAGCTGAGCCTGATCAAAGCCTCCTGGAAGTCTGGGGTCAGATTGAGCTGCCATGCTTCAAAAAGGGAAGATAAGTCTTTTCTATGGCTCTCAACCTTTTCTTTCTCCTCCTCCTCTCCTCCCCTTTTAGGTTTAAGTCTATGATGTCATGTTTTAGGGTTCTATAAAGGAAGGAAGGATGAAGGCTTCTCTCTTCAGCAACTCTTTGTACTAATGGAAAGCCCTCCTCAGGACACATCCGCCCCTATGGCCTGGTGGCATCCAGGGGGCAGGAAACTGCTCCGGCCAGATGAAAAAGAGGAAGCGTGAGAGGAGAATCCTTGCTGGACACAATCCATTCCGACGGAGCCTTCTCACTGTAACAGAGCCTGAATGGAGATGGGAAGAACTCTGGAGTCGGTCCATTAAACGCAGCAGACACTGTCACCCGTTGTGTTACAGAAAGACTTGTTTTTTGTGCACTGAGCTTAGGTGATTTCTTTGGTTCTAGCCTCTTTACCAGAAACAGAATGAGCAATTCAATAATGCATACAGCGAAAAAGGTGCATGTGGTGTCACTTTCTGTGTCTCTGTATGACTACGGGTGACAGGATGGAGACTGTTCACCTCAGTGGAAACAATTCTGAGTCACCTCTTTGAAACTGTGCTATGAGTACAGAAGTTTCACACCCCTAAATCAAACTTCTCACTGGCCTACACTTACAAAAAATGGTCGGATCTGTTGCAATTAACAGCATCAAGGATTTCGCATGAATGCCGGAAGAGAAATTTAAGCTTTGATTTAAACTGCACATTTGCATGCCAGTGCATGGATAGATCTAATTTACTTTTAGAAATTTCAAGGTTTGTCTTTCTAGAAAATAAAAATTATATTTCAGAGTCTGTTTTTGCTTGGCAACAGAACGAAAACAACACTGACAATCTTTATGCTAAAATGAAAAATGTAATGTAATGTTTTATAATTGTGTCCCCCACACTTTTGGGATCATGTAGCATTGCCTGCTAACAATTCAAGTGCCACATTCATGAATTTTAAAGACTGAATAGTGAAATAAAGGGAAAAGTCATCCTCGTCATTATTTGATTTGTTGTTAAAGGGGACCTATTATGCCCCTTTTACAAGATGTAATATAAGTCTCTGGTGTCCCCAGAATGTGTTTGTGAAGTTTCAGCTCAAAATACCCTACAGATCATTTATTATCGCTTGTCAAATTTGCCTCTATTTGGGTGTGAGCAAAAACACACAGTTTTTGTGTGTGTCCCTTTAAATGCAAATGAGCTGCTGCTCCCGGCCCCCTTTCCAGAAGAGGGTGGAGCTTTAACAGCTCGCGCTTCGGTTGCTCAACAACAACAAAGCTGGAGAATTTCACGCAGCCAAAATGACAATTGTCAGTAACGGTGTTACGGTCAGCCTTACATTGTTCAAACCGGAGTCGGACACTGATGGAGAGACTTTTAGAATGCAACTGGTTAGTGGATAAATTTATGTATTGCTGTGGAGTTGATTCAACTTATCAACTAGCATGTTAAACTTTTTGCAAATCCAGCGTTGAATTGACCCTCGTTTGTGAAGCAGTTCGGCATAAAATGACGGCATGGTATTTTTTTAAGATGGAAGAATGTGGTTACAGGTGCTAGAAATGTGGCTTTCATATGAAAGATTGGTAACAACACTCTACTACAACAACTCTTCCTTTTCTTTAAAGCAGCCCGAAATGGCCCCATTTGTTACGTGTTCCCGGGTGCAGGGTTTATGTAAATTTTGGGGTTTGTGATGTCACCAACCCGGAAAGAAGCTAGTAGTAGTCCCTACCAGTCGTTTGTTGTAACGATTTCTGTAAAAGAAAATATCTCCCTTTGCGTTGAACTTTGAGCATCGTAACTTTGCAGATGTTGTTTATGCTCAAACAGCAACATTACACACTAACTAAAGTTAAAAAAGCGAAATCTCCTTTCACCCCTTTAAGTTCTCTTTTTTCCCTTTCCTAAATCCCTTGCTCCATTTCCAAACAGTCTAATGACTTAGTACAGTGTGAACGGGCTGGAAAAAGGCCTTTCCTGTCTTTCCTGGAAGAAAGCAGGGAGACGTAGAGAAGAGAGCCTCATGATGACTGCAGCATAAGCAGAAGCATCAAGACAGAGCCTCCACCTCGGCTTTGGGCCCAGACTCCCAGATGTGTGTCATCTTCTGGCTCCGACTGCAGCTGAAGGTAATTTTGCTGGAGAGGAACCAGGGAGGGAACACCCCGCTAAAGCTGAGCCCCACAGACACAGCAGACAGAGCAAAACTCCCTCCTTTCCTCAAAGACATTGTTGTCAAAGACAGGGACACTTCGTTCCAGCAGAGGGAGAGGCGCATGGATGGAGGGTTAGCGATGGATGATGTGATGACAACTGTGATCTCTCTTCAGACACCAACTCCTGTTCCCACACTACAATGGAAAGCAAGACCATTACTAACTTCTCAAAATGTTTTTGCAACATCAAGGTGTTGCTGCTTTCAAATGTAACATAAAACTGATGGAAGCAATAAGGACAATGTTGACCTGTCACATGCTTCACTCCACTGCTTTACTGTATAGTTAGTGCATTGTTGTTTTGGTTTGTCTACGATTTTTCTTGTGAGTTATAGGCCTCCTCTTGTCTGCTCTTAAGAGGCACCTAAAAATACCAAGTGAGGTAATGAGAAAGCCTCTGCACTATTTACATTTTGGCGAGTTGGGCTTTCAGAACAGACTCTGCTGAGAGAGGCGAATCTTTGAGATGACTGAGGGGGGAAATTGTTATATGCTCTACATAGAATGGCACAGATGGCTGGGGCTAAGAAAAAAGAAACAGACATTAAGAAATGGAGAAGAGGCCAAGGCAGAGCAGTCATTCTGTGAAACACAGTCAAAAGGAAAGAAAAGAGAGAGCGAGAGAGGAAGGTGCGCAAGACAGGAAGACCGAGACAAACACGAGAGACAAGAGTCAAAAGAGACATAGAGATGAGAAAGACCATAGCCCTATCTGAACACTGAAAATATCCTCTTTCCTTTTCTGCTCTCCTTCATGAGTGCTGGAAAGCAGAAAGGAAGATGGTGGCTACGCAGTCTATACCAGTGCTTCCCAACCTTTATTGTATGTATTTACCCCACAGCCCCATCAAAAAGGCTCAAATTCACTTTCATCAACGCCAAACAAGAAATTAACTCAAATTAGTTCATTTAGCATCATCATTAACATTTTTTTAAAGAACTGATGCAGATACAGAATCTGAGATGAAAAAGCAAGAATGCTGAACAACTGTGAAGCAAGTAAAGGTCACTTTTGCATAAATCTACCTCTGTACAGTCTTTATATATACGCACGTTTCACTACAACTCAAATTGCCAAAACCTTAAACTTTCCTTAAAAATAGTAACTGAATTTGTTGTGTTAATTGCAAATAGAAAAATAAATAATACCTGTATATTATATATTATAAAAATACACATAAATGTATACATTTATAAATATATTTGATTTAATTTTGATTATATATACATATATAGATGATTAAATATACGTAATTGTATTTAGGAATATATTTTTATATATAAGTGGAACTGTATATGAATATAAGTATCTTTAATTGATTAAATAAATAAGATTACATCAAATTGTGTATTTTTTGACAGCCCAAATATTTTGAATGCTCGAATCTGATTGGTTGACCAACGTTCTAAGGTGTGCAATTATTTTCAGGGAAACGCACGGCTAAAGTAGTTCTAGGCAGGTCTCGACCGCATTGCAGTTCTATATCACTTCGCCAAATGATTTCAGTTATTTCAATAGGTCCTACAGCCTACAACCGCAAAAGAACCAAAAACCACAACGACACCGACCAAGCAAATAAATACAGTAAACGATAGGATGAAAACGACAAATTATTTTCATGGTTTTTGCCACACGATACGTTTTGTCCTGAAAGCTCTCGCGCGCTCGCTCTCTCTCTCTTTCAAACGTACACACGTATTGTATAGTACGGACACACATTCGCACAGAAACGTTTCTCAGCGCTGCTCTGACGAATTAATCAGTAAAATAGTTTAGCAACTTAAAAGATAAATGACTCACCAGCGAGATAATAACTGTGCGGTTCTTGAGCAAGATAAATTTATAGTTTCGCTATTAGTAGAGACACTGCCGTCATAGACGCATCAGCCTACTCAGGTAGGCTAATTCGCATATGCTGCTTATTCTCTCTCTCTCTCTCTCTCTCTCTCTCTCTATTTCTCAACTGCGTTAATAACTGTATCAACTGTATTATTCTGTATTATTCTGCTATCAAGACTCAAGCCTTCGTTACTAGTTCTGAAATGACGTTTTGGAATTAGCAACGGAGGCTTGGGATGAGATGTGTAAGAATATAGTCCCACACACAAAAGTGTTTTAAGGACAAAAACCTGACAAATGTCTTAAAATACAACATCGAAACGCCTCATGTTTTGAGGCGTGGTAACCGTAGTATAAGCGGAATAATTGACTCCGGGCCGTTGAATTCTTAGAAAATAATGCACACTCCGCTTCGTGGCCGCATTACCACCTCGGGTGTGTGTTATTTTCTAAGAATTCAATGGTCCGTCTTTTTAAGCAAAATCAAGTGCTGGATGGGAATCACTGGTCCTCTTTTTTAGAAAGAAAGCGGAAAAACATGTAAAGTGGTAATGTCAAGTCAAGTCACCTTTATTTATATAGCCCTTTATACAATACAGATTATTTTAAAGCAGCTTCACAGTAATAAACAGGAAAATAACAAACAATGATGCAAACTTTATCAAGTATGAGACATTTAAATTCTGCTGTTAAGCAGCTCTATAGAAAACAATAGTGTCATTATTCAAGTTAATTCAGTGTTGATTCAGTTCAGTTCAATAACTGTGTAAAGTTCATCATGTATGAAATGAGTTCAGCCTGTACTGTGTTGTTTATAATAGGCATTCCAATTCAACTGCAAATTCTATCAAGAGTTTGGTTGCATTAGCTTCGCTATCTGCATTGCAGTTGGTAGTTGCATAAATATTTTTCTATGCTTTGTTGCATCAAAACCAATCGCTGTTGCTTACAATGCTATAAACAACCAACTATACCTTAAAATGAATAACGTCCAGGCACTTTGAATCGCTGTCAGTGTAAGTGCTCCATAAGAACGGTGACATGGTAGGCCATAAACCGAGAAAAGAGAGAGTGAGGCCAGATGAAAGCGGGCAGGGAGTGAAAACTGTTAGGGCTTTCAGGTCTCCATCCCTCTGGACCATGACGTTATCTGGAGATGAGCCTGTGATGGTTTCTCATTCCAGCCTAATGGCCAGAGGCCTCCAGATAATGAACAGGATGGTCGGACTTCCAAATCTCCCTGGGTGTGCAAATTTATGAATGATTGGGATCATGGTAGAGGCACGTGGAAGGAAGTACCATGTTTGTCCTCGTCTGCCTGTCCTCCTCTTCCCTTGCGACAGTGTCATTCATTTCAGATTCAGATGAGTTCCTAATGTTTCACATTCATTGACACAACACACTTTCCTTTAACTTCCAACTGTGGGAATGCCAACAGCAAGGACCATGCTACTGAGGTCAAACAAAGTTAGATAAGGCAAAAATCGGAGTCATGGACTGGACTCTGTGTAGTCTAAACACAAAACCAAAAGAGAGAGAACAAGGACCAAATACGCTAAATTAAAATCGGCTGCCTATCAGGGCCTGCAAACTATCTTAACTGATTTCCCTCAAAGCTGGAAACAATTTGCAGGGTCTTGGGTGAGTAAAGTAATAGTCTAATACAGGCCTGATTAAGCTATTAAAGAGCTAGAGAGCGGAGTTACGTTATGTTTGAATGGAAGGGGCTGAATACAACGAAACATAGATAAGCGGCTATTCACACAGCATGTACTTGTACACATACATTGGCAGATGAGCCTTAACATGATACATTGCAATAACACTAGCTACAGATGATTCACATTCCATCAGTCGAAATCATGTCAATCACTCCTGCTCCCTCCCACCCTAAAAAAGAAAAGAGGAGAAATGTTTGGGTCTTATCGGCAGGAAATAGCGTTTGATGAAATTGCACTCCTGGGCCAGAGCTTGAAAGTGATGGCCGGGCCCCTGCACTCATAATCGTGTCCCCTGACGCGCGGCCTGCCCTTGATCCTCGGCCGGACCCCACCAGGAACGCGGAAGGTAGACTGCGGAGGGCCGACTGAGCTGGGTGGGCTCGCTGCTTGGCCCTCGCTCTGGGACATGTTCAACCATCACTGTGGTATGTTGGTATGTACGCTAGTCTTTCTGTGCCTGTTGAGGGACCAGGCCTGTCCTCAGTGCAGGACAATCGCCACCCTGCCCAGAGGAGCTCATCTCAGGGAGATGTTAGCTAGAGAAGAAACGGCAACAATCCTGCCCACATTTCACCATTCTTGTTGGCAAAACAATTACAACTACAACTAATTTATCTACCTCATCCTTGACTTTGCATACAAAGATAAGTATTTGTGTTCTATCATGTCACTGCAAGTTCTTTTCTGATTTGACTACATACCAGTTAAAACACTGGCGCTAGGGATGGGTGATACCATTATTTTCTTTTCAATCTGACACCAAGTACTATCAACGCTACTATCATTGCAATTTATTTATTTCCATAAAATGTGACCCGTCCTGGCTAAATGAGTCGCAATGAGCAAATTTAAAAAATGAGTTATTGTTATTCTCACATTCTCTATTAAAAAAACCTTCAAAATGATGTATGATTTGTTGGAATCCGACAAAAAATGACTGAGCTACCCTTGTTTAAAGTCGATAGAGTCAGCAAAATCAATTTTGAGAAAAATCAGGTTAAAGTTTTCTGAAGGTTCCAAAACAAAATCATCTAGCAACTATACCTTAAAATCCCTGGTAATACCACCAAATTTGGCACAAAGTCAAAACCCTTATCTATAGGAAAAATATATATATTCAACTTTTCATTCATGATTCCACAATTGTTTGATTAACATTATTGAAACAGACAACCTAAGACCTACTGTACCACACGGATCTAAATATAATGTTACACATCAGATGTTTTTCCCCAACAGTTAACCAAACGTTCACCTAAGACATAACAGATAATTTTTGCGTGAATACTCACCAAAACAGATTTTTTTAAATACTATAATTCTGTGTAAATGTCGGGATCGCGGTATCTTTGTGCGCGCTCTTCAGATCTGTCAGTCAGCGCGAATAAAATTGTTTTGTTTACATCAGCATGAGTTTGAAAATCATATTTCATTGGTTCAGACTCATGCCATCGAGAATTCGCTATGAATATTCACAAAGCTGGAATGCTGCGCTTTACAACGATACCAAACTTGTGCTGAGGGGAAGTGCCAGTCGTCCAAACACGAGCAGAGAAAAAAGGCATTTTTCATGGTCAAAGGAAAGGTACCCCTCTCAGAAAACGTACAAATAAAGATACTTTTAGATGTTTAATTGCTATTTGGAGCATCGGGATCGCTTGACGAGGGCTTAATGAACAAATTTTTGTGAAAACCTCAATTTTTGACCAAAATTGACATTTTTCACTTGTTTTGCCTATAGCTCGAAATTAGCCTTTCTGCATTCCGACTCATTTTGCCAGCACGGGTCACAAATGGTGATAATAGCCATTAAACATTAGATTTGAAAGTCTTAATTTAACTGAATTTAACATTTAATTTTGTGTACGCTAAACTGCAATTTCTGATGTTATTTGTTTTACTATTACAGAACATGACAAACTTTCAACAATGTTTCATTTAAATTAACTTAACATTCACAAACTCATTATAGAGTGCAACAGTCGGGTTTCCGGAAGTAAAAACTCCATTCATTTTCTACATGAGGAAATTGATTTTTAACAATAACTTATAAACCTTAAAAGACAGCCTTACTGTGAGCTACGAGGATGTTAATTGATTCTGTTGAAGCAAATTATTTTTTTATTTCAACTTAGTTTTAAAATAATCATATATAACAGCGAAACTTGTGGTGAAACTACATTAGCCATGATGCTGTACAGAAAATTCCACCAATCAGAGAGTCGAAACAAGTAAAATGCTGCAAAAGATCTCTTTAGCTCCGCTCACTCCAATGAAGCACTGCGAATGACGTAATCGAGTCGGTTTCCCTACACCAGGGGTGCC
Source organism: Mylopharyngodon piceus (assembly GCA_039654765.1). NCBI lineage: Eukaryota > Metazoa > Chordata > Actinopteri > Cypriniformes > Xenocyprididae > Mylopharyngodon > Mylopharyngodon piceus. Next base: position 9,857,720 of record CM077459.1, on the reverse strand, counting down.
CAACCCTGTTCCTGGAGATCTACCTTCCTGCAGAGTTCAGCTCCAGCCCTGCTCAACACACCTGTCTGTAATTATCAAGTGCTCCTGAAGATCTTAATTAGCTGATTCAGGTGTGTTTTATCAGGGTTGGAGCTAAACTTTGCAGGTAGGAAGATCTCCAGGAACAGGGTAGGGCACCCCTGCCCTACACTCTCAAAATATTTAAATATTTCAATATATTTGCATATTTTGCAATAAACTTATTTAATCAATATAATCAACATTTTTAAATGAGTAGTTTTATATTTCTCTATTGTATTATTTCGATTGTGCTGTTCGCAATGCTTTATTTTTTCTTCCAGAACATGCTCAACTGTTTCACACAGCTGAAGATTGTCAGGCTCGACATGTGATCCTTAATTGATATTCCAATGAATAGAGTCACGCATGCATACGCTGGGGCTTTCCCCATTGGTAACCATAGAGACCCGATGTCAGCAGCCCAGCACAGGCCATAGGGCAAAGCCACCGATCTATTTCCGATACTCGAGCACTTCTCATACTCGTGTATGGGATTCCGATTTGTGGTGGCACACAAAGCCCAGGAACACTTCACCTGAGAAAAAGTCCCCCACTCCCTCGCTCAGGGCGCTGCACCCCGGGACAGACTTGTGGTTAATGCCTGACAATTCCAGAGCAATAGAAACCTGGACTGACACTTCAAAAGCTCAATCTCAGGTTGCTGTCTTCAGCGCATTCACATGTCACACACCTTCACTGCTCGGCCATTGTGTGGAAGATACAAGATACTACACGCTCGTGGTTGGGAGATGCACTTTCCACGCGATCTCTTGTTTGATTCATTGACGAGAAGTTCTCACAAGTTCTGCAAGCTTATTGAGAGGACTATTAATACGATAGACTCCCCCGGGACCTGCGCTGTATCCTTATTCCTCAGAGACTCGGAAAAGGAAGTCATTGATTCTTCCCACCGCTCGCTCTGGGAATGAGTTTGCCTGTGCTTTCCCCTTTTACTAAACGGGATATTATTTTTTATTATTTTAACATCCGATCGTGCCCTACCCACGCTAGGCTATTTATGTGGTTGGGAGAGAGGACAGCAAGGGCCGGTGACAGTCTGGACTTCCAGAGGAGTCACTGCGGTAGCCATCTCTTCTCAGAGAAAGAGCCTACTCTCTGGGGAACCTGACATTGACTTAGCTTCCTAACCTCCAGAAGGACTATACACAGCAGAGCAATTTCACAATGACCTTTCCCAATATTACAGTATATGTGGAAGTGGAAGTTGCAGGTGAAAAGTACCATGACATTGCACACATCAAGGTTATTTACCAAACCAGTGGTGAGGATAACATTACTTTATATATACTGTATATTTGTCCGCTAAGCAGTAAAAACATTGATTCATTGTTTCACTTGATTGTGCTTCCTGTGAAAATAAATCATGAATGCACATTTTCATGGTGTATATGCTGCTTCAATTTCTGCATGTGGAGAAAAATGGATCCAAATTGGGACCGCTAATGCTTTATTGTATTATAACTCAATTAACTAATTATGTAAAATTGTTACTTATGGATAGAGACATGTTACATTTTCCTTACTGTTTCTCACGTTCAGCTGCATGAAGCTCTTTTTCACAATAATAACACCATGCTTGACTGGCAGATATTTCACTCAATGGGGAAGGAGAAGTTTTAAGGTGACATTAATTAACTACATGCACTTACTATAGGGCTAAGGTTAGGACTTTCTTTAGGGTTAGTTACTTGTAATTATGCATAATTTACTGTTATTTATATAGTAAGCACATGTAACGTTTAAATATTCTGTGCCTTTATAAAACTACATTTAAATTAGCAGCTCCAGCACCCTGTTTTTATGCTCGTTTTGAAGTATCGCATCAGAAACAAGTGATGGAAATGGAAAATTTTGGGGGGGGGGGAATGTATTTCGCAAAAAAATTCTGCTTGAGGTGGTTTTTGACTTGTGGGAAAAAGAGCTAATGTGAATACTGGAAGATGGAAACGCATTTGCCTAATAAATTCTGACGTAGCGAACATTAAACCCATGTCACTAATCGGCCGTTTCCGCTGATGGTGTATTATTTACTGTTGGTTACTAGGTTACCAATACCACCGTCATCCACTGGAACAACTTGATGGAAACGCACCTAATTGACCATTTGCAAAGACCCGCCTCCTTTAGTTACTGTTACTATGTCCGACAAGCCATGCCGCTCTCATGCCACACATCATGTTCTCACAGTGAAAAAGACATTGCGGAGCAAAGAGGACACTGACAACGTATCGACAGACAAGACAGAGCATGTTACTTTTGATATGAAATCTCAAATTTCAAATTTTGTAATTTTTAAAGAAATTTAAACAATAAATACCGTTTTGAGGCTCTTTAATGTGTCGTGACAGATCGCTGTAGCTCCTCAGATCAAGCGGCTCATGAACCGATCATCTCTTCTTACTAGTTAATTTATATCATCAAACATGAATCAACCACAGAAAGACATCAGTACACATCATTTTTCAAGTTCAAGTCCACCAACGTTAATCTACTAACTCCCCTGACTGCTTGGTCGGACAAAATGGCGGATTCGGCGTTATGATTGGTTAGATCTCCTGTCAATCAAACTCCCGACGAAGGGTCAATTCGCATTTCTTTGTTTTTTTGTTTTTTTTGTTTTTGTTTTTTTGCAAAATTTGAAAAGATTCGCTTCACGTTTGGATGGAAACCCAGCTACTAGTTTTATTCCTAAAACCACATCAGGTTAATAGGTCCTAGTGGAGCCTCATTAGTTTCCATCCACCTATTTTTATGTGCATTTTGGGATATCACATAAAAAACATAAATTCTAAAAATGCGCATTAAAAAACGTGCTCAATTGAGTCGGATAAACTTTTTATCCAATAAGAAAACATCCGCATAAACTACGATGGAAACTCATTTACCGTATAAATTCCTCAATGCGCATAAAAAAAGACGTGACTTTGCGATGGGACGGCATAACTGGACCAACCAGCTGACCGATCTCATTGCACAGCATCTGAAATGCTGTTCTGAATTGCCTGAGCAAAATCTGTCGTTAAAGTGGTTCAGTATAATTATGTCCCAGAACTGTTTTACATGACTGTGTTCCCAAACAGCAGGCATCCGCCTCCGAAAGCAAGATAACTTTATTGCGCAAAATAAATTATTATATACAAAATTATTCTCTTACTGCAGTAACTTCCATTTTTCTTAGTGATATTTAGCACCAGTTTATCAGGAAGTGACAATTTTGTTCTCTTCAGCTCACTGGATGGAAACAATGCTTTATTCGCAAAAGTTTTGTGCAATATTCCAATTTTACGCACAAGTTAAATTCGCAACTTTGGATGGAAACATAGCTATTGACTAGACATGTCGTTTCTGTATCAGTTTTCTAACTTGTGAGATCAGTATGAACACAGGTGAAAGTAAGCCTTGATCTGCACTTCTGCTGGCACTGATGTAACACATTGCAATACTGCACAACCAGAGTATTCCTCTGCTAGTATGCACAACAACAACAAAAAACCTGTGTGGCACTGCACTGATCTCAGAACTGCTTAACCCACTGCATCTAAACAGGGTTACCACACAGGAACTGTGCGCGCGTGTGCGTGTGTACGTCCACACACTCCAGATAAATACGGAACAGAGCTGATGGCCAGCGGTGAAGACCGAGGCATGTTCCCAACTGGTGGATGAAAAGAGAAAGTTCATGTGTTGACACACATACACAAACAGACACATGCACACAGCTGCTGTGGAGGATGCTGGTGGTATGCTGAAGCAGAAACTCACGTTTGTGTGTGTGTGTGTGTGTGTGTGTGTGTGTGTGTGTGTGAGTGTGAGTGTGAGTGCGTGTGTGTGTGTGTGTGTGTGTGTGTGTGAGAGAGAGCAGCAGCAGCAGCAGTTGTTCTGGCGATGTGGATGTGCCGTGCAGCAGTTCTCCCTCAGTTAGCCGGCTGTGGTGATCTGGTGCAGACGGTGCAACACGCAGGCAGATGTTTCCTTCATTGTGTCGTTGTGCACCACCAAACAGATTGCTGAATAACAATCCTTTGCCTATACATGAGGTTGGATGTGTTTTCTATATGTTTGTCTTGCATCGAGGTATCAAGCTAGCGGTAAAGTACCAACCAGACACCCTCATGGGATTGTATAGCAAAAAGACAGATCAATATTCCCTCAAAACACCACATGCCACACAACCAGTGAAATTAACGAAAATGTTTGTTAACAAAGACGAGATGGAAAATTAGCTTCATTGCAGTAGTTAAAGGACATGCTGCTGATGAAAATATGAGAAAAAACAATTCCTCAGTATTAACAATTCACCAACAATGTTTTTAAGCAAAAGAATTCTAGAAAGAAATTGATTGACCCTCTTTTGGCGTTTAAAAGTTACTGTCAGGATTTACTAAAGAAATGCCGTGAAAAATTAGCAATGGAAAGGCGTGGACATATATTTTTAGGAGTTTTCCTTTCAGACTCAAAATTTATGAGAGGAGAGTATTTCAATAAATCACACAACTTGATTTACTAAGGTTTGCGGTATTTAGTTTCAGTGTTGTGGAAAGTTACTTTTAAAAGTAATCCATTGCAGTATTGCTCCCTAAAAAAGTAACTAATTGTGTTAGTTACTTTTTTATGGAAAGTAATGCGTTACTTTACATATGTGATGTTTATTTCAGTATGTTTCCTATAAGAACGGCTGGCGTTTACGTTTTTATGTGGCGTGAGAAAGTCACATAAACCACGCGAAATCCAGTCAGAGTGGTCAGACTGAATAGGATTTGAATTTGAATAGGATTTCAAACCATATATGAATGTAGCTCAAAATGGATTTGTAAAAATTGCATTTCATGTGATTTTTGGCTGTTCACACTTGCTAAATCTGATCGGGTTTCAATTGGATTTGGACTGACACAAAAACCAGAATAAACCAATTTGGACTGACAGACTGAACGTAAGTGGTTCAGTATAATTATGTCCCAGAACTGTCTTCCCAAACAGCAGGCATCCGCCTCCAAAAGCAACATAACTTTACTGCGCACTCTGAGGCGCAAGTAATTTATTACAGTATATACATAGTTATTATATACAGTGGCTTCTCCTACTGCAGAAACTATAGTCATTTTTGCTGAATAGTATGGTTGAAGTGGATCATCAAAGGTCAGCAGCAAAGGCATTGGTTAATAAAGTGAGATTAAATACATAAAGCATATTTGTGTAATTTAATATATTTAATTAATCGTTCACGATTTCTCTCAACATGGGGACAGGAGAGCTGTCAGTCAATAAATGGAAAAACAAAGTAACTTGCATTACTTGTTTAAAAAAGTAACTCAGATATTTTGTTGTAAATTCAAAAGTAATGCGTTACTTTACTAGTTACTTGACAAAAGTAATTTGATTATGTAACTCAAGTTACATGTAATATGTTACCCCCAACACTGGTCAGTTTACTGGTATTTTCGCCATTAACACCAGAAAAAAAGAGGATTGTGTTGGGATTGCGGTCTCACACTAATTTGCCTGGCCGTTGGAGTCTTGCGATGGCCCTTGCATGTGCACGTCCTTGAACTCAGCAATGTTTACACCTGGTATTAAGATGCATTTTGGTCGATCAGATCACAAGGAAACGAGGGAGACACATACCTGTTTATACCTGGTGTTTTAATCCATCTCTTTTGTCCACTTTCAACCACTTCTGTCCTGATTTCTTCAAGGGGAGGGTCTATGGGTGGGTAAATGTATGTTTTTTTTTTCCAAATCTTTCAAACTAATGGACAAAATAAGTTCGTGCAATTTACATATAAACGCAAAAGGAGATGACGGAAAAACTTGCAGAGAGCAGCAGCTCTGATAGCCACAATGCCACGTCGAATGCGGTGAGTGTGTGTTAAAAATGTTGTGCTTGGTACATTTTTCATCTTCAAACCAAACTTGGGTCTCCAGCCAACAGTTTAAATTCCATCTGGCTAGCGCACTTCCCATAATGTTTACGCGTTAGGTCAGTAGGTGGAGAGTTGCGCTGTTTGAACACATTCGACCACATGAGCACATTCACACTATGAAAGCAAACCGGTCAAATGCGTTTTCGACTACCTCTGGAAGTGGTTGAAAGTGGACAAGCTCAAAACATTTTAGACCTCATTTACACAATTTAGCGTTGTCCACTTTGATCTGATCGACCAAAACGCTTAACTCTTAACTCTGTTAAGATGCGTTTACACCAGGTGTAAACAGTGCCTCAGATTATGGTTCAACATGGTGGCCAAAACTCATTTAACATCAAGTTGCAACAATAAAATCAAGTTTATTACCTGGGCTAATCCTTGTGAATCACTTTACATATAAAGGTGGAAGGAAAATCTTAAAATCTTAAATTCTGCAGGGAAATCATGCCAACCCTATTAAGAACCTGGCGTTTTCTCTAGCGTCTTTAATGGAAGAGGAAGTGATACAGGCTGGCCTCCAAATCTGACATTTAAAACAGTACCAGCAATGACACACAATCTAATGAGACAGATGGGTCCAATAAGCGGGAGATTGGGTGGCATGTCTGAACCGCAGGGAAAACTGACCGCAAGGAAAGACGCACTAAAGCGTTCCAGGAGAACATACAGTATAGTCGGGTGCAAAGGGGTTTTAGAAACTGTGGCTCCAGTGCAAAACTCAACTGGAACTCAGCTGCAGCAGGCAGCTGCACAGATCTGATCCCAGGAACTGAAAAGAGTGCAAGTGCAAATGTTCATGTCAAAAGTGTCAAGTCATTCTCACCAGAGGTTTTTCTTATAAATGACACACATGCACCAACATTCACTGTAGCCTACATACACACTGTTGTGCTAGAAAATTAGCTTCATAAATAATAATAGAACATACATTTATATGTATGTTGGATAATGTGTTTATTCCCTATGCTTGTGTATACATTTTTTGATTTAGCAAAGCTACACTGTAAAACTGCTGGGTTAAAAAACAACCCAAGTTGGGTTGAAAATGGACAAACCCAGCAATTGGGTTGTTTTAACCTAGCAGTTGGGTTAAATGTTTGCCCAACATGCTAGGCAGTTTTATTTAACCCAACTCTTGTTTAAAAATTACTATATGGCTGGCTTAAAATGAACCCAAAATAGCTTAGCTTAACCCAACTTAGCTTGTTTTTAACCCAGCATTTTTTAGAGTTACTTTAAATCTTGAGAAGCCTGTATAGCTTAGCAAGTTACAGTTTTAAAATTAAACCACAGTCAGATCTTTGAAAAAAAAAAAAAAAAGTAAGCCATAATACAAAACAAATTAAAAAAATGAGCTATACTGAAGCTATATAAGAGGAAAATATAGCTTAAAATGTATCAGATTATATAATCAGAGCTGTATTTCTCTGGTTTTTGATTGAATCAGCATTACATTTAAACTTAAAAATTAAACTTAATATACACAGAACAAATACAAGAATATACAGTAACAAAAATTAACAATATAGTGATTTAAATACAGTAAATATAGCATATACTGCAGGGGCTTGAATCAGCAAATCACATTTTTGAATAAACCAATTCACTAAAATGAATCAAACCTTCCAAAGTAACATACAAGAGAAAAGATATTTTATAAGAGATCATTTCATATTTTTACTTACAACTATAAAAGCACAGATATGTAGTGTTTTGTCACACTATATCCGCTACTTATTGGAAAAAATAGCTTATTACTGTAAAATGAGCTAAGTTAAGATAGATTAGTGATGGCTACTTTTAGTTAGAAACTCCTCAACACTGTCTCTAAGCTCCTGGATAGGCAGATTAAAGTGGCACCATCTTTATTACAGTTCAAACAAGTCACTCTGGCCCAAGCAAGAGTTTATACTGTTTCTCACTGGCATTCAGACAGAGGAACTGGCAAGTCGCTTTAAGCCATATGTTCCACTGTCCATAATTACCTCTGTGTCAATACTGAATTTATTTCATAAACTTACAGACAACCTCCGTTTCAGGATTTACAGAGAATTATTGTAGAAGTGAAGAGGCAAGAGTAAATGAAAGGAGGTTTAGTAATGAATGGGATTTATAAATAGCATGGAAACCCCTCATGAGAGCATTTACAGGAATTTAACTGTAATTCAGGTTTCAGTGGTTCAGCATGTTTAAGTATCAGATCATTTGTGATACCGAAAATCTTTGCTGCTGTTGCTAATGGTACCATGGTTAGCCAGTGTCTAGGTCAGAGTCTTAAGGTCAAAGAGTTAGAAAAGGAAATAGTTTACTTAAAAAATAAGTAAAAATTATTTTTTTTTAAATATAAAAATAGCACTGACCCTGAGCCAAGTTAAACATATCTAATACATCTATTGTTGGAGGTATTAAAAATGAGATACGTGGCAGATATTAAAAGGTTGCAACATCTGAATCTAAATCACCACAACAAACAGAATATTTGCAGACCTGAGGTTCACAGCTTGTGCAGAGGAACAACTAAAAGAGCCATTGTCAGCAACACCCGCTCCTGGTAAGACGTGTCCTTATACACACACATGCATGATCACTTTACTGAAATAATGAGCCCTTAAAACAACACCCACCTCCGTGCTGTTACATGAAACTATGTGTATTTAGATACTTGTGGGAAATGTAGAAAATCTCAGAATGAAGCCTGCGTGATAGGATACGGCAAAAATATCTGATGCCAGACACCGACAGAAGGAAACAACAAGAACATCAACACAACAAACAAACAAAATTCAAATGAAGCACAGTGTCAAATCTCAAATGTTAGCAAAGAGCCTACCATTCTCCATGATTATTCTTTGTGATAATTAATAATTCATCATTTCACTTCTTAATTTCATTAGCACTTTTTTAGGAACTGACATTACAAGAATTAAAGCCCTGGTTACCACAGAAACACATTTACTTTGCCTCAAAACTTCATCACGTTAACAGCAGGTATTTCCTGGTTCCCAGCAGACAGCTTCCTATATGCCCTCAAACAAACCTGAAACATTCAACCCTTGATGGATGCCAAAAAATAGCCAAATTCTCAGACAAATGGCAGTCTTATGTCATAGCAGAGCTTATTTTTTTTAAGAGTAGTTTGAAAAATCAGATACAGAAGCTTTGGAAGCAGCAATGTAAGCAAAACCTTCAACCAGCACTTACTTTAACGTCTGCACAAGCTTTGGTTTATGTGAAATCCATGGCCACCTGCAAACCAAACAAAACAGAGAAACAAACAGTGATTAGGTCGTTCTATATGACTTATTTCACAATCTAAACATGCTTCTGATGTTCTCGGCTGGTGCATGGGCCGTCATGGTTTTGCCTATGGCACTGAACTGTACAGCCCAATGGACCGTAGTGAACATATCTTCTTTTTTGTGGAAAATCCATGTCCTCCTCATACTGAAATTGGTGGAATTCCCCTAATGGTGGCCAGTTATAGAGGAGAGAAACCCCACACTTTCAGACCAGACGGGTTTTGTTACTATTAAGACTTTGGAAAGTGGAAAAACTGAAAAAGTTTCAGCACGGTTGAGAAACGTATTTCTGTATGAATTAAACACTGTGAATAAATAAGGACATGGAAAAAGTGTAGGTTGTTAAGAGTACAAGAAGAATGACTCAAAAATCAAAGTGCGACAAACCATCTCCAAAAACCTAAAGACTTCATGCCGCCACATTTTACTTGAGAGATGCACATTTTTCTTCTGCTTTTTTGTTTTAAAAAAGAAATAGCAAAGATTAATCAAATGCATTTGAACACTAAGCTAAAGATCCCTGAAAACAGAATCTGTTTTATCATTGAATACATGAAAGGAGCCACACTATAAAGACACAAGGGTGAATTCACCAAACAGTTGCGCCACTTTAGCATCACAGGACCTGTTCACTGCAGGTATTAAAATCAATCTTTAGTGATACAACTACATGTTGACAGGTGAGATACAATGCTATTTGTGCCTGCTACTATATACACTCTTAAAATAAAGGTTCTTTACAGGCATCTATAGCCATTTTTCCATCGTCTGGCCGAACGGTTCTAAGAATTTTAAGGAACAGTTACTGTTATCCATTTGAGCTTAGTTTGGCATGGAACGATTACAAACCGTTCTCGCCCCGGAATTCTCAGCCACTCAGGATTGGTTACTTGTCATTTGCCTAGCTACCATTTTTCTCTGTAGCTGGCCAAGGGCACTATTTGAGCAAAGTAAACAAGTTAACAATAGGAATATCCAATCATCCTCCATAACGAGGTCACTATTTAAATCTCATACAGTCTGTAAACTCTTAAGTTATAAAGACAGCGACTGACGCATTTGTATTACATTCCAAAGAACTCTTTTACTAGCCCCACAGTGGAAAATAAAACCATTTCCGTACCGTCAGCACTGACATAGAATGGTTAAGCAACAAGAATGGTTTGGCCGATGTTGGAAAAGTAGAGGTAATGCTTTAGTTTATTTTAAGGTGACGTATAGTTACACGTTACTACATGTACTTACTATAGTAATAACAGTAAATTTTGCATAATTACAAGTAACTAACCCTAAACCAAACCCTATCCGTAACTCTATAGTAAGTACATGTAGTTAATAGGGGTGTGAGTGTGAGGGTGTAAATTAGGATAGAATATGCCACCGTTATGTTTACATTACACCTCCACTGTCGTTTTGCTTTTTATAGAAATAAAAACCATTTAATTTAGTTGGATAACGGTCGCTTCAATTCCATCCAGCTCATCTAACATGAGCTGCAGGAATCAGAGTTTACTGATCACGTGACGAGAGTAAGTGACGAGATGACTGACAAGACCATGGCGGAGGATTTGTTGCACTACAAAGCCTAAGCATCTGACAATTGTTTTATCTTGTAGAATGTGCACGCAGCACTGCTGCTCCCTATTCACAGAGTTACTGCATATGATAATTCATACTAAGAAAGTAGAACTGAAATGACATTCATTACAAGATGAATGCACCTGCAGAATATTTTCCTAGTCATGAATTTCGTCATTGAGGATTTCTGTCGTTTTGTCTCGTTCTCCTGTCTCATCTCGTGAGCTGTCTCATCATACCTCTAGTAGTTAATTAACATTACTAAGTACTTATTTGAGTAAGTACAATGTAACTACATCACCTTAAAATAAAGTGTAACCAAAGTGGCTTATGGTTCCAAGAAGAACCTTTAACATCAAAGGAACCTTTCCATTGCACAAAAAGTTCTTTATAGTGGAAAAAGGTTCTTTATATTATTAAAATATTCTTCACACTAAGAAAAAAATAGTTCTTTTAAGAACTGTTCATTAAAAGTTTCTTTGGGGAACCAAAAATGTCTTCTTTGGCATCACTGCAAAAAAAAAAAAAAACCCTTTGGAATCTCTTCATTTAAAAACTCTCTTCAGCGCAGTGGCTGATTGACAGGTGAGTAGGTGGTCAATCAGTGCCGTCAGAGACGCATCAAGACTGATTAGTCCGACTCACCTGGCAAGAATGAAAAGAAAGTAGACAAGAAAGAGCAAATGTGACAATCCCAGCACATGAGGAGGAAATAAGGGGCGAGGGGGAAGCGGTTGCATCCCTAAAGCTACTGAGATGTGAAGTTGTCAAAACACATATTTCAATGTGAACAAAGTGAGCAAGGAGTATGCACACAAAAGCGTGTGAATGGGCAGATGTCTGGAGCAGATCCCGGGCTTCAGACTCTCAGGAAACTAGGAGATAAATGATGTGAGACTAAAGTTCTTCCATTGTTCCTCTTGCATTTAGAAGCAGCGCTATTATTGCCCAAAAAATGTCTTTGAAACTTGAGCACTTAGTGTGTATGTGCCATTGAATTACGCTTCTAGGGTGCTTTCAATGAAACCACCTGATTTGATAGTGAAAAGACAGATGAAGACAATTTCCTTTTTCATTTATACATAACACAGGTGGTCAACGGTGAAAAGAGACTTGTGTTATTGATTCAGTACTGAATCAAGTTCAGATGCTAATGCGGTTTAAACTGCATATGTTGCGTTTTGGATGCTGGTGTCCCTACCAGTCTTCTTGAAAGAATATTCAAGGTTCAAGACAAGTTAAATTCAATCGACAGCATTTTGTAGCATAATAGTTTGGACTTATCCCTCATTTACTTTAAGGCAAGACACTGGCAAAAAGCACTTTTCTTCATGCACTGGTCTATATTTTCGGCTATGTGTGTTTTATAACGTTTTTTTTTCTTTTTTTCTCAGACTAGTGGAAAGACAACATACAAAATGCACTCATTTTATTGCACTTTATCTATTTGTGTCTGTAGATTTCAATTACACTACATATCTTTAACGGAAATTTTCTCAGAATGAGTTGTCTTTCTCATGCACTGAGTCAGAAATCTCCACTTCAGCAGCACATACACACACCAAACTTTACAATTTTATTCCTATCTATATTCTGAAGGCTTTCATATATAATAATAATAATAATAATTCCTTACATTTATATAGCGCTTTTCTGGGTACTCAAAGCGCTTTACATACGAAAGGGGGAATCTCCTCAACCACCACCAATGTGCAGCATCCACCTGGATGATGCGACGGCAGCCATATTGCGCCAGAACGCCCACCACACACCAGCTTATTAGTGGAGAGGAGACAGAGTGATGAAGCCAGTCAGTGTATGGGGATGATTAGGAGGCCATGATGGACAGAGGCCAATGGGCAAATTTGGCCAGGATGTCGGGGTAACACCCCTACTCTTTTCGAAGGACATCCTGGGATTTTTAACGACCACAGAGAGTCAGGACCTCGGTTTAACGTCTCATCCGAAGGACGGTGCTTTTTGACAGTATAGTGTCCCCATCAAATATATCATTTGCCTGTTTTTATACAAAATTTCTTTCTCAAATTTTTTATCTCTTATCTCTATTTCTATCTCCTTTATCTCTAATATGCCAACAAAATGAAACAAGAATTTTGAACCTGACTTAATCCAATGAATTTACATTAATTCTTATGTTAAAATGTGAGTATTTTAGTTGAGCTGCAAAGTGCCGGTTGCACTTTATTTTACAGTACATGTATTTACGTGTACTTACAGTGTACTTAACTGGGTAATGTAAGGTAACTACAGGGGTTAAGGTTAGGTTTAGGGGTAGGTTCAGGGTTAGTACCTATTACCCAGTTTTACTGTTAATTACTGTAATAAGTACTGTACATCATATATACATGGGGACCAAGACTGTAAAATAAAGTGCTACCAATATTCCTTTAACTAGCTGAATCCAACAAGCCTACCTAGGTCGACCGAATTCGAGCATGTTAATAGACACAAACGGCACAGACCTTGTTAGTGACTGTCACCGTCAAACGTACAGAAGCGTACACTATGTGTGGTTTGTGCTTGTTATAGCACTGCCGTAGGTGTGGCATAAGTGCGTGTTTCTGCCTGATTGCTGACTTAGCGCTGAAATATCCGCACCCTCCTGCAGCAGACTGCATGACATATGAGGTTCCCACACAAGAGAACCCCATCGGGGGTTTTCCCATCACACGAGGTGTCTCTGACCCTCTGAAAGACTTAAATGTTACCTTGTCAGTATTCATGAAGATGTACAGAAGCTTATGAGACAATACATGATGTGGTTTCTTACTCCTTGTTACCCTGCTGTGGTGTGATGTGCAAATGTGTTTGTGTGACTGCTGACTCATCCATTTTGCATGAGAAAAGCAGCATCTAGTCACAGCAGCAGAAGATGTGACTGTGGAGGTTCTTCCACAGCAAAGCTGGTCAACAAGCTGTGTTTTGGATAATGACGGGAATCAGTTCTTGTTTTGAATCCGATGGCACTTTATGATTCTGGTTCATAATCAGTAGTGTTAAAGAAGCAATAAATAATTTGTCTTTAATAATGTAAACTAACTGAAAAAAAAAATAAAAAAAAAATAATAATGATAATAATAATAATAATAATTACATATATTGTTTATAATAAATATAACATTTCAAATTTCAAAGTAAACAGTTACAGATTCAAAGTGGATTTCAACGGAAGTAATAACTTGAAGAACCACTCCAAATGACTCTAATGGTTAGAATGATTCAAACTCATCCCTTTTGTCCAACTGATTCAAAAGAACCTGCTCATAACATAAGAATGATTTGAGTGATCTTATAAATATAGATTTTTTTATGAATCAGACTGCACTGCGTGTTTTGTGCACCAGTATTAGAAGAAGAAATAAGTTCAAGAAGTGTTAACAGAACTGAATGTCATAAAAATCATTTGGTTTCAATATTTAAATTTTTTTTTTAATTGATTCTGTATAAGAACCGATTTTCGATTGCCTACCATAGTTTTGGATGCTGGTGGCCAGGATGAGATATCCAAGAAGGTTTTTAACTAGCTTAACCAGCTCCAAACTATTACTGACTAGCATAAACCAGTCTGGAACAGCATCGAAATTCATGCTGGTCTAACCTGGGGCCTATACCATGAAGCAGGTTTAGATGGATAGCCAGATATATTTCAGTTTAGTTTGCGTCAACCCTGGGTTTTAGGCACCATGAAAGTGGCTCAGATTTTAGCAGTGTTCATCACCATAGTAACTTACACTCGACAGCTAACCTGCTCTGGGGCAGGTTTTGTTCTGGGTAAGAGATCTCAAACCAAAATTGGACCAATCAGCTGTGAGCAAAGTGACACATCTCTAACACCGTGTCCTAACCAAACGAGATGTGATAAGATTCCAGCGACGAGCAATTTGACTGTCCACACTAGAAGTGACGTGACAATGAGAAGCGATAAAATCAATCAAAAACCACAGCCACTCAGAAGAGAGCGTGGGCGGGCTCTCTCAGCAAGACAATGAAATGGGCAAGTACATAGTAAAATTCATAAATATTACACCATTTAAACATTATTTAAAGTACATACGGAGTGACTGAACCAGTCTTTGTCATAGAATACATTTGTTTGTTCACACTGAGTTGACAGTTTGAACGTTCTTGTGCCCATTTATTTATTTTCAAGATCTGAGGTGATCTGTTGTTTTCATTACAGCTAAAAAGCTGGGAACACAGAATGATATTCAAACTCACTAGATGCTTTTAACATTAAATAAAGCACATAAACAGTACCTGATATTATCATTGCCATACTTTGTGTTGCTGTTCCAGCCATGACGTCGCAGAGAAATAGAAACCGTTTCTAAAATAGAATCGTCGCGTGTTGCCATCGCGGCTGGTTAGGACAAAAACTCTGATTAACATGAAAAAGATACCTTTTATCGCGTGTCGCGGCATCGCGGCATGTCTGGTTAGGACATGGTGTAACGCAATAAAGTCACTCCCCCAGTTACTCTTGGTCCAAGTTAAAGGTCACTATAGTAAAAGTTTTTTAAATACAAAATTGTCTGGCTTTTAGCAATGATTATTATAATTATTTTATATGATTTATATATGATTTATATAATCATAACCCTAAACCATTATATATGAGCAATTTTAGCTTAACAAATACACTAACGTCGGCAACGATAGCCTTGTGGGCAGCGCACCAACATATAGCGCTGTTGCGCTTCGGGCGACCCAAGTTCAAGTCCCGCCTTGTGGACCTTTCCTGATCCCATCCCCCTTTCTCTCTCCCACTTCGCTTCCTGTCTACCTACTGTCCTATCAAAATAAAAAAGGCAAAAACGGCAAAAATAATGAACATATTCTTCAATCTCTTAGTCTTCGGCAGAAGAGAGAAAAGAATCTTGCAGATTCTATCGCGAGAAGTGAATCGCAGTTTGTCTATGTTTCAAGGCATGTGATTGGCTGTTCGCTACTGATTTCACACTTTCATGTGCATGTGCTCCATGAACTCAGGATCAAAGCCTGAGTTGACAGAGAAAGTTGATAATCAGCGTCATGGTACCAACAAAGCCTGATTCAATTGGTTTGGTTTTGTCAACTTAAAACTAATCCTGTATCCCTGAGGGTGAACGTGATTTCACCAAGTACAACATGTTCCTGGATCAACATTTTTGTTGATCCTGGAGCAACATTCCAATCAACCAATCAGATTTGAGGGGCAAGTTTATGTTTATGTCAAGTTTAGGCTTACAACCAGGGTTAGGTGCTTCTACATCAGTGTAATACTACTAATCTATCATTTCCCTCTAATATTAGGGATAAGTTATGGGTAGGGATAGGGTTAGGACTAAATTTTCAGACAGGCATGTTGTTTCTGGATCAACAAAATATGTTGATCCAGGAACACGTCTTACTTGGCAAAATCACAGTGACCATCCCTGAGTTTGTTCAACTACCATAATGGTTTAGGCCCCTGGTCTTTTTAGCAGGGTCATCAAGTCATGGAGGAGAAACAAGCAAATGTGAAGACAAAAAGTCATTGCTCCTTTATCAAGTTCTTCTCTGAAGCTTTCATCTTAATACTGTCTTTCTTTCCGTCTGAAAAGAAAAAAGAGCTTTTACATAATGATTGGAATGTTGCTCTTTGTTTTGCGGGTGTGGTTAGAGCCGTTCACAAGTGTCATCCAGGTGGGCGTCAAAGGCGAGAGCTGGCATCAAGTCCAAACGCACCTCTTCAATGCCTCCAATCTCCCTTTTTAAACAAACTGCTTTGATATATGTGTGGACAAAAAAAAGCTGAGTAAACAAGTATGCAATACTGGAAGGACGGACAAGGTCTGTTCCCGCTCTGCCAGCGGGACGATTTACCTTCCCATTTAGCGAGTACATGGAGGATTAAGCCAGAATCACTTCCTCTCAGTGTCTTTGTCCGTGTCTCTGTTTGTATCCCGGGAGGACTTCAGAGCCATGTTTGTTCACAGCTGACAGTGTCACGCAGATGTTTCTTTGGCGGCGGCACACGCTGGGATTGCATTGATGGAACCGTTTCACCTTGTCAAGGGGATGAAAAAGAGGGAGAGACAGCGAAAGACAGAGACTGAATAGTCCATGAAAAGACATTCCTCTGCAGTTTTGTGGGGTTTCTTAAGAACTGAAAAACACTGGATACACAGAGGGGTGTCATGCACCTTTTTTGAGCTTGGTGGCCAGGCGAGAGAAGACATGGTCGAAGACAGTAAAATCTCTTTTTAAATGTAAGTTTATAAAGTCTAAGGCAGGTTAGTCTAGATAGGAAGCAAATTCTGAGCAAATATACAGCGATCAGGCATAACATTATAACCACCATCCTAATATTGTGTTGGTCCCCCTGTTGCTGCCAAAACAGCCCTGACCCATCGAGGCATGGACTCCACTAGACCCCTGAAGGTGTGCTGTGGTATCTGGCACCAAGATGTTAGCAGCAGATCCTTTAAGTCCAGTAAGTTGCGAGGTGGGGCCGCCATGGATCGGACTTGTTTGTTCAGCACATCCCACAGATGCTCGAGATCTGGGGAATTTGGAGGCCAAGTCAACACCTCAAACTCGTTGTTGTGCTCCTCAAACCATTCCTGAACCATTTTTGCTTCGTGGCAGGGCGCATTATCCTGCTGAAAGATGCCACAGCCACCAGGGTGTACATGGTCTGCAACAATGCTTAGGTAGGTGGTACGTGTCAAAGTAACATCTACATGGATGGCAGGACCCAAGGATTCCCAGCAGAACATTGCCCAAAGCATCACAGTGCCTCTGCCGGCTTGCCTTCTTCCCATAGTGCATCCTGGTGCCATGTGTTCCCCAGGTAAGTGTAGATTGATTCTAGTAGATTGAGTCCATCAACAAATCTTGCACAGTCGTTACCTCTTTGTGGGTTTGACATTTTCTCTGTAACAATTTGATTTATATGCTGTTGAATGTTTGACAATCAGGTTAAGCTTACTTGTGCATAAACAACTCCTATCTGCTCCGTCTGGTTTACGCAGATTTTTTTTCTTTTGGAAGTCACATTCAAAATCTATGTGGCTGGGGAAACACACACACCTTTGTAGGATCCATGGTGATTATCCAAATAAGGTAAAAGGATGTGCGTGTAGAATCCATATCAGTTATTTGTCCTTGAGAGCACATGAATACTTTCTGTTTCCATTTCTACTGAAGTCCCAACCTGTAATGCTTGTAACTGTCCAGTGTAAAATGCTAGAATTGTAAAATGTCCAAGTTCTTTGATCATTCCTACAGGCTTAAAGCTTTCACCCATCCACCCACAGACACACAAACTCACAAGTTGCAAAAACCAGAGGAGCGGCCCAATCAGGGGGGAGTGCATTCTTGCCGTCTCCTCACTCAGAGCACACACAACATGTGGCTTTGTGGCCCCCCTCATTGCCTGTTCTGTTCAAGAGGGCTTAATGGGACATAGACCATGCACTTTTGTGTTACAAAGCACTGGTTCCTCTTCTTTCGATATACCAGCACTAACAGCCAGGGTCAGGTTGGAAAAATGACCAGGCAGGTCCGGGCAGGTCCTCTACAGTGGAATCTGGACCCAGCACGTGACAGTGTACTAGACAACAAAAACGGGCGGAGAGAAAATGTTGCATAGATATATGACATGTAGATATGAATACTTGCATCTACATTAGCAACTTTTGCTTAGCAACTGCATACTTTAGCTCATCCACCATATTGGAAAGGTCAAAATCCACTATAGATGCATGCAAGTGAATCAACAGATGTTGCAGATGATATAAAAATTCAAATTTAAACTACTAAAAAAATACTTCTAATGAAAATGATGGGCATAGTAATCATAAATGCCACAAGTTGGATAAAGAAGGTCATACATTTATTTGATCTAAAATACAGTAAAGTATAGTTATTCATATCTAAGGTTTGAAAGATGAGCATAAATGCATTGTGGGGCATTTGATTGATTTCTTGATTTGTAAGAAGTGTCACGTGACTACAACTTTTAAGTAATGGACACAAGCACTCTCACTATAAAAGCAACACTTTAGATAGGCCACTTTACATAATTTTCATATTTACCTCAAATCAAAACTTCAATAAAGTGTCTCCTCTCTATTAACAAAACCACAAACCGTGACACGAACACACACATAGATGTACACGGAGCGCAGCGAATGAAGCTGCTGTCAGTGTTGAACAGCTGCATGGACTTCTCTGGACCGAGCCCAGCCACCTCTGTCCCACAAAGAGCTGCTTGTGCCCTCTCAGTTCGGCTTGAGTCGACATGAAACACACACTCACAGGGCCAGGGTCAGACCCTGTTCTTTGTAAAGGGAGCTGTTGTCAGACCTCATTGGCAGACGGAAGAGTGGAGGTCAAATGTCAGTGGTACGGGGGGTAGGGTGAGGTGAGTCTGTCCTGGGTTGCTGTACCTCAGAGCAGTTGACATGCTAATGCTAACCCTGCGTACAGTGTGCAAATTAGACAATGGGTGCATCTCAATCAGCTCCCTAGCTTCCTAGGTAGTGAATCAGTATATCGTGTGCACAAATTCGGGCACTGGTAAGGACATTAAGGACCCATAAATAAATTATAAATGTTATCTAGATTATGTTCATTACCTGTCTAGCGATGTATGTTTATGCTGAAATATAATTAAATAATGGTTTGTATTTTAAAAAACATCTATCGCGTGTCATTATGTGTAGTGAGTTCCACGCACTTCAGAATTTAAAAGTTAAGGGAACATATGGCGCTTTTCCACTGCATGCTACGGTTCGGTATGGCTCGATGCGACTCACTTTTTGGCGCTTTTCTACCGCATGGGACGGCTCGGTACGGTACGGCTTGCTTAAATAGTACCACCTCGGTGGAAGTTCCAAGCGTGCCGTACCGATACTACTGCAGATCACTAATTGGTCAGAGAGAATCGTCACACTACCAGCGTCATTGGATTTGAGACACGAGACACCAAACCCGCTAGATTTAAAAAAAGAAATGGCTGTATCGTGGTCAGTAGACGAGGAGCAGATCCACGACAGTAAAGGCGGCGCAACTATACGATCAGTCTATAATCCCACCCACTTTGAAGCGGTACTAAACTGTAGTGGAAAAGCAAACCGAAAGTAAAGCGAGCCGAGCCGTACTGAGCCGAGTAGTACCACGCAGTGGAAAAGCACCAATAGTGAGCATCGATGCTTCCTGGTTTTCATGGTGCATTGTGGGACATTTTAGGCAGTGTTGCCAAGTCCGCGGATTTCCCACGGAATTGGGCTACTTTAATACTGTTTCTGCGGGTTGTTTTTCATGTCCGTGGGTTGAAGCGACCTCAAATAACATAAAATTTAGCTTATGGAATGCAAATTTTACCAGGGAACCCCACCAAAAACACAGATTTTACCCCCCGGAACGCGATTTTTACCGGGGGACCCTCCCTGAAATGCAATTGGGCAAGTTTTGGGCTAGTTCTGAGTAGCAATTGGGCAGGTTTTGTTGTGAAAACCTGGCAATCCTGATTTTAGGGATCAAACATTTCAGTACACTGCAAGGATTTTGAGATTGAGATAGCCATTAAAATGGCCGACTCCGTGATCAGTGCCCTGACTACTGAACTAGGGAGCTGATTAAGACGCACTCAATATAATTCTTGTTTTTTAATGATTTAAATTTTTGCTACAGAATTTGCTACGAAATTTACAACACATATAGTATCTCTAGCACATTTAGCTGAACATCATCAACTAGCTTCACCTGCAATACTTTTCGTAATCAGTATTATTTTCATCTTGTTTTTCAGGTAAAAATAACTGAATATCTTTAAAATTAGATTCATTTACTTAAGAAGCACAATTGTCTATGAAAATAAGACTAGTTTCAGAGAATTCCAGAAGTAGCGACAGATCTTTTCTTACATATTGTGACGTACATCAGACTGTAATGGATTATTGAAAAAGAAAAACATGTACAATGTCGACTTGGTTCTATTTATTGGTTGTTGATTTGATGTTGAGATGTGGTCATTGCACTCAAAAATGAATGCGAGTTTGCAGTCGATTGTGGAGGGGTGGGGTTTACATGGACTAAATGATTGGAGAAGTCCTGCATACGTCACAAGAGTCGAGAAGTCTGTAATTTTCAGTGTTATTTTAGCCTCATTGAGATACTATTATAATTTACTACTTCCAGTTGTTTTCATCGGAAGATCGAACTATGACAATTTGATTCAACATCACAAGGTAAAAAAAGTAAAGAATTAAACATACATGTATGAATCGTTCACAATATGATATATAACATGCATTCACAAACATGATATGGTGAATTTTCATTTCAATCCGATTTGAAGTTTAAATAAAGAAGAAGTTTATGCTATGGCTACTAACGGAGCATCTGTTTGCAAGCGTCATGTAAAAACAGGTACTTTGGCTAGCTTATAATCTTTTTGTGGATACAAACCTGTTGTTTGAAAACATTGTTGAAATGTTTCTTGTGTAATATATTATTTAAGACCACTCAAACCCTGTACTTTAACTCCATTTTGGGGACGGATTCAAGCCTTGAGCCGAGTTCGCAGACGTTACAATTATAGTGACGCTGACCGCTGATGTGCGAAAAAAATTGAGTTCAAATGAGGAATGATGTTGCCTGTGTACGAAAATCAATAAGTTGTATGTGACTCAAGAAAAGTTTAAATCACTTTCTAACTGCTGTTTCTGGACGCTGTAAGGTTTCTAAGGACTTATGCACACGTTACAGCTTCTATATACCAATAAACACATCAAAGCGAGAGACATACATTTCTAAATGTATAAGTATACTAAAAAGTATACGGTGCACGGTTTCAGTTTGAGACTGTTAGCAGAGGACCGCCTGTCCTTCAGCAGCATTAGGGACAGTGGTTTGACAATTTTAGGTCACCTAGCCTTTCGCTAAATAAGTAGCTCAGAGACGCTAAGTGTTTCCCAGCACAGTGACCATACAGCATGACACACGGCAATCCGGGTCTGTGTAGAGTGGAACTTGTTGACAATGGTAAGGCAAACAGAACCTATAACCTTTCCCACAGAGTCCCAGTAACCTGAAGATTATATAAAACACTTCAATGTTTGCAAGTACGCTAAATAGCACATCCTTAACTGCTGACTCACGATTGGCGCGTATCAAAACGTGTTCTCTTTTCTCTCACTGTACGAGCTTTTCTCACACTTTTGGACGGCGTGAATCAACTCTGCAACCTTTCTGCCGTTTTTAAATATTTATGTCCGTTACGTCAACAGGGTGTGCGTCTCTCGGGCCAGATGTGTTAGCTGCAGTGGTGGAGTGCTGCTCTCAGAACGAGGCCGCACACATCACACGCAGTTTATTTTAGTCATTTCCTCTCCATCCTTCAGCTGTCTGTTAAGCTGACCACTCGCCCCTGCAGCTGTGGCCAATCCATAACCCCCCCGCCGCCCCCGTATTCTCCTTATCAGCACACTCCTGCCGACGCACAACTGTCCTCGGTGGGACGCCTCTTCCCCGCCCACCAGTACAGTGCCGGCGGGCTGCCAGATTTGTCACCTGTGGAAACCGAGCATCTTCGCCGATTAAAACTGCTCGGGTATGGCAGTGGTTTGGCAGGACACACTAGCACAAAGACTAGGCAGTTGCTGGGCACTTTATAGTGTCAGCATCAGGTCAGGATGAAGATTTTTTTTTTTTTTTTTTAAAGGATGTTAGACAAGAGTACTTAGTACTAGACTACAGTACAGTACTAGAAATTATTTTATTTTTTAATCATCAAAGAATCCTAAAAAAAAATATATATTTATGGTTTCCATTAAAATATTAAGCTGCACAACTATTGTCAACATTGATAATAATATTTATTTATTTATTTTTTTTTTTGCAAATTAGCATATTTGAATGATTTCTGAAGGACCATGTGACACTGAAGACTGGAGAAATAATGCTGAAAATTCAGCTTTGCCGTCACTGGATTTAAAAAAATCTTACCGACCCCAACATTTTGAATGGTAGCATACTTGTTCACTTTAAAATTGCAAAGCACACTTGTTTTCTCATTAAAAAGTCAATTACATGTTTTATTTTTTTGTAATTTATTATTATGGGGGTTGTTATCGTGTCTAATATCACCTTGGAGTTTGGGGACCCCTCCATAACCAAGGAGTTAATTCAAGCATGTGCATATGAATTCATACAGTATATACTTGCTGACAGTGCTGGGTAGTAACTGATTACATGTAATCTGGATTACATAATCAGATTCCAAAAATTAAGTACTTGTAATTAGAATATATCAAAGTCCCTTTCAAGGAAAGTCTGTTCACTCGGCGGCCATATTTGCAACGCCTCTGGGCAGCTATTTTGGGCATCCAAGTACTATCTATTTGAATGGGGGAATCCTGAAATCTCAAATACTGCTTGGCGAACTCACAATTAAATTACATATTTCAAATCAGCAACAAAATCTGACATGAACCGTCCCATAAATGTTGTTTCTTACGCTAAAATAACATTACAAAAGCTTATTTTTCAGGCTAGATGAGCCAATGCGCATGTGTAGTCCTAAGTGCGAGTCTCAGGTTCGTATGGGAACCGGAGCTTTTAACGGCAGCTGCAGTGATGCAATGACTTTATCAATCAGCGATTGGCTTTTTTACTTAGAAGGCGGGACATATTCCGCCATATTGCGTGTTGCAGTTTCTCCCATTCATAACTAATAGGAGTGAACCGTCTTTCTATAGTCTTTGTTTATATTACATTTTAAAATACTCGTAATCAGGCTACAGTTACTTTTCTATTGATTACCTGATTACATGTTTTTCTCACAATGGCAGTAAATTATTTATAATTAACTGATTCTCCCTACTACTTTTTTATCTTTTAAATTTTCCTATCTAAAAAAGCCTATTGCTTATATACTTTCAGAAGGTTTGTGGAATTACACACACAGACCAGCCACTAGTCATGTGACTATCACTGAAAACTGAGATATTTATATCAAATATTTTTTGTTTTTATTTTAAAATTATTTATTTTAGTTTTTATGATTTAATTACTTAATAGCTTTTCATTAAACTCACAAACCCCTGCAGTTCCTTCACGAACCCCATGCCGGGAAACCCTGATGTAATGTAATATTTAATGCACTTCATGTTGTTGATAACAAAGAATACAATATATTTTCTTTCTCTTTGTATTTTTATATCAACATGGTACAAGATTATCCTATTCAAATTAATGCGATAAACAAGTCAGGTCAAAAGAAATCTAAAAGTAATCAAAAAAGTAGTCAGAATACATTACCTGAAATGAGTAATCTAGACATTACTAACTACATACATTTTTGTCATGTAATTTGGAATCAGTAACTGACTACAATTTGTAAGTAATCTACCCAGCACTGCTTGCTGATTTGAGTTTAAAAGATGTAATTATTTCCGCCTCAGAGTAAAACAAAGGGTAATTGTAACTTTACACCTCCTAAATGTGACTATATGTGCAAAGTTACTTTTCTTTGTAACTTTGTAACTCAAAAAATTATATCTTCATTCCTCGACATATATATTTGTGAATTTGTATCTCACCATGTGACTATTTCTTATTTTAAACTTTATCTCACAATTACCCGTTTTATTTTTTACTTTCAGGCTGAAAGTAAAAAGCTTCTGTTTCTTTTATCATTATTATTATGTCAGAAGACAATAAAATACAAATATGAAAACAAGAACGCTGGATACCTCAAACATCTGTTTATGCAAATGAGCAGATGTCGCTGCCAAAGAATCTGCCATGCGATTCCTGACGCAAGCCGTGCTGTTATGCAGCACTGTACA